>CM055404.1:79440961-79470010 GCA_029228625.1 Pseudolycoriella hygida
GAGACACAAAATTCTTTACCTTAAAAATCAAAGGAAAAGAAAAAGTCATCAGCATTGACCGTCTCAAACCTTGCTTTGAAATTCCAGAAACACCTTCTGTTAATTCAATTAAGCAAACCAAAAAAGTTACTTTCAACTTAGAAAATAACTTAATTTTTCGAACCATGTTTTGAAATAACTTCACTTGGCAATCAAAACATGGTAACTCAAATTTAGACATTCAAAATTTTCGTCAAATTCCATTGGTACATTTCATCAAACTACATTGGTACAACTTGGCAAATTCCATTGGCTCATTTCTTCAAAATTCAACTCGATCAAATTCTACATGGAACCATCAACTATCAAATTCAAAATTTCGTGAACCCAATTTTCGTCAACCCAATTGGACATGGCTCAATTTTTTCGACAGGGGGACGTATGTGGTACACACATTAATCAAATCTTCATTGAAATCAAATTAATTTATTTTGTATCGAGTAACCTTAGATTCTGCTATATAAGCAATGCATTTTGTAGAAACGTTAGCATTCAAATATATGGATTCAAACTGGTAACATGAATTTGTTTTGATCAGTTCCTATAAGCCGGTCGTTTCTTGTTTAATTTTGAGTCCGTGGACTCAGTGAAGACCCTAAAACTGAATCTTTGCTAGAGCAAAACGTGTTTTTTTCTACATATATCGGGTAAATCTTATCCCATTTTCAAAATATTTTTTTCCCGAAAGATAATTGAAAAAATGAATACGGAATCGAACATGGGAAAAAAACGGTTAAAAGCTTTCTAATTATGGTCGAAAAAGTGATCAAAAAGGTGGTTTTTTGAAGGTTGGTGGAACTTTTTGATTTATATCTCTCTCCTAAGTGCTCTAGGTTGGGTCTAAGATCGGCCCTAGTGCAATTTTTTTTAAATTTTTTTTTAAATTTTTGTTATATTTTGAGATTTTTTATGGAGATTTTTAGGAGAGGTTTTTGCGTCGTTTCTTCCAACGAGTTTTTCAATATTGCCCTTTCGGCAATTTCCAACACAATTTAATGTCGACGTAATTTCATACACTTAACAATAACTTAGATACGTTCGAATCTTTTTGCAACATCTATTCTGTTCACCATATCTATTCTGATGCGTACGGCAACGGGTCCGCTGCATTTGTTTTAGTCTTTCGAATGAAAAATCGCAATTAACTTGAATGGTCATAGCATTTTCTTCATTTTTCCTTCGTTGCATTTTGTTGTTGCAAAATTTTTTAGAGAACAAAAGAAAATTTTCATAAAACTACAGTAAAACCTGTCCACAACACTCTCTTTTTTCAGATTCCTCTTCGGATATCTCCGTCATCAGATAAGCTAGAACAATAGTTTTATATGTTTTGGAAAGCTGTAGATGTTCTCTTTCTGAATACTATTGTTCTAGCTTATCTGGTGCCGGAGATATTCGAAGAGAAATCTGAAAAAACAGAATTCGTCAAAGATAGGTTTTAAGAAAAATACAGTTTCCGCATCAAAGTTATTTTTATGGTTGGATGGTCCTGGCTGGTGCTCATGGTGAACCTTGCTGAGTTCTCAGGTTCTAGGAAGAGTTATTGCATATCTTAGCCTCGACCAAAGCTTTTGTCTAGAACATACCTAAATATTAGGATAAGTTAATTAATTTCTTGGCGTCACTTTTTTCTTTCTTACAACCAGACGATCAAGCGATAGTCGGGAGCGAGCAAAGAGAGTGCAATACGATCCACGGAAGCTGTGAGAACCCTCCTTTCAGAAGTCGGCTTGAGAATCAACCCTAAAAAGAGTCAAGCCATAAATATAGAAAACGGACAACTCATCGAAGACACATTAACGTTATCCAACAGTGAAACCATAGAATCGATCAACCGTGAAGGTAGAATCCGCTACTATTCTGAGCTGATCCCCGACAACTCGTTCATCGAAAAACTAAATTCTCTACTAGAAAAGCTAGCATCGTCACCACTGTTGAGACCGGACCAGAAAGTTAATATTTTAACCAATACTTGTTCCCAACTTTAACGTATCCACTGCAATCAGCGACACTCAACAAGATACCTAAATACATCACGGACGGTCTTGATGTCATGATCCGTCGCACAGTCAAAGAAATAATTGGTCTTCCAATGCGCACGACAACCTATTCTACGCTCCGAGACGATTCTGTGGCTTAGGATTGATAAAGGCAGCTTCGGAGGTCAACCTTCAATATTTCGCTATAGCAAAACGTCTCGCAACGGTAAACGACCAACTATTCCAAAGTATCTCAGACTGTCAAGAAGAAATGGAATTATGCGTGAAAGCATTGGACGTCACAGGAAAAAGTACTAAAGCACTGAGAACAGCGCTACGTGAACGATGTTTTGAAGACTGGTGCAATCTCAAGTACCAAGGTGCCGGCGTAACCCACTTCCGAACATTCACCAAAGGCAGCGACTTTGTCGCCAATGAGAATACCCTCTCATCGTCCGAATGGACTACCGTAATCAAGTTAAACAGTAACTATGCGAACTTGAACGTTGTGCCGGTTGTTGAAAGTGTTTTCAACCTCTGTCGCAAGTGCAATGGAGAGATTGAAAGAATAGCTCATGTTGCTGGAAGCTGCCTTTTAAATAACCAGCAAATCATCGCTCGTCATCACAGAGTGAAACATCAACTTGCCTTTCTACGAGGAAAAATACAGTGCAAAGTACGGGAAACGAAACTGGACAGTCCGAGGTCTTTGGTTTGGTAGCCGAGGAACGGTCTGAAAAGGCGGGATAGAGTTTTTCAAAGAGTTCAATTTAAGCATTTCCAATTTGACTCCTATCACAGAGGAAGTCCTAGTGAGGACAATTCAGATTATAAAGAGCCACATCTACGTAGCTAATTATTAATTATTCTTTAACTTCGCTTCTAGTCGAAAATGTTATGTCATTTAATCATTGGTGGATATGCTGTGTATTCAAGCAACTTTCTCTAAGAAAGCAGCACACTTTGTTTCGATTTTTTTTTGTAAATAAAGATATTCTCTCCAAAAAAAATCTGCAAAAATCTCGAAAATCTCTGAAAAATCCCAGATTTCATCCGGATGCTCCGTTAAATCCTAATTATCTCAATAAACCCCAAAAATCGTCAGAAATGTTAATATAAAAAGATATGCAATAGACCCTCACGTATCAGAATACATGTGGCAAACAGAATAGATGTTACAAAAAGGCTCGAATGTATCTAAGTAAATATTGCCTTAACTCTAAAGTGCAATTACGTTCTCACTAAATTGGATTGGAAATTGCCGAAAGGGCAATATTGAAAAACCCATACGAAGCAACGGCGCATAAAATCTCTACAAACCCTTAAAATAAGCCCAGAATTTACAACCGACCTAGAGCACTTAGCAGAGGCCTCTCACCTATACCTACATGGACAAAAAAGTTCGCCTCTTCTTTCTCTACAACACTGCATAAGAAACCTCATTATGAAAAGAATATTCTTGAAAAAACCAAATTTCGTGTTGGATCGCGTAGCGTGTGAGTTGGGCCCACTCTATAACCCGAACCACTCGAGAGATTTTCACTAATTTAATTTCTGTGGTTATTTGATGTCCATATCTTCTATTTTAAGCCTTCAAGAGCGATTTCTGTTTTAATTTCGCAGTGATATAAGTGAAAAAGTTCCACCAACCTTCAAAAACCACGTTTTTCACCACTTTTTCGAAAGTTTTCAACCGATTTTGCCCAAATTCAATACAGTAATCAATTTTCCGCGCAGACGGACAAAAAACATCAGATTTTCTCACCGAGTTTAGATCCTAAAGTAACCTCTTTCGGGTCACATTTGAATGTCATTTATTGCCCTGCTTGAAATGTCGTTTTTTACCCACCCGTCATTTTTATCCTAGTCCAGTATGTCATTTTTAACCCACCTGCAACATAAACAAAATAAAATTTCATTTTGTTTAAGCTAATTATAAAATAAAAGTTCATTTTAATTGCACTTTTATTGGTGCGCGCGGGCACACACCTATTGTCGATATTATTAAGCACTTTAATTCTAAGAATCACACACGAATTAAAAAAAATCAATAAAAACGATTTCAACAGAAGAAAACAACGAATCGAATGAAAAAATGTAGTGACACAATTGGATCGTATACTAACTATGATCATAATATAAAAAAGGGATGAAATTCCTAGTGGTTTTGAAGCGAATTGTTATTCAGCGCTCTGAGACTCAAAGACAGTCAGTATGAAAATCAAAGAATCAACCAAGAAATTCATCTTTTTTTTCGTCGGACTAGGCTCGTTTCGACTTATTATGAATTACTTTAACGTTTACAACTGATTTCGACAAGTTTCTGACGAAAATATGGAAAATATATTTTTTTGAAGTTATGTATGGGGAGAAATCAAACCTGTAACTTTGTCTAACAACCTTACGACTATTAATCTGCGGCCTACATGCACAAATATTTTTCCCGACATTTTTGAACATTCTTAAATCACGTTTTAAGAATTCTTACATTTAAATTATGAATATATCACGAGATATAGATTTTTGAACATGAATATAACGGATTAGCCTACTGTGTGACACAAGTCTTTATGTCTGCTTACAAAAGCTGTGAAATCAGAAAAGTGTGACGCATTAATCATCTAAGGTAAAACTATTTACTTCCAGTTACAAAAGTTCTGAAATCAGGTGGGGGGGGTGACGCATTAAGCTTCGATTCGCAATAAAAATTTGTAAAGAAAATTACGTTGAGTTCAAAAAATTGCGTCACAAATGCCAGACCCACCAGCGGAATAATTTTTCAACACTCAGTTTTTAGACGCAAAAATTAAAATTTACTCTAAAGGATGTAATAAGAAATAAAAGTCAAATTTTCGCAGCGTAAAAACTGAAAGTACAGAAAAATTGTTTCGTCGTTGGATCTGGCATTTGTCACGCAATTTTTTGAACTCAACGTTATTTTCTTTACAAATTTTTGTTGCGAATCGAAGCTTAATGCGTCACCTGATTTCAGAACTTTTGTAACTGGAAGAAAATAGTTTTACCTTAGATGATTAATGCGTCACACTTTTCTGATTTCAAAGCTTTTGTAAGCAGGCATAAATACTTGCGTCACACCTCCTCTGTAAGAGTTTTTTTTGCGGATAAATGTATACCAGAATATTTCTTCGGAAAGAACTTTAGAGTTTCAATACCGCAGAGAGAATTCTGGGAGGGAAGCAACCCACTCAATCCGGGGGACATAAACTTTTTTACAGACGGTTCGAAAAAGGATTCAGGTGTAGGTTTTGGAATCTATGCCACTCAACCAAGAATTGAGGTATCTGAAACATTAGACAATTACGCCACGATAACACAGGCGGAAGCTTGTGCAATCATAGAAACGTGTAAAATCCTAAGAGCAGGTAACATTTGTAACAGGAACATAAACATCTGCTCAGATAGTCAAGCCTCACTCAAGGCCCTTGACCGGCACTGCTTTACCTCAAAGCTTATGATAGAATGTTTGCACTCATTGAATGATCTATCCCACTCTAACACATTGAATCTTATCTGGGTCCCAGGACACACCAATATAGGAGGAAATGAGAATGCGGATAAATTGGCACGAGCAGGCAGCAAAAAACCATTCATTGGTCCGCGCTTCGGTTCGGCGGCAGCGGCGGCTCAAAATAATGCAAAACATTACAATCACAACGAAAAGCCTTTTTAAAAGGGAAACGTGACGCAAGTCCTCGTTCCTTCTTCCAAAACAACTGATATCACAACAAAAACCCTTCTTAAAAGGGAAACGTACGCCCAGTATAGGTCTCACAAATACAAGTCAGAGAAGGATTATAAGGAACTTCTACAACGAAAAACATAAAAACCTGTGGATCAGGCTCCCTGCTTGTAAACACAGCAAAACCTTCATAGATGGCCCAAACGAAGGAAATACGAAATTTTTATTGAACAAATCTAGACAAGACCTCAGAATCATCATTGGGGCAATCACAGGACACTGCAGCCTTAACAAGCATCTACACAGGATGGTACTAGAACAAACAGCGTCGTGCAGGAGATGCGACGAAGACTATGAAACGCCACTACATCTACTAACGGTATGCCCGGCAGTGACGAAATGGAGAGCGGATACTCTAGGAAGCCACACAATTTTGGAGAACGAAATCAACAACCTCAAAATGGAGGAAATATATACATTTTTCTAAAAATTTGAGATAACAAATTTATCATAATTTGCTTAATATGTAAATAAAATTATATAATTGGTAACAAAAGAGGCCCAACATGAGGCGTAATTGTGATCTAAGTTTGTACTAATTTGGAGTCAAACAAAACTAACTAATTCAGTTTCAGGGCCTTGGCTGAGTCCAAAAGTTCAAAATTAAAACATATGAAGGGACCCGTACGTATCAGAATAGATGCGGCAAACAGAGTTGATGTTACGAAAAGACTCGAACGTGTTTAAGTAAATATTACCTTACGTCCACATTGAATTGTATTGGAAATTTCCGATAGGGCAGTATTGAAAAACCCGTCCGAAGCAACGGTGTAAAAGAACCCTTCTGATAGCACAAAATTCCTCCCCAAATAGATCTACAACATAGAAAAAACCCGTTTTTTGGGCTAGTGCCGACCTTGGTCCGTCCAAGGGAGCTCAGGAGAGGCCTCGTACAAATACTTCCATAGACAAAAATATTTCTTTCAATTTTCTCCACAACATAGCAAAAAACCATTTTTTTTTCTAGGGCCGACCCTAGACACATACGTCCATAGACAATTATGCTTCCTTCAATTTGCTCTGCAACATAGCAAAAAAAATTATTTTGGTTGGGGCCCCGACCTAAGGACCGACATGCACTAAGCACAGGCAAAAGTTTCTTCTATGCCCAGATCTTTCAAACAAAAAAAAAATTATGAAAATCGGAAAAGATTTACTGGAGTTATGTACAAAAGCAAAAAACCATTTAAAGGGCCTTAGATCGGCGGTCCTTGAACCGACAGTGCCCAGATTCAATCCCATAAAAGATTTTTTGATTACCTTTCAGGGAAAAACAATTTTGAAAATCGCTCAAGTTATCGCTGTGACAGGCGGACGGACGTACATTTTTTTATTGTTGATTCGACATCTAAAGACAATTATCGAAGCTCCCTTCTACTGCCGGGTCGAAATTGGGGTGGTTACAAACGTCGTGGTAAGCGCATAAGATCCCTTTTCGAAGAACTTCGTTCTTCGTACGGGTCTAATGATGCACGCACAGTGTGTAGCATTCACTGATATTTGGATATAAAATTCATTGTTTTTTTCGATTTCCCCGTTCCATAAATTGTCAGGCATACCCAGACCTTTCAAACAAAAAAAAAATTCCAAAATCGGAAAAGATTTGCTCGAGTTATGTTCCAAAGGCCAAAACCCACTTAAACGGCCCTAGCCCGTTGTTTCTTGGGCCAACAGTGCCCCGATAATCCCAAAAAAGATTTTTCAATTACCTTTCAGGGAAGTTTTTGAAAATCTGTTGAGTTTTACTGAAGTTATCGCGGTGACGGACGGACATTTTACAAACATTGTGGTAGCGCATAAGACTCCTTTTCGAAGAACCTCGATGTTCGTACTGTTGTAAAAAGGTGTACTACACATAATGCACACCAGTCAGCATTACTTTCAGCTGTTTAACATTATATAACAAATACATTGCATGTTTGTCACGCAATCAATAATATACATTAAGTGAAAATCGTCTCGCGAGTGTAAGCTTTTCGAAACATAAAATGTTCGTAAATCGTTGTACATACATTTGGTGACATTGACAAATGCCAATTTATGACCATTTGATGAAATTAACTGGGAAACAAGATGATCTATGTTTTCCCCGAGTAAAGGAAATTTAGAATATTGAATCAAATACGTTTATTGTAACGAAAATTTACATAGAAGCAAGTGTTTTTCTTTTTAGCAATCGCTTCTTTCTCGGTTGATGCTTTTTTTCCTTTCTATCACTTCTTGCTAATTGATTTTGCGTTTTCCAACTTTCAGGTAGGTTTTCGTCGTCTTTAACGCTATTCTGATTGCTGGTGATTAGTTGTGATTGTAACTGACCTAACAATCCACTTCCAATCGGTCTCTAAAGTAAATTGTGACAATGAACTTGAACAACAGGATAACCTCAAATGTAATGTAAAATTTACCGATTTATTTTTTTCATGAATCGCCTTCATGCTCTGTAGCTGTTTTTCTCGTTTTAGTGAAATTTGTAGCTTCTGAACAACCGTTTTAAATTCTTTGACAGACATCTCCTCAATGTCGCTAGTAACTTTTATTTCTTTTATGTCAGACTTTCCAGCTTCTTTGATAATGCTCTATGAAAGAAAGTAGAAAACAATCGTTAACATGAAAACATTGCATTTTGCCTACAAAAAATTATACAACGCTATTGTAAGGTTTATTTGTCAATTAAGTGATTGTTACAGTAAGGGTCACTTAAGTCAACAATGTTAGTGCCACGTCGGCTTATGTCGAAATATTTTCAACACTTGATAGTACGAAGATTTCAATTGAAATATAAACGTATGCTACGTGGACCCGGAAGGGGCGGTATAACAATTTGGAACAATTCACAATCAATTTGAATATTAAATTAAAAACTCACAAATTTCGAAGAGCTTTTTAAAAATTTGTTGTTGGTGTTTTATTCTGTTCGAAATCTGACTTTTTCGTCCGCCTGAATATAAAATTGTATATATAGACGTCCTCTGACTCCGATGCGCTTCGCTCCGCTGCATCGAGGGGAAGGTTAACATCCCGAGTCGAAGGTGAGGGATGTATTCCCCCGAGAGGATAAACAAATTATCCCTATGCTACTTTATTCATCAAAGCAACAAATCAACGAAACAAACTTTGAAACCAACAATTAATGTATAATTTAACTCTCTAGGGAAACTCTGCGGTGAATAAAGAATTAATAAATTTGTTTTGCCTTTGAGCAATAGTGAGAATTTTATAGGAATTGTCCGTCTATTCGAGGAAGAATATCGAAAATTTGAAAATGATTCAAGTTTGTTGCTATTAACGCTAAAAATTAGGAAAGGAAAATTTCAATACATAGATGAGATATAAGTAACTATTCCCGTAGTTTCCATGCACAACATGTGGGAATAGAATTCCTTGAACATCAGAAAAGTTTTTTTTGTTTTACGCTGAGCTAATCGTCATTTGGAAGCCAGTTGAAAACATTGGCATTGGCATCAACAATGATATCTTAGGTTGGAGACGTTAGTAGAACTTAGTAGAACCTCTGTAAATTTTCGTATTCTTCGCAGGCGAATATTTGAAACTATCAGATTTAGGAATGTGGGTATCAAATGTTGTGTCATGCGTAATACGTAATATAGTACTCCTCCTTATGAACCCTAGCCTCTGTCCACCTACTCCTACATCCTATCCTACCCGTGGTGACACCTGTTATAGTGAGCAACCGGCATGAACGATCAGGTAACCACCCCGGGTGTAGTAGTGTGGGTCACTTAGCAAAAGGATGAGGGGGTTGTCTTCGGGTAGTACCTTAACGTACCTCCGATGAAATAGGGGTTGGAATCGAGGCTTGCGACCTGGCTCTGGGACACATGACTGCGAGTGATTGTGGAAAAATCATTGCAACGAAAGCTGGAGAAGAAAAAGACAATATGCAGTCTTGTTCGGATGCTGGGATGCCCTCGGCAACGACTCGGAAACGGATAAAGGATATGAGAATTGGAACATGGAATGTGAGATGTCAGACTCACAGAATTGGAGGATTAACAAAACTGACAAATAAACTGAAGAAGGTCAAAATCGACTTTGCAGCTATTCAAGATAGCAGATGTAATAAAGACTCACAAATTTCCCTCTATAATGGCTACATCACCTTTCATAGCAGCAAAAGTCGAGACCATGTACTTGGTACTGCCTTCCTGGTTGCTAGAAAATTTCAACACCTGGTTCTGAACTTCCGAGAGGTCAACGAGTAATTATGCATGCTACGAATTAAAGGCCGTTTTAAGAACTACTCCCTAGTTAATGTGCCCGCTCCACATAATGAATCGTCAGACATAGTCAAGGACGAATAATATGAATTGCTCACAAATATCCACGATGAACTACCGGCACACGACATCAAAATCGTTTTGGGAGATTTCAACGCCAAAGTGGATAAAGTAGAAGTGTTCAGACCAACAATTGGAAGATATAGTCTGCATGATGAAACGAATGAAAACGGACAGGGCATGATTTATTTCGCGACTGAAACAAATCTTGTAGTGAAAAGTATGTTCCTTCCACCAACATAAAAGCAGACATCTAGCTACCTGGAAGCACCCAAATAACACTTTGTCACCTAATCAAATCGACCACCTATTGATTAGCGGAAGACACCTCACTGATGTAATTGACGTCAAAACATGTTGGAGAGCAAATGATGACTCTGATCACTATCTTGTGGTGTCAACAGTGCGATCACATCTTGCCCGGTTTCATAATGGCCAACGAGAAACTGTTAGGCGTTTTACAGTGGACAAAATAAGAAATTCACAGATAGCGGCGACATATGCTGAAAACATTAGCACAAAGCTTCAGCAACTTCAACAAGCTCAACCAGATGACACTACTCTCGACTGGTGAGTGAAGTAATCAAACAAGAAGTGACCAACACCTTAGGATATCAGAGCCCTAATGACTTCAATACCTGGTTTGATGCGGAGTGTGCTGATGTTACAGAACGTAAAAACGCTGCGCGATTAAGAAAGGAAACTGCAAGAACGAGGGAACAGAAAGCGACTGCAGATGCGAGATATAAAGAACTGAGGAAGGAGGAAAAACGTTTGCACCGGCGCAAGAAGAGAGAGCTCGAAAATAGGACGCTACTTCAACTAGAGAGATTGTGTAGCGCAAACGAGTCACGAAAGTTCTACAAACGTATAAACAATCAAAGGAAAGGATTCAACCCCCGAATAATCATATGCAAAGCAGTAAACGGAACGTTGCTTACTGCAAAACATGATGTCTTGGAGAGATTAAAAGGGCATTTTGATTCATTGTACAACGGGGATGATGATGTGACTGATGATAGCGATGTTTCCTTCCTTGGCGACGACGGTCGTATCGTAGCAGCGCCAACAATGAAGGAAGCCTCAGCAGCAATTACCTCACTCAAGAACAACAAAGCTTCCGGTCCAGATAACATACCAGCAGACCTGCTGAAGACGGGTGGTGAAGAATTGTCAAAAGTGATGTATGATATAGTAAAACGAATATGGAACACGGAAAACTTGCCTGACGAGTGGTTAGAGGGTGCCATTTTACCTCTACACAAGAAAGGCGATAAAACCGAATGCGAAAACTACAGTGGAATTGCCTTGCTGAACACGGCTTACAAAGTTTTTGCTCGAGTGCTATTCGAGAGACTAAATCCAGTGTGTCATTGGGGACTATCAAAGCGGATTCAGACGAGATCGCTCAACAACTGACTAAATATTCACACTTAGTCTGATTCTGCAAAAGGGCAGAGAATTTCAAGTCCGGACGTACCATCTTTTCATCGATTCAATCAAGCTTACGACAGGACCAAGCATATGGAATTGTATGAGGCGATGAAGGAGCTGGGCTTTGAAACAAAGTATATTCGTCTTGTGAAAGCGACATTGGATGGCACCAGATGTCGTGTCAAGGTGCAAAACGACATGTCAGATGTGTTTGCTTTTAAATAAGGGTTGAAGCAGGGAGACACGCCATCCTGCTTACTCTTGAACTTGGCTTTGGAAATCGCACTGAGACGTGCTGGTATCCAAACCAACAAAACGCTAGTGAATGGAACACTTCAAGTTCTGGGCTTTGCAGACGACTTGGACCTCGCCAATCGTACACATGCAGCAGCAGTTGACACTTTCACAAATCTGAAAATCCAAGCTTTGATGATAAACGAATCTAAAACCAAGTACATGAAGACCGAGCCGAATCCGGTAGCCAATCAACAAGGAGACACAATATGCATTGGAGAGTTCAACCTCGAGGTAGTGGATGCATTCATTTATCTTGGAGAGCTAATACGATCAGATGGTGACAACACACCTGAAATTCACAGGCGTGTCATGGCAATATTATTTTTCGCTAGACAAATATTTGGAGGTTGGTCGAATTCGTATCCTCATTTCAAGAATAAAAAAGAACATATCGAAGACAACGATGACTATGAACCTCCCGAAAAACAACACATCGTACCCGAAGACGATTTAGTTTTATATTTATCGAAATTATGGTTATTAATACAATTTTTGTCGACGCAAAAGTTGGTGGTAATTTCTGCATAAGAGTAAATTCAGATTGTTTCACTTTTTGACTCAATGAAAACGGATTCTTCCACAACTATATTAATGTGGGGTGTCGTTAGAAAGCTGATGGATCCATTTTCTAAAAAATAGTGTTTCTAGATCATTTCAGTAAGTCACGAAAGCAGACGAACTCGAAAAATCTTCCCGTTGGTGGTCAGTTTTACTTTTTGACAAAATCTGACTGACTCCAGCGCTGGCCATGTCAACTCTATATGGTTTTAGATACAAGAGAACATTGTCTTGACAGCAATATAGATCATTCACGTGAACAGCGTTGGAGTTTTTTTTTAAATCAACTTCTAAAAAGTCCATTTTTTCGAAGAAAATAGTTATACCACCCCACACACTCATAACTTCCGGGCAAGTGGATACTCAAAACATTCGTCTCTATAAGGGCTACTAAGCTGAAAAGTTTCAGACCAATGCATTAGATCTTGTTGAATTATTGATGAAAAGCGATTTTCGAGTATCCAGTGCAGACCATTTTCTCAGAAGTTCCACTGCTGAAGCTATATTTTTTCGAGACAAATGTTTTTCTACGAATCTCTCCAATAGGTCCAAGGAATCGAATAAGCCATAGATAGCAAAAATCGGAGATAAGTTGTTTTCGAATTGGTCGAAGATTTTGCAGATTGACCATTAACGAACGAAAAAGAAGTCATGAGATTGAAATGAGACCTTTGAGAATAAGTTTTTCAAAGTCTCATCAGATCAGAATTTTTACTCGGCATAAAGTCACTTATCAAACTAAATTAGTGAAAGTGTAAATTTTTTTGTGGAATGTGCCTGCATGCTGCAATAAATAAATTTAATTTAAAATTGCCACTTACATTGAAAAATTTTAACTCATCGTTTGTAGCTAATGTGACAGCCAGACCACGCCTGCCGGCACGTGCTGTTACATGGGAAAAGTAAAATTATTTTGTTATTGCATAAAAGCTGTATGTCTTGCCTGTTCGTCCTATACGATGAATGTAAGTTTTAATGTGTCGCGGAACATTATAAGATATAACGATGTCAACACCTTCTATGTCAATTCCCCTAGCTAGAGAGTCAGAACAGACTAGTCCATTTACCTTAGCCTGTTTGAATTTTTCAAGAACTGATTTGCGTACCATTGGCGGAAGACCAGAAGATAATTCTTCGATTTTCATTTCTTTGCCGAAAAGTTCTTGAAGAAAGAAGGACAATCTATAAAAATGTCGTACATAAAGTGAGTTTGAAAAAAAAATATCAAAATTTCTTACCTGTGAGCTGTGTCGCCACTATTCGTAAAACACAAGAATCGATTCCAATTATTTTCCTTAATCAATGAATACAGCGTAAGTGGTTTCAATTTTTCTTCAGTGATACAGAAATTTTCGGTGAGTTCAGCTGGAGTAGTGAATTTTCCAACAAAATCACCGCAAACGTTCCGTGTCGTAGAATGGTAGTCGTTTGACGGAATCAAAGATCCTACAATTGATGTAAACAATTTTGGCTGAAACAATCGAAGATCCTGCAATTTCTCTGGATCTTGACTTAGAGTTGCTGAAAAAAGCATTTTCTGCGGCTGTTTCACACATACATTGCACAAATCTCTATAACATAATTGAAATGATTGACCGGAAAGAATGTTATCTGATTCTTCTCTAACATGTCGATCGAGATGATACAACCAATTGCTTTGGATTTGTTCCATAATTCTATCCGCTTCATCCATAACCAAAAATTTCAAAGATTTTAATGAAAAACCTTTTGTTGCATGAATGTGTTCTACAAGCCGGCCTGTCGTAGCAATGACAATATCTGCCTTTGAATAATACTCTTGGTCGCACTGTCCAACTAATGATGACTGTTCAGTTTCAAACGGTGTAAATTTAGTTAAAAGAACACACGACAAGCGAGTGGCTTCGCACAGTTTATGAAATACTTTCAGAACTTGGAGACCCAATTCGTTTACTGGGAGTACAATCAATGCCCTAACTTTTCGTTCGATGCGACTCGATAACATTTGTACAATCGGAATGGCATAGGCTAATGTTTTACCCGATCCGGTCGGTGCTGACACACAAATATCACGTGGACGAAAAGGTGTTGGCTTCTTGTTTGCATTCAATATCCAATCGATCACAGCAGTCTGCACTGGAAACAGTTTTGTTATTCCCATTTTGGTAGTTAAAGTGTTTTTGATATCGTTATTGATGTATGAAAGATCAGTAATTGAAGTTGTCGATTCAACAGATAAATCATTGGAAATGACTGTTGGATAGGCTAACCACGGCGGCAACGTCATATCTACCTTCGCGGCCGTATCGAATTTGTCATTTCCGAGAACCACAAAGGAGGAGCCCTTGTCGATTTCATTAGACTGTATTTCCATATTATCACATTCCATATCATCCGGTATCGCCTCAGTTTCAACTTCACCACTATTTTTATGTTCCACATCAGTCATATCAACACTTCCATTTTTATGATCCAACTGTTCTGCCTTCTTCAATAACTTTTTCCTGTTTCTCTCAATGCTTTTTTGTAAATTTGCAAGAATCTTATTTTCTCTTTCCAGATTATTGCATGGACGTTCAGCATCGTATCTGTTAGTATAGAGAGCTATTAATTGGGCTTAATGAAGAATTTTGCCTCACCTGTTTACTGCAAACAAATCCATTTTAGAATTTGTAAAGTTTTGAGTCGATGTCAATTATAACCTCTTTCTTTAACAGATCCAGCACGCTATTATGACATATCATGACATATTCAACGATCCGTTCCCGGCACTCTTTTGATGTTCGTCGGAGTGGTCGGAGTGTGTTTCGATACCCAGCCGATAACAGTTGCGCTGTGGATGAATGGGATGAATCGTATGTATGAAACGTCACTATGATTACACCCAGTAAGAAAAATCATTTGACTTTCAGTCAGTAAAAAATTTAGGTAATTTTAGGAATTTTTGTTAAGATTTCAAAACAGAAATTCATTACTGGAGTCCTTTGCTTAAATAAATACACTTTGACTTATCACATTAACATCCGATTGAAAATTTTCGGTACGAAATTCAAATTATTTTCGCGCTTGCATTTTGACGTGCACTGAGGAAAATCAAGTGACGTAGGAATTGTGTTTTAAAATGTTTAAAATATACGCCACCGACGAATTATATACGAGGTGAAAGTATTATCAACCTTATTTTAGTATTGAATAATATGCCATACGTAACGAACGAATGTGTGCTCACCTCACCCACACATAATACGTGTACGGTGTTCGTAATACGTTCACGGTGGATAAAATACGTCGGCGGCGTATATTATGAGCACAATTCCTACGTTCCTTGTAGATATTGTCCTCAGTGTGTCACTTGTCTCAAAGTAATTTTTTGGCAGGGTATATCGAAACGTTTTTTTTAATGAACCCCGCCAATCAGAGAAATGACGCCATCTCAGTGCAAAATCAATGACTTTTTAGACCCGTACGAAGATCGAAGTTCTTCGAAAAGGGGCCTTATGCGAGTAGGGGTGGAGCAGCGATCCGATCATGGTCCTTGGATAACGAATCAGCAATAAAAAATGTCCATCCGCCCGTCCGTCTGTCTGTCTGTCAACAGGATAACGCGAGTAAAACTGAACCGATTTTCAAAAACATTTTTTCCCTCAAAGGTAATTGAAAAATCTTTTTTTGGGCACTGTCGGACCAAGAGCCAATGAGCTAGGGCCATTTAAGTGGTTTTTGGTTTTTTGTACATAACTCGAGTAAATCTTTATCGATTTTCACAATTTTTTTTTGTTTGTAAGGACATTTTATGGAAGATTTTTTTTTGAGTTTTAGCTTTTGGACTGAGCCAGGGCCCTAAAACTGAATCTCTACTAGGGTCCAACGTGTTTTTTCTAGATAAATCAGGTAAATCTTATCCGATTTTAAAAAACTTTCTTTTTCCTGATAGATAATCAGAAAATTGATTACAAGAATGAATTTGGGCAAAACAGTGGAAAACTTGGTAAAAAGAGGTAAAAAAGTGGTTTTTCGAAAGTTGGTGTAACTTTTTCACTCATTTCTCTGCGAAATTAGAACGGAAATCGCTATGGAAGGCTTTAAACAAAAGGTATCGTCGCTCTCGTGACAAAGGGGTCAATTCCCATGCATACTTTACTTCAAACGAGTGTATCTTTATTTCCACTGGGCCAATCTGCACCGAAAGTTTTATGAGCTGTTTTCAGTCTTTACAGAAACTAACTAATACAAAAATTTCATCGGATTTCTTTGAGCAGTAACAAAGATACACTCGTTTGAAGTAAAGTATGCATGGGAAAAGACCCCTTTGTTGAAGTCTTAACTCGTAACTGATTATATGGACATTAAGGTCTAGTATTATAATGTAACTTAGGAATAAGATAGTTTCAAATAAACTCTTTTTCGTCTTAAATCTGTTAATCCTACCAGACGTGTTTATTATTTACTCCACTGTGCTAAAGATTAACAACACCCTTTGTCATGAGAGCGACGATATGTATCATCAGAAAATCACGAAAACTAAATTATAGAAAATCTGTTGAGTCGTTCGGGCTGTAGCGTCCTTAGTGTGGGCCAAACTCACCACCCAAGGACCGCGACCCTACACGATATTTGGTCGTTTTTCGTGAATATTTCTTTAATGGTGAGGTTTTTTGTGCAGTGTTGTAGAGAAAACATATGCAAGGGACCCGTACATATCAGAATAGATGTTACAAAAAGACTCGAACGTATCTAACTAAATATTGCCTTAACTCTAAAGTATGTGCAATTACGTCCTCATTAAGTGGGATGAAAGTTGACGAAAGGGCAGGATTGAAAAACCCGTCCGACGCAACGGCGTAGAAAATCTCTCCAAGCCCTTATAATAAGTCTAGAATTTGAAACCGACCTGGAGTACTTAGCAGAGGCCTCTGACCCATACCTCCATGGACAAAAAAGTTCGCCTTTTTTTCTCTACAACACTGCACAAAAAACCTCATTATCAAAGGAATATTCCCGAGAAAAACCAAATATAGTGTTGGGTCGCTTTGCGTGTGTTGGGCCCACACTAAGGACTCTATAGCCCGAGCCACTCGACAGATTTTCACTAATTTAAATTTCGTGATTTTCTGATATCCATATCTTTCAGTCAAAGCCTTGAAGAGCGATTTCCGTTCTAATTTCGCAGTGATATAAATGAAGAAGATCCACCGTCCTTCAAAAAACCACGTTTTGCACCACTCTTTCGATCGTAACTTCGAAATTTTTTAACGGATTCTGCCTTAATTCAATCCCGTAATATATTTTCTGATTATCTTTCAGAACAATAATGATTTTGAAAATCGGATAGGATTTACCCGATTTATGTAGAAAAAACACGTTGTGCCCAGTTTTAGGGCCCTGGCTGAGTCCAAAAGCTCAAAATCAAAAAAGTGTCTTCCATTAGTTGTGAGGCATGCCCAGGCCTTTCAAACAAAAAAAAATTATGAAAATCGGAGAAGATTTGCCCGAGCTATGTTCAATAGACCAAAAAACCACATTGGATCTCGCGGAGCTTTTGGTTTATGACAAAAACATGGAACCATTCCCCTGCTATTCACAAGCGATGAAACAAGATGCTATCACCGCAGTGCGGTTGAAAAGTCGCGATGAATACAAAAACGGAATACAACCTTTGAATTTCGTAAGTTTCAAAACACAAAAAAACGACTATTATTTGACTATGGAAAACATTTGAGTCAAGGCAAAATCGATTTGAAAATTTTATTGCCAGATAGAATAGGAACTGAATTTTATTTCAGAATAAAAGGCAATGACAAAAAACTGATGTTTTAGTCAAATTTCATCGAATTTTTTGTTGAAAAACGGGTATTGGGAACAATTTTTGATTTTATTAAGTTATTCAAAGTTGTTGCCTGAGTACTTAAGAAACTTTTTAGTGGTCACTCAACAGTAGGACGTTCATAGATTGGGTGAAAAGTGGTCATATATGACTCGAACCAGACAAAACTCTTCAGAGCGATGGCGGGGGGTCCAAATTTGAGTCTTGGCCACCTGAAATCTTATTTCCAGGTGGGGAGATGAAAAATTAAAAACAAGTCCAAAAACACTCCACCCTAGTGTATAAGTAACACACCTAAAAGCGTGAACGGTTAAACTAACACACCTACAGCGTCATCTGCGTCATTTGTTTTCTATACTGAACCGTATTTATCAATGAATCAATGGTGGCGCTACTGGATAAAAACCACTCAGCTTTTGTTTTCAACCGTATGAATGTATGAAAAGAGTTAGATGTCGCACACAATAAAGTACGACCTAGTGAGTCCTCTACAACCACAGCACACACTACATAGCTAGTTGAGGTAGATTTGACGAGACAATAGTAGAAGCACAATGGGCCCAAACCGAAACCTCCGTGCGAGTTCCACCCTAGGTGGAATAACTACCTTTAATTAAAAAAATAGATGTCGCAACTCATCAAAAGCAGCAATGTTGCCTGATCAAACGTGATGCTAGACATGGTCTATTGAAAATAAATAGACGATGGAATCAGTTACTTGTTGAACCACATCTACGGTTACTGTCAGTCGGTGACACTCTTTTTATCGAACCGTAATGAAGTTTGTCGGTGACTATTTTTGACTATTGCCTGATGCAAAGCCGATGCGAGTCATCATATATAATAAAATAATGTGGAGTTTGCCACCTCACTTTGAAAGCGAACTAAGCGAAGTATGTTAGAATACGGAGATCACAAAAGCCACGTAATAAGAAGGAAGATATTCTGCCGTACTTTGTTAAAAAGGTACAGAAATTTTATCCTTCTATTATTTAAAAATTTGACAAAAACCACTAGAGCGAATTTTCGATAAATTTTACTTTGAAGAAACTTAGAAAGCTAATAAGCAAATGACAAAAAACATCGGGTCGATCATTTTCATACTGTTTATCAATAGAGTGAGGATTTAGCTGTCTGTCGAATCTTATTCAGCTACGAAAAAAATGGATGGCGCCACTGACAAGGATACTTTAGTTTTATATTGATTCGTATTCAAACTATGAAAATAAGCGGATGACGCCACCCGCAGGCGACTACCATTGCCTGATAAAAAGTGATGCAAATCACGCCCTATTATGCAATTTTTCAACAAAAAATGTATCTAATATTCAAAAAACCACAGAGTCGGTTTCTCTCATAAGTTTAACTTTGTTTAAAAAAATCCTTTTCTGTTAGTTTTGCTTTATTTGCCAAAATTTCAGAATTTAATTTGGCATAAGTTTTACTTTGTTAAAAAAACTTTATACTGGGCCTTTCATAAGAAACTGGACCCTTTATATGATTCTCTCAGTCAGTCATTCAATGTTAGTGTGAAAATGACAAACATAGTAGGTTGTCCAGTTTCGTATGAATAGGTCCTGTATACATTTTCCATTTTTCTGTTCTAAGGCGAAGAAGGTGCAGTTGCTAGTCAGCACTGAACCTTAAAAGTTTAACAACACTGCTGTTTCTTTTTCATCCGTTTCATTGTTGTGTGTATACAGGCGACATATTGTTTGTTTCATGACGTTCATTAGTGCGTGTATTTTGCACATTTCATCATTTGATTTTTGCGTTCTAACTTATCAAGTTACTAAGCTTTCAATTTAAGTGTTGTACTGAATTTCACTTGCTTATTAGCATGGATGAGGGTGACTACGATAACGATGAGTACGTAAACGTTTCCAAGACTCGAATTTTCTCTTTTCTCGTAAATTTTTAATAAAATTTTCTATTTTGGAAACTTTAGAGTCGGAGGAGCGGAAGATTTCGATGATGATGCCGACGATGATAACATTGACGATCAAGATGAAGATGTTGCGTTCGAAATAATTCCGGCAGGACAATCTGGTGGTAGCGTTGCCAAAAATAAACGGATAACCACTAAATACATGACCAAGTACGATTAAAATCCTTAGTATACTTTATAACTTCTGAGATTCGATTTTAAATTAACTTTTGCCTTTGCACGATAACCATATCTAACTCGGTTTTAATGTATAAAAAAGAAATACAACTTCGCCATAAGAAGAGTAACGTATGACTTCTCACAGTTGGTTCACTCAACGAAATCGCTGAACCATAAGTATTACTACAAGATAATGCGCATCCCATCAATACATGTGCTGGCTTTACACGTGTGTAGTAATTGCTGCTAATTATGTGTTATCAGTACTTGTTACTGTGCACCACCTACAATTATCACAAAAATGGCGGCAGCAAGAACCATAAAGAGATATTTCAGATCCTGTCTACCTCTCCGATGTGTCAGATATTGAGTCATATTTCTTGTAGTGTACGTAATTGGACCCGTACAAAGTACAAAGGTCACATACGTTTACTATACAAACAATTTTATAGCAACATGGGGTAGAAGATTGAGGCGGGAGTTGGGTGATACATTTATTATCGTCTAGAGATTACTAATCAACAAAAAAAAAGGTCCGGTCGTTCGTCTCCACTTTTTTTCCAAACGGCTTAACCGATCACCCTAAACTTTATTTTCTCTGAAAGGTACATATTTCCCATGATTCAAGTTCAAAGATGAGCAAATCAGTCAAGTAGTTCCGGAGATATTGTCGAACATGGATTTTCGAGGGTCGGTGAAATTTTTCTGCAAATATCTCAGCAAATATAGCACGGAAATTGTCCCTTTTGGTGTCAAATGAAAGCATTTGATTTCACAAACCTGAGAAAATTTTTTGTGGAAAAAGGGTCAGTTTTTCATCAATATTTGCTTAACTATGCAATATAGAGATTAGTCAGAGTTAGAGATTTTACCAAACCGAAAAACCGGTTAACCGGTCACTAGCAAAATATTATTCGGTTAGTCGACCATTCAAAATCGGTTCAGGGGAAACCTGAACAAAATTCTAATTAATTTAACGGCAAAAATCTAGTATACGGAAATAGATCACATATTCTTCGGTTAACTTTTAATGTTAACCCGAAAGGGTTTTAGTTGTCTGTTCTACTTTTCGCCATTTCTGACGATCTTCGGCTACCATTTGATATGGTTATTTGGTATTCGAGGCTGTCTTTCAGATTGTTGAATTTAGCTTCTTTTACGAGGAGGAGTCATTAGCCTCTCGCTCAACCGCTGTTTCCAATCCAGCCCGTGGCCAAGCCTGCAGGTAGCACTCTTAAGTTTAGCACAAGCTCCTAAGATAATGAGAATCCCCGCTGTCGACGGGGACGTAAAAAGAGGACTTGGTCTTGGTAGTCAGACAGTTGCACGTCTGGACTGCCGCCCAGACGCTACCCTATCTATCTACCCAGCCCGAAAGAATGTAAAATACTTCGGTAACATGAAAAAAATCTTTATTGCATGAAAAAAAAGGTAGATGGCACAATGTGCGAATAGTGAAATAAAATCTATTCGCACAATGTCTGAATAGCCATGTAATGACTATTCCCACATTTTGCAAGTAGCCAATAAGAACCAACAGATTGTAAGAATAGCCATTGTGACATTTTGTTAAAGGGAAATCTCCCTAGTTGCTTTGTTAGCCACCTAGGTTTTTGTGGCGTTTTATTAAAGCGCAAATTCACAAGACTTGTTGGCTACCTAGTCTTGTGACAAAAGGAAAAGTTCCTCAGCTTTGTCAGCCACCTAGTTTTTGTGACATTTTGTAAAAGGAAAAGCTTCCTAGTTCTGCTTGCCACCTAGATTTTTGTGGCCCTTCATTTAAGCGTCTTTCAAGTGGATTTATCTCACTATTCGCACAATGTTCGGAACGCCTTTTCGTAAAAAAATTGAAAAACAGTAAATCATTTTTTACAAGAAAAATATAACTGTTTGCCTCTGAAAGTGGATTGGTTCGAGTTTTTTTACATCTCCCAGACTTAGATGCGTACCTATTATACTAATGTGAAAAAAATATTGGTACTGGGTGGCCAGAAATGGGCTTCCACGGTCTAAATCCTGTAGGAATGACCTCAGCACATCAACCCGGACTATTTCCAATCGAAATTAGTGCAATCTGATCTATTTCCTTATACTAGATTTTAGCCATTTTAACGTGTTTTCAATGCACTGCTAGACAAAAAGTACAGACTGTCAGAAAAAAGTTAGCAGAAAACCCTCAAGATTTACCATTTTATTATACTTTTTGTGTAATTTTAGCTCGGGTTAGCTCGAGGGTAACTGGCTTTCCGTCAAGAATATTCGGGTTCAATCCTGGTCGGACAAATTCTGTATAGGATTTTTCTTCGATGTTTAGCATGAAATTAACGTTCCTAGGCACAATCAGGCTTCATAATTTGGATAATTGTGGATTTTGTGCCGCAACGAATCGAACATAGAAGAATGACAAATATGAAGTTACGCATATTCGATGAATTCTGTATACAAATATCTGAGTCTAACTTTAGACGAAGATATAATTAGCACCAGAAGAAATCCTAATGGTAAAAAACAAGCTACCGTTAGGCGTGGTTCGGAATTCACGTTAAGCATGTTGTCCAAAAAATGCCTGCCGGTAAAACACATTGATGAGACGAATCGGCATTCTAAGCCCTACAAATTTCCGCACCTAGTACATCATAGATGGCACTAGGTTTGTGTGCAATTTTGCACTGACACAGTAAAATACTTCGGTAACGAAAGGATCTCTTTATCATTATTTATATCATTAGTATTTTGCTTGTTACTTCGAAATTCCAAGGGGGGGGGGGCGACGCCACTTCGCCCCCAGGGTCGGACGTTGTTCTGTGAAAGAAGAATTAACGAATTCTCGTTAAAAATCAACAATCGAGAAATTAGAAGTGTGTTCGTATTTTTGTGCCATCTATGAGATGTAACTAGGAGCAAAACTAGTAGGAGTGGAATACCGGCCCCTCCCAATAATGCCTTTCACCGGTAAGCCGTGCGATGGCACTACACTCAACTTCACTTGACTTGAACGATTCAATCAGTTTTCTTTTATTTACAAATCTAACAATCGATACATATCCGTCTGCGGTTGAGTTTCGAACCAACGCACTGGCAACCCAATCTCGTAGTAGTAAGCAGACGTGTTAACCATTACGCTATCGAGTTGTTCTCTCAATTTATTCATTCATAAATGTGACAACAGTCCCCGAGACGAAATAAATGAAACTAATGCTCTCTGCACTTTTCACTGTTTTCTAAGCGAGTTGCAAACATACGATGTTTTAGAAAGTTGCTGGCGATGTTGGATTTAGTGGTCACTTAGGTGATATATGCCTTCAGTACTTCGCGGGATAAGGTCGTTCCCCCCGTCACATTCACCAGTGTGATTGCATAATTCCATAAAAATTTACCTCTGTAGAATCTACTACAGAAAAAGAAAACAAAAAGTGAAATCATCCTATTGTAGTCTATGCGATGCAGTCTGAGCATATGATGAATTTTAGTGCCTAGATTTACACTATTTTATGTAGTTAGTGTAAATAACATTATGAAATTGGTGAGCACGATTCAAAGGTGGTTTTAAATCCCGTTCGTGATAACAGAAGTTCTAAGGTTCCCATAATTACGATTTTGTATTCACAACAATAATAAAACCTTTTTACAGATATGAACGGGCTAGAGTACTTGGAACAAGAGCTTTGCAAATCGCTATGTGTGCCCCAATTATGGTTGAACTAGACGGTGAAACAGATCCTCTACAGATTGCCATGAAGGAATTGAAGCAGAGAAAAATTCCAATTATAATTCGACGTTACTTACCAGACCATTCGTATGAAGACTGGAACATAGATGAACTTACAATTATCGATACATAAATGAAAATACAAAAAAAATCCATGAAATAAATAATGTTGTAATAACTTAAGAATAAATGTTGACAGTCAGTGGAAGATCATCAGTTCCAAGTGTATCCACCACTCTCTTTATTGTAACACATTCGCTCAATATTCCTGACTGCATCGTTAGATACACGACAAAGTGTTTCTAATATTGGATATGGCAGGCCACAATCTGAGAGATTTCTCTGCCCGAACACTTGATCGCTCATTTGAAAATGTTCCTTCAATGATTCTGGAAATTAAAAAACAAACCAATCAAAAATACTGCCCAATAAAGGCTTATTTGAGATTTTCTCGTGTACATTTTAGACCTATCACATCCTGAACATTAGAACCGAAATTCTCCAAATTTTTTCTTCAGATTGATATATTTCATTCAATAATAGCTTTTGTAACTTGCGAAGATATAATAAGAAAAAATGTATATCAAAAGAAAATAGTTATTATTGCAACTCGTGCTACATATGGACAATATAGTGCGAGGTTGGATAAAAGTCCCAGGGCGGAAGTTCGTGGACTTTCGCCAACCAAGCACTATATTGGAGCATGGTTCAAAAATCAAATCAAAGCTGAAATCAAATGATTTTGATGATCAACGAAAAAAGCGTGATGATGAAATCAATTTGATTTTTTTAGGGTAATCATCATGATTTTTCGCGAAACTTGCAATTTTCATCAGTCTCGTTATAACAAGCGATAAAAATAATAATGGGAACGTACGACATATGAAAAGTTTCAATATAAGGCCGAAGCTACCCGTTAAAAATTTTACAATCTTTCCCGGGCGGAACAATTACTAGAATTTGCATATCTTTTTTCCAGAGAAAGATTTGATAAAAAAGTAGGTGAGTATAGAAAAGAGTCTAGAAAAGAAACATTTTTCAACTTTTCAAATTTTTTCAACAAATCTTTCTTCGTAAATGATGTGAAGATTAACGAACGCCCTATAAAAGAACGTCGAGAAAACTAATAAACATCTCTCCTAAATGTTTGAAATATTGTTTAATTTTAGTTTTTTTCAGAACGGCAGGCTGTTCTTCAAATAATCCCTCTTAGTTTCAACGACGCGACAGTATGACAGTTATAAATATTTTGTAAATTTTTTGACGTGGAAGGCTTGGGTCCCGGCCGCGGCCCCTTACTACCGTGAGGCCATGATATTTATTCTAATTAAGAATTACACTGTCATTACATTACTGATTGTCGGATGACACAGTATACTGTACAGGAATGGTTAAAACTGGTGATTTTGATTAAAGCGTTATTTTCTTGCCGGATCGTGGTTGTGTAATACGAGGGGCACCCTAAAAGTTTCGGGAATCGGCTATATCGGCTTGTGTAAACTTTTCGCCAATTTACACAAAAATTAAATTGATCTTTCCTGATTTAAAAATGATGATCAAAATGAAAATCGATCGTAGCAGTCAAAAGATACAACAATTCCAAAAAATCATTGCAGAGAAAAAATGGATTTATCACTTGAAAATTTTAGAGCCATGATTTTCTACGACTTTAAGTCTGGCTTGACTCCCAAATTGTGTATTGATCGTTTGCAAAAAGCATTTAGAGATGAGGCCCCATCCAAGACCACTGTTTATCGGTGGTTCGCTGAGTTTGAATCGGGACGCACTTACCTCAGTGACGACTTTCGTGAAGGTCGACCTTCCACAGCCATCACCGATGGAAACATTGACCATGTCCGGAACATGATTGAAGCCGATCGACATGTGACCTATGCTGAGATAGCTGCATCCCTTGGGATCGGGAAAAGTCAAATACAAACAATTTTACACGAACATTTACGCACACGGAAGCTTTGTTCTCAGTGGATCCCACACAAATTGACAGACGACCAAAAGGAGGCTCGTGTGAAATGGTGCCGAGATTCTCTCAAAAAATTCGACAATGGGGCTTCTGATTCAGTATATAGCATCGTAACAGGTGACGAAAGTTGGATTTACAGCTATGATCCCCAAACAAAACAGCAATCCACCGTTTGGGTGTTTCAAAATGAAGATTTACCAACAAAGGTAATTGGCACTCGAAGCGTCGCCAAGAAAATTGTCGCTACTTTCTTCAGGAAATGTGATCATGTGGCTACTGTACCACTTGAGGATCGTAAAACAATCAATTCAGAGTGGTATACTACGATTTGTTTGCCAAAAGTATTTGAAGAACTACGTGGAAAGAGTCGAAATCGCAAGATCGTCCTCCACCATGATAATGCAAGCTCCCACACAAGTGCTCTGACCACGACGTTCTTGGAGAAGGAAAAAATCAATTTGATGCTGCATCCACTCTACAGTCCCGACTTTACACCGTCCGACTTTTATTTGTTTCTGAGTGTCAAGAATAAGTTGCGTGGGAAGCGATTTTTATCTGCGGAAGCTGCTGTCGAGGCATATGAACAAGAAGTGGCCCAAATCCCAGCTTCCGAATGGACTCGATGTTTCTAAAACTGGTTTTTAAGGATGAAAAAGTGTATAGATTGTAATGGTGATTATTTTGAGAAGCAATAAAATCGCTTTATAGCGGATTCCCGAAACTTTTAGGGTGCCCCTCGTATCTTGCAACTTCTGTCACGATATCTTCTATAACTGAATTATTAATTTTGAATTTCATGCCAAAATCCACGAAAAATTTTAGTATCGTGCCTCTCACTGACGAATGTAAATTGCATTTTATTTTGCGAGGTTGATAGAACAGACAACACTAAAAATTTATGTGTTGAAAGTTACGTTAGGTGAGATACGACAATCGTAGTTCTTACGCCTGCCCAAGGTTTATATCGCTCATATCGCATGCATTATGATACAGATTTATACTGTGGAACCACAAACTGATCCCTTCAATTCCAATTCACACGAACTTCGTTCTAACATACTAACATTTGACTTAGTAGCCTTTCTATGAAAAGTCTTCAATAATACTTCAATGGGTTTTAGTCATTTCACATAGTAGCCTTTCTATCAAAAGTCTTAAATAACATCAGATGCTTTCCCTTTAATGCTAATATATTCCAAATCATGTTTCGTGACCAATGATTGATTTCCGTTTTAGAGTCGAAATTTACGCCAAACCTCTAAGACTTTTCTTATAAACAGCAGTCAAGTGAATGCAAAGATGGAGAAACAAGAGGTGAGAAAAGACTCAAATGCTACAAAGACTCGAAAATCTATAAAACTTCTTCGTCATTCTCGAATACAATTTATATCATTTCACTCCAAATGCATCACAGAACTGTACATAACTGTATCGGTGGAACATTTAAGATAATAACCTCTGTGAACCACTAGCCATTGACTGAAGAGTATGTGGGTTCACAAGGCTCTTAAATGACGAAACAGTTGTCGTCGTCTCGACCTTAGCATGAACTCATCTATTTTCTCTATGGAATACCGAGCTAGGCTCTCTAAAGAGTGCTTGAACTTGTGATGTTGTATGCATGCGAAATGAGCGATATGTTATCTGCACTCCTGAGCTTTTCGAATCAGGATCATGGAACAACGTTTATTGTTTTGGAACAATGTTTTCTGTTTTTAAACGAAAAAAAATTTTTTTTTGTTTAAACGAAACAAAACGAAAAAACTGGTACAAAACGGAACAGTCCGAGCCCTATTGCTTCTATCTCCATAGCTGTTTCTTTCTCGAATGCTTAACTTAAAACATTAAAACATGAAATTGTTGACTCTACAAGCCATTGGCTTCTTTTCACTTGAGTACAAGTTTCCGATAATGTCATTATATCCGATGACATGAAAGGGTGCGCCGCAGGCGAAATTTTTCTTTTCAAAAAATATTTTATCCAAAAATTTTGATTTAAGACCATAAACTTTTAACACTTTGGTTTGGGTCTTCCTCAGTGCTATAAACAAAAAAGAAGTTAGGAGTTATCATTTGTATACACTTCTTACTTTTTTGGAAATGATTTTACCTTCAAGTTATCTTCTTATCATGTTAAACATCGTAAATTCTGAATACATTTTCTTGTTTTACTTTAAGGTTTTTTAAGGTTAAGCAATACAAAGCGATCAAATATCAAGTCAAACCTGATGGAAGTTGAAAAGTGCTAGAGAAATCCACGTTCATCCCAAAAACCTAGGAAGCGACAATGTAGTATCTTACTCATGTCGAGAATAATCGACAAATAGCAAAAAACCTGATGGAAGTTGAAAAGTGCCACAGAAATCCAAGTTCATCCCAAAAAACCAAGCAAGGATGTAGTCCTAGTCAGTGTCTAAACTTTCCATATGTAGACTATGGGACAGATATTCAGAAATTTTCGTAGTCGTAACCACATAGTCGGCCCCAGTGCTACCATTAGGTGAGCCTGACAATGTTCTGGACGTCCAGACGCACTTATCCAACAATAAATCGTGTTCTCGGGACCATTCTGATTCAAAACGACCTAACGTTTAACTTCAAGGTCAACCAGAATAATTACCTTTGGTAAACTTAAAATTTTATTATTAAATTTTCGTATTCATCCCCACACTGCTGACCACCGGTGCCACAATTTGGTGAGCATTTTTCTACGCTTTCAGCTTTCATACGCAGAAATTTGATTTCTTGTACAAAAATACGCCATACATCCCATAAAGTCAAATTTTTGCATTGTGAAAGCTGAAAGAACAGAAAAACTATAACACTGGGGGGTCCGGCATTTGTGAGGCATTTTTTTAATCAAAAGTGAAAATATTTCAAAAGAGTTTTTTGCGTTCCGAAGCTGCAAGCCTCACGTTTCCCTTTTAAAAAGGGTTTTCGTTGTGATTGTAATGTTTTGCATTATTTTGAGCCGCCGCTGCCGCCGAACCGAAGCGCGGCTTCTAGTACTTACATTGGCGAAAATGATCCCCTCAACCTCCTCTACAACATATCAAAAGTTTTTTTTGAGCCGCCGCCGGCGCC
>CM055404.1:79470510-79508222 GCA_029228625.1 Pseudolycoriella hygida
TTTCCTTTTAAAAAGGGTTTTCGTTGTGATTGTAATGTTTTGCATTATTTTGAGCCGCCGCTGCCGCCGAACCAAAGCGCGGCGGCTAGTACTTACATTAGCGAGAATGGTCCCCTCAACCTCCTCTACAACATATCAAAAGTTTTTTTTGAGCCGCCGCCGGCGCCAAACCGAAGCGCGGCGGCTACTACTTCCATGGGCGAAAATGATCCCCTCAACTTCCTCTACAACATATCAAAAGTTTTTTTTGAGTCCCCGCCTATTTTCCGCCATTTTGGCGGTCACCCTGATACACTACACACCCAACGCAACAACTTTTCCTTTGACACCAAATCTCTATCTCGAACACACAAGCATTGCCTCATACAAAATGTGCTATCATACGCACTACACACACAAACACGTACATATAGACATATAGGCCTTCTAAGAGCCGTGGCGCCCAAACGAGGCCGGTACCTCCCCTTTTTTAAATTTCATATGGTGTAGAATGCCCACCCGAAGGTCCCTGTAAAATTTCAAGAAAAGTTATCGAGCCGTTTTGGAGCACGAGCCAAAAAACTGGTTTTTCACGGTTTTTCATACCAATGGCCCTGGAACTAACGAACTAACTAACTAACTAACGAACTAACTAACTAACGTAGGATATTTTCATTTACTTTGGCTACTATGGAAGGAACATTTTGTACCGGAAATTGCAATTTTCAAAAGATCATATCTTTGGATCCACTGGACCGATTTTGATAAGTAAAATGTCGATTTCAATCGAAATTTTACGTAGAATTCGAAAAATTAGGTGTCAGTGGGGTACGACGCACGGGAAAAAAGTCAAAACTTAGCTGTGTATATGGTTCCGAACTCTACGAAAAAAAAAATTCTGAATTTTTTACTCGTGTGGGGACTTGCGTCACGGGCGCATCGCTACCGCGCGCCCATAATTTGGAGAGTTGACTCATATCTCCAGAACGGTTTCATTTGGAAAGTTACTCCATGGCCTTAAAATCGCACAATGAAAAACTGTAACATACCGTTTGTGTATCTTTTTGAGGTGAATGTAGCCTCCAAATATCATTTTCATCAAAAATAAATTTTTACAGTCATTGAAGAAAACCTATTTTCCCTAGTTTCACGTAACACCATCGCAACACCATTCAATTCGAAGCAAAATTTTTTGAAAAAATTTTCTTCTATGATTTGCTCAGAATAGTCCAAGGAATCGAAAGACACCCAAATCTTTGGAATTGAAAAGGTGATGGTTTGAACTTCTATACATATTGGTCGTACGTACTTTTGGCGAATTCACTCTTAATTTTCTCAAATATTTCTCACTTTTATCAAACATTTCTCGTATTTCTCAAACATTTCTCATGTTTCTGTGCTACACTTGCTGAGATATGCGAAAACGTTTCCCCTCGAACATATCTCCGGAACCAATTGACCGATTTTGCTTATCTGTGAATTTGAATCGTGGTACATATAAGGTAACTAACGGTGACATGTTCGTTCGAAAAAGTGACGTTGTGTTGTTTGTGTAAATTTGTATGAAGCGGAATGCAGCGCGCAACTCACTATCATATGAACCGTGATTTGTACTATGACTTTTAGTATATCGGACAACTCACGATTTATGAATTTATATGAAATAGGACAATTCACGGTGCCCCCAGGACAACTCTAATTTTTCAATAAATCATTAATTATATTGAATTAAATTAAATTATATTAAATAAATTTGTGTTAATTAGCAAAAGAAAAGATAAATCTTTGCAATAAAAGTAAAGTGTTTACTTCACATATTGAAAAAAAAGAAATAATTGCGTGTAAAGTTGAAATTTCTCGCATTAGGACATGTCACCTTATGTACCTTTCAGGCAAAAAAAGTTTAAGGTGATCGGTGCAGCCGCTTAGAAAAAAATGACGGAGCCGACGGATGGACAAACGGACATTTTTTTACGCTGATTCGTCATCTCTAGACGATAATTGATGCGTCCCTCTCACTCCCGCCTCGATCTACCCCATGTTACAATAACATTGTTTGTATTAAACCTATAGTACACATATAATAAACATATAGTATACTTCGTACGGGTCCAATAACTGGTGTGGAATTTCTCTCTGCGGCCTAATGTGAATTTCTGCTAAATTGATTAAAACTAAGGACCGTATTCATTCGGAATTCATTTTTTATCGATGTAAAATGATGCTGATTGAGAACAATTTCCTTCGAATCGGCATAAATAATCGAGGAAATCTGTTTCTGTTTTTTCTCATTTTCTTCCCAAATCTGAAGGACGTCTCATCGCGAAATACCCACTCTCTCCCCTATTTTTTGTCCCACTTTCATTATAACCCCTCTCCCCCTCAGCGCGGACGGGTTTTATGGATGGTCATTAAAGGGCGAAGATAGTTCGAATTCTGTGGAACTAAAAAAGTGGTACTATAATTGGTAGGCTGCCGTGCCAGCTTACAATAACGTAAGTGAAAAATATTTTTGTTAGGTTCTAAACTTATGAAAGCTTTGAATTCCTTAAAAAATAAAACTAATTTTCCAGTCCCAATTTTCCTTTGGAATTCAAAAGAAACTTAAGGCTTGCGAAGACTTTCAAGACTTTCACTACGATATTATAGACTAGCACAGCAGTAGACAAATAAGTCTGATCCGTGAATACTCTTTGACTTCGAATTAACTAAATTCGTCCCATTTGAAAATCGGACTCTTTTAGGAAAAACTTTGGCAAAATGCAAAAGAAGCTCTTTGATTTTAAATAAATCGAAAAATTCAATGTAAAAGTGATGAAAAGTGGGTGAATTCTTACCTTCATTCATTAAATGTGCCGCTTTACTGAAGGACAATGTACTGGGTTGACTAAATGTACTTATGCTGAAAACATCCTTAGTTTCTCGCAAAAGATTACACAAATATTGCATGATATGTGGGAGAATAACGCCTTTCAATTCAAGACTAAAGTAGTCCCGATTTTCCATTCGAACTTTTCCTGAATTCACTTCAACGTTACGTAAAGTTGCACCTCGAAATGCTACTGGTGCTGAATTAAAGAACGATTAGAATATTACTTAAAATAAGAAAAGTCATTCAAATACCTAGTAAAGTCGGTGGAATGCCAGCCAGTTTACCAACCGTTGCTGTTGTACTTTTAGCATTTAACAAAAAATTAAATAAGGCTTGACAATCAACACCCTCAAAAAGGGCTATCGATTGGTCACTATAGTCTTCTTTACGCTCATCACTTTGCTTGACCCGACTTTGAACCGTTCTAATTTTTTTTATTTCCGCAGCGTCAACTCCCATACTAGCTAACCATTCCTCTTGATCGTCATCGTCAAAATTATCATCATCTAGTTCGTCAACACATCCGCTATCCTGAGTTTCAGACGTACTAGAAGTATGATTATAAATATCTGGATTCGACCTGTTAACATTGTCGGTAGAAACTTTCATCGGCAATGTAAACTCAATGCTTTCTTGCTTTAAGGCAGCACGTAATCCGCTGCTTGTCGGAGTTAAGAGGGCATGAGTTTCAACTCTACCTCCAATTCCAGCGGCACGAAACAAAACTGTGAAACCATTTGCGCAACAATAGAAGTAAGGACAATGACGAGCTCGTAATAACTGAAACAGGGACTGAAAACTATCGCTCCAATCTTTCATTAAGGCAGTTCGCTCAGTTTCACCGAATGAACATGAGGTATTTGATTTTACATTTCGAGGATACAGTGTCAGCCAAGGCAAACTCGGGTGTTGCCAATATAACGTACTGTGATGGAAGCGTGCCCCAGGCGAAAAATCCAATCCGATAGATGCTGTCTTCGGGTCCATACAACGGACGAAACTGTAAAAAAGTGTAGCCGTCAAATCTTGTATTTACTTATATTCTCGAATCTAATCATTTCGTTCAAACCGTACCTTGTAATTCCACTTGCTCCGCTGATTTTTTGACCTTTTCCATGAAACGCTGTAGGGCATAAAATCCTTAGTTTTGTTTTCAATGACCAGTCCACTGGAAGATATTTTGTAGGCACTTGCTGCTTTTCTTTTTCTTCAATTTCAGTCGAGTTAAACGAAAATGTCACTTGATTTGGATCTACTTCATAACTTTCGGTTTTCGTGGGATATTTAGATATTTGCGTTACGCCTTGTATCTGAAAAGGTTCTGATTCCTCTATCAATGAAAAAATAGACTCGATAGGCTCGTATGTAATCGGAGGTGAAGTTTTCAGCCTCTTTGATCCGATGCTGCTTCGCTTGCTAAAAAATCATTGTCTTGTTTTATTGTCCACCGTTATTCAAATTTCTTACTCAATAAAAGGATTTTTCCTTTTGTTGCCTGCAAATGTTTCAACGGCTGTAGCTATGTCGGCACCTTTGGTACTCAATGTACGCAGTTGTAAAGCTTTTTGCTTTTGTTTGTCCTTTCGCAATCGTATTATCTAACAAATCGTCAACATTAATTTCTCATTTATTTTGCATTTTATGTAAACACATTACCTCATCTGGAGTTTTCCATTTAAAATCTGCCATTTTAATTATAGTCCTTCTTCTTTTCAAGAAAATGATTTTTCGTGACAGCAGATTTTGATTGAAATGACATATAAAAAAACACACACACAAAAAACAAATTCGTGATAATGATGGATGGATGATGCTGTTCAATTCTTTGGTCTGATGAAGTTGTTACCACATAGAAAGAATGAAGCGCTTGTTAAATTAGCGGTAATTTATTCAAAAAACTTTTGAAATAAAATAATTTTATTTCCATTTAAAGTCGACTTAATGCAAGTGGACTAACATTAACAGATAGTTGTAAATAGTCATTTAGGTTAACATAAGTATAAAAGGTATTAAGTTATCACAGAGGAATATCAAAGGTAAACAAAATTTACCACAAAAGTTCGTCAAAAGTATTGAATAATAGTAAATGAATAATTATAAAGTTATTAAAAAATTATAACAGAAGTTCGTCAATAAAAGAAAGTGAACACTTAGTAAAACAAAAAATAGTCAAGGAAATGTTAAGTCATAATTTTAAGAAGGAATCAAAAAGTGTGTCAGGTAGGCGTAGTAATTCAGCACGAAATTGGTTGCATGGTAAAGTTGGATCGATTACAGATGATGCAGCGTTGAACATTCTGCAGGCATTGTTGAAAGGAGAATTTGTGACTCTATGGTTTCTGTAACACCCAAGGAATATAAGACCGGTGTACCGATGATATTTTTTAGTGAATGTGATCTTCGAGCGCAGGTTCGGAGAATTGATTTTACCAAGAAGGAGTGAGTGAATGAATAAAACAGAAGCATTCACCCTTCGTCTGATCAATGTTTGTAAATCAAATCTTTCACAACGTTCGATATATGGTTCCAAAACGTAGTTATTATCGGATCGATTAAGATAGTCACCGTTTAAATGCATTATAAATTGTTTCTGTGTGCTCTCAAGGGTGTTTCGATGACATGCAAAAGCTGGTGACCAAACGCAGGAGGCGAATTCAAGGTTCGATCGTACCAAAGCTTTGTATAAAATGATGGTGGCGTCATTATCTAGATATCGGCGTTGCCGCAAAACAAAGTTCAACAGTGACCTGCTTTTATTTTTTACATATTCGTAGTGCGAGATAAAGGACATTTTCGTGTCCGCAAGGATTGGTTGTCCATCTAGAGTGTAATCATAGGCTATGCTTTTTGCTTTTGTTTTCATTGTGTACGTGATAATTTTTGATTTTGTACGGTGAATATCTAATCCATTGTCGCAGCACCACTGGAAAAAGCTATTTATTGCATTTTGGAGGTTGGACGCATCTTCCACGGTCTTGATGATAGATGTTATCTTTTTATCGTCGGCGAAGTTAATGTTGTGTATATCCGGAAGTTGGACGTCTGAATCGTTGAAGAACATCAGGAACATAATGACTCCTAGGATCGATCCCTGTCCTACTCCAGAGAGAACCGTGATAGTCTCTGATTTGTCCGACCCCACCACTACATATTGTACCCTGGAGCGAAGATATGAGAAAAACCATAGCAGGACGTTATTTGATAGAGGAAACTTTGCCATTTTACGTTTTGATGTGTCTACTCTGTCAAAGGCTTTACTAATGTCAGCGCTGAATGAATCCAGTTGGGCATTTTGTTGGAAGGCATCGTGGACATCATCGCCTGGTGCTCCTAGTTACATTAAAGGCTAAAAGGGAAGTGGGTGCTAGATGCACTAAGTAAGCAATATAACCACATAAGGACCTGTCCTCATATTACGTACGCACGAGGGGGGAGGGAGGGTATTGCAAAAGCGTACGGAATTTAGGGGTGTGGGGGGGCTGGGTGGGTTCAGACAAGAAGTACGTGCATGAACATGAATCAACATTTTCGGTCAATATACTAAAAACACTAGGGGGTCATTTATAAATGACGTCCGGTTATTTTGACAATTTTCCGACCCCCTACTCCCTCGTCGGAATAGTGACATCTGATTTCATTTATTCAATTTTTAGACCCGTACGAAGTACGAAGTTCTGATGCGTTTACTACCACGTTTGTTACATTGCGAATTCGAACCCGGGAGTAAGGGGGAAACTTTTTTTGTTGCCTCCAGATGACAAATCAGCGAAAAAAATGTGCGTCGGTCTGTCTGTCTGTCTGTCCGTCAACACGATTTTCTTGACCGATTTTCAAAAACTTTTTTTTCCTGAAAGGTAGTCGAAAAACTGAGGTCGAGTTCGAAGATGAGTAGAATCCGGAGTTCCGGAGATATGGTCGAAAAGGTGTCCAAAAACGTGATTTTTCGAAGGTCGCTGAAACTTTTTCACGCATATCTCAGCAAGTAGAGCACGTAAATTGTTCAAATTAGCGTCAAATGAAAGAATTAGATGTCACAAAACTGGGAAAAAATATTTGTGGAAATCGGTTGAGCGGTTTGAGCACTGGAACCCACGGAATGGAGAAAATTTTATTTCTCAGCCATATACAATACGAGATAGGTTTTCATCAACCTTTGGTTTCTTACGATTTTGAAAGATAGAGACTTACTCCCGAAGACAAAGTTGTAGAGAATTAAATTTTAGTGAACACGTGTTTCAGGGTTTTCTCGAAAAATGTCCCAATCCTGGGATTTAGCCACATGTAGAATTCAGAGGGATGACTCATATGTCTAGAACTATGGCAGTTAGAAAGTTGCTTCCAAAGACAAAGTTGAAGAGAATTAAATTTTAGCGAACAAGTGCTTCAGGGTTTCCCCGAGAAATGTCCCAATCCTGGGATTCAGCCACTTCTAGAGTTCAGAGAGATGACTTCTATCTCTAAAACTATGGCAGTTAGAAAGTTGCTTCCAAAGACAAAGTTGTAGAGAATTACATTTTGCGAACACATGTTTCAGGGTTTCCCCGAGAAATGTCCTAATCCTGGGATTCAGCCACTTCTAGAGTTCAGAGGGGTGACTCCTATCTCTAGAACTATGACAGTTAGAAAGTTGCTTCCAAAGACAAAGTTGTAGAGAATTAAATTTTAGCGAACACGTGTTTCAGGGTTTCCCCGAGAAATGTCCCAATCCTGGGATTCAGGCACTTCTAAAGTTCAGTGGGATGACTCCTATCTCTAGAACTATGGCACTTAGAAAGTTGCTTCCAACGACAAAGTTGTAGAGAATTAAATTTTAAACGTACTTCGGGAGGGCTTTCAACATTACCTTGGGTAATTTTTATGAGTCATTCAAATTTTCAATGTAGAATGAACACTTTTGCGATTTTTACGTACATTTTTCTTCTAATAAACTGTCAAAGAAACTATAGGAAAATTTCTGGCTAAGTCTGCGTTTCTCTATCGGCAAACAATCTCAGACATTCTCCCAGTTATAAATTCTTGACAGAAATTTGACAAAACCACAAATTCTCAACCGGACGTCACGCTTCTACCTCCGAATTCGTCCGGTTTTCCTACTTCCGAGAAAAGTTAGAGACGAACACTTAGGCAGACAATATAGTGACCCTACAAGCTTCCCTTACTTTCTACGAGCTAGAAACCACTTGCCAAGTCAATCCGTAAATTTCGCTGTGGTGGAATAGGCATAAGACTGTCTTTATTTGCTAACAATTATATTTTGCATGTAACAAACAAATGTAGCTCATTACTGTTAAGGACTCTTTAAGTTTGGGTTAAAGTTTTTTTCTCCTGTAGGATTTGATGCCATTTATCTTGATTGATATTGTCAAGTTTTAGTAGCAGGTAGTAGCAGATTGAGACATTCACTAGGTCAGCAAAAATTTATGCCAATGAAAAATGCAAATATTTTGAAAACTGTTAGCAAGTGTAGGTAAGAGAAATTTAAGCTGCGAATGAATAAAAAAAAAGCTCGCTTCTTATGTGTAAAATCCAAGAGCCTAAAGTAAGCAATTTCCACTGGGGAGAACTTTCACAGAAAAGGCGTAATTTTCAAGACCAAAAGGCGCAAATTTAAAAAATTTATTAGAAGACAAAACAAAATTGAATTCTTTATGTAAGTTTAAATACCGGGGCGGAATCGACTCTCCTTTTTTGTTTAAGAGTGATTTTGCGAAAACTTTGAACGATTTCGTACACTTTTGAAACAACATGTCCTACTTTTTCCCGATGAATATGTAATTCGATTCCATGTTTTATAGTAAGAAAAGTAATTTCTCATTTTTGGAAAATTTGTTATCTCGGAGGAGTTATGGTGCTCTAAGTAAGTGCATGTCAGGGGGTGATAAAAATGGTTTTTTGGCTGTAACTCGTGTAAAACGAAATGAAATCAAATGAACTTTTATGGGATGGTAAGCCCCAATGATAAAAAGGTTTTTCATCATTGGATCTCTTGGAGCCTTCCCCCAATCCTGAGTTATTAGTCATTTTAGCTGAAAACTTCGGGAACGCTTCATTGCTTGAAGCAGCGATGAACCGAAAAACTGAGTATGGGGTGTTCTAGTATACTACCCCTACTATAAGACCATGCAAAGACTTCCCCGGTTTAAGGCTGTTGCACCGGTCTGGAGCAACTTTTGTAAAAAAGGTCAATTTTTGACTATTTTCAGCTGAAGAAGTCTGTATAAGGACTGTTCAATTTAAAAAGTAACTCTAGTTTTTTGATAATAACTAAGACGTTTGTTGCCCGATTTGGTCCAAATATTTTTTATTTTGAAAAATTAACTTTATTTCATAGATATTTTAATTGAAAAACAAAAAAAGAACTATTCTCGATAGTACGAGCGGACCTTGCTTTTTACTCCATTCATCAGGTTCTGCACGACACCGAAAGAGACTTTTCGGGCAGCAGCAGACCAAATTTTTTTGAACTCAGTCAAATTCTTAGCTTCACGTCCATCATCTCTGGCTTCCCGCTTAACAATTGCCCAATATCTTTCTATAGGACGGAGATTTGGGCAGTTTGGTGGATTATCCTCTTTTCGCATATATTCGATTTTTTTTGCTTCGAAGAGCTCCAGGGTCTCCTTAGCGTAGTGGGCTGACGCTAAATCCGGCCAAAACAAGGGTGGAATGTCGTGTGCTCGATAGAGCGTCAGAAGACGCTTCGAAATACATTCCCTTCTGTATATTTCCCCGTCAATGGTACCCGTCGTGTAGAATGACAAAGATTTTTTTCCACAACTGCAAATAGCCTGCCATACTGACACCTTTTTGCCGAACTTTTCTACCGGAATTTTTTTCACGTTATCAGCCACATCTTCCCCAACCTCGGCAGTGTAAAATTGAGGGCCAGGAAGCGTTGTTGTGTCCATTTTGACGTAAGTCTCGTCATCCATCATTATGCATCGATATGGGTTTTTTACCAAAATGTTGTACAGTCGTCCGGACCGTTTTTTTGCTCTTTCTAGTTGAGCTTCACTCTTTTTTGGGGTTTTTTGCTTTTTGTAGGTTTTCAGGTTGTTCCGCTTTTTAACATTTTGAACTGAACCAACACTTACACCAGCTTTTTTGGCCACTTTTCTCACCGACATTGATTTATTCTTCGAAAGTAACGTTAGGACTTTAGCTTCCTTTTGGGGATTTGCGATCCGCTTCGACGCCGTGATTTTGGCAAATTATCAACTGTGAACTCGTCAACAAACTTCAAAATAACTTTGCGCACACCAGAAATCGAACAATTGATAGATTTAGCGATGTTTTTATAAGAAATTTTTTCTGTGCACCATTTTTGCACAATTAATTTTCTAGTTTCAATGCTTATTGACGGCATCTTTAGTGGTAAACGACAATTTATAAAATTTTTGATAGATTTAAAAAAATCAATCCTTCTTCTTTCCATCGCCTCCTTGGTGACAAAAATCGGTTAGTTAATATTTGTTTTATTACGTGTTTTGTGGAGTTACTTTATAAATTGAACAGTCCTTACTAGTATACTAGAACACCTCATACTCAGTTTTTCGGTTCATCGCTGCTTCAAGCAATAAAGCGTTCCCGAAGTTTTCACCTAAAATGACTAATAACTCAGGAGTGGGAGAAGGCTCCAAGGAATGCAATGATGAAAAACCTTTGTATCATTTGGGCTTACCATACCATAAATGTTCATTTGATTTCATTTCGTTTTACACAAGTTATAGCCAAAAAACCATTTTTACCACCCCTTGACATGCACTTACTAAGCACACCAAAACTCCACCAAAATATCAAATTTTCCAAAAATGAGAAATTGCTTTTCTTACAATAGAACAAGGAATCGAATGGCACATTCATCGGGAAAAAGTAGGACATGTTGTCCCAAAATCGTTCGAAGTTTTCGAGTGCCATATTTTCCAATCAAATCGATTCTTACTCGAAAATATGTACTTCGAATAATTTTTCGTTGAAAGGAGAGGGTTTGGGAAGGCCAGAGGAAGATTATGCAATTACTAACATTTACTAACTACTAACATTTACTATCCGCCTTTATAGTTATTTTATTTTCGTGAACAAATAATCAAACTCGTGCGATTACTGACCTCGCTTCGCTCGCCCCGCAAACTTCGCACTCGTAAAAATTTTTAATTATTTTTTCCATTGATACTTCCTTAATACTTCCATTATTTTTGTGTACTAGGGTGGGTCGATTTTAGGTTTTTATTTTTCGTCCGACCTGGAACACCGATAGTTTGATTTCTGACCTTATACAGAAATTTTCTAAAAATAATACGACCGACTTTTCGTACACCTACCCGTACTTCGACTAGAAAAAAAAATAATAAATCCAAATTTTTAAATGACTCGTATTTTTAGCAGACTCTTTTAGATCCTAAATAACAAAATAAAATATATCTGCGATTGAAAAATCGGATATTTCGTAGGGCCGAACATTTCGACGAAGCAAAATTTTTCTAATTTTTTACTAAAAAAATAAAATTTTTGCTATGACAGGGATTTTAATTTTTTCTCTCTATAGCTTAATTTAAAGTTGGTTTCATATAGAAAATGCAGGAAAAAAGCTTTTGAAAAACTTTGAAGTTTTGTCAGAAATATTGATAACGTTATAGGATAAAACATGGAAAAATATGACTTACCAAACATTAAACTAACAAACATTGCCAACAAAATCCGAACGATGCTCTGATGAACACAGATTGCGGAAACATAACTTCGTACCTGTTTAATTGTGTTTAAATTTCTATGTCAAGGTCAATCAGCTTCAAAATCATTTGTCTGGATATGTAGAACAATTTTTGTGCAATTAGCCTTGTGTTGCTGAGGATAGATCACTTGAAATGCATCCAAACTCACAATTTAATTAAATTTTGTTTTTTCAAATTTAATAAAATATACTTGCGATATCAAATTAATGTTAATACATTCCTACTGTGTTTTCGCCAACCTGGTTGCCCAGGAAGGACTAGGGGTGCAGTCACCCATTTCAAAACGCAAGCTGTTCTGACGCAGCTCACTATCTACGACAGCCCCCGCGTTGCAGCGCCACTAGGCACCTCAACCAAGTGCTGGGGCCAGATGCGGCCATCTCGTATGACACACTACACCCGGGGGCATCCAGCTTCGCGGTACCGAATTTACCCTCGGTGAGGGCTTTCGCGGTAAGGCTCTTAACCAGACCACTTCGGTAGGGGTGTACGCAATCACCCCAGGTAGCGCTGGACCAACTCAGGAAACCATGGTGTCGTCAAGCACACAGTCTAATAGGTATTTTAAGGCCAGAGCTCAGCTTCAATTTTCATACACAATTGCTTCAAGTGCAGCGATCGCCCCCCTCGTCCCAGTGTAGTCGGCGCCTCTGTGGTAAACAGAAAAGATGTGGCGAATAGAATAGATGTTGGATGTGGGCATCATTTTTCGCCTGCCCGTGCCCGTTCGATTTTGAAAACGGGCAGCATGTGCCCGTCCATTTTCGAAATAAAGATGGCCGTGCCCGCCCGAGTCCTTTCGATTTTGAAATCGAGAAGTCGAAGCCCACCAGTTTTCTAAATAAAGATGCCCAGCCCACCCTTGTTCGTTCGATTTTGAAAACGGGCAGCCCTTGCCCGTCCATTTTCGAAATAATGATGCCCGTGCCCGGAAAGCAGGCTGTAGAACGGGCAGAGAAATCGGGCGTGCCCGCACACCTCTAGAAACTATGTCTGCTTTAAATTGGATTGGAAATTGCCGAAAGGGCAATATAGAAAAGCCTGTCTGAAGCAACGATGCAAGAAACCTAACTATTCATCAATTCATCTGTTTCGGCTCAACAACTTATGGTCTTCTTCTGTCCTACGCTGACGTCTGAACATTCCAATAAGAGAATCTCCCAGTCAAGAGAATCATTAATTCGACGAACGCATTTGAATGAATGTTTTTGCTGCTAACGAGTTTGTTAATGTAGTTTTCTAGAGGCACCGAAAATTGTTTGATGTTTTTCGTTTTCTTCAAACCATTTGAATAAAAAAAAAAAAAGTTCTAGAGTTGTGGGTCATCCCTCCCAATTCTAGAAGTGGTCGTATTCCAGGATTGGTTTATATTTCCCCAAAGCCCTAAAACACGCGTTCGCTAAAATGTAATTCTCTACAATTTTTTCTCTTGGGGGAAACTTTCTAACTCTGATAGTTCGAGAGTTAAGGCTCATTTCTCATTTTTGTCGTTGCTGATGCTGACCCACTAATTCTAGAAGTGACATCCAAAAACAGGTATTCGCTAAAATTTAATTCTCTACAACTTTCAAGCAACTTTCTAACTCTTATAGTTATAGAGTTATTGAGTCATCCTGACTGAGTCTGGAAGCGACTAAATCCCAGGAAGGGTCAGTTTCTTAAGGAAAAAAATATGTGTCGACTTATTTTTTGATTTGAAGCTACCCCAAAATTTCAGCAAAGTAAGAAGGTTTGCAAAATCGATTAGTTAAAAATATGTATATTTTCTCTTGTTTAACACATTTTTTAATCAAAAGTGAAAATATTTCAAAAAAAGTTTTTGCGTTCCGAATTCCGAATAGGCTCCGAAGCTGTAAGCGTCATCCCAATTGATATGAGTTTTTTTGGAAGAAGGAATGAGGCCTTGCGTCACGTTCGAGGGGCAGATAAACATAGAAAATCCTTTGGCAACCTGTCTGGAAAATCCTATATTAAAAAGTGAAAATGCTCGTCCAAATCTTAGAAAATCCCATACAAAAGAGAAAATCCTTTGTCAACGATTTTTGTGATTATATGCCCCTCGGTCACGTTTCCCTTTCAAAAAGGGTTTTTGTTGTGAATTGTACTCAAGTGCAAGAGATATGAACGAACATAAAACAAATGTTCTTGAATTATTTCATTTTTTCTTTTATCAAATCTTTTATTTTATCTTTATCAAATAAGTTATACAAGTTATGCTTTTATTCGGTTGCACGAATACAAGAAATAACTGCATTGAAAAAAAATAGAAAAAACAATAGTTGGAATGGAATGAAAATCTATAAATTCTGAAAAAGGGAAAAGGTAATATTTACTTCTACAATTAGAAAACATGTCTATAAATATATTAAATTAATATAATATTTTTACACGCATTGCTATCTTTTGTGCTCTTTTCGTTTTGGTGTGATGATCTTCCAACATCTAACAGGCAAATTTTGAAGCGACCTGATTTTGCTTTTACCGAAGTAGTACCACAACAGCGCATATACTAAGCAAATAACACATTCTACATAGTATCCATCGATTGAAATTGTACATTCACCTCCTCTTGAAGAACACGACTGCAATGAATTTTTAAAATATTGTCTTTTTATTTAATTTTTTATAGCAATGTGTACCTCTTTTTGGGATTTAGTGGAACAAAAATTGTCTTTGTCTAAACTACATTGCCTCCACGTAAGAACATCAACTAACCATAACACAACAGTGGATGGCCAGTTGCCTCCTAAATTGCATATTGTGTTAAGCAAAGTCATGTATGTTCCACCAACAGCTGGATCGCTGTAAAAATTTATTTGATTCGTTATTTACTGCTACTTCGATATATATATTTTTGAGGGAAAAAAACATTAGTATTTAGTAAATGGGCGTCAACAAACAGTACAGATTTAATTATTTTCTTTTTTAAGAAAAGTACACTTTCTTCGTAATTTGTGTCCTAACAAAACAAAACATTTTCCATTCAACCCGTACGAAGAGAGAAGTTCTTTTAAAAGGGTCTTTTGCCTTCATCACGACGTTGAGGGGGGGATTGGGTAGCATCGATCATGGTCCTTAGATGCCGCATCTGCAACAAAAATTTTTCCGTCTATCCGTCTGCCACCGCGATAACTCGAGTGAAACTTAAGCGATTTTCATTTTTTTCCCCTAAATCGAAAAATCCCATAAATGGGATTAAAACGGTCTTAGCGTCGCCGAGCTTGGGCCGCTTAAGTTGTTTTAGGTCTTTTGAACATAACTTGAGTAAATCTTTTCCGATTTTCAATTTTTCGTGTAACACTTTTTAGATATGTTTGATATGTCAGAGTTTTAAATGTTTCATAAGATGTATGCGCAAGAAAGAGACGCAACGTGCACGTACAAACCAAGTATCTCAATGTAAAAGAGATGTGATTTGAAGTGAATGACATTTAAAACTCTAACAATCCTAAAACTATTTAAATCGAAATGTACCTCTCTGTACATAAATGCTTTCATTTGATACCAAAAAGAACAGTTTCCGGGCGTCACCCGAATAATCGCCCAGTTGAATAATGTCCACCCGTCCCTTAAAATCGTTTTCAATAACTTCCACCGTCCTTTAACATATAGTTGAATATTCGTTGTTTGAATAACGTCCAGTTCAATAAGTCGTCTGTCTGTTTTTGTTCCGGTTCAATATTCTCCAATTATCGGTTTGAATAACATCCGTTACTGTTCACTGCAGAATCAGTTTGAAGTTGCCCGTTGAGACACAATGAGACACAAAACGAGCTAATCGCAGATCCCACGAAATTCTGGATTTATGTCAACACAATGATATCCGAGTTGTATGAAGCTAGGCAATGAGGAGACGACGGACATGCAGACGAAATCAGAGCTTTTCGGTGAGTATTTCGAAGATGTGTTTGTGAAAGATGATTATTAGAAGAATATTATAAGCACTGAACAGAATTGACATTCAAAAGGGCTTTGCACTGATACGAACGTTTTCTAGTTTATGCACCTTCATCTGAGTGACGTTTTTGACATCATGAATGTACTTGAAAGTATTTTTTAAAAATATTTTTTAATTTTGTTACGTAACATAGGGGGGGGGGGGGGGGGGGGTGGGGGGGGGTTCAAGAAATTGTTACATGATGTGACACCGAGGGGGGGGGAGGGGGTCTAAGCCCGAAAATCGTGTTACGTAATTTAGGGACAGCCCCAAAGCAGTTGTGTTACGTAACGCTACATATTTATACAAAGACGGAACAAAACATTTTTAGGCCCGTACGAAGTACGTAGGTCTGATGCGTTTACTACCACGTTTGTTACATTGCGAATTCGAACCCGGGAGTAAGGGGGAAACTTTTTTTGTTGCCTCCAGATGACAAATCAGCGAAAAAAACAATGTCCGTCTGTCGGTCTGTCCGTCAACACGATAACTTGAGCAAATCTTGACCGATTTTCAAAAACTTTTTTTTTCCTGAAAGGTAGTCAAAAAATATTCTATGGTATTGAATCTGGGCACTGTCGGCCCAAGGGCCGCCGAGCTAGGGCCGTTTAAGTGGTTTTTGGTCTTTTGCACATAACTCGAGTAAATCTTTTCTGATTTTCAAAATTTATTTTGTTTGAAAGATCTGGGCATGACCGAAAATTTGTGGAAGAAACATTTTTCGATTTGAGTCTTTGGCCTTAGCTAGGGCAAGAGTCTTTGTTAGGGTCCTACGTGTTTTTTGTACATAACTCGAGTAAATCTCTTCCGATTTTCAAAAACTTTTTTTTTTGAAAGATCTCGGCACGGCCGACAATTTATAGAAGAATTTTTGCCTGTGCTTAGGGCTCAAGTGGGCCTCATGTCGGTCCTAAGGTCGGTCCTAACATAAAAAATGTTTTTTGCTATGTTGCAGAGCAAATTGAGGGAAACATTTTTGTCTATGGAAGTATGTATCCCAGGCCGCTACTTAAGGCCCTAGGTCAGTACTAAGGTCGGCCCTAGCCCAAAAAATAGTTTTTTGCTATGTTGTAGACAAAATTGAGAACAACATTTTTCTCTATTTGGAGGTCAATTTTGTGCGTTCGGAGAATTTTTTTACACCGTTACTTCGGACGGGTTTTTCAAAATTGCCCTACGGGCAATTTCCAATACAGTCTAATGTGAACGCAACATTTACTTAAATACGTTCCAGTCTTTTCGAAACATCAACTCTGTTTGCCGCATTTATTCTGATACGTACGGGTCGTACGTACGGTTCTATGTTTTTGTTAAGGAAATGCAAATAAAAAACACATCAGAATAGATGCGGCAAACAGAGTTGATGTTACGAAAAGACTCGAACGTATTTAAGTAAATATTGCGTTTGAATAGTTTGAAAGCTTGAATGACTCCTAAAAATTACCCAAGGTAATGTTGAAAGCCCTCCCGAAGTATACGTTTAAAATTTATTTCTCTACAACTTTGTCTTTGGAAGCAACTTTCTAACTGTCATAGTTCTAGAGATAGGAGTCATCCCTCTGAACTCTAGAAGTGGCTGAATCCCAGGATTGGGACATTTCTCGCGGAAACCCTGAAACACGTGTTCGCTAAAATTTAATTCTTTACAACTTTGTCTTTGGAAGCCTCTTTCTAACTGTCATAGTTCTAGAGATAGGAGTCATCCCTCTGAACTCTAGAAGTGGCTGAATCCCACTTTGTCTTTGGAAGCAACTTTCTAACTGCCATAGTTCTAGACATATGAGTCATCCCTCTGAATTCTACATGTGGCTAAATCCCAGGATTGGGACATTTTTCGAGAAAACCCTGAAACACGTGTTCGCTAAAATTTAATTCTCTACAACTTTGTCTTCGGGAGTAAGTCTCTATGTTTCATAATGGCTGAGAAATAAAATTTTCTCCATTCCATGGGTTCCAGTGCCCAAACCACTCAACCGATCTCCACAAATATTTTTTCCCAGTTTTGTGACATCTAATACTTTCATTTGACGCTAATTTGAACAACTTACGTGCTGTTCTTGCTGAGATATGCGTGCAAAAGTTTCACAGACCCTCGAAAATCCACGTTTTTCAACACTTCTTCGATCATGTTTCCGGAACAACTTGACCGATTTTCCTCATATTGGGATATTTGCACCTTTTAGAAAAAAAAAAGTTTAGAGTGATCAGTTGATCGTTTTGGAAAAAAAAAGTGCAGACGGATGAACGGACATTTTTTTGCTGATTCGTCATCTCTTGACAATGATAAATATATCTTCTACTCCCGCCTCGATCTACCCCATGCTACGATAAAATTGTTTGTAGTAAACGTATGTAGTATGTACACTGTACACAAAAACGTACTTCGTACGGGTCCAAAATTCACATTGTGTGGTCCCTGAAATTTGTTTTTTTTTTACGGACAATTACGTATTGTTTCAATAAAATATTCAGAAGACCAGATTATAGGTACTGATATTACAGGAAATTCAATGAGTTGACCATGCTTTTTGTTGTTTCTGGGATGTTTTTTCGTTTTTTATGTTGGTTTGAGGTTGGGGTTGTATGGAACGACTTGCTCGCAAATTTCTTCAAATCTGCAGAGCATCCTTCACGAATTGTGTTGCTTATTATTGCTTCTTGCCACCGATGCTCGTGTCCTGATCCCTTGATAAGGTTTATTTTAGCAAAAGTTTGAGATCATTTGGCGAAAGAACCGGTTTTGTTGTCAAATAATACCAAACTTTAGATAAATCAGACCTTATGAAGACATCATGACACGAGCATCAGCGGCAGGAACCGATTAGCAACACCACGCATGAAGGATGGTCTCCAGATTTGTTGAAATTTGCGAAAAAGTCGCCCCATATAACACCAATCTCAAACCAACAAAACATCACAGAAGCAACAAAAAGTTGGTTCAATTTATTGAGTATCCTGACATGTCAGTACCTACAATCTAGCCTTACTCAATTTATTTTCAGACCAGTACAAAGTAAGCGGGGACCCACGACTTTTGTAACTAGTCGAATTTCGATCGCAAAGTTGTTGAGGTGCTACGGGAAATTTTAAACAAATATCATGAGAATTTCTTCCAATGGTTTCATTTTTTGTATTATAAAATAAAATGGAATTGATAAGATGCACTTCGATTTTGAAACCTTTTTACTTGCTGAAAGATAGTCAAGTGCTAAGATGATAAGTTGGGTCAAAAACTTCCGAAGTAGTAGAAAAGATCATGGCTATTTCAGGGTCGGTGAAACTTTCTAGCAGATATCTCCGCGGAATAAACACGGAAAATTATCTAGTTTTTAAATGAAAGATACTTAAAGGTGATGTTAGGGGTATTTTAATTTGATGTAAGGGTGAGAAATAAATGTGATGTAAATGATGTTAACGTGATGTAAGGGTGTAGGTGGATGCAAAGGTAATAGGATAGATGTAAGGCGGTATGAGAGGTTGATGTAAGGGATGTAAACAAGATGTAAAAGTAATGTGGAGGTGAATGATGAATATGAGTTTGATGTAAAAGATGATGCAGAGGAGCATGTGGATTTGATATAAGAGGGATGTACAAATTTCATAAGACAGACGAAAAAAAACTCTTACCTAATTTTTGCAAAAAATGCCATTGCTGCAACAAACATGGAATACAAGCAAATTTGATAGAACCCATAATTGATCACAAGCATCACATAATAATATGTCGGCACTTCGCCATTATCAGTGAAAGTATATGGAGTTATCCATACAATGAAAGATGCTACGAGTCCAAAAACAACTCGATATGGATACGCTTTTAAATAAACTTCCATTGGCTTTGCTCCGGTTGTATATTTGCTTATAATAAGAGGTAAGACTATTTGTAGCGGTACTAACGGAATGACTAAAAGAGCCAGTTTATCCTTTGGAACCCCAGCATCAACTAATTTTAACGATGAAACTGCATCACAAGCCGCAAAACCTGCAAATTGAAAAAAGAAAAACGTAATGAAAGATTAATGAAAGACTTTTCAAACAATAGAAGAAAACATACGAATTGAAAAAATACAATTGACAAAATATAACTTTAAGAGTCATCTAGTGAATTCTCCATGGGGTGCAGGGACTTTCGGAAATATTCTTATATAATTTTCATGAGTGATTTGTCAGTTCTTTGAAACAGCGTCTCATTTCTGATAAAGTAGTACGTAAGTGAATGCATGCAATGAAATAAATAAAAAAAACCCTTTTTTCACAAATTATCGAGAATGACGACCGAAAGTTTGCATACATCTTAGACGGTACATGTGGTAAACCGTCAAAAAGTATATAAGTAAATATCACATCAACGATCATTTTTGAGCGTTCTTTTAGAAACTAAGCCTTCCTTGAAGCTACCAGCGGTGGTTTCATTCACATAAGTCGTCAAGTTCCAAGATGAGACGGCAGCAAGATTAAACAACAAACATGCAAAATTAAACGCTGAAAAATTTGTGTATTCGTGCTTGGACCGACGTATGGAATGAATGAAGGATTTCTGAGGTTCCTGGCGCCGTCGTACAGTTGAATTCTATAGCGCAAGAATTGTGTGAAGAATGTCGTGGATAAAAAAGATTGCAGCATTGGTACGACGTCTGAGAAGTGACTTCATGTTTAATTCGTAACATCCACGTATGGACATAAACGTTCTGTCAACATATATGTCTGTGTTGGCGTAAAAGACAAATTGTCTTTATGAACACTTTCAAGCGAATGAATTTGAACATTGTTGCGCGGTGCCCAGATTGAACTGGAGAATTCGAGGTATGATCTAATTATAGCTGAGTATAGCATCTTCACTGTGTTTTGGTCGAATCGTCCGTAGCATTTTCGCTTAACAAATGATAGCATAGATGTACCCTTTTTCAATCCTAGCTGAAGATGGTTGTCCAAAGAGAATCTGTGGTCGTATATGACTCTTAAGTATTTGATGCTAGTAATTGGTTTGTCTTTGAAGATGTATTTTGCAAATATTGGACATTGTTTCCGTGAAACTGTCATGATTTTGCATTTATCGTCGCTTAGCTCGAATCCATTTTTACTACAACATTACTGCAGTCATCAATAAATGATTTTATTGATGACTGCAATATATAAGTGGCATTAAGTGATGATTTGCGGTTATGCACTATTTTCTTGTCGTCAGCTAGATTTATGTCTTTTGTAATATCGTCAAAGTAAACCAAAAAGTTTATTGGTCCTAAAATTGATCCTTGACCTACGCCGGAGTCAACTTTAATCAAATCTGATTTAGTTGAGTTCACTTTAACTAACTGCTTGCAATTTTTGAAGTATGATTTGAACCATAACAGCAGCGAGTTACTCAGGCGAAATTTATCGACAGATACTTTGAGATTAGCGGGGTAGGCTTCATGACGTCAAATGCTTTTCGAATGTCAGTGTAAAAGTTGTCTGTCTGGCAGTCTTTGTAGAATCCATCGTGTACCATTAAGTTGGAACTCTTCTCCCAGGAAAGAAGACATGCTGATTCACTGTTGAGTTTGGGAAAATGTTAAATTTTAATTGATTGAAAGTAATTATTTCGAAAACTTTTGCCGAATTCGGTGAGACACAGACACCGCTATTGTTTGATATATCCGTCCAGATTTGTAAATCTAAGAGATCCGTACACTGACGAAGAAATTCTGGTGATATTTTGTCTGAGCTAACACCCTTGCTGAGGTCCATGCAGTGAAGTAATTAACGAGCAACATCTGGTGTGACAGTGATATGTAGATAGACCTGGTCATTTCGGTTGTTAATATGTAATAAGACCATAGCCATCGTCGGTTTCGTTTTCATTTTCAACATACACAGAAGCAAAGAATTTAGCAAATAGTTTGGATTTATCTACGTCATTTTTAGGTAGGTTTTTTTTCGGGGTCGGGTCGGGAATTCAGTTCTTTCAATTCCTACATGGTACGGAAGGCAAAAATATTAGATACGTAATTTTTTATAGACTTCTAAAACATAAATTCATTCGAATGTACAAACGCTTTTGTATTTGAATGAATTTATGATTTCCAATCCCAAAATAAATTTTAGAAGTATATAAAAAAATACGTGTCTAATATTTTTACCCTCCGTACCACGTAGACACTGGAAGAATTGAATTCCTGACACGACCCCAAAAAAACTTACCTATTGTATATATTTACGATAAACAAGAATTTGACGAAGTTCCAGATCTTTCAAATTTCGAATCAAATGCTATCAGAAACCACCACCCGCATTTGTTTCGATGTTTTTGTCGTTAGCTAATTCCATCGGTGCCGTCACCTGGGTAACAGATTTCATCTCTTCCACTCTTTCAATGTGATTTATGTTAACATGAGACAAAACACATTCGTTCCACGAATGTTGTTATAATAAAGTGATATATTTACAGTCGGAGTGCTAGTGCGTATTGTTGATGACGAGGTTCTCCCGTTGTAACTTGAACTTTCTTAAAAAATTCCTCTCAACCGGAACTAGTAGTTTCTCGGTTACGTCAACTGTTGCATAAAAAATATGTAAGAATACCGTAGACCTCTAATTTGGGTGTCCACGATTTGATTTTTATATGATGCGGCCAAAAGCTTGGTTGAGAAATTGCCTTCGAAATTTCATCGGTCGTTTCAATTTTGAAATTAACATGCCGGAGTGCTGATATGTCTTGTCTTAACAACAAGTTGAAATAAGTGTAGAATTAATTAGAATTGATGTAAAGTGTATTATGAAACATAACCAAAGACCCGTAGGTATCAAAATAGATGTGGAAAACAGAATAGATGTTACAAAAAGACTCGAACGTATCTAGAAATATGGAAATGAGCAAACAATCCAATGTTTTGAGCTCTTTTAGAACTATAAGAATTTAAAAGATCCATAGAAATTACCCAAGGTCAAAAGCCCTACCGAGGTACTCCTAAGACAGTCCATTTTGATGGCCGAAATGTTCTCCCCTGCACAATATCAAAAAGAGGACCAACGTAGTTTCTTCAAGAAATCCTGAAACTATTTTCTCTAAAATGTAATTCTCACCTACTTTGCCTTAAGAAGCAAAATTCAAACTGCCGTAACTTTAGTAATGTAGATATGTGTCTTACCTCACAATTCTACAAGTTGATTTATTTGATATATGCGGTATTTGATAATTTTTCCCAAAAAACCCTGAAACACGTGTTCTCTTAAATTTTATTCTCTACAAATTTGCCTTTGAAAGCAACTTTCTAACTGCCACAGTTTTATAGATATGGGTCATCCCGCCCAATTCTAGAAGTGGTCATATATCAGGATTGAGCCATTTTTCCTCAAAACCCTGAAACACGTGTTCTCTAAAATTTCACTTTCTACAGCTTTGTCTTTGAAACAACTTTCTTACTTCCCCTAAACCCTGAGACACTACAACTCTACAACATTCTCCATAACTTTGCCTTTGACAGTAAAACTCCATATTGCATAGTTGAGCAAATATAGACGAAAAACCATCTGCCTTCGTATATGGCGAAGAAACTCAATTTTGTCCATTAGTTTGGTCCCAGTGCCCAGACCACTGACCCAATTTCAAAAATTCGCAGTTTTGTGAGGTCAAATGCTTTCATTTAAAACCAAAATGAACAATTTCCGTGTTATACTTCCTGAGATATTTGCGATAAAGTTTCACCGACCCTCGAAAAACCATCTTTTTGGTAACTTTTTCGACAATATCTCCGGAACTACCTGACCGATTTTGCTCATGTTTGAACTTGAATCATGAGATAGATGTTCCTTTCAGGAGAAAAAATCAGGGCGATCGGTTGAGCCGTTTGGAAAAAAGTGGAGACGAACAGACAGACAGACAGACAGACAGACAGACATTTTTAGACCCGTACGAAGAAGAAAGTTCTTCGAAAAGGGGTCTTATGCGTTTACCACGACGTTTGTAACCACCCCAATTTCGACCCGGGAGTAAGGGGGGGGGGAACTTCGATCATGGTCCTCAGATGACGAATCAACAATAAAAAAAATGTCCGTCCGTCCGTCTGTCACCGCGATAACTTGAGTAAAACTCAACCGATTTGCAAAAACTTTTTTTTCTTGAAAGGTAATCGAAGTATCTTTTATGGGATTGAATCTGGGCACTGTCGGCCCAAGGGCCGTTTAAGTGGTTTTTGGTCTTTTGTACATACCTCGAGTAAATCTTTTCCAATTTTCATAAATTTTTCTTGTCTGAAAGATCTGGGCATGGCCGACAATGTATGGAAGAACCTGTTTTGGATTTGAGTCCTTGGACCTACAAATACGTGCTTTTAAATTGACTTGTTATGCTGTTTTCAACATTATCGACATTATCTCTTTTTTCAATGTATTTTTTCTATGGCAGACCTTGAAAACAGCTGAAACTTGATAACAAGTAAATTTATAAGCACACGACCGCAGCTAGGGCACTAAAACGAGTCCATGCTAGGGCCATGCGTGTTTTTTGTACATAACTCGAGTAAATCTTTTCCGATTGTGATAAACTTTTTTTTTATTGAAAGATCTGGGACAATTTTTGGAAGAAACTTTTTTGAATTTGAGTTCTTGGACTTAGCTAGGGCACTAAGAACGAGTCTCTGCTAGGGCCATACGTGTTTTTTGCACATAACTCGAGTAAATCTTTCCCGATTTTCATAATTATTTTTTTAGTCGACAGGTCTATGAAAGCCCAACAATTTGTACAAGAAGCTTTTTTGAGACTGGGCCCTAGGATATAGCTAGGGCACGAAAAACGAGTCTTTGCTAGCGCTCTACATGTTTTTTGTATGTACATAACTCGAGTAAACCTCTTCCGATTTTCAAATTTTTTTTATTGAAAGGGCTGAAAGGGCTCCCGTTTTATGGGAGAAATTTTTTTGATTAGAAACCCTTGGACTCAGTCAGGACCCTAAAACTGAGTTTCTACTAGGGCCCAAGGTGTTTGCTTACATAAATTGACGCTTTTGCGGTTTGAATTTGAATTTTTCATGCGATCGTAAATTACATAACTTTCCACGCGATCAGAGCGTAAAATACGTAAAAAAACAATAGGATTTTATAATGCCACCTAACGACAAACAGTTAAACTTCATGAAAAATTTCAAATGTTGCGAGGGTTAAAAGCGTCCATTGGATAAATCCTAACTGATTGTGTTGATTCTTTTTATATTTTGAGAGGTCATCGGGTACCGAATTATATTCAATGACAAAATAATTCAAATTAGAGCTTAAACGTTGCAATATGTAATGAGTTGCATCGTACGATGGCGGGCGATGGATGGGCATGGAGCTCACCATTCTGGCAGAAAGACCTCACACCGAAAGGTACTAGTGGTCTATAAAGTTTAATGATTATGATGTTGACTAAGACCTCTATTAGAAGCTGATATTTATAACGGTTGAAATTTTTTCACATTTAAAATTGCTTTTGTTTTTCTAGTTTGGGAAGCGAAAATGACAATATTCGTAGTTGTTGTAATGAAAAATTACGTGAATCACAAGGGACGACGTAAATATTTCAACCTGTGCGATTGCAGCCCTTGCCTTCGGCGCGGGCAGCAACTCTCGCACACGGTTGAAATTTCTACTTTTCGCCCCTTGTGATCCAAATAACTATTTCTGCGCTTACAAATTTCAAGCCGATTTTGCCCAAACTCATCAAAAAATGTAATTTGCTTTGTGATCATCACACGAATCTTCCGATTTTTGTTTTGTTGACATATGACATGACATGGTGAATTGTTTTCGTACATTCATATAAAAGCATCAACACTGAATTGGAACATATAAATTTTGTACTTTTGAGTTTGGAAAGACAGTATTTAGCATCGGCCGCAAAGCGAAAAATCCTTCAGGAATTTAGGAAAATTTCGCATATTCTAGCGCCCTATTTTCCCAGAGCGCTCGAACATTGTCCAATTGGGCTTTATGAAGATACGGCGCCCACTACCAAAGTACGTCTTAGGACATCTGAGATTTTGTTGGCCGGTAATGTCCGGGGCCTTTTTTACACCGTTTCTTCGGACGGGTCTTTCAATATTGCCCTGTCGGCAATTTCCAATACAATTTAATGAGAACGTAATTGCACATGCACATATTTACTTAGATACGTTCGAGCCTTTTTGTAACATCTATTCTGTTTGCCACATCTGTTCTGATAGGTACGGGTCCCTTGCATATGTTTTTATTACTGATTCGTCATCTCTAGACAATAATAGATGCCTCCCCCAACTTCCACCTCGATCTACCTTATGTTACAATAAAATTGTTTGTAGTAAATACATAGGACCTTTGTACTTCGTACGGGTCCAGAAATAACATCATTACTGCAGATAAAAAAACAGCAGAAAAAGAGTGCACTGAAAACTCAGTCTTAAGTTAAGTTAAGTTAATAATTCTATTATTGTTTATAAAACACCTAAATTCGGTGCCGCGGTATAAAAAACATCAAATATATTAAATTTTATGAACTATTTCTTGAAAAATAGGCTCTCTTTGCAACCAGTCGAATTTCGACCCGGGAGTTAGTTACTTTTTCGTTTCAATGTCTCAATTAGAGAAGAATGCAAAAAAAATTTCGTCCGTCCGTCTGTCTGTCAACACGATAACTCGAGTAAAACTCAACCGATTTTCAAAAGCTTTTTTTTCCTGAAAGGTAATAGAAAAATCTTTAATGGGATTGAATCTGGGCAAGGGCCGCCGAGCTTGGGCCGTTTAAGTGGTTTTCGATCTTTTGTACATAACTCGAGTACATCTTTTCAGATTTTCATAATTTTTTTTGTTCAAAAGGTGTAGGCATGCCCGACAATTTTTGATTTTGAGCCTTTTCACTCAGTCAGGGTCCTAAAATCTCTACTTATCCGCTTTTTCAAAATCTTTTTTCGCTGAAAAATTGATTACGTTCGAAAAATCAGTCGAACATTTTCAAAGTTACGGTCGAAAAAGTGGTCAAAAACGTTGTTTTTTAAAGGTCGGTGAAATTTTTTGACTTATATATTTGCGAAACTAGCACGGAAATCGCGCACCAAGGTTTTGAAGGAAAGATATGGACTTCCAGAAATCAAGAAAAAAAGTTAGCGAATATTGGTTGAGTGTCAAATTTTGTTATGTTTAATGCAAAAATTTGAAAACAGTTGAACAAGCTACTGATATCACTTTTTACTGATTTTCAGGCCTGCCTTCCAGCTCTTCCCCACCCTTTTCTTTTTGACTGTACGTCTGTCAACTGTCTCCATTTTATGATGTACGTGCGATACCAATGTTACTTGCCTTTGTCGTATAAAATAAAGTAAGGAAACTTGTAGTATTGATATCGCTTGTATCGCATAAAATGGGGAAAGTTTAGCGGATGAAAAAGCTTTCACGAACCAAATAGTAGAACTCTAAGATCAAATTCGGTTGGAAAACCTTAAAATGCTGATAACCTGAGTTAATAATAATAATAATCTGCCTTACAACCCATGAAGGGTTAGAGGCTAAATCATTATTAACTAGTTTCGCTGTTTGTGGTTCTCTTTTTTTGAGATCCTTTCATTACCGGAAAGTTTTACTGTGCCAAAGCTGTGCAACAAACTCAGTACCATCTATGAGATGTAACTAGGAGCGAAACTAGTAGGAGTAGAATACCGGTTCTCACAACAATGCCTTTTCCGGTAAGCCGTACGATGGCACTACACTCACTTGACTTGAACGATTCAATCAGTTTTGTTTTTGTTTACAAATCTAACAATCGGTACAAATCCGTCTGCGATTGAGTTTCGAACCAACGCACTGGCAACTGAATCTCGTAGTAGCAAGCAGACGTGTCAACCACTACGCCATCGAGTCGACGATAACCTGAGTTACTTCGTCCAAAAATTCATGAAAAGGAAATCGACAATCTAAGTGTACGTAATTTCGTTCAGCCCCCTCTAATGCCTAATTGTCTACTCGTCCTCATATTGCCCTTTGTTTCGCCAAAGTTAATTTATTTGAAATATCGTACCATCAACTGTAAGAAATTTTATAATTTCAATGATATACGGTCGTGTGCTTATAAATTTACTTGTTATCAAGTTTCAGCTGTTTTCAAGGTTTTCCATACAAAAAATACACTGAAAAAAGAAATAATGTCGATAATGTTCAAAACAGCATAACGAAGTAAATTTAAAAGCACATGTTTGTAACTCGAAGTGAACCTGTAGTAAGAATTCCAATAAAAAAGCATTAACTGTCCGTTAATGTCATACGGTGAAAACATCTGTTACAAGCCTGTTTAGAAATTGGTTTAGTTACGAGCCCCTACTGTCTTTTCCTTTGTTCTCAATAAAGAACAAAAGAAAGGCTTGTAACAAGCACGGGCTCGTAACAGGTGCACTTGCGTTTATGAGCTTATAAAACGAGTTTAAGTTTCAAGCTTAGAAAGAGTTTTTTGAGCGCGAGCACTAAAAACTAGCGACGCTCGCACTTCCGTTCGAAAATTTTCAAAATGAGCGGCGCTCGCACTCTGGGCGGGTCATACGACAAGCTTGCGTACGGGTCCAAAAAAAGTTTCATTTTTTCTAAGTTTTGGTGGTTGTGTTGAGGTTCAAAAGTGTATTTTACGCAGATGATTCGGACGGGGTTCTCAATATTGCCGTATAAATTGTCATATTTCAAATACAATTTAATCCCTCGTATGTCTTTGATTATTTTTTAAGGAAAAATCCAATGTAGTTATGATTTCCAACGTAGTGCATAGCGGCACATTTAAGCAAGTTTATGTTTGACGTTCAATTTAAGAAGGAGTTTTTATATTGGATGTGATGCGAGTCGAAATATATTGTACGTTTTAAAATAAATGTCCAAATAGTATAACTCTCACATTGTATGAAACGCTTGCGATCAATCGATTCTATTGGTTAATGTGACTGTAACAGTCTTTCGTACTTTTCATTCTTTCAGATGTAATATTTAATAGGGTAATTTTGACAATCTTATTGATGTTCGATTTGAATTTGAGAGAAAAACTATTTCTTTCAATTCTCTCATCTCGCAATGTAACGAATGCTTTGTTAGCGCGAAAGATGGACATTTATGTTGAGACGTTCAATACTGACAGCAATAACTCCGCGTGAAGGCGAAAATGAAAACATGTTTGGTTTCGTTTTACAAATCATTATGCACGCAATCGAAACATTAGCTTGTTCGAAGATTGCAAATTCATGACACGCGAATTAACAATAACATAATGAAATAATAACATATGAGCGGTGTATAGCTTAGTTTTTCCATCGGAGAACAATGAAAAAAAGTAATTTATTAACAGTGTTCCATAATAGTAAAAAGCCAATTTAAATTCAATTAAAATAAATTCCAAAGAAATGAACATACCAGCTTTCACAGTCAAGAAAAGAGCAGCTAAAATTCTTATAGGTTTCATCATCATAATTCTTAACAAAAGTCGATACGTTTCTTTAACATTCAGTTGCTCCTCAACGTCTCCACTTTCGCTCAATGTCACGTCTGTCGATTCTCGTTTGAATAACGCAACAAGTGTGGTAGTCGCCAAAAAGCACAAGCCCCAAAACCACAAGAAACCTGCGAGGATGAAAACAGTTAGGCAACCGTTTTTCCTTGGCGATTTCGGTTGAAGCTGGCAACTTTCTTAAAGACAATTGAGTAATCAAACGCAGTCCATCTTTCGAATACCGAAATCGCTCTACGTAAAATGCATTAATCAACCTGGTAATGTTACCAACCCATCATCATGAGGTGTCGTTCTTATGTATTTGTTACAAAAATCGGATGATTCCAATGCGATGAAAACCACATATCCTAGGAAATATCCAGCTGTTTGACCCACACTATTGCATGTACTCGCATGACCAACATTACACCGTTTCAACATCGTCAACGCCCATCCGTCAACAGCAATATCTTGTGTAGCTGCCAAGAAGTTTAACAAAAAAAATATGACAGTCAGCATAGGAATATTTGGGGAAGCTCCTTCACAGCCAATCCATTGATTGACATGCATAGACAGCATTAACATGAACATTCCAATCAAATATTGGGTCCTAGATCATAGATTTGAGATATCTTTAAATTTTCTGTCTAATGAGAAAAAACTTTACGGAATAAGCCACGATTTTCGTCTTCCAAATGCAGAACAGTACCACGAATCTACAATCGGCGCCCACAACAATTTCATGCTGAACGGCCAATATGCAAAACTGAATTCGGCTTGGTCCTTGAATAGAGCGGTTCAATTATTTGGCTTGGCAAATGGTAATGTTTAAGCGATGTAAGCGATCAAATCGAGGATCAAATAAGTTATATAACTACATTGATGTCGATTTTTTTCATCCAAACAAGAATCGCTCGCCGCCGTTCGCGAGAAGTTTCTGAGATTACCTTATAACTAGCTCCTTTATTCTGTAGGAGCATTGGAATTGCAGATGCCAACCCAATGGGAACTCCTTGTAATAAATATAAGAAAAATAAGATGGCAATATTTTTTCGATCTCCTCGAATGTCACTTTCTTCGTGAACATCTTTTTTCTCCTTTAGAAGTGATTCTTGGTCATCTTTATTGTAGGCTCTTGGTCCCAACGTTTTTCGTTTGTTCATTTTTATTCTATGACTGTGAAAATGAATGCCAGCCTGGATTTTATTACTTCATTTACTTGTGAGAAACTGGAGCACTAATTACGTCATGAGCTTTTTAATTTATTAATTAAAGATTCTAAAGTAAGTTTTGGCAAAAAGACACGTCAATATTATCAACAAAATACAAAAAATATTATTTTTGTGTTGTTTTGACGTGTTCGTACTTTTTTGACAAAACGGTCATCACTGGATGCACCGAAACAGTGTTGACTTCATGGACAACTTTGTAGCGTGCGCAATTTTTGTTCAACTTCAACTATTCCTTCTGATTCAACATGATTCTTTGCGCTTTTGCAACGTCATTTATTTGATTCGCTCAGTCAACCAGCTGAAAATGATCATCGCCAAATTTTTTGTTTTCTATTATTTGTTTTTTTCTATTGCATTGCGCTATTGTAGGTTACTATGAAAATGCCGAATCTTCAATGTTTCTGTGACAGTTGCATTATTCAAACACGCTCATTTAACGTTTCATCTCCTCGATTCGATTCCGTAACTTTAATTCAGTCGCTGTTATTCTAACCCCGTCACCGTTTTACGTCCAACACACGCTCTTTGCTGCCAAAACTGAACCTAATCGCTTTCGTAATCCGGTGTCAAATATTGAGTCGACTGCTTCGGTAATTTTGGTAAGCCAATCAAGTGATTTTGAACGTGACGCTACGAAAGCGCACGACTCAATGTGTAGTCTAATCGACTGACTGAAGCTGATCATTAGACCCGTACGAAGAGGTCTTATACGTTTACCACGACGTTCGTAACCACCCCAATTTCGAACCGGGAGTAGGGAAGGAGCTTATATCATGGGCCTTAGATGACGAATCAGCAACGTTTTAGCCCGTCCGTCCGTCTGTTGCCGCGATAACTTGAGTAAAACTCAACCGATTTTCAAAAAAAAAAATTTTTTCCTGAAACCGGGGGGTCCCTCAATCAGAGATTTAATGGGATTTAATGAGATTTAACTCTTTAAATCATATGAGATTTAAAGATTTAAATCAATTAAATCTCTGAAAGACGGACCTCTCGATTGCAACTAACTTCACAGCACAGATTTTATGAATGAAAATTGAAATTGCAGCTAAATTCACTCTGGGTGCAAGTTTTGAACGTTTCGACATTTCTCAACAAGGGAATGAGAGCCCTCCTATTGCCCTTTCGGCAATTTCCAATTCAATTGAATGTGGACGTAATTTCATGCACCTAAGAGTTCGAATCTTTTTGCCACATCTATTTTTATGCATATGGGTCCCAAAAACCACTTAAATGGCCCTTGCTCGGTGGCCCTTGGGCCGACAGTGCCCAGATTCAATCCCATAAAAGATTTTTCAATTACCTTTCAGGGAAAAAAAGTTTTTGAAAATCAGTTGAGCTTTACTCAAGTTAACGCACGATTTGAACTTAGAATGTTTCTTTTGTTTTGAAAAATTTGAACCGTATTCAAATGGAAACATTATATGTTTCACAATTTGCGATTTTTTTTCGCGAATTTCGTTAAGGTTCAATTTAACCATGATGGAATATCTCTTCTCTCTTATTTTTCGCTGTAACTGTCCAGTCCTTGCTTCACTTCTTAGGTTGCTCTTTTCTAACTCTGTCACACTGTGCATTTCGCATTATCTGGAAGGTTGGTTAGTTGCGCATTCAGGACGTTACCCTTACAACCTCTCCTGGGGGTGCCTCACGAGCAAAATTTAATACCTATGTAACGCTTCTTACTATCATATAAGATAATGGGGCATCGTTAAAAAGTATAGGACGATTTTGTTCACCAAATTATCAATTTCTTCAACAAAAATTATTTTTATCTGGTTCCGCTAGCATCCCAGCAAATTTATCAACCCTGAGACTCACTATTCACCGAAAAACGCGTCCCGGTGTCGTCTTCACTTGAATTATCGAGTCGATTTATCGGTTTTCCTTCCTACTGCGCTGAAGAGTGACCCCAAAAGTCTATCTTTCTGCACGAAACGAAATAAAAAAATCTAGATTTTTGGACTTGGGTGCTGAAACAGGCCTTTTCTTGGTTTCACTCTTTATTCGGAGTATACCGTAAGGAACAACATTATTAAAAAACATTTCGTTTGATTGTACTTTTGATTAATTTCGTTCAAGCCTATCGTGAATAGGTTTCTTCGCAGTCACTGCTAATGCTAATCGAATATCCAGCTGTATTCGATTAATAATTTTACAGCAACACTGTTTTGAGTCGTGTCAGAACAAAATAATAATACAAAAAAAACATAAAAAAGAACTTTCGACAATTTTATCAAACACAAATAAAATGGTTCGATCGGTGTTTGCTGATGCATCAATAGAAAAGTATTTAGAAAATTTATTTGAAAAAGATGAATTTTCGTACGGGATCATCATTGGACAGGTGAAGTTTAGCCAATACTTTCATAAAATGCGTTCAAACAAAAATGCAATGTTTACAGGCAGCGCGACAGGGAAAAGACTCCGTTATTCATCTTGCCAAAACGACCGAATACAATCCAAACGATGAATCGCCAAAAGAACAGTCTGATGTTGCAGTAAAGAATGTCAGAAACATTAATAGTGAGTTGCTAGTGGATCACGCTTTGAGTGCACTCCGAAGCATACCGGGGAGTTTTTTCATACTTGGAATTTTTGTGGTTTCTCCGAAAAATGTGTTCGACAATTCTGATGACTTCAAACATCTGAAGTCGATATTGCAACAATTGGCTGAGTATTTATTTATAATGTTATAATGATGTTCCGAAGCGTGAAATAAATGTGAGCTGTTTACAGAGTTATGAAAACGGCAAATAACAGCAGTTATGGTTGTAGCGACGAATTTGATGGCGGCGAAAAACTTATTTTTCACTACGCTGGTAAACGCTCGTACACCTGTAAAAGTATCAATGTGTATGACCTTGCCAAATCTGGAAGCGGAAGGCCAGTCGATTGGAAATTTCAAGATAAGGCATCTCAATGGCAAGAATTCGAAACAATTTATGACCTCGACGATACTTTCAACTTGAAGAAGTCAGCTGAACATGTGTACGATATCGAAGAGAATTTTGACGTAAGTTTATGTTCGTCTTACAAAAATTTGTTGACTATTTCGCACTCGGGGCTATGTGATGCACCAATCACTTCTTTTGAAGATGAAAGCGGGTTGTTTCAGAGGTTAGCACGAAATTAGCATGAAATTAACATTGTACCTCAGCTCACAATAAAAAGATGTTCCCAACAGATTTCTAATTTTGCCATCCGAAACACACGAGCAAAAAAAAATCCATAGCTACAGACGGCAAGAACATGAAATTGACGTAACTTGTGTAACTGACATTTTCCTACCCTTCCAAAGTAACTTGTTCTGAAAAGATGTTGACTGTCATGACCTCACCATTTTTAACACTCACTGACTGCATTAACAACCTGTTTCCAGAAAAAACATATTTTCGCGAAAAATAAGTTACAGCCATCCATTTATAACCTCACTCATTTTATCAAATCCCAATGCGTGTCATACCAAAGTAATCCCACGTAGCGCGCATGTTTCGCATGTATCGTTTACGTATGGATCGATGTGCATGAATTTTGTGGTAAATTGGATTGATGTCAAGTTTAATAAATGCGGAAAGTTACTAATGCATGGCTGTATTTATTTATTTAACTTTTTTCCCAAATATGAAAAACATCAAAAACGCGTGAACCTATCCGGCGGGAGCGAACTTAGTCCTCAAAATTGTTGCTAAGGTTTATGCAAAATACGAATCGGTGATTTTTTTCTAAATTACAGGTAGTTCTCAATACCATCCAGCAAAAGTTAAACAACAGTGTAATATTTCTAGATGGAGAGTCAGCAACAAATCCGTCAAATAGCGTGGAGCAATTTATTAAACAAAAAAACAATCGTGACAAAGATGCAAGCACTTTCACGATACATGGTAGCATTTACTATTTGTGTGTAAGTTATCAATTAAAAATTTTGTTGGTATAGGGCGCCGTAATCACGAATCTAGATCTACGAATTTATTTTCTTCTTACACCAAATCCAAATCCTTTACCGTTAAAAATGTTAAAAGTAATGAGGCTGCATAAAGTATGTAGATATCACAAGTTCCTATACGCTAGCACATTTTACTTTATTCAAGCATATTTTACTATTTTCAACCATATTATACTATGAAGCTAGATAATTGTGATACTTGTAACCATTTTATGCTAACTTCAAGCATACTTATACTATAGGAGTCTCCAGAAGCTGACAGGACAGGTTCGTAGTATAATATGGTTAAATATAGTAAAATATGCTATCGTATAGGAACTTATGATATCTGCAGCCTAAAAACATAGATACTTTTTGCAACCGCTTTACATTTTTAATATTTGTCGGTGTGTAAAATGCTGTCTCACTCTCTTTCTCTCTCTGACCTTTTGACCTTTACCTTTTACCGTTCGCTGCAGAAAAGACAAGTATGTTGAGAAACTGATCAAATACAATCATTATTTTCAATACGCGTGTTTAGTGTTTCTCTCTGAAAGTAGCCATTTTTTCTCTTTCATAGCGGTAATTTTTGAAGCACACAATTTTTAATGGACTTATTATAATGATAAAATAATCGGAGTGACTACAGGTAGTCGACTGCCGTTAGTCAATATAGGTGCTATTCGCAGTCGACTGACGTTAGTCAGTATAAACGCTATTCGCAGTCGACTACCATTAGTCAATATAGGTGCTATTCGCAGTCAACTGCCGTTAGTATGGATGCTACTCGCAGTACTTAAATCTGAGGGAATGACGAAACATGATGAATTCTCAAGAAAAACATCATAATGTGACAAGACTTCAAAAAATTATCAATGCGCCAAAGTTCGAAGCTTTTACCAACATACGGGGTTTTGTTAAGCCCTAGGAGTTTTTCCTTTTACGTAATGTCACGGAAGGCACTACCTTCAATTCTAGCGGTTGTTCCTTTTACAAAAAACCACCGCAAGGCGTTCACTTCAACCTAAGTTTCTGTTAATTGCTCAAAATGCCAAGGAAAAGCGTTTTGATAAACCCTAAGGATTTTTCCTTTTACAAAATGTCACAGAAGGCGTTGCCTTAAATCTTAGCGGTTGTTCCTTTTACAAAATTCCACCGAAAGGCGTTTTCTTCAATTTAAGTGGTTGTTCCTTGTTCAAAATGCTAAGAAATGGATTTTTCCTTTTATAAAATGTCACGGAATGTGTTACCTTCAATCTCAGCGATTGTTTCTTTTACAAAATGTCACCAAAGGGCGTTTTTTCTTCAATATTAGTGGTCGTTCATTGTTCAAAATACCAAGCAAAAGCTTTTTAATAGACCACTAGCAAACAGCCCTCTATACAGTCGTTGCGGGGACATCGAAACAGCCTGACATCTTCTATGTCATTTTCCCGCCTTTATTATGGCTCGAGCAAAACATTTCGGATCTTTTATAGCGAATCCCAAATCAATAAAAAACTACTCACCAAAAACGGTCCTTGACTATCTCAATCGAATAAAAGTTGTCCCTTTTTATAATAATAATACCTGCAAGAAATATAGTGTAATGAGATGTACTGAGGTGTACTGAGGTGTAGTAAGATGTAGTGAGATGTACTAAGGTGTAGTAAGATGTAGGATGTGTAGTGTAATGAGGTGCAGTGAGGTGTAGGGAGATGTAGTGAGGCGTAGAGAGGACAAGAATGAAAGTGATACAAATAAATCTAAATCATTGTGACATGGCACAACAACTTCTGTGGCAAGCTGCGGAACAAAAATGTGACGTAGCGATTATTTCAGAACCGTACCGTGTATATAGAAACAACAGTAAATGGGCTGCTGACAGAGCCGAGATGGCCGCAATATTGAGAACGGGCAAGTACCCCATACAAGAAGTTGTATCAGACGCTCACGAAGGATTCGTGATAGCGAAAATTGATGGAGTGTATATTGCCAGCTGCTATGCACCACCAAGATGGACGATTCTGCAGTTTGAACGAATGTTAGATTTACTCACAGGAGAACTGACGGGACTCAACCCAGTTCATATTGGAGGTGATTTTAACGCATGGGCAGTTGAGTGGGGTAGTAGATTCACAAATGATAGAGGCTTCAGTCTGCAAGAAGCGCTAGCTAGATTAAATGTGGTTCTGGCAAACGTGGGAAATGCAACTACATTCCGCAAGAATGGGCGAGAGTCGATTATTGACGTGACATTCTGCAGTCCAGTACTAGTTCCAAGTCTGAACTGGAGAGTCGACGAAAGTTACACACACAGCGATCACCAGGCATTGAGGTACACCGTGAAAAAGTGTACAGAGGCAACAAGACAGATGACTCATAGAAGAGAGCGAAGATGGAGAACCGGAAATTTCGATCAAGAAGTTTTTAAGGAATATCTCCAATCAAAAGACGATCACGAAGAGAAATCTGCAGAAGAATTGACGAAAGAAATGGTGAATGCATGTGACGCGGCGATGCCAAGAAGGATGGAACCGAGGAATGGGCGAAAACCGGCATTTTGGTGGAACGACGAAATAAGACTTTTGCGAACAACTTGTTTTAAGACAAGAAGGAGGATGCAAAGGGCCAGAAACGAGAATGTTAGAATAGAGAGGTCCGAAGAACATCGTAATGCAAAACTAGCACTGAAGCGAGCAATCCGGGCGAGTAAGAGGGATTGTTGGAAGAAACTGTGCCAAGAGGCAGACACGAACCCGTGGGGCAAAGTGTTCAGAACAGTAATGACGATGATGAAAGGTACATTGGGGCCAAAAGAAAAGTGCCCGGATAGGCTAGGTGTCATAGTGAGAGAGCTCTTCCCACAGCACGAACAGATCACATGGCCGCAAGCTTCTTATGACGATGAAGCGGAAGACAGACTTGAACGGTCGATCACTGTAGAAGAGATCCAGATGGCTGCACAAAAGCCAAAAAATAACAAAGCGCCAGGACCAGATGGAATCCCCAATATAGCTCTGAAGACAGCAGCATGCGCAAAGCCTAACATGCTCAGATTGACAATGCAGAAGTGCCTCGACGACGGATATTTTCCTCAAATATGGAAGAAACAGAAGCTGGTGTTAATACCAAAACCAGGGAAACCGCCAGACAAGCCATCATCATATAGACCTATATGCTTGTTGGATGGGTTGGGAAAAATGCTGGAAACCTCGATCCTGAATAGACTAAGAAAACACACGGAGGGCGAGCACGGACTCTCGGACGAACAATTCGGATTTCGAAAAGGGAGATCGGCGATTGTGGCCATTAAAAAAGTCATAGAGACCGCCGACAAGGCGCGGAAGCAAAAAATACGGGGTAACCGCTTCTGTGCTATAACGACGATAGACGTTAGAAATGCCTTTAATAGCGCAAGCTGGATAGAGATAGCCAAGGCGCTACATGTCTTGAGAGTCCCCGATTACCTCTGTAGGATAAAAGCTATTTCGAGCGACGAGTACTAACGTACGATACTAATGAAGGGAAAAAGACAGTCGACATCACAGCTGGAGTACCACAGGGATCCATATTTGGACCAACGCTGTGGAATGTTATGTATGACACAGC
>CM055404.1:79518413-79556297 GCA_029228625.1 Pseudolycoriella hygida
ATAGATGTGAGAAATATAACTTAAAATGCGGGGTTCTGCTCAGTGCCGCCTTTTTTACATGAGCACAATGGGCAATCGCCCGTTGCGCCCGAGAAAGTTGGCGCTCAAATGAGAAAAAAAGAATAGTTGTAAACAAGTTATTTGAAAGTGATTTTTAATGGGAAAATGGCCCATTTTAATTAACTTTTCCGAGGTTTCTCTGTACAGCAACATTTTGGTCTCCCCCCCCCCCCTTGCGACGTCCACCCTAAAAAAGTACCTCGAATGTGAGTTTTTCGTGAACAATTAGGAATTTCCACTTCCAAACATTTTTCCTTTTTTATAATTTTTGTTTTTCGCACAATATAGGAACTCCCTTCTCATTTGGGTTAAGTTTTTTATTCCATTTGTGGAGGTACGTAAAGTTAAAGATACAAAAAGTTACGGATTTTCAATTTTTTCAAAATTTTTACTTAAATCAACTCCACTTTTTTCTACCCGTCACAAAATTCTGCCTAGACATTCATTTGAAAGTTTGAAAGCTAAGGGCAATGACTACAGCCTCCCGCTTGTTTATCGTCTCTCCTACGACTCTTTGAAAATGACCATTTTTTCGACGTTTTTGACTTCTGTAGCCAGCTACTTTCACTTGTCAGGAGTGTTGACACAGCCAAAAGCTTTGTATCATTGGACTACTTAATTGTACATAATTTGCCTGGAATCGATTTGGTCTTGTCCTCGATATTCATCAAAAGCTATTTTTTTTGGCCTCTGTGCAATTTTCGGAGAGTTCAAAACTACAAAGTAATTTTTTGAAGAAAAAACTGTTCTTCTACGAAAGTCTTCTATGTGAATGAAGAATCGAATAAGTCATAGATATCGAAATTCCGCGACACGTTGGATTCGTGATTCATACAAGTCGTGCGAAGTTTTGGCAAATTCACTCTTAAAAAATTGACCCTTCCTAGGATTTAGTCGCTTCCAGACTCGGTCAGGATGACTCAATAGCTATAAGACTTAGAAAGTTGCTTGAAAAGAGCAAAGTTGTAGAGAATTAAATTTTAGCGAATACGTGTTTTTGGATGTAGCCACTTCTAGAATTAGTGGGTCAGTAACGACAAAAATGATAAATGAGCCTTAACTCTCGAACTATCAGAGTTAGAAAGCTGTTTTCAAGAGCAAAATCGTAGAGAATTACATTTTAGCGAACAGGTGTTTCAGAGTTTTGGGGAAATATGGCCCAATCCTTGGAATATGACCACTTCTAGAATTGGAAGGCATGACCCATTTTATAGAACTATGAGAGTTAGAAAGTTGGTTCCAAGGGCGAAGTTGTAAAGAATTACATTTTAGTGAACATGTGTTTCAGGGTTTTGGGAAAATATGTCCCAATCGTTAGGACATGGTCACTTCTAGAATTGGAAATGATGACCCATAACTCTAGAACTATGAGAGTTAAGAAGTTATTTCCAAAGGCGAAGTTGTAGAGAATTAAATTTTAGCAAAAATGTGTCTCAGGGTTTTGGAGAAATATGGTCCAATCCTGGGATATGGCTATATCTAGAATTGGGGGATGACACATATCTCTAGAACTATGAGAGTTAGAAAGTTGCTTCTAAAGGCAAAGGGTTTTTTCGGAAAAATTACCGAATGCCAGGATGCAGTCACTTCTAGAATTGGGAGGGTTTCCAAAGCACTGTTCAACATCCAACAGGTTCTGTTATTATCTTTCTGTTATTCTCGACATGAGTGAGGTCATCCAATGTGGCTTCCTAGGTTTATGGGATTATTGTGGATTTCTCTAGAACTCTTCAACTTCCATTAGATTTTTCGACATTTTTCGGTTATTCTCGACTAGAGTGAGGTCATACAATGCGCCTTCCTAGGTTTATGGGATTATTGTGGATTTCTCAGATTTCTTCGGTTGTTTTCGAAGGGAGTGAGGTCATCCAATAAGACTTCCTTGGGTTTTGTGATGAAGGTGGCTTTCTCTAGCAATTTTCAACTTCAAAATTTTTTTTGTAGATTTTGTATATTTGTAGAGAGATAAACTTACAAAAGTTCTGATAACAAAAAACCTCTTACAGATTAGGTGGGACGCAAGTCTTTATGTCTGCTTACAAAAGTTCTGCAATGAAATAATTTTTCTACGCTTTTACACTGGTGGGTCTGACATTTGTGATGCAATTTTTTAAAAACACAACGTAACGTCGGTTTAATTTTTTTGCGCATCGCTCACCAATACGTCACTCTTTTCTGATTTCAGAACTTTTGTAAGCATACATATAAAGACTTGCGTCACACCTCCTCTTTAAGAGGTTTTTTTGTGCTTTACTTAGATACGCTCCAGTATTTTTGCAACATCAATATTCTGTTTGCCACATAAGTGTGCTCATAAGTTATAGCTAGCAACACTGGCAACTACATCTGTATGAGTAGCCGGTGTAGCCTGAGCAAACACCAGCATTTTTCTGCAGAGGTTATATTAATTTATTTGGTGAATAGCGGCTAGATCGTTAATATTGTCAATTTGCTGATTTTTTTACATATTTAAAATAAGGTTTTATAAAACATAGTTTAGTTTTCGGTCAAAATGGAAGCGATTATAAGTAATTTGCTCGTTAGCGACAATTTAGTCGTACAAAAAGTAAGTATAATGTCAATATATTTCATGTCTTGTATACCACGTGTGTTAACTGCATGCATTACTGAAATTTTTTTACACATTCATATATTGAAATTGAAATCATGAAACCCTAGTTGCTATTTTTGATATGCTTATCAAAGTGTATCAAAAATTTCAACATTCGACCCTTAAGTTTTTTATAAGATTGAACAAAGAAATTACGTTGGCTTGTTACCATCTGTGCGGCACTTGGAAACATATAATAATCATTCACTGTAAGTAATGTCTAGTCTCTAATCGTCCGTGATGGTACACGTTAAATATATAGAAGAATATAAAATGTAGAATTCGTTGGATGTGTATGCGGTTGCTATCCAATCATCTAATATAATTTTTTTGTTTAAATTATTTCAATGATTCACTGTTTAAAAATTCCGGTCTCGTTTTTTTTATAGAAATTCATGTTTGGTGAACCTCCGATTTTTTCTTTCTGTTACATTTATTGCAATTAATCATTGATTCACTGTAAGGCGAAGTTGAATACATTCCATGTAGTGTGAAATGAGCGACGTAAATTTTGTGATTTTTCAAATAAGGAAATTCTTTCAATATCAGCCAGGAGAACCTTCTTGGGTTTTCTACTGATTGGTTATTTGGGTAGTATTTTCCGTAATCCGATGTTGGAAAATAGTGGCTATTAGTTCAAGTTTTCGACTCAACATCTGAGATCAGATGCGATCTGAAGAAAGTAGTGGATGCACATTACATACATAATGTTCATCATGTAACTTGAGGATGCGCAATATTCACAAAACTTATGATTATCATGAAAGAGGTCAAGTTTGTTGATCTGAAACCTGAAACGCCTACCTATCGTTGTTTTAGATCGAAAAAAGGCAGAACATGGCAAGAGGTAGAGAGGATGTCTGTTTGTAAAAGGAAACTCCCAAATGATTTTATTTTTTTACACTAACTGTAATTATAGATTACACACCTCACTACACCGAGCTGCATCTCACCACACCTAGCGGAACTTTTTTTTCAATGGCGAAGTAGCCTGTATAGTCACTTGGTCCTCATGGTAGTGTCAGATTCCATCTTTCGATGACTTACCAACTAAAACCGCCTTACTTGGTCACAATGCTCTCGTCCCCCCTGAACCGCCTCACAGCATTACTTCGGAGAGGGGCTATGCTTTCGCACCTTTGCTCTCATTCTCCTGCCAACTGCCTCTCTTCGCTGATCATCTCTCCATGCTCTTTGCAACTTTCCCGTTATCTTTGCAATTACATTATCCGCCACTTTGCACACCTACTCATCGCGACACATCTCTCAAATTACTCATTATCGTATGTCGTGCAGAAAGGTGACTACGAATTTACACATGTGCAGGTATTTACTGAATCACCGATGAACTGACAGGAACTCTTTCAGCTGTAAGTTAACCTCACCGTGCTTCCTCTGAACCCATTTCGTTACGTTTGGAATGAGTCTATGAGTCCACCTTCCTTTGTCCGTGGAGACCCAATCTCGATGTCATTTTCTCAGTGATTCGGCTATTAATTGCCCCCTACCTGCTTTGGTAATATGGCCCTCTTCTTTCTTCATTCTGTGGCATTCGCTGTCTTCAATCAGCGTTATGCATATGGGCGTCGTTCCGGCTATAACACATACCGCTTTTAGAGAGATCGTTCGGTTCGGTATACGCTTGCTACCCTTATGCTTGCCAGCCTTTGGGCTCTATTAACCCTCCTCCGATTCCTCTTCGTATCTAGCGCCTGTATCCATGCTGGTGCCCGGTAGCGCAATATCGATAGGATGACGCTTACTTGGAGCCTCATTTTTCTCCTGCGCGGTCCAAAGCTATGTGACATTACTCTGGCCAGTGCTGTGGTGGCTTTCATTGCCTTTTCGCACGTGTAGTCCATATGAATAATAAAATTTCTGCATTCGTCCAGCATAACTCCAAGGTATTTTAATTGGCGAGTGGATGTGATTTCTTCCCCGTCAATGTTCAAAACGATCCGCTCTGTTTTTTTGCAGTTAATGACCAGAATGATCTCAGTTTTAGAAATAGCTTTTCAGCATCCTACAGAGGTAATCGGAGACTCTCATTGCATGCAACGCCTTTGCTATCTCCACCCAGCTTGCGCTATTAAAGGCATATCTAACGTCTATCGTCGTTACAGCACAGAAGCGGTTACCCCGTTATTTTTGCTTCCGCGCCTTGTCGGCAATCTCTATAACTTTTTTAATGGCCTCAATCGCCAATCTCCCTTTTCGAAATCTGAATTGCTCGTCTGACAGTACATCTTCGCCCCATGTGTGTTTTCTTAGCCTATTCAGTATCTCGGCTTCCAGTATTTTTACCAATCCATCCAACAAACATACAGGTCTGTATGATGATTGATGGCTTGTCTAGCGGTTTCCCTGGTTTTTGTATGAGGACCAGCTTCCATATTTCAGGAAAATATCCGTCGTTGAGGCACTTCTGCATTGTCAATCTGAGCATGTTAGGCTTTGGGGATTCCATCTGGCCCTGGCTCCTTGTTATTCTTTGACTTTTGTGCAGCCATCTGGTTCTCTTCTGCAATGGTCGACCGTTCATGTTTGTCTTCCGCTTTATGGTCGTCAGGAATTTTCGTCCATGTGATCTGTTCGTGTTGTGGGAAGAGCTCTCTCACTATGGCACCTACCCTTTCTTTTGGCCCCGATGTACCTTTCATCATCGTCATTACCAGAGCCTATTATTTGGGAACAAAATTCACTAAACTTTCCCGAAATTTCCCAAAAAATATAGAAAATTTCCAAATAATAATTTAATAGCAAACTTTATGATGAAGGGCATCTCTTTCCAGACAAGTTGAAAATTTGAAATTTTGGATTGTCTGCTCAGCAAAATTTTTATTTTTAAATTTCAATCTTTATTAGGCTTCAATACTTTCATTTTGGCACTAATTTGTATTTTCTGCGAAGTGTGATGGCTGAGATATGTACTAGGGCTACCCTCGTAAAGGCCCTCTTAGCGCTCAACAAGAAAGAGGTAGAACAAATGTTTTTCGTATCGGATAATGTGACACAATGGCACTGTTTTCAACCGGTTATGAGCGTTGTGAGGGATTGAAATCAAAATTTCCCAAAAAAGTATAAAAAAATTCCCAAATAATAGGCTCTGGTTATTACTGTTCTGAACACTTTGCACCACGGGTTTGCGTCTGCCTCCTGACACTGTTTCCTCCAACAATCGCTCTTACTCGCCTGGATTGCTCGCTTCAGTGCTAATTTTGCATCACGATGTTCCTCGCACCTCACTGCGCTCGTTTCTGGCCCGTTGCATCCTCGTTCTTGTCTTAAAACAAGTCTTATTTCGTCGTTCCACCAAAATGCCGGTTTTCGTCCTTTCCTCGGCTCCATCCTTCTTGGAATCGCCGCGTCACATGAATTCGCCATTTCTTTCGTCAATTCTTCTGCCGATTTCTCTTCTTGGTCTTTTTAATTGGAGATATTCTTTGAAAACTTCTTGATCGAAATTTCCCGTCCTTTATCTTCGCTCTTTTCTATGAGTCATCTGTGTTGTGGCCTCCGTACTCTTTTTAACAGTGTACCTCAATGCCTGGTGATCGCTGTATGTGTAACATTCCTCCACTCTCCAGTTCGGACGTGGTACTAGTACTGGACTGCAGAATGACACGTCAATAATCAACTCTCGCCCATTCTTGCGGAATGTAGTTGCGTTTCCCACGTGTGCCAGAACCACATTCAATCTAGCTAGCGCTTCTTGTAGACTGAGGCCTTTATCATTTGTAAATCTACTGCCCCACTCAACTGCCCATGCGTGATGATGATTAAGATTTATTTGGATCACTTCCATTCATGTCCTGTTTTAGATTTAAGCGCCTGTTTAAAGACTGGGCATCTCACTCCACCAGTCACCTGGTCACTTTCTGACGTACACAACAGACACTTTGGCGGGTTCGTGCAATCTTGCTAGGTGGTTCTCTCTCCCACATCTCCTGCACAGGTTGGATCTATCCTCTCCCCCACAATTCCTTGCCTTGTGTCCAAAGTTCATGCACTTGAAGCAACTTTCTAATTGCTGGGTTTCTTTTATCGGGCATACGGTCCAGCCCACCTTTTCCTTGCCGATTTTCAGAATCTTAATTGCTGCGTCCACTGGAAGTTGTATTTCCGCCGTTTGGAGTTCGTCTTTTATTTTCCTCTTACGTATCGTCATTGACTCCATCTCGCCATTTATATTACCTTGCTCTTTCAGAGCTTTTCGACGGTCTTCGATTGTCGTGATCTCGTCCATATATCTACATTCAATCGTGGTCATGTGGGACATCGCTCTCACTTTTGCTGATTCGCCCAGTGATCTCTTGACTAGATCTTTATAATCTGCAATTTTAATCTCTGGGCCCTTCTTAAGTTCGAACAACATTTCACCCTTCTGCGTTCGTCTTATTCTCGAGACGTTTTCGCCCAGGTCCTTGAGAGTTTGGTTGCCCTTTATTTTTTTGAAGATTTCAGCGTACGTTATTCCTTCTTCAGCCGCCACTATCAGAGCATCAGCTTTCGGTCTCAGTCTTTTAAGCTTCGGCTTCTCGTTTTTCTCCTTCTTTTTGTTTCTCACCTCTCTCCACTTATTAAAACTAGGCTTCGGTGTTTGTGTATCTGGTCTCCTTATGGTCTTTTCGTTATTTTTCTTGCCGTTTTTGCTCCTCTTCGCCGCGTTTGTTGCTGTGAGCATAACCTTCAGCGTTTGTTTTCTCTTTGAGGAGAGTGAGGTAGCTAGCACTTCGACATCTCCGTCCATTTTCTCCTTCTTGTCAGCTGTTTCCACCTTCCGCGTCCACGATTTGAGGTCTTGTTGCAAGTCATTTAAGCAGGCCGTAATACTGGTCACCATCCTCTTTATGTCTTTCTGCACGTTATTCTTATCTTGAATAAATTCGTGCAACTCTTTCGTCATTCTTTTGGCTTGCTCCAATTTTGTCATCTTTGATTCGCCGGTATCGCTGGTCTGAAGTGCATTTGCTCTTTTCTCTTTTGTTCTCACGGGTGACCTCGTCATCTTCGAGCTTCTTGCGAACACATCGTAAATCTAAACTTGCGATTGGCTCATCCGCTGATACTCTGATTTCCTCTGTTGGTTTTCGTTTTCACTGTTATCATTATTATTGTTTCCTTCCATTCTGTTGGGTCCCCTCTCCAAGCCGCTATCTCCATCTCGTAGCTACCTTTGTGATCTCATGGTTACCTACGTAAGCATTGAGGTCATGCTAGGGTTGACACGGTCCTTTATGGGGCACCGTATTCAGAGCCAGATCGGTCTTAGTCAGGAATGTTTATCTGAGCCTACACCTCATTTTCTCAGCACGAGCTTTCGAACGTACTTGGAGGCCTGCGAACGTTTTACCGGGACGGGGGTAACCATGATATTAACCCACTAGCCGTTTCGTGAAAGTGTCACCCTTCCTTAGAATGGTAGTGGAATACCACAGTTGTCAGCCTTTGCCTACATATCACAACCGTTTAACCAAACGCATTGTCCGTGTTCGATGCTTTGCCAGTATGCCATAATTAAGACCTCACTGGCGTTGGCCTTAAGTGCCCGTAGCATTCCATTCGTGTTTGTTGGTTGATGGTAGTCAATCTGACTAGGACTGTGCAGGCTGCCGTTGTCTCTTACCGTTGAGATACTACCCGAAGACAGCCCCCCCCCCTCCTCCTTCAGCTAAGTGACCTGTTGTTTACCTGATGTTTCATGGGGTTTCTCACTATAACAGGTGTCACCACGGGTAGGATAGGATGTAGGAGTATGTGGGTAGAGGCTAAGATACATAAGGATTACTATATTGCGCATAACACACCATTTGACACCTACCTTACTTTTTCCATTTCAATTCAATTTTATCGTTTACGCGTTCACGTGTAAGTAACAGATTAAATGATTTTCTGAATGGATGAAGCTTTATTGAACTATAACGTCAAAACTATAAGATTTCAGTTAAATAAAATAAGATGAATACTTCCCTTCGTTGTCTAGTTTTATTAATTATGTTTTTATTAAGGCAAGCGCTGATCTTCGAGCTGCATTTCAACAACCAGATGCAATTCCCAGCATTTGTCATATAATCGTGACATCTGAAAAACCAGAAATTCGACAGTATGCAGCTGTCTTGCTACGCAAGCATATTGCCAAATTACGTACTTGGCAGGCAGTGCCGTTGGAACTTCAAGCACAGTAATCTATTAACCCCATAATAATTAACCAATCAGAAATTAATTTGTGTGTCAAAATTTTAGAATTAAGCAAGGTACACTCAATGCCATTCTGAATGAAACTCAAAAGAGTGTACGGAATGCCATCGCGCAGACTATTGGTGTTTTAGTTAAACATGAATTCGCAAAGAAGGACGAATGGTGTAACGAAGTTCTCAAACTAATTTTTGAATATACTCGATCAGATGATCCACAAAAAAGCGAAGTATGATCTTCAAACATAAGTTTTTTTAGTTGGAATTTTCATTCTGTTAATTACTAGCTGGGCTCGTCTGTGTTCGAAATTCTAACCGATTCTTCACCCGACCAACTTCTACCTCATATGGAACTTATCTGTGAAATGTTTTCGGCTGCAATGGTAAGAGATATTAATTTTAATTAATCAGCGTAGTATAAAGATTTTTTCAATAGATTGCAACTGCAGAATCTGGTAACATGGCTACACCGGTTATATTAAACATTTTGCTGGGAATGAGTAAGTAAATTAAACAAATGTTTCAAATATATCTTCAAGTCAATATTTCACTAAAACTCTCACGACCTGTTGTACTTCAAATTTTGTACCTAATAATATAGAGCCAATCAATTTCACGCATTTACAAACAACCCATTATCAAAAATTTTGATATAATACTTTAGAGAAATATAAATATAAAATATTTAGACACTATTTCCATTTTTTATGTTTCTTGTGATTCCAGGGCATTGTTCGTTTTTTATTTTCATGTTAAATACATTTCAAACGTGTTGAAATAAAACAAAAAAGAGAAAAGACCGAAACTGGAAGTAGCGTCTTTTTGAACCCGCACGAAGTACGAATCCCATGCGTTTACTACTACATTTGTAACCAGTCGATTCGAGGAGGGAGCAGGAGGGAACATCGATATTGGTCCTTTGATGACGAATCAGCAATAAAAAAAATGTCCGTCCATCCGAAAACACGATAACTCGAGGGTTTAGGGGGCGCGGGCGTTTCTTTAAAAAAAGGAAATGAGATGAGCATTTCTACAAGTTGCAAACAGAGCGAGCGAAGTTTTTTCTTGACATAGTAAATAACTTGCGTTGCAGGCGAAACTTTTTTAAATTAGAAGCTCTTAAATACGTCTTAATGTGATACCCCATAAAAAGGCCCTTCAGATGTGACTGGTGAGCATCCCCTCTCTAGTCGGGCCCGTACGAATTGATAGAACACACGAAATACGAAAGATAAAAATACTTGCACGTGCAATTTGTCGATCCGAGGCAAATCCAATGTCATAATCACAAAAAAACGCCCTTTTTCATTTTTTCTCGAGTGATGTAGTTTGTAAAATCCGTTGTATTTGCGCCTCAGATATAATTTTTCATGGAATTATTTATTTTCTTAACTTTTCTAAACTTTATAGAGTTAAATACACTTTGCATATTATCGTTTACATTGGATAATTTCTGTTTATTTAGATCCTCTGAAGAAGTTATTATATATATAAATTATAGTTACTAATTCGCATTAATTTGATACTGCATCATGAAAAATGTGCAAGCGAAGCGAACAAAGAAATTTGTTATTAAAATTTGAAAGTTAAAGGTTTCACTAATCCCTTTTTGAACTCGCTTTATTTTTTTGCTTGTTCAGTGTAAAATTTTTATTTATGAATCCCGCGGGGTTGGGGGCGAAGCGAACGCCAGGGGGCGCCGGCCCTTCCCAGCTACGGGCCTGCCATTCTTATATGCTCTAGGTCGATTCATTTATATACTATTCGCCTTCATGGGCGATTAGTCTACGATAAGCTATTCGCCCTCAAGCATAAAAGACAATAAGAAAACACAAATTCAGCTTGATCTTTCTTTTTTGAAAATCCTAAAAAAACACTATTTGGTTTGACTCGGCTGACTTTTCTTCGGGCAAAATGCTATGAAAACGTAGTTTGGTCGACTCAACTGATTTCTCCTTCTACAAAAAGTTACGAAAACACAATTTAGTCGCTTCGAATTATTTTCCTTATACAAAATCCTACCAAAACGCAATTTCGTCGACTCCGCTCTTTCTACAAAATGTTGCGAAAACTCAATTTCGTAGCCTCGACCAATTTTTACTTCTACAAAATGCTGCAAGAACAAAATTTCGTCGACTCGACTGATTTTCAGATCCGTACGTAGAACGAAGTTCTTCGAAAAGGGGTCTTATGCGTTTACCACGACGTTTGTAACCACCCCAATTTCGACCCGGGAGTAGGAGAAGGAGCACCGATTATGGTCCTTAGATGACGAATCAGCAATAAATAAATGTCCGTCCATCCATCTGTCTGTCAACACGACAACTCGAGTAGAACTCGACCTATTTTCAAAAACTTTTTTCCCTGAAAGGTAATCAAAAAATCTTTTTTTGAGTTGAATCTGGGCACTGTCGGCCCAAGGACCAATGAGCCAGGGCCGTTTAAGTGGATTTTGGTCTTTTGTACATAACTCGAGTAAGTCTTCTCCGATTTTCATAAATTTTTTTCTGCATGCCTCACAACTTATGGAAGATTTTTTTTTATTTTGAGCTTTTGGACTCAGTCAGGGCCCTAAAACTGAGTCTCTACTATGGCCCAACGTGTTTTTCTACATAAATCGGGTGACCCTTATCCGAATTTCAAAATCTTTTTTTTTCTTGAAAGATAATCAGAAAATTGATTACGGGATAGTATTTTGGCAAATTAGGTTGAAAACTTTTCGGTCGAAAAAGTGGTGAAAAATGTGGTTTTTTGAAGGTTGGTGGACCTTTTTCACTTATGTCATATCACTGCGAAATTGGAACTGAAATCGATCTTCAAGGTTTTGAATGAAAGATATGGACATGAGAAAATCACAAAAATTGAATTAGTGAAAATCTGTCGAGTGGTTCGGGCTATAGAGTCCTTAGTGTGGGCCTAACTCACGCTACGCGACCCAGCACGATATTTGTTTTTTTTCGTGAATATTGAGGTTTGTTGTGCAGGGTTTAGAGAAAAGAGAGGCTCTAGGTCGGCTCTAAATTCTGGGCTTATTTTAAGGGCATGAAGAGATTTTTTGCGACTTTGCTTCGGACGGGTTTTTCAATATTGCCTTTCGGCAATTTCCAATCCAATTTAATGAGTACGTAATTACTCTAGAGTTAAGGCAATATTTACTTAGATACGTTCGAGCCTTTGTAACATCTATTCTGTTACGTACGGGTTCCTTGCACGAATGCTACTAAAACTAGTATGATTTTTCTTTCAACAAAATGCTACCGAAACGCAATTTTGTCGCCTCGAATGATTTTTCCTTCTACAAAATGCTGCGAAAATGAATTTCGTCTACTCGTCTGATTTTTTCTTCTACGAAATGCTACCAAAACGCAATTTCCTCGCCTCGAATGATTTTTCCTTCCACTAAATGCTGCGAAAATGCAATTTCGACTACTCGTCTGATTTTTCCTTCTACAAAATGCTATGAAAACACAATTTTCGTTGACTCGATTAATTTTTCATTGTACGACAAGCTACGAAAGCGCAATATGGTCTCCTCGAATGATCTTTACTTCTACAAAATGCTACGAAAACACAACTTCATCCATCAAACTTGTACTTGTGAACGTCCAAACGTAATAAGCAAACAATCTAATAAAATTAATTAATGCTATTCACCCTTAACTTGATGCGCTTCCTTGACGCAAAATTATGTTCGCTGCAAGTTAAGCTCATCAAGTCAAGAGCGTACTAATCGCTCCTAACGTCTTAAGGGCGAATAGCTAATAGGTACACTTATCTCCTTTAAGGGCGAATAACTTATAGATACACTCATCACCCTTAAGAGCAAACACCTTACAGATAGACTAATGGCGCTTGCTTCTCATTTCAAAAAGCGCCCCTATTTACCTTATTGAACGGTACGAATTTTGAGTTATTTAAAAAAATTTTAATTCTGAAAAAATTTAAGTTGTTGAAAAGAACACCTTTTCCAGTGATGTCTGCAAAATATGTCGAATGCACGGGAGCATTAACAAGCATATTAACATTTTAGGTCATCTCGTCCCTTTCATTTTGGGTCACAATGGCGCAGAAGCAACTTATCAGAAATCAATTCCATATGTCGTCAAGGCATTGCAGTGTTTTGCACAGCAAAATCCTGAAAACTTCGTTCGTGCATTTGATATTCTGGAATTCATGGCTGATTTTACACCGAAACTTTTAACGCCCCATTTGAATACCTTAATCGAATTTTCATTAAGTATCGCACACAATACTGGATTTGAGAATCAAATTCGAGTTCGTGTTGTTCAGTTCATAGGTGAGGCTGGTTGATTCTATTAAAAAACAATTTCTAACTATTTTATTTGTTATACTGAAAGGCTGGCTGGTAAAATTAAAGAAAAAGGCAATTTTGAAAAATAAATTGTTAGAACCAATCATTGGAGTTGTTTTTATGCTCATGGGAACTCCTAGCGAAGATGGTGAATCGGATGATGAAGAATCGGACGGTGAAGATGATTATTTCACTGGAAATGAAAATTCCAATCCAAGAACAACAGCAACACAAACTATGGATTTATTGGCATTACATGTTCCTCCAGAAAAATTGATTCCACCTTTGCTGCAATATATTGAACCGGTAAGGATTTATTGGTTGATGAACGAATGTTTTGTTTTGATTTATGTTTATAGATTACTGCATAAACTAATGTTTACCTCAACTACATCGGGGCTAATTACGGAAAATTTCCCCTTCATAGTTGAAATAAACATAAAGTGTTTGCAATAACTATGGTTTCATGGTTACTGCAAACATTTTATGTTAATTCCAACGTAGTAGCACATAATTTGGAACAATTTACGCCTATTTAAAACTTAATTTCGTTGGAATTTTCTCAATTTTTCTGGTCTTCACCAAAGAAATGTCATAATTTTCCTATTTTCTTTTGTATCTCACGAGGAATCGTTTATGTCTCAATGAAACATTCTTCTAAGTAAAAAATTGTTCTACGGTATGCCTCGAAAATGCACCGATTTTTTTATAAGCTTTCCCAAACGTCAAGTTGTGCAGCCGCCTACATCAATTTGCAAATAGGCCGACCGAATATTTCTGATTTTTGAGTTGTCCGAAATATTTTTTGATTGCAATTGTCTAGGGATCTACATTTGTAGCCAAAAGCTATCTCAAACATAAGTGGCTACAAATGGCCTCAGCCAAATGGCGGCTTTCAAGTGCTAGTCAAGTGCTGGTCGAACTTTGTAAACAAAATAATTTTTGTAAAAATTTCTGTGCATTTTAGAGGCAAACTGTAGAACAATTTTTTGTTCAGAATAATGTTTTCCGTCAAAGTTGTCAAGATGCAAACGTTCCATTGCTGATTTCGTAAAAATGACGAAATACAGCGAAATTGCTGAGTTCGCCGACGTATAATTGGTAATGTGTTTCCACGCTTACGGTGTTTTTATGTTACAGGCTTTACAAAATCCAGATCCAAACCAAAAAAAAGCTGCATATTTGTGCTTAGCCGTTATTGCTGAGGGCTGTTCAGAAGCGATTTGCACAAAATATTTAAAAATAATGTTGAACTGCATCAAAACTGGAATTGTTGACCCGAATCCTGTGGTAAGTTTTGAGCACTACATTTTTTCAAATTTTATTTTATTTTGCAATTTTATTCTTAGCATTAATCTGCATTATTCTGCACTAATTTGTTTATTTACTATTAATTTTTTTCGTTCTTAAACAAAACCAATTTGCTGGATTTCTTTTGACAATAGTTATGAATTTAGTTACAAAATCTGATTCCACGATTTTCGGATTAGGGATATCATTCTGAGCAAAAAATTATTCCGCAACATTTTTGTTAAAGCTACGGCGAAGATACAGTAGACAGCCGTAAAAAAATTCGCTAAAGTGCCAAACAAAGCAAAACAAAATTTTGCGAATTGCGAATTTCCATCGCCTCTGTTTACGGACAAATTTATATAGATCTACGTAATCTACGCAACTCTGCGGCCATTCCATTTTCTCCTTTCAGGCGGCTGTACGACCTAGAGTCTAGTTTCATTTTACGGTCAGATGTACAACAGTTTTTTGGGGAGTTGCGGGAAAGATTAATTATTGTAACAATTTTAATTATCCATCGGTGTTTCATACGAGAGTGGCTATTTATGATGCCAGCGTTTTGCTTTGAATCCAGCAAATTACGTCGAATTATTTAATATAACGATATAAAATCGAAAGCAATTTTTAGGAATCAATTTTTAGACTAATTTTTGTCCGCTCTCGGCACTTTGTATTGGAATTTTTAGGCTAGCAAAACGAAGCTAAAAATCAATAAATGTGCACTGAAAAGAACGAAACTGACAACAATTTTCTATATATTTTTGCAACTTTTGACCCTCTGTGACTTCAAATTTTGGCACATTTATCACATTTCTTGATTCATTCTGCTCTTTTACACAGTGAGACAAATTCTAAGATTATGCAACTTTTCTCTTTCGCTATGAGTGCAGATTAGAAAAGCGATGACTATTGAATGTCTTTAAGCCTACACTTACGGAAATATATTTTTGCATCAAATAGAATTTTGTACTTCTGCGCAAGTTTTTGCAGTGTTAAAAAACTGCGCAGAAGTACAAAATTCTATTAATGCAAAAATATATTTCCGTGACTGTACTATAACTTTGAACGTTTAGATCAATCATTACGAGCAATTTCTGTGTGATTTGTAAAGTAATTAAAAAAAAACACATACCCACGTGCTGTACCCACGGTTCAAAATTGGATTTGAAATGAAAATGTCCACGGTAGCTCAGTTGTGAGTTCGTGTCTCACCCGTGAACATCAAAAATTTTTAATTCAAATCCAATTGCAAATAATTCTAAAATTTATTTAAAAAATTATTAAATAATTTGTCGCGGAATATAGCGTAACAATTAGAATAAAAAAAACGTAAAACCCAGCCGAGAATACAACCTAAAAATCAAATACATAGCAGAAACATAACCAAACATAACCAAAGACTCGTTACGTATCAGAATAGATGTGGCAAACAGAGTTGATGTTACGAAAAGACTCGTGTTACGAAAAGAACGTGTAAGTGAATATTGCCTTAACTCTTAAGTGTATGACATAACGTCCACATTAAATTGTATTGGAAATTGCCGAGAGGGCAATATTGAAAAATCCGTCCGAAGCGACGCGACGGTGTAAAAGAAACCCGTCCGAAAGCACAAAATTGACAAAAATGTTCACCACAATTTTCTCTACGTCATAGCAAAAGACCTAGGGTACTCAGTAGAGGCCTTAGACACATACTTCCATAGACTCAGGACAGACCTGAGGCCCACTTGAGCCTTATGCACTGTGCTCAAATTTGTTTTTGAATATAATTCGGTACTTGGTTACCTCTCAAATAGAAAAAGAATCAACAAAATCAGTTAGGATTTATCCAATTTTTATAAAGGAACACATTGGGCACTAGTAGAAAGTCAGTTTTAGGGTCCTGACCTGACTGAGTCCAAGTGTTTCTAATCAAAAAATTTGCTTCCATAAAACGTGAGACAGTCCAACACCTTTCGATTAAGCAAAAAAATTTGAAAATGGGGAGAGACTTACTCGAGTTAGGTTCAAAAAACATGTAGGGCGCTAGCAGAAACTCGCAGATACCCATAGTAAATGAAAATAGTATCCTACGTTAGTTAGTTAGTTCGTCAGTTAGTTCTTTAGTTAGTTAGTTCCAGGGTCATTTGTATGAAAAACCGTGAAAAACCAATTTTGGCTCGTGCTCGAAAACGGCCCGAAAACTTTTCTTGACTTTTCAGGGACCTTTGGGTGGGCACTATATGAGATTTTAAAAAAGGGAAGGAACCGGCCTCGTTTGGGCGCCAGGGCTCTTAGAAGGCGCCATATAAAGCCCATATGTATGTGTTTGTGTGTGTAGTGTGTATGATAGCACATTTTGTATGAGGCAATGGTAGTGTGTGCGAGATAGAGGTTTGGTGTCAAAGGGAAAGTTGTTGGGTTGGGTGTGTAGTATATCAGGGTGACCGCCAAAATGGCGGAAAATAGGCGGGGACTCAAAAAAAACTTTTGATATGTTGTAGAGGAGGTTGAGGGGATCATTTTCGCCAATAGAAGCAGTAGCCGCCGTGCTTCGGTTCGGCGATGGCGGCGGCTCAAAAAAGAACTTCTGATATGTTGTAGAGACAGTTAAGGGAACCATTTTCGCCCATGAAGGTAGTAGCCGCCGCGCTTCGGTTCGGCGGCAGCGGCGGCTCAAAATAATACGAAACATTACAATCACAACGAAAATCCTTTAAAAGAGAAACGTGACGCAAGTCCTCATCCCTTCTTCCAAAACAACTGATATCACAACAAAAACCTTTTTTAAAAGGGAAACGTGACGCAAGTCTTCGTCCCTTCTTCCAACACAACTGATATCAATTTGGGTGACGCTTGCAGCTTCGGAACGCACAAAATTCTTTGGAAATATTTTCGCTTTTCATTAAAAAAATGCGTCAAAAATGCCGGACCACGCAGTGTTATAGTTTTTCTGTTCTTTCAGCTTTCACAATGCAAAAATTTGACTTTATGGGATGTATGGCGTATTTTTGTACAGGAAATCAAACTTTTGCGTATGAAAGCTGTAAGCGTAGAAAAATTATTACATCCGGCATTTGTGACGCATTTTTTTAATAAAAAGTGAAAATATATCAAAAGAATTTTGTGCGTTCCGAAGCTGCAAGCGTCACCCAAATTGATATCAGTAAGGGTTTTTGTTGTGATTTTTGTTACTCGGGATTTTGGATTTTCGGGATTTTTGCATTCAGGATTTGTGCATTCGGGATTTTAAATTTCGGGATTTTTGACGGCCACCAAAAATCGTGCTTAGGGCTTAAGTGGGCCTCACGTCGGTCCTTAGGTCGGCCCTAACAAAAAAAAATTCTGCTATGTTGCAGATCAAATTGAAGGAAACATTTTTGTCTATGGAAGCATGTGTCCGATGCCTCTTACTTAGGGCCCTGGGTGGGTCGATCCTAAGAACGGCCCTACACGAAAATTTTTTTTTGCTACGTTGCGTTGTAGGGAAAATTGAGGAAAACATTTTTGTCTATGAATGTATGTGTAGGACTTCCATTTTCGAAAATTGAAAAAGAGGACTTTTGACATGAAAAAAGAGGACACTTTTTCAACAAAAAAGAGGACGAAAAGAGGACAAATATGAGCCGTAACTGATCTATTATTACACGCATTCGTTACTTTCAAAAGATTTTTATTTATTTCCTTTCGTACGATCATTACCAACGATGTATAAATTACGCGAGCCAACTTTAACACAGGGTCCTTTTTCGCATTGAATAAAATACCTGTTTCCTGCCGTAATAAGAAACTTAGCTCCAAAACTTTATTTCAGAGTTTTCATTTAAAATACGCAGAACTCCGTCGGAAGCTAAGTTTCTTATGCAAATTACGGTAGTTTTTTATTGTACTTTTCATTGCTAGAGTCACCGAAAGTTCATGAAAATCAATGTTTTGAAGTATTAGGCTACAGTGTGGAAGTGAGTAACAGTAACAAGAGGTTCTAGTACAAGGATCACAGAGTAAAATGTATGCTATAGGTGACGAAACACTTGAAGTTAGGCTTATTTGTCAGAATTATCTATAGAAATTACATCGCGGCGAGAATTTTGCGACAACTTGACCATAACTGGTAAGATTTGCTAAAAAGTTAGAAGTGTCAAGAAAAAAGAGGACATACATATAAAAAAGTGATATTCTTAGAATTTTTGTGAAAAAGAGTAATAAAACCGAAAAAAGAGGAACTATGTTCGAGTCTTTTCGCAGCATCAACTCTGTTTGCCACATCTATTCTGATACGTATGATCCCTCGAAACTCCCTGGGAATGATATATTTTATCGATAAGAATATAAAAAATTCAGTCAATTTTGAAAAACAGATTGCTTAGATTTTCCTTTGATATCATTCAACATTTCCTCGTCTTTTTTAGGTACGTAATGCAGCACTATTTGCCCTAGGCCAATTTTCAGAACATCTCCAGCCAGACATCTCGAAATATGCAGAAGAGATTCTACCCATCTTGTTTGAGTTTCTTCATCAAGTGTGCCTTCAAATTAGAGTCAGTAGGACAAACCCCAGTTAATTTGACTAAATTAAAATCGTAAATTTTTTTAGTCTGGAAACAGTGTGAAACATGTAGATCGGATGTTTTACGCATTGGAAACCTATATCGAGAACTTGGAAGATGCACTCGTCCCCCATCTTCCAGTGTTGATGGAACGAATATTCGAAACGCTACGTCCGGAAAATACAGTTCATTTACGCGAACTCTCTATGTCAGCAGTTGCATCCGTTGCCAAAGCAGCCAAAACTCAAATGCTTCCGTATTTCCAACAAATCATCGAAATTCTGAAGGTCTATTTGGTACAGTCAGACAATGAAGATATCGTCGAGATACAACCACAGGCAATCGATACTTTAGCAGCATTAGCTCGTACTATTGGAAAAGAAAATTTCATGCCATTGACTAACGACACAATGACTTTCGCATTAACTCTCCTAAAGGATGCTAGTGATCCCGAATTGCGATCAAGTGAGAAATAATTCAATTTGGGATAAACTTTCGAAATAGTCTAATGTGTATCGCTTCAGGTTTATATAATTTATTTGCTGCATTAGCTGAAGTTGTAAATGCAGAAATGGCGCCTGTTCTAAAACAAATTGTCGATACTATGTTAGACAGTGTTAAGTCAACAGATGATATACTGCCAGAGTTTAAAGAAGATGACACCGACGGAGTAGCTGATATCGATGAAAATGATGAAAATGATGCGGATATTGACATCGAAAATTCGGATGGCGAAGATGACGATGATGATGACGAGTATACAGGTTAATGAATTTCTATTTCACGAGAGTAGTGGTCTAGTTTTATTCGAAGGACACATTTCTTTTCAATGGATTGTTCTTCTGCCATGCTAGGCATAGTAAATTTTTCAATCGATTGATCGACAACACGTAATTCACTGGTGATTGTTCAAAATCGAAAGAAATACATTGTATTTTTAGAGCTTTTTATAGAGTCGCCCATGTCTTATATTAAAATACCATTTGATTATTCGTAATAACTGCAATGATGAAGTTTTTAAGAAGTTCCGAACAACACACACATTCGATTAAAAAAAATGCGGCACAAATGCCAGGCCCCCCAGTGTTATAGTTTTTCTGTTCTTTCAGCTTTCCCACCTCAAAAATTTAACTTTATTGGATGTATGGAGTACGAGTAGCCAGTTTTTTGCGTATGAAATCTGAAGAATTAAGGCAGATGCTAATTGCACGCGTGTGCGAATAGTGTGTGAATTTTACCCTTATGGGGGAAACTTCCCACAGATCGAAGTGAATTAATGTTTGCAATAAAGAAATTTTGTGCAAGCTATAAAACTTTGTGCTATGTTTATACTTCGCACACAATTTCCATAATTGGAACACTGAATGCATTTCGATTTGTGCGAAATGGGAGGCAATTTCGCAAACATCGGAAATACTCCATGTGCGAAATTACACACACTCTCACCAATCCAAACAGCAGTTACATCGACACTCTTACGCTACAAGGTTGTAAGCCACATAGATTTGCTATCTCAGTTTTAAATCCGGATAAATTCAAACAGTACATATATTAAGACTGTTCCCTCCTTCATACAAACTCTTAATTCGCGAGTGCGAAAATCAAATTATTTTTACGACTTCAAGTCATCACGGCACAATTTGTACAAGGAAAATATAATTTTCAAAACTACGAAAAGCCTTCACGACTCCATTTGTACGCATTGTGTATTCCTCCATCATAGACACTCCAATAGTTAGCGAATTCCGACCTTACCCAACTCTTCAAATATTAGTATTACTTATTCGGTATTTAAGTCAGCTCATGCGGCCTAGTTTGCTGTTTGCTTCAGCTTTATTTCTTTGTAGGTAATAATATACAAGTGTCGGATAACTTCTGTTGGTAGTAACTTCATAGTTTCTTTATTTAATAGGTTGCATTAACTATAACGTTTACGTATTTTTTTTCAGGTCTTAACGTCGTTAACGCATTTTTAGACGAAAAGGAAGAAGCTATTTTGGCATTAAAACAATTAGCAGAATTCAGCGGACCTGCATTTGTTCCATATCTGTCAACGTGTTTCGAGAATATTTATAAAATGCTGGATCATTCTAGCGAAGAAATTCGCAAGTCTGCTTTGGTAGCTCTTGCCCAATTCATTGTGTCCTTAAATCAGAACAATGACGATGCCGGCGTTCGAAATGGAGTGGCCATATTTATACCGAAAGCAGCCGAAATTATAAAAAATGACGCTGATTGTCAGGTTGTGATGACAGCATTAGACTCATACGGAGTTTTATTGAAAGATTTGAAACATAAAGTCATTTTTACGGAGGAATTGAAAACGACAATTTTCACATGCATTCAAAATGTGTTAACTTCAAAAGTCTCTTGTCAATTGTATGATAACCAAGGTGAAGACGACGAACAAGAAGAAAGTGAATACGACGAAGCATTAATTCAAGTGGCTGGCGATGTGTTACCTAAATTTGGTAGTGCACTCAGCCCAGATGAGTTTTCAACATATTTTAGACAAATCGTCCCGATCTTAGTGGCAAAAATTGTATGTGTGATATTTATAGAAAAGTTAAAAAATCTCTTAATCTTTGTGATTTCAGGAAAAATCACGAAACAGCGATGATCAAGAGACGCAGAGAAGTTTTGCTTATGGAACTTTGTCGGAATGCTTTCAACCACTTCAAAATCGCTTAGGTAGTTATTATTTTGATTGTTTATTCCATAGACGTAAATCAGGGTCTTACGGCAGAATTGAGTTCGAATTTTGTCCGGATAACACGATGTTCAGATGCCCGGATGCCCGGATGTCGTGCTGTTATTGTGTCTTAAGCTGTTTTTAGTGTATGGGATTATTTGAATTTGTCTATAGGAGGTGGTCGGCGACGCAATCATATGCCCTTGACGTAAGTCATCGTCGTCTTACGGCAGAATTGAGGTTGAATTTTTTCGTATTCCGATTTACATTAACCTTTTTTTATCTGCCCAGAATGATAATTTCGCATTTATCGCTGTAGAGCATTTTAATATATCTCGATATCGCCTTCGCCTCGAGCCGCAATGCTTGCACATCACAATAACAATTTTGACAAGATGTGGATAATCTTATATTAATCGACAGGTCTATGAAAGCCCAACAATTTATAGAAGAAATTTTTTTGTTTGTGCACTTGGACTAAGCTAGGGTTTTATTTGTTTTTAGACTCGTACGAAGAAGGAAGTTCTTCGAAAAGGGGTCTTATGCGTTTACCACAACGTTTGTAACCTGTCGAATTTCGACGTAGGAGTAGGGGGAGCAGCGATCATGGTCCTTAGATGACGAATCAGCAATAAAAAAAATGTCCGTCTGTCAACACGATAACTCGAGTAAAACTGAACCGATTTTCAGAAACTTTTTTATCCCTGAAGGTAATCGAAAAATCTTTTTGGGGGTTGAATCTGGGCACTGTCGGCCCAAGGGCCGTTTGAGTGGTTTTTGGCTTTTTGTACATAACTTGAGTAAATCTTTTCAGATTTTCATAATTTTTTGTTTCAAAGGTCTGGGTACCCCTGACACTATGTGGAAGAACCTTTTTCAGTTTTGAGCTTTTGAACTCAGCCAGGGCTCTAAAACTGAATCTCCACTAGGGTCCTACGTGCTTTTCTACATTAATCGGGTAAATCTTATGCGATTTTAAAATTTTTTTTTTGTTTCTGAAAGATAATCTAATTGATTGTCGGATTAAATTTGGGCAAAATCGGTTGAAAACTTTCGATGTTACGGTCGAAAAAGTGGTCAAAAACACGGTTTTTTGAAGGTTGATGGAACTTTTTCCCTTATATATCTGCGAAATTAAGACGTAAAACGCTTTGGAAGGTTTTTAATAAAAGATATGGACATCAGAAAATCACGAGAATTAAATTATAGAAAATCGGTTGAGTCGTTCGGGCTGTAGTGGCCTTAGTGTAAGCCAAACTCACCACCCAAGGACCACGTGACCCTACACGATGTTTGGTCGTTTTTCGTGAAAATTTCTTTAATAATGAGGTTTTGCTGTATAGAAAAAAGAGGCGAACGTTTTTGTATGGAAGTGTGGGTTAGAGACCTCTCCTAAGTGCTCGAGGTCAGTTCTAAGATCCTAGTACAAAAACAATTTTTTTTGTGTGAAAAAATTTGTTTTTAATTTTTTCTTCAAACTTTTTTTGGAAATTTCTTTTCTAGGGATTTCTTTTTTATGGATTTGGAGAAGTTTTTTGCGTCGTTGTTTCGGACGGGTTTTTCAATATTGCCCTTTACATACATACATATGTGTCTTGGTAGCTTAAGACCTTTAACCTCTTTAGTCGGATCGGGCTTTCAATCAATCGTTTGTCAGCCACTGTCGCCTGTTGCCACCATTCATTCCATCTGGTTTGTAAATCGGCCAAGTTGTGCCTTTCTTGGTAAGGGCATATGTAAGGGCAGCTTCGTGTCCACTTCCATTTTCTTGCATTCCTTTAGGGCTGCATCCTGTTGTCGAATATGTGGTGGTGCTGTATTGCTTAGTATGTACAGCACTCAACTTCTGTTGGAGCTACTACTCCAGCAACTATACGTAGCGCGCAGTTTATTTGTGTATCGATTTTATTCACGTGGCAGCTCTCCATCCATGTCGGAGCACAGTATTCCGCGACGGATGAAATCATTGCTTGTGCAATTGTGCGAAAAGTTTTTGCTGAACATCCCCACTTTAACCCTGCCAACTTTTGTATTAAGTTCACTCGGGACTTTAATTTTGATTTAATTCGTTCTGCGTTCGCTCGGTATGTGAGGTTACAGTCGAATACATTGCCGAGTTAAAGTGGATCGGCCACGTACTCTACTGCACTGCTATTCCGTTCATTGTCAAATCCAGTTTCCGGATAGCTTGGTGATTATTGTGATGAAACAAACAGTGTACGGTTATTCCTGGATTTGGTCTGAGTCGCCAATTTTTGAAATATTTCGTCATAGTAGTCAAGTCTTCATTTAACTTCTCCTGTAGTTCTATGAATGTTTTGGTTTGATATGCGATTTCGTTATCATCAGCACATATGAACTTTCTGGATTGTGTTGGCGTTAGATCCATCTGCGATTCTGGCCAATATAACTCTCTCGAACAGCTTGGAACTACAACTTAGAAGTGAAATTGGCCTATAGTTCACAAGTAATGCGGGTTGCTTGTTAGGCTTCAGAAATACGATAACCTTTGATGTCTTCCAGGATGGGCCCAGGTTTTTGAGAAAATTTGTAAAAATATGGTCCGTAGTTTCAAGTATATATTGCCTTTCTAATCCCTTCAGGAAAACTAAAATGTGGGGCTATACCTGACGTTTCTTATTTTTATAAACTTTTGGAGATTTTGATTGTAACACTTGCTTTTGAGGTACTTTGTGATGTGGTTTTTACTATTACGGCTGCTTCTTTGTACACAATCTGCTGCAATATGAGTTAGAAATCAAATTCTGTTACTTTTGAAAATTGATAAGTTTGCGTTAACTAGGACATTCAAAATACGACAAGCGTAACTCCGCAATTTTTAGCAAAAACTGAAAGAGGTTTTGCGTCCGAAATCATTTGATTTTATACGCAAAATGTCGATTTCTTCATTGAAATTATGCATTATTTTGTAGCCAACAACCTATTTTGGTATAGTTTATCGACCGCAATAGAAAAATGGTAGATGCAAGCAAAGGAATAAAATATTGTATGTCTCAATTGCTAGTTCTGATTATTGCTATTTATTTTACAAAATTGAAATGAAAAACAACTAAATATCGGGTGAAAAAAGCTTAAGTCGTAACTGCCAGAGGCGTCGAGTTTCATATCAGAGAAGGGGGGGAGGGGAGGAGGAAGAGTGGGACAAGATTCATTAAAATTTTTCAAAACTCAGATTAATAAAAAAACAATTTAGAAAAAATAGAAAAATATTTATGGAAAAATAGTTAACATTTTTGAATCAGTCAATTTAGATTAATTTTTTAAAAACTAAATAATAAATAAACTAAATCTCTTTAATCGTTTATTTCCTTGAAACTAGTAAGATCGGCATTTGTTCAGAAAAATTTAAAATTTTTGTGTTTTTTGGTGCATTTTTTACGTGATTTTGCTCAAATTTCGCTGTGGAAGCGTAGATAGCATTCTATATCTACGCTTCGGGCAAAACTGTTTTTTGTAGTTGACTAAATTAAGTTAACTTTGAAATGTGAACATATGACCTCGAATGAGAGTGTTGGAAATTATCGATTTTTTGCTTTTTTCCAGTTGAGGCACATGAGGCACATTTGCCACATCTCTTAGCTAAAAAACCACATCAAAAAACAATTTAGGATTTACCAAAGGTTTAAAAGTTTCTCAAAGATCAAATGTCCAGATTTGAAGAACGCCTTATCACTTATGCCTGATGAAACCAAAATTCTTAAAAAGGTCTGGTATTATTCGAAGGATAATTTGTTTTCATAAACTATTCTTCAGCCATACCAGGCATAGTAATTGTTCCATTTATGAATCGACAACATGATTTCTTCATGTTTGTTGCAAAACCAATGGATACAGTCCAAAACTGAAAAAAAAATTATTCTTCAGCAAAGCAACAAATTATTATTTGCTTTTCTACAGGAGAATGGTTCGAAACATTTCTTCCCGGATTTTTACATGGACTTCAAGACGAATTTAGCCAAGTGCGTCATAATTGTGTGTACGGTTTGGGCGAACTTGTTTTGCATTCAGGAGAAGTGGCATACAGTAAATTTCCGATGGTATTGTCAGCATTATCTACGGCTGTTTCTCAAGAAGAACATCCGGGAACGTTAGACAACATTTGCGGTGCCTTAGCACGTCTGATAATGGCGAACTTCAAATTGATTCCGTTGGAACAGGTCTTACCAGTTTTCATTCAAAATTTGCCCCTGCGAGAAGATTTTGATGAAAATTTGACAATTTTTCAAAGTTTCACAACTTTGTGGACACAACAACCTGAAAGTTTGTTGATGGTATTGGAAGGGGTCATTATGGCTGGAGTCCATGTGCTGCACAAGAATCAATACAAAGGAGATGGTATGAAAATTCACTTTTAAAATGTTCGATTTAAACGCAATCATTAACTTTTTAGAAACCCGAAATGTTATTCTAAATTTGTTGCAAGATATTCGATTAAGATTTGGTGACCGATTCAGTCAGGTGGTGAACAATGATCCGGCAATCGCTAGTTTTGTGCAGACTTGGTGAACATCTTAATTTAAATTATGAAATTACTATTTGATACTAAAATAAATTTTAATCATCAAGAATTGCAGGAACGAACTTGCAAAGAAGCTTTAAAGTATTTTCAATTATTTTCCACCGTTACACTTTTTAAATTTCTGCTATGATTGGATGGAACTTTTATATTAGTTCGACGAGTAAGTTTACATACAGACAATCGATTTTTGGAAACCCAGCCCGACAAGAACGCAATTCGATTCTCGAATTCAGCAAGATTCAAACTTTGAAGAATGTCAATATGGTTTGATTCGAACCTGATACAAAGTTGGAACGTACGACGTACTTAAGTTTTCTGGTCAAGTCGGGGATTGGGGTGGGGAGTAGTGGTAACGATAGGGGACCACCCCTAACCAATAATCACAAGTTATTTGGCGGCGGTCCTTCATCTGGAGAGAGGGAGTGGTCAAAACTAAAAATTTTTTGGGTACTAGGAAGTGTTGAGAGTGGTGTGAGTGGTATGATAGGTAAAATGGTGGTGGATGAGTGGTGAAATGGTAGTTGAGGAGTGACGGAAGAGCAGAGATTGCCATGAAATATATTGGGCGCTTTAAAGAGCACACATTAAGCAAATTGGGCAATGAGAAGGCTGATGAGCTGGCAAAAACCGGCAAGACCTCAATCACATACGGTCCCGAACCTAACGTCCCCATCCCGAATTCGGTTTGCGCGAAAGGAGTGAAGGACTGGGTGAGGACGGAGCATAGAAAAGACTGGACACCGTACGAAGGAGGAATGCATACAAAACATTTCTTCGCCACTCCAAACGAGAAGGGAGCTCCTGACGATGGGCCGGTATCGCAAAGGAAGGGTGGTTAGTGGAAAGACTGGACGTTGCGGACTCAACAAGCCCTAATGAAGATGGGGATTTCAGGTGAGAGTGCTCCTGTGGCCTGGAAGAGGAAACGGGCCTTCACGTTATATGTGAATGCCCCAAATTTCATCAGCTAAGATACAGGACGCTAGGAGACTATGTCGTACACCCTTCGAGAGTGGCTGAATTAGGACCAATCATATTAGACAGATTCCTGGCCGGCACGCAAAGGTTTTTTATGATTTTTTTTTAAATGATGAACGGTAAGGGCCACAAGATATATGTTCCAGGTTACGAAAGTGATCGCCCCTAACTGATGAAATCTAGAAGTAAATTGGGCGCTTTAAAAAGCCCTTTTCAGGGCCATCGGGTTACACATAAGCCGCCTCCACGCGGCGGATCCTGGGCGAGTCTAAACAAAATTGATGTCCACTCAACGAATGCTTGCATTATCGATAAAATTTCTATTTAAAGCGCTCAATATATTTTCATGGTTATCTTATCTCTCATCACTCATCCAGCCCTTCCCAATCCGTCCCAACACTTCCTAGTACCCAAAAAATGCAAAAAAAAATAAATTTTTTTAGTTTTGACCTCCCCATCTCTCTAGAGGAGGGACCGCCGCCATTTTCTAGTTAAAGCTCTCAATTTGCTTAATGTGGGATTTTTAAAGCGCCCAATTTGCTTAATTTGTGCTCTTTAAAGTGCCCAATATACTTTCTTGGCAATCTCCGCTCTTCCGTCATTCTTCCACCACGATTTCACCACTCATCTAGCCCTTCCCAACCCTTCCTAGCACTTACTAGTACCCAAAAGATGCAAAAAAGAAAAAAAAATTATTTAGTTTTATCTCCCCCTCTCTCCAGAGGAGGAACCACCGCCAAATAAGTAGATACCGAATCTCCAAAAAAAAATTTGTCCGTCTGTCAACACGATAACTGGAGTAAAACTTGACCGATATTCAAAATCTTTTTTTTTCTTGGAAGGTAGTCGAAAAGGCTTTTATAGGATTGAATCTGGGCACTGTCGGCCCAAGGGCCGCCGAGCTAGCGCCGTTTAAGTGGTTTTAGATCATTTGTACATAACTTGAGTTTCAAAAACTTGTTTTTGTTTGAGAGGTCTGAGCACGGCCGACAATTTATAGAAGAAACTTTTTTGATCTTGAGCGCTAGGACTTAGCTAGAGCACTAAAAAAGAGTCTCTGCTAGGGCCAAACGTGTTTTTTGTACATAACTCGAGTAAATCTTTTCCGATTTTCATCAAGTTTTTTTCAATCAAAAGTTCTGGGAATGCCCAACAATTTATGGAAAAAAATGTTTTTACTTTGGGTCGCTGAAGCTAGTTAGAGCCCTAAAGAAGCGAACCCGCTAAGGCCCTACTTGTTTTTTATACATAAATTGAGTAAATTCCATCCGATTTTCTTGTAATGAAATGAAAGTCTTAAGAGCATCCACGAACAAATATGGGCCCACGCCGAGCCTAAGATGGCCGCTTATATTAGAGTGGATCGATCTAAGTAATTTATTTTGAAAAAATTCAAATATTTTAAAAACTATAAGATGGAAGATCGGTGTCTAAGGAAAAGTTGTTAGGTTTCGGTGATGCGCATGTCATGATGCCTGCCAATATGGCCGCTAATGATTAGGGTGGTTCGATCTAGGCAATTTATTTTGGAAACTATAAGAAGTAGAATACCGGTGTCAATGGCGAACTTTTTTGTCTGTGGAAGTATGGGTCAGAGGACTCTTCTAAGTGCTCTAGGTCGGTTCTAAGATCGAGTGTACCCCTCGGAAAATATTTTTCCCGGATTCTACGGAAAATTCTAAGGCGGAGTCTCTTTTCACTCATTAAAATCGGTTCAGTGGATCCGGAGATATGACCTTTAGAAAATGATCATTTCCTATACAAAAAGTGCATTTGCATAGAAGCCAGTTAATGGAAACGTCCTACGTTAGTTAGTTAGTTAGTTCCAGGGTCATTTGTATGAAAAACCGTGAAAAACCACTTTTTTGGCTGCGGCTCGTAAACGCTCCGATAACTTTTCTTGAAAATTTGCAGGGACCTTCGGCTGGGCATTCTACGCCATATGAGATTTTAAAAAAAGAGGTACCGGCCTCGTTTAGGTGCCAGCGCTCATGGAAGCTCCCATACAAATCCTATATAAAAGCATATTTTGTATGTGTTTGCGTGTGTATTCAAGGTATGGGTCAAACATGAGCAAAATTTTTAGAATGTGACATGAGGCGGCGGTGATGGAGAAATCGTGGTGGCGGTCAGTGGTGGCCGCCACCGCCAGCTATGGCAGCCGCGAGAAGTGCCGTGGCGCCAAAAAAATTTTATGAATGAGGGTTGAAGATGAAGTGACTCTACTTCCAAAAACATTAACAAAGACCCGTACATATCAGAATAGATGTTACAAACAGAATAGATGTGGCAAAGTGACTCGAACGTACCTAAATATACAAATAAGCAAACAATCCAACGTTTTCTGTCCTTCTATAACTGTAAGAACTTCAAAGATCCATAGAAATCACCCAAGGTAATGTCAAAGGCCCTACCGAAGTACGTCTCAGACCATTCAAATCTAGAAAAGCTTATATCCAAGGACTAAGTCGTTTTTCCCTAAAACCCAGAAACACGTGTTATCTAAAATTTTATTGTCTACAACTTTGTCCTTGGAAGCAACTTTCTACCTCTCATAGTTCTGGAGATCTGGGTCATCCTGCCCAATTATGAAAGCGGCCATATACCAGGATTGGGTCATATTTCACCAAAACCCTGAAACACGTGTTCGCTTAAATTTAATTCTCTATAACTTCGCCTTTGGAACCGACTTTCTAACTCTCATAGTTCTGTAGATCTGGGTCATCCTGCCCAATTATGGAAGTGGCCATATGCCAGGATTGGGCCATTTTTCCCCAAAACCCTGAAACACCTGTTCGCTTAAATTTAATTCTCTACAACTTCGCCTTTGGAACTAACTTTCTAACTCTCACAGTTCTGGAGATCCGGGTCATCCTTCCCAATTTGGAAGTGACCATATACCATATGGGGGCCATATTTCCCCAAAACCCTGAGACACGTGTATTTAATTCTCTACAATTTCCCCTTTGCAACCAACTTTCTAACTCTCACAGTTCTGGAGATCCGGGTCATCCTGCCCAATTATGGAAGTAGCTATATACCAGGATTGGGCCATATTTCTCCAAAACCCTGAAACACCTGTTCGCTTAAATTTAATTTTCTACAACTTTGCCTTTGACAGTAAATCTCCATTTTGCATAGTTAAGAAAATATAGACGAAAACTTGTTTTCTAATATGGCCAAGAATCTCAATTTCGTCCATTCCATTGGTCCCAGTGCCTAGACCCCTGTACCCATTCCCACTAAATTATTTTCCCAGTTTTGTGACATCAAATGCTTTCATTTGACACCAAAATGAGGAGTTTCCGTGCTGTAATTGCTGAGATATTTGCGAAAACGTTTCACCGACCTTCGAAAAACCATGTTTTTGGTCACTTCCTCGACCATATCTCCGCAACCACTTGATCGATTTTGCTCATCATCAGTCGTTTTGGAAGAAGAAACACAGAGACTTGCGTCACATTCCCCTTTTTAAAGGGTTTTTGTTGTGATGAGTCATTCCGGTGAATTTCTTTTCGACTTTTTTGGTCTGATTGATGGTATTTGAATAGTTGGACAATATACAAGCCGACTCCTGTTGCGATGAGTATAGCAGGGACATGCTAGACTGACTTACGAAATACCTTCCACAACGAAGTATGAATCCGAGCATATGGTAAGCTTTACGCTCGGCTTTACAGGTCATATAGTCGACATGTTCAGTGAATGACAGTTTGTCATCTATAACCCCGGTCAGATTTGACTGAGACCCTTTTTAGTGTGTCTAACAGTATCTGGAAATAACACTTTGTGTCTTGACTATGGATGGAAGACATTAAAGCGCATTTATTTACATTAATTTATCATAGATGCCACTGATGTTGTGTATAAGTTGACCACCGGTCACCATAGCATTCACAACGAACTAGATATACTCCATAAGATTTGTTTGAGTTGATCTCTTTTTGAATAACCAATGTTGAGAAGGGTGAATGTCTCATTTAACTTTTTCAAAGAGTGCATTGTGCCGCCACTAGGTTTCTGGCACCCTATTCATCCAGAAATTTGCGCTCATCAAAAGAAAATTTCTAACGGTATTTGATTTTTTTATTGAATTTAAATTGAGTTTTTGGTTTCACTCAATTTTTCGGTCTTGATTGAAAAATTGAGTAAAACCAAAAACTCAAGGAACTTTAACTCAAGGCTGTAGAGACTTGGATTGAACAACCTTTCGTATAAGATTATTGTTGGCTTGTGTTCCTTTTTAAAGCTGATTTTGTTCTTTAAAGAAAAAAGTGAAGAGAAACATACGCATCAGAATAAATGTTGTAAAAAGACTCAAACGTATCTTAGCAAATATTGCCTTAACTTTCAAGTATATGCAATTACGTCCACATTAAATTGGATTAGAAATTGCCAAAAGGGCAGTATAGAAAAACCCGACCGAAGCAACAGGGCAAAAAACCTCTCCAAATCCATAAAAAAGCCGAAAATTTAAAAAAAAGTAAAGAAAGATTTCAACCAAATTTTCAAAAAAAAGTTTTGGTACTAGGGCACTAGAGAGGCCCCTGATCCATACTTCCATGAACAAAAAAGTAGTGTAGTGTAGCGTGGGGACTTAAAAAGCGATTTCCGTTCTAATTTCGCAGAGATATAAGGCCAGGTTAAGGCGACTTACATGAGCAATGTAACATTGCGATAGTAAACACCTCAACCTTTTCGCAGCTAATTTTATTTGCGTTGTGTTTTTTAGGAAATTTGTATTTCGCTATTAGCAATAGCGTAAAAGTCATTCAGCTCAAAAACTACAGATTTTTGTTCTCGTCGTTTTAGAAAGCACTTGTCGCCCCTGAAATTTTTTCGTAGACTAAAGAGCACATATATAGGAACTTTTTGACTCCCCCCCCCTCCCCCCCCTTGTGACGTACCACCGGAAAATATTTTTCCCGATGCTAAATTTTAGGCCGAAATGCTTTTTTACTCATTAAAATCGGTTCAGCCAATCCGGACATATAAATTAAACAAGATTGCTATCTTGTATGGAAACGGACTCAAATCGACAATTTTGAAATAGTAAATTTGGTAAATTTGTTTATTTGTTTGTTTGTGGCAATTTTTGGCAGGATGTCCCAAATCTCCAGAACTATGAGAGTTAGAAAGTGGGTTATAAAGGCGAAGTTGTAGAGAATTAAATTGAAGCGAACATGTGTTTCTGAGTTTTGAGAAAATATGGCCTCATCCCGAGATAACGCCATTTCCAGAATTCAAAGGGATAATTTATATCTCTAGAATTATGGCAGTTAGAATGTTGCTTCCAAAGGCCAAATTGTACAGAATGGTTGAACAATGGTTGAACAATCGGATTACACACTGAGTACAAGTATTTTGGGATTGATTTAATCTTAGTCACACAGTTTTGAAAACATGGTTCTATGCCAGGTTTTACTGATTTCCGAAGATTAGAGAACTCTATCTCATGTCGTGCAAGACTCCTCTTAACCACACAATCAGATCAAATGTTTGCAAACATACAGTCAAAAAAAAAAAAAATCCGATTTAACCCGACAGAAAAAATGACAAGATATTTATTAACTCATTAAACTAATTTTTTCATCCTCATCTAATTCTTTAAGTTCACATTGAAATATTTTATTAAAGCTACGAAGAAAAGGTCCCTCGGTTTCGTCAATGGTGACATTTCGATTCAATTCAGAACTTAATGACGTAACACCTTTACCTTCAATGCCACACGGAACAATGTGTTGGAACCACGATAAATCTGTGTTGCAATTTAATGCCAGTCCATGGGTTGTGATGTATCGACTGCCATGCACCCCGATTGCACATATTTTCTTATCACCTATCCAAACGCCTGTATCAGGCGATGTATTCGCCGAAATGCCAAATTTTTTACATAAATCGATGACTGTTTTTTCGATGTGACATACGTACCAACGAATGCTTGGCTTGAAATCCTTTAAATTTAATATTGGATAAACAACCATCTGCCCAGGACCATGAAATGTAATTAAACCTCCTCGATTTGTTTTAAAAAACTGGGCGCCTAATTTCCGCAGTCGCTCCTCGTCATTGATGGTATAGTTGGTTGTTCGAATGCCAATCGTGTAGACGGGTAAATGTGAAGTCACGATTAGAATATTTTTAAAATTATCTGCTCGATTGAATTGTGATGCAATTTTTCGTTGAAGTTCTAGGCCCTTAGCGTAATCTAAAGGACCAGCCCGTAAAATGTGTACCAGCCTCATTTTTGATAAAATATAATAGACTTTGTTGATCCACGAATCGATTATAATGGTCGCATCACTAAGTTATACGCTTCTACTCCATATTTTTCAATAAATGCTTTTTCTGTTTCCATTTTTTCGTGTTTCCTCTTTTCAAGTTCGATGTACATTACTTGAGCTATCTGAAACGATAGAGAAGATAACCTTAATTTGGTTAAAATGGTTCAAATAAATAAATTACGAAACAGCAGCACAGCTGTTTTTGTTTATTTGCTTAAAATGCTTTCATCGTTTTCATCGCATTTTGCGGTTGTGCTGAACTGTCATAATATGTCATCGCTGAGGAACGCTTGTATTTTAGCGGGAATTAATAAAGTTTTATTTTGAGAACGAATTGAATTAATACAACAAAATAAACTAAGAAGATATGATTGCGATTTCTGAGTTTCAAGCAAGCGTCTGATAGTTAGCTTTGCAACGATGGGATAAATTATTTCTAATTCCCTTGTTCCCTTGACTGAAAGTGAGGGTCTAACGGCAGAAAACCACTCAAAAATGTCTGTAATAAAATGATCACTATGATTGAAATTGATTGAAATGTACACGAAAAAGTTAAATACATGAAAATGTCCGTAATGTTTTTTACTTAATGACACAATAACTTGAGTAAATCCTAACGGATTTCTACAATGTTTGTTTTGTTCGACGAAGAATACAATTCATGAGGTTTAGTTCGAAGATGGGCTGTATCGATCCAATAATCTTGGAGATATTCCCAAAAGAATTTTTCTATGTTATTTTGATGACACGATAAATTGAGCAAATCTCGATCGATTTTGGAAAGAGTGACCGAAGTTTTTGCCTGTTTGGTCACCCTTCAAAAATGACAAGAAACTCTTCCGAAATGAATGCCGATCAGGTAGCTCGGCGGCTGGTGCAGTCATCAAAAGCTCCCGCAGATAAATAATTTTCAAAGAAGATCAAGCGAATGTACAATGCTCTTCGTAAATCGACACCAGTTCTCCACAGTACTATGTCAAGACCATTCACTGTTGCGAACATCAACGATGCGATGGTAAATGTAAAAAATGGAAGGGCGAGCGGATTCGATGGAATCTATCCCAAATTCCTGACATTCAGCGGCCCACGTACGAGGCTGTGGCTAGCAAGGTTTTTCTACAACGTTGCAAGTATAAAACTGCCGCCCAGTTTCAAGAAAACCAAAGACCGGATAGCTATCGACTGATTGCTCTTGTCAGTGATTTACAAATTTCTTGAAGGGTTATCTTCAATCGAATCAAACCTGAAATCAATAAATTAATTCCACCAGATCAAGCCAGATTCAGAAAAAAACGAAGTTGTGCGGAACAAGTCTTAACGCTCACAAACCACATTTAGGCATGGGAGGCACCTGAAATTATCGATAATGATAATCAAAAGAAATGACCGTCAATTGATAAATCATACAGTAATTGATATTTTCTAATGTTCTTGGCAATGGTGAACAAAAAAACTTCCATTCAACAATATTTCGAGACCTTGTTCGATTTATCATTTTTTTGAGTTATACTCAAAACCATTTAGGCGGCTCTAGCTCGGCGGCCCTTGACCCGAAAATGCCAATCTTCGAACTCGACTTCACTATTTCAACTAACTTTTAGAGAAAAAAAATTGAAAACCGGTCAAAGTTTTATTCAATAAACAAAACAAATATTGAAAACATTCTAGTAAAGAGTCAAAATAATAATATAAACATGAAATCGCATTAAAATTCACACAAAATTCACACTTCAGAGACGAAAAAAGTGGGAAGAAAAAATTGAATCAAAATAAGGGGGCAAAACAAAGTTTGCTAAAATATTGACGTTCCGGTTCTCCATTTGGTAAGGAAATGTTTTAGGTACGATTTATAGATATTTTCGACACAAGGAGAAATAGAACGCTTTTGACGAGTATGAGGTTTGCAGCCCGCAGCGAAACCAGGAGCTGCAATCACACGAGACAAAAACTTATATTTCTCCTTGTTTCGAAAGATATTTTTTATTCCAAGGCTTCGGAAAACAGCTTTTTTCGTTTTCTACTAGAACTGAAACTAGCTGTTTCGTGTCCTAGGAATGAAAAAAATATTTCGATAGATTTTTGACACTGACTAAGCTCATCTTGAATATGCATTGAATAGGTATTTTCTTCGGTCCTAAAAAACTGGTAATTATTGCAATATAACACAGCAAGAGTATTTTTACAAAACACCTTTGCTTTGAAACAAGAGTAATGAAAAGGGTTTAAAATCACAAGAAAAACTCTTTTTAAAAGGAAAACGTGACGCAAGTGCTCGTCTCTTCTTCCAAAACACTGATATCAATTTGGGTTACGCTTCGGAACTCAGAAAATTCTTTTGAAATATTTTCATTTTTGATTAAAGAAATGCGTCACAAATGCCGGACCCCTCAATGTTATTCTGTTCTTTCAGATTTGACACGAAAAAAAAATTAAGTTTTGCGTGATATGTGGAATACGGGTAGCCAAATTTTTAGTGTGCGAAATCTGAAAGAGCAAAAAAAAGAAGAGAAGGGTTTTTGTTGTGATATCAGTAGTTTTGGAAGAAAAGAAATTTTCAGCGAAAAAAATTTCCGGCGAAAAAAATTTTCCACCACCGTCGGTGTTGGTCATTTTAATTTCGCCCTAAGTCTCCCATACCCACGTCGGCCATTTTGTTGATCACCCTGACACACTACACACTCAACCCAATAACTTTTCCTTTGACACCAAGCATCTATCTCCAACCAAAAAAAATTAAAAAAAAAAAAAATTAATTTTTCCCCTAAGTACGTCCCATTCCCATACCGCCGTCGGCCATTTTGTTGGTCACCCTGACACACTACACTTCCAACCCAACAACTTTTACTTTGACACCAAACATCTATCTCCAACTCAAAAGAAAATTAATTTTCCCCCTAAGTCCGTCCCATACCACCGTCGGCCATTTTGTTGGTCACCCTGACACACTACACACTCAACCCAATAACTTTTCCTTCGACACCAAACATCTATCTCCACCAAAAAAAAATTCAAAAAAAAAAAAATAATTTTCCTCCTAAGTCTGTTCTATACCACCCTCGGCCATTTTGTTGGTCACCCTAACACACTACACACCCATCTACTTTTCCCATGACACCAAAGATCTGTCTCCATCCTAACACAGTCCAAAAATTTTGCTCATATTTGACCCATACTTTGAACCAGAGGTCTGCATGGTTAACTGTTTCACTATTTTTTTCATTTCGGAAAATGGTTTAAAATTGTACTACGTTATTTTAAAAGTTTTTCATGAAACTAAATTTTGAAAATCAAATATAGTAATCGGTGCAACCAAAAAAAATGTGGTTCTAACTATTACCGCGAAATTTTTTGGTTTCACTTTTAACCAAAAATTTTATAGTTAGTTTTAAAACTAAAATTTATTTGGTAAAAAATTAAACCAAATTTTATTTAGTAATAAATTTGACCAAAATATTTTTTGGTAATTTTGAAAACCTTCAAATTTATTCAAATGTTTGGAAGTTTCAGGCATTTTACCACAAAATTTCTGGTATTATATTTAATCAAAAAATAAATGGTTGAATTTAATACCAGGAAAAAAATGGTTAAACATACAACCATAATTTTTGTAGTTAAATGAGTAACCAAAAATATTTGGTTACTTCTATTACCATAAATTAATAGTATTTCCGAGTACCAATTTTTGGGATGGTTCTTCGAGTAACCATTTTTTTATAGTGGTAACTTTAACCAAAATTCAATGGTTACTCGAATAACCAGAAAATAAATAGTGAAACAGTTAACCATGCAGACCTCTGCTTTGAATACACTCACACGCACATAAAAAACATTCTTTTATATGGGCTTTATATGTAACCTTCTAAGAGCCCTGGCACCTAAACGAGGCCGGTACCCCCTCTTTTTTAAAATCTCATATGGCGTAGAATAACCACCCGAAGGTCCCTGCAAAATTTCAGGAAAAGTTATCGAGCCGTTTTCGAGCACGAGCCAAAAAAGTCGGTTTTCATACAAATGGCTCTGGAACTAACTAATAATATATATATATATAATACCAATGTAATAATTTTTCTACGCTTTCAGCTGTCATACGCAAAAATTTGATTTCCTGTTCAAAAATACGCCATACATAATGACAAATTTTTGCGTTGTGAAAGCTGAAAGAACAGAAAAACTATAACATTGGGGGGTCCGGCAATTGTGACGCATTTTTTTAATCAAAAATGAAAACATTCCAAAAGAATTTTTGCGTTTCAAAGCTTTAAGCGTCACCCCAAATTGATATCAGTTGTTTTGGAAGGAGGAAGAAGGACTTGCGTCACATTTCCCTTTTAAAAGGGTTTTTGTTGTGATATCAGTACTTTTGGACGTTTCGGCTACTACTTCCATGGGCGAAA
>CM055404.1:79556797-79579402 GCA_029228625.1 Pseudolycoriella hygida
TCAAGAAAAGATATCGAGCCTTTTTCGAGAAAACTCCAAAAAGTGGGTTTTCATACAAATGGCTCTGGAACTAAGTAACTAACTAAGTAACTAAGTAACTAACTAACTAACCAACTAACGTAGGATATTTGCATTAACTTTGGTTTCTATGAAAGTGCACATTTTGTATGGAAAATGACGATTTTCTAAAGGTCATATCTCCGGATCCACTGGACCGATTTTTTTGAGTAAAAAGTCGATTTTAATCAGAATTTTACGTAGAATTCGAAAAACTAGGGCTCAGAAAGATACGACGCAAGGCAAAAAAGTCAAAATCTAGCTGTATATATGGTTCCGAAGTCTACGAAAAAAAATTTTCTGAATTTTTTGCTCGTGGGGACTTGCGTCACGGGCGCATTGCTACCGCGCGCCCATGATAATCACAATTTTATTCCTGTGTTGTGTGCCAACGATCTATGTATCTATCTACTTTTTTTTTCTCGAGAACGCCAGTCTCGGCCCCAAATGAAAAATTTCATATGCCGCTTTTGAGGGTTTTTTTGAGGGTTTTTTAGGTAATGCTCGGAGTTTTCGAATTTTAGCTCCGGAGTGACAATAGCTAGAGAGTAGGTTTCTTTGGGAAAGTTATAGAGTTTGGTCAGGAGAATTTTTTGGGATTATCAGAAATCTGCTAGGTTAGGTATAAACAATGCTTCTTTGGGTTTTCGAATTTTAGAGAGTTGGTTTCTTCTAGAAAGTTATAGAGTTTGTTCAGGAGAATTTTTTGGGACCATCTGTCATAGCAGCGCCATCTTGGATTTTCGTTTATACTTTTTCAGTTTTCGAATTGTAGCTCCGTAATGACACTACTTAGAGAGATGGTTTCTTCTAGAAAGTTATAGAGTTTGGTCAGGAGAATTTTTTGGTATTTGAAAAAATGGCTGCCAACTGTCAAAGTGACACCATCTTGGATTTTTTACTAAATTCTGAATAAGAATACCTTGACAGTTGGTTTCTTCAGGAAAGTTATATGAATCACTGAGAAGAATTGGTGACACGAAGTGTTTCGAAGGTGACACTAAGTGTTCCGAAGGTGAAGGTAGCCGAAGGTAGCCGAAGGTGACACGAAGTGTTCAGATGGTAGCCGAAGGTGTTGGAGAACTTTTTTTTTCGGAAAGAAAATTTTTTTCGGAGAAATTTTTTTTTCTTAGAAAATTTTTTAAAAAACAAAAATTTATTCGTGAGATTTAGTTTTAACAACTGCAAACTTCCAAAACGACTATTATCGCATACAAAAACATCTTAAAACGTAGAGTGTGACGCAGTCCGTAATTCCGCTTCCAAAATTAATTATATCGCTTGAGGTGACGCTTACGCTGAAAATACGCAAAAAATGACGATGCAAAAAAACTTTTTAAGGAAAATTCAAATGTTTGAAATTGCGTCACAAATGCCAGAGTCATCAACGTAATAATTTTTCCACTCTTTCGGTTTTCACATGCAAAATTTTCACAAGAACTAAGTTAATAAAGTCGTAATAAAGTCGTTGGCTCTGTCATTTGAGACGCAATTTCAAACATTTGAATTTTCTTGAAAAAGTTTTTTTGCGTCGTCATTTTTTGCGTATTTTCAGCGTAAGCGGCACCTCAAGCTATATCATTAATTTTGGAAGCGAACTTATGGACTGCGTCACACTCTACCTTTTAAGAGGTTTTTGTATGCGATATCGACTTTTGATAATTATCGAATTTTAAAAGTTATCGAATATTGATATAATCGATTATCGACATTTTTTTGATTATTTTCGATAAAAAAATGTACCAATAATCGATAATCCATAATTATCGATAATTAAAATCATCGATCTCAGTGGATCATACGACACAGTCTGGAAGAGAGGCTTGCTTTTTAAGCTTATTAAAGCCATTCCTTGCTTACAAATTTGTGACCTGCTCAATAATATGCTTAGCGACCGATTGTTCATTGTGCTGCTAAATGACCAAAGCAGCAGAATTAAAAAACTAAACAGTGGTTTGGCTCCATGGTCCGTTCTATCATGTTTGCTGTTTAATTTGTAAATCTACGACTTCTTGCCATCAATGTATCGAAAGTTTTCATGCGCCGAAAACAATCTTGTAAAAAATAGAAAAACTTGTAAGTTCTATGTTTACCTGTTATCTTGTGAAAAATGCAGAAACTTGGGAAATCTGCGTCTACCCGTAATCTTGTGAAAAATACAAAAACTTGTGAGTTCTATGTTTACCTGTTATCCTGTAAAAAATGCAGAAACTTGGGAATTCTGTGTCTACCCGTTATCTTGTGAAAAATGCAAAAAGTTTCTGCATTTTTCACAAGATTACGGATAGACACAGAATTCACAAGTTTCTGCATTTTTCACAAGATAACGGATAGACACAGAATTTTCAAGTTTATGCATTTTTCACAAGATAACGGGTGGACATAGAATTCATAAGTTATAGTATTTTTCACAAAATTACGGGTAGAACATATTTCACAAGATTTTACTTTTAACAAGAACACGGGTTGGACATAATAAATTCGACTGAACATTTCTGGAAGTACTTCATCGATGTTGCTCATCTCCAAACTCGAACTCACCTTTTCGGTTAAATTTCAGGGGAACAAAGGATTTTAAAAATCTGACAAGTTTTACTAGTATAAAGCCATATAACAGTGACGAAAATTCGTCATTTTTTTGTCAGACTTTCATTAAAATGGCTGCCGTACGCTGCAATGTAACTTTTCCAAGGAAGTTTTTGCATATCTAAGTAGTACATATAGTAGACTTTCCAACGGTATATGACATGTCTTTGAATCTTTCTATTGCAACTGGCCAGAGACTTCCGAAAATTGCCTATTTTTCCGCCTATATCGGTCGACCATCAACTCCTACCTAGTCAAGTATATAGTCAAAATTTTTGTCGTTTCAAGACCTAAAATCGTGCACAAAAAATTTTTTTATTCGAACCAACTTCGTTCGAGTTATAGCTAAGAAACGATTTTCAGCACTCCCTTCCACGACCTTACTCAATGAGCTCTCTATCTCCAAAACGAGACATTTTTTTGCAAAAGTGTATAAAATTACTTTCGTAACAAAAGTGTAACAAAAGTGTAACGAAAAGAATGAGAAGTTTTGCGATATTACTCTTAACGTAAGTACGTAGACAGATATCATAGAAAGAGTTTTTGAACTTACAGAAAGTGGTATAGTCAAGAACAAGTTATTTATACGTTAAAAGAACATTCCATTTGAAACAAAATTGAACATATAACAAACGTTCAAATCAACGACGTCGTTTGTCAGTTGATCTAATTTCATAAAAAAAATTTACAACCATTGATGATGATTTCAAATTGAAATCGAAATATTTGGCAAAATATAAAAAAAAAGGTTTTTACTTGAGCTATTCCGACTATTTTATTAAATTTGATATAGACAAGCTCATTCGAGATATTTAGTACTTACATAAACATCTATGGCTGCATATAGTTGTTGTTCTTTCGTCAACGGCTGTATGTGCCACTTGCTCATTCGAACTTTACGATCTTTATTAATTTGCAACTTGCACTTAGAATATAATTAAATGAGTTTTCATTTATTTAAGTTAATTATAACTATACTTACAATGTGCAAAACCAAACGTGCCATACTCCAACGACCACTCGCGTTTATAATTTCGTTGCACCATACTCCTAAGTCGATACATTGATCGATCATCAACTGAGAATTCACTTCTTTGTAATCTCTTTCAAGTTTACGACAATCGCTGAAAAGGTTCAAGTTTAAAGCGGAATGCTCTCAGTTTCGGAAATAAGTGTTTTTTTACTTTCTTATGTTAACACCATGCAGTCGAACCTTAGGATGTTGTAATAAATGAACTAAAGCGGCGGGAAGCTTTTTCAATTGACTGATATGAAAAATGTAACATAGGTTTACGTCGGCGCATAGTTGAATGACCTGAAGAAGTTAAGATATTTACAAGACTCTGTTTAGTAAACATGAATATAATACATCGTCGCAGCTTCCCAGTTTTTTTTTTTTTTTTGTTAGGCATTTTCATAGTAAATTTTTTCGAGGTCATCTGATAAAAATACAACAATCAATGTTTCTCAATGGTGACGTCCGCAGACAATACTTTTTTTTTTCTATAAAAGGACGTTATTTTGTAATTTTTTGGGTAGCCCACGTAATTTCGCACAAGGAGAATGAAGTTAACTTAAGGCATTTAGTATTGTATAAGAAACAGGGAGGACCTGGGAAATACCTCTGCGCCACCCAACACACCCAAACGAATTGAGTTTTCCTCAAAAAAATAATTTGTTTTAATAGGGTCACCGATATTTTTTACAATGGAAATCTGTCGCTTTCGTTATTTTCACAAAGGAAAACTGTTATTTTGTATAAGGAACATCAAGAGGAGTTGGGAAACACCCACACAAATTGATTTTTTTGCAAAAAATAATTATTTTAAAGGGCTTTCTTTGAACCTCAGTGATGACTTTCCAAGGCTTCATTTTTTTTTGTATTTTCATCAGCGGACCTCCAACTATGAATCTACAACATAAACAAAACAATTCATGATGAATTTACCACTTTCGGAAAAAAAGTTGGGGAGACAACGCTCCCTTCCTTGCCCAAATTTTTGTTGTTTTGTCATTTAGGGACCTCTCCCTACCTTCCTAAAAACAAAAAAGGTGAATCCATGTTTGTTACCTATAGTGAAATTTAGCCGCTCGCTTTTAATATAAAGCATGAAAGAGTTATTTACTTCACAAAGCTAAATCCGAAAGTGATTTTCCGAGTAACGTATTAAGTTTTTCATCCTAAATAGTGGCTGAAAATGAAACGATGCAGATCTCAGTTAATCAAGAGAACAGCAAACAATTTCGGTTCTCTAAAGTAACTCATGTGTACAACAAGAGGAGTGCGTGAGTGTTTCAGTTGTTATTGAAAATTTGTGTTTGGGAAGTGATAAATTACAATTTCCGTTGTTTTCGTGATGAAAAATTAGGTGAATCAAAAGGGCAGTAATGATTTCACAGGGTTGAATTTTTACGCTTTCATTCCTTGTGATCCAAATTACTATTTCGACCTACTGAACTTTCAAACTTTTTAGAAGCAGCAACTGATGTCTTGCTTGACTCCAAAAGTTTCAGTCGAGAACATGAAATGGCTTCTAACCAAAAATCGCTGTCTTTTCTAGAATTTTCGGACCGAAAAATCTAGAAAAGACTTCTTCTAAAATTTATGTTTTCACAGTCAAGCAAATAGTCAGAAATTCTCTATCCTTAACTTATCTATGACACCACTACTGAAAATCACGGAAAATAAATTAATGAAAATCTGTTGAGTCGTTCGGGGTTTAGTGTCCTTAGTGTGGGCCAAACATACGCTACGCGAGACTAAACGATAATTGATGGTTTTTCGTGAATATTCCTTTAATGATTAGGTCTTTTGTGCAGTGTTGTAGAGAAAAAAGAGGTGAACTTTTTTGTCCATGGAAGTATGGGTCAGGGTTTGGAGGTTTTTAGCACCGTGGCTTCGTACGGGTTTTTAAACATTGCCCTTTGGGCAATTTCCAGTCCAATTTTGTGTGGACGTAATTGCATATACTTAAGAGTCAATCTGCGAATTCTTCGAACAGTTTGTATGAAACTAAAATACAACACCTCACCGATTTTTGTGATTATTGGCCCATTGATTCCTTGGACCAATCCGAGAAATCCGTAGAATAACATTTTTCTGTTAGCGCTGTACAGGTGTAAGAAAAATGGTCTACCAAGGGGTGGCGAAAAACAATTTTGTTTAATATTTTCGCAAAGATGAATCGCTTTGATCTGAAACTTATATATTACGTAGACCTCATTGATACAAAAAGGGTGGATGCCTATTTGCTTGGAAGGTGAGGACCTGGAACAGTTTATAGTCGAAAAAATGGAAATTTTGAAAAGCGATTTAAAAAAACCTCCAACGCCGGTCCAAAGGCTAATAGGTGTGGTTGTTTAGGCCATGGTCCGTAGTATCTAAAACAATGCTAAGAAATCTGGACTAGGACTGGAGTAGGTCATAATAGGCGAAATGTGAAAATGAGACACCATCAGGAAAACTTTTTGAGTTCGGTGTTCTACGTGCTTCTTTTAAAAGTTCTAAAAGTATTTTTTTTTTTTGAATGCGCTACGTCTTTCCCTTTCGAATGATCCCTCACACCGATATGTACGTTAAAATTTGTATTTTTGGCAAGTCTTTGAGTAAGTACATTAGGGTGGTCCAAAAATGTATGGGATAATTAACTTGTCGAAAAGTTCGGGGCCCCACCCCTAAAAAGTTTCTAAATGTGTCCCTGATAAAAAGTGTATATGGAGCCATCTGAATCCAAAGCCGTCCTGAGGGTTCCCCGAAGCAAAATAGTCAAAAAAGCGTGGAAACCGTGTAAAACGTGGGTTTTAGGAAAAGTGCATGAAACTTGTCAAAGATTAGGAGCGGTGTTAGGGCAACTTTGGTTTATTCCGTTCAAAATAGTCCCGAGAAAATACTTTTTCATGTGAAGGGCGCATCCGAAGTGTTTCGATGTCAAGAGAGTCCGTCAAGTGGCTTTCTTAGTTCACAACTTCTTTGCTCTAGGCCTCGGTGAGTTTCACAGTTTTTGGAAAACGGTCTTCTATGAAATTTTGAGTCTAGATAGGACTTCAAAATAACGCCTAAACAGTTTGTCTTGGAAGCATAAAATTCATTAAGTCTGAACAAAAGTTTATTTTTCGAGAACCTCCGTGAAATTTCATGAACTTCCATGAGCCTACCTAAGTGGCCGTCCGTGTGTTTCGTCATTATTTGGCTATTTTAGGAAGGACTGAGACTATAAGAGTAGAAAAATGCCAAAAGTCACTTTGAATGACAGGTAAATGCTTGCTGGTAATGCCTAATGCAGAATCACCTAAAACCATGTCATCTCAAAAATGTTACTATTTTCCGAAATTTCGATTTCAAATGTATTTTCTATTAATTTTTATAGTCAAGAGTGAAAATTTCAGAAAAAAAACATTTTTGTGATGACATGGTTCTAGGTGATTTTGCGGCAGAATAGCAAGACTTGTACTTACTCAAAGACTTGCCAAAAATACAATTTTTATCGTACATATCGGTGTGAGGGGTCATTTGAAAGGGAAAGACGTAGCGCATTCAAAAAAAATACTGTTAGAACTTTTAAAAGAAGCACGTAGAACACCTCAAAAAGTTTTCCTGGTGGTGTCTCATTTTCACATTTCGCCTATTATGACCTTCTCCAGTCCTAGTCCAGATTACTTAGCATCGTTTTAGATACTACGGACCATGGCCTAAACAACCACACCTATTAGCCTTTGGACCGGCGTTGGAGTTTTTTTTAAATCGCTTTTCAAAATGTCCATTTTTTCGACTATAAACTGTTCCAGGTCCTCAGACACATTCACCTTCCAAGCAAATAGGCATGCACCCTTTTTGTATCAATGAGGTCTACGTAATATATAAGTTTCAGATCAAAGCGATTCATCTTTGCGAAAATATTAAACAAAATTGTTTTTCGCCACCCCTTGGTAGACCATTTTTCTAACACCTGTACAGCTCATATATGGTCGCTAACAGAAAAATGTTATTCTACGGATTTCTCGTATTGGTCCAAGGAATCAATGGGCCAATAATCACAAAAATCGGTGAGGTGTTGTATTTTTTTTGTTCGAAGAATTCGCAAATTGACTCTTAAGAGTTAAGGCAATAATTACTTAAATACGCTCGAGTCTTTTCGTAACATCAACTCTGTTTGCCACATCTATTCTGATACAGTTCTTGTAGCATAAAATACTATTATATGTTTCGCTCATATAAAACGCACTTTATTTGAGCGAAAAACTCAATATAAACAAACATCACCGCCTAAAATATACATACACCAACATTAAGCTTTACACTCGAACTGTAAAAGTATATAAGTTTTACGGTAGAACTGTAAAGTTACATAGATGACGCGTTTATATGCAAGCAGAATGTGGGTTCTGTTTTCGATCAAATAAAGTGCGTTTTAGCGCTCAATATATAAAACTATTTACACCGCAAGAACTGTACGAGTATTTTATGTTCTTGAAATGGCAAATAGGTTCTCGAATGCGTCTCGAACTATTTGCCATATCTCACTCATAAAATACCCTTTACAGTTCTTGTAGTATAAAATACTATTGTGCGCATATTATGTTTTTTACTAAGAGAAAGATGAGTGATGTGCAAAAGGTGGCTCGATATTTACTGGCTATACAAGCGGCTGAATCATCAGACGAAAGAATTTTTTCTAGCGGTGGCGGTAACAAAAGCCCAATAACTGCTAAGCTGCAAAACCGATATTAAAGTGTTCTAATTTTGGTTTATTAATTTTTCGGTTTTCTAAAAATGAGTTAAAAAGGTTCGATCTGCCACTACGCAATATCGGGCGGGCACGAAAAGAATTCATCTGGCATCGGGCGGGCGGGCATGGAAATTATGTCCACCCGCTCACCTTTAATGTATCCCCCAACTCCCGCCTCGATTACCCTTGGTTACAATAAAATTGTTTGAACTAAACGCATATTACGTTGTACGTCGTAAACCTGCACTGTGCTGCTGAAAGAGAAAAAAGTTTTTTTGAAAAGGCGCCCAAAAATTTGTTGTCCTTTTCGAAAAAGGGACTCCAATAGAGTTCGAAACAGGTTTCACTTGATTCCGATCATATCCTTCCCCATGTACCTATACGAAATTTTCGATTTTTTTCCTGGGCTGATTTTTTTAAAAAAATTTCGATTTCTTCTGTTTTTTCCTACTGAAAAGTTTTTAATATTTGAGAAACTTAGCAAAAATTTTTTTTTGAATTTTTGGGAAAGGATTTAGAGATCGTGCAATCGCAAAATGTGCTTTTTTGGTCATTTTGGAGCGTTTTCGGCCACTAACTCTCATAAGATCAATCAAAACGGCTTTATAATATTTTTAATGGAATGGAAAGCCACATTAATTTCCTTTCCAACGACGCCCCACACGAGACATTTGGTAAAGAATTGGATTTTCGGCGTCGATTACAGTTTGCTGATTTTTGCTACTTTTCAGTCACATGGTGGGTTTTGAGCTCCACTCTTCACGCGTTAACTGGAAACTTTAAGATACTATTTTTCCTGGAAAGTATAGTCCGTAACCTTTCCAACGACACCCCACATGAGACATTTGGTAATGAATTGGATTTTTGGCAACTGTTAGTGTTCGAGAACTTTTGACGTCTTTACCGCCAATTTTGAAGTTTTACAACCTCCAGACTTCTGTCGGAAGGAATTAATGTCTTAAAGGAATTTTTTCTGGAAAGCCACAATCATTACCTTTCCAATGACACCCCATTTGAAAAATTTGTTGAAAAATTGAATTTACGGCGGCCATTTGAGAGGAGGTGATGGCCAGAGCAGCGAAATAGTCGGGAAAATTACCTTCACTCAAATAGCTGCCGTAAATTCAAATTTTCAACAAATTTCTCAAGTGGGGTGTCGTTGGAAAGGTAATGATAGTGGCTTTCCATAAAAAATTCTTTAAAGTCATTAATTCCTTCCGACTGAAGTCTAGAGGTTGTAAAACTTCAAAATTGGCGGTAAAGACAAAGACGTGAAAAGTGCCCGAACACTAACAGTTGCCAAAAATCCAATTCATCACCAAATGTCTCATGTGGGGTGTCGTTGGAAATGTTACGGACTATGCTTTCCACGAAAAATAAAATCTTGAAGTTTCCAGTTAACGCGTGAAGAGTGAGGCTCAAAACCCACCATGTGACTGAAAAGTAGCAAAAATCAGCAAACTGTAATCGCCGAAAATCCAATTCTTTATCAAATGTCTCATGTGGGGCGTCGTTGGAAAGGAAATTAATGTGGCTTTCCGTTAAAGATATCATAAAGCCGATTTGATTTATCTTGTGAGAGTTAGTGGCCGAAAACGCTCCGAAATGACCAAAAAAGCACATTTTGCGATTGCGCTTAGAGATCCGAAAAATTCCAAAAAAAAATTTCTAAGTTTCTCAAATATTAAAAACTTGTCAGTAAGAAAAACAAGAAGAATTAGAAAATTTTTTTAAAAAAATCAGCCCAACGGATGAGAAAAAATCGAAAATCTCGTATAGGTACATGGGAAAGGATCTGATCGGAATCAAGTGAAACGGTGAAACCTGTTTTGAACTCTATTGGAGTCCCTTTTTCGAAAGCCACAACAAATTTTTGGGTGCCTTTTCAAAAAAACTTTTTTCTCATTCATTAGCACCGTGTTTGAGCTATACTTTAAAACGATTTAAAATTAAGTTGCAAGTCTTTCTAATTCAATTGATTTCATAAAAATGACAGAAATCACAATGTCACAATGACAATATTATCACATAAAAAATATCAACAAATAACAACTCGGCTATTTGGTTGTAAAACTTTAATTACCGCTGATTTTCCTGATCCAGTTTGGAAAGTAAAAGGCCATTCCATGTCAAAAGCGATGGGAACAACATCTTTGCCTTGTTGGTCAACCCATTTTCTGAAATGTCATTTTATTACAGATATAGTAACGCAATGTGTTTCGAATCTTACGTTAATGTATCGGAAGCAATGGCTATATCATAAAAATCTGTGTAATATTCAATTCGACCTTTGTAGTCCACGAACGGCAAATCTGAACCATTTGATAAGACGTCATTGTCTTCATTTTTATTTTCATTATTGTAAACATCTGGATCTCTACTCCTTAGACTGTTGTGAGGTTGCGCTTCGTTATTCTCTTTGGATGTAGGATCATCTACGAAAACGGATAATCAAACCTTTTTCGTGATTCTATGGAACACTTTATCTTACTTTTTCCAGATGGATCATTCGATAGATCATTCGTATTTTCAATTTTTGGAATGACTTGATCAGTATTTCCTTTTGGCGGTGAAGATTTTTTTTCAAGTTGCTAGATAATGTTTTTAACAGCAAATTTAAATTTGTTGTAGCTACATCCTTACCTTTAACCAATCCGGCAATCTTCTCGGCATTTTGTCAAAATTTTCTAAATAAAAATATGAAATAAACAAAACAGCAAACGAAGAAATCGGAACAAGTAATATCAGTAATAACATATATTTGCCAGTAATGTATACGTAAAAATCTTCTCTTTATAAACGAAAAGCAGGGAAATGGTTCTTAGGACCCATACGATCACAATAAATGAGTTAATTTAAAAATAATAGAACTTACTTTTGTGAACTAGGGTGCTACCAAAATTTTACATCTTGAGTCCCATACGCAATGTTTCAGGAGGCTTCTTTCGGGTGTAACATTTCGAGAGCCGACCCGTAAAGATGGCAAATAAATACGGTCTGTCAATTTCAACGTTAGAGGAGGCTAATTCTTTCTATAAAAGGCTGACGCTATTTGCAATTCCTGCAAATAGTTCTTCTTGGAGACTATTCGCAGTTCCTGCAAATAGTGTTTCATGGAGACTATTCGTAGAACCCTGCAAATAGTCTTTCTTGGAGATAGCAGGAACTGCGAATAGTCTCCCACTATTCGCAGGTAAGCCGAATGGCATAACAAATACGTTGTATCATTTTTTACGAGACTAAATAAATCAACGTAGAAGAATAAATCTCATGTTATTTCGATAAAAAAATATCACAAATAAAAAAAAAAATCACAATTTCACACCAATATCTTTTGAAACTTTTGGGCCTGTGGGAACAGACACAAAAAAATTAATAAATGAAGTCGGCAAACTTTTGCAAAGAGCCACAGGAGAAGAAAGGTCTAAAGATTATTTTCTCCAACGAATATCTGTGGTACTGCAGCGAGGAAATGCAGCTGCAATTTTAAATTCAATAAAATATTCGAATTATTATAATAAAAATTTGTCCAAAAAAAAATTGTTTCACTTAGTTAACCTTGAATGACAGTTCTCACCATAGAATTTGGCCCTGAAACAACGAGAAAACTGTCATTAAAAGTTAATAGTACATTAAGTCTGTGCTTCCAAATTTTTATTTGGACGAGTGGGAAGGTTACGGCCCGACCCGAAGGGGAGGGCTGTATTTCCACTCGTCAAAATAAAAATTTGGAAGCACTTACGTACCGTTTTTTACGTGTTGAAGCAATGTGAATGTAAATGTAAATGAGCGAAGCGAATGTAAAATCGCATTTACATTGCTGAAACACGTAAAACATTTTACATTCTTGTACGCGTTCATATTTTTTTCCAAGGGAGATATTCAGGATAAAAAGGAGAAGCTAGCATGAAAATTTGGAAAGCAGTTAGCAAAGCATGTGGAAGAATAAAAAAAATAGAAGTGATGAAAAGATCCAATGACTACAATGTGATATCACCTTATTTTTATTTAAACTAAGGCGTTGAACTAAATGTAATTAATTCATTAAACCATTCTGTGATATCGTTGAATATTATTAAGACAAAATTTATTTATTTTTAAAAGAAAAATGGTGTCACCAAAAGTTTTTAGACAAAATTGTCATAGAAAATGTTTTACATTTTTTGTAATTTGTAGATATATTTTTATGTTTCATAATTTGTTCATCATATTTCTTGTACGTAATTGAATTATACCATGAACTGTCAGTATTCCGCACATTACAACAAAGGAATGATAAAAATAAATAAATAAATAAATAAATAAGATATCCGCAATATTCACTTTTTCTGGAACTAACTATCTAACTTAAACAGCTTTAAAGTAATGAAGTTTTTTCCTATTAATTTCAAATGATGAATTGCATTTTATTGTCTTCTATCTTCTAGATGACATGGAAAAAGAGTGTATATGACTGCTGTCATAGACCTCGTTAAAAAACCATCAAAACGTTACAATACAATAAATTAAGCGTATCTGTACAAATGTCTAAATCGAAAAGTAAAAAATCAAAAAACGTTAAAAAGCGAACATAGATAAGAAAAAGTAAAATTCAATAAACAACAAATAGTTAAGATCGAGTAAATCTAAGTCAAAAATATTAACAAAAAAATCTAACAAATAGTTAAGATCGAGTAAATCTAAGTCAAAATCTAAGAAAAAAAATTCGTCAAAAGTGAAAAAGCAATGCTTTACGTAGAAGGAAATGTAAGAGAATTCCTCAGCTTTGAAGAATTATTGTAACGCTGCTTTTTTATGATTTGGAAGAAATGTGCATGGTTCTGCAGTCTGAGACACAAATTTTATTTTCGTAATTTTGAATAACGTTAAATAATAGTTATTTATGCAGTCAGTTAAATAATGTGCGCATTTCAGATGTCTCTGTTGCATTAAACGTTGTATCTCGATGCAAAGTACCGTACAATGCACACGATGTGTGTTTTCAACCGCGGTTTCGCCACGAATTGGTGAATTTCACATCTAGTGCCTAATAAAGTACTTAGCGCACTCGATGTCATAAAATAAAAATAAAATTTTCGATACCAATTTTTCCATTTACTTTAACTTTTAAAGAAAAATGTCCTGCGAATAGTCTCCACGAAACACTATTTGCAGTTACTGCGAATAGTCTCCATAGAAAACTATTTGCAGTTTCTGCGAATAGTCTCCAAGAAACACTATTTGCAGGAAATGCAAATAGTCTCGATAAAGCACTAATTGCAGGAACTGCAAATAGCATTTCCGAAACAATTTAAGTCATTTCTCTTTTTTTTTCGTTGCAGAAAGTGGGTAGGCATATTCCCGGATTGGGTCATTTCTCGAAAAAATCCAAAAACAGGTATTCGTTTAAATTTAATTCTCTACAACTTTGACTTTTCAAGCAACTTTCTAACTCCGATGGCGGGATGGGATTATGCACTATTTTAATAAATAAAACGCGGGTTTATATTAAAATATTGCTCGTTAACCATGGTATTCGTGGAAAATGTTGAATGCAGACGGCCGAGAGATATCCGATTCTACGCAGCTAGCACGACTCTACTTCTTAGCAACGACTAACAACTAACTAGATTCGCTTTCTCTACGGGGTTGCGAAAAACGCAACCCAAGCGGGTCTGCAATTTCGTCGCAACCGTTCCCATGACTTCCTTGCAGATAAGAGTTACTGCTAGTGATTGTAGTGATTGCAAATAACCCGAAATTTAATAACCGCGGTTACGGTTATTTCGTTACATAAGCACCGGTTAACCGAACAAGTAAGTGAACGTTCTCTATCTCGTTCCATATATTGTGCTCTCATTTTACATGAAAAATGTGAGTACGAGATAGAGAACGTTCGCTAATAAAAATTGAAACTGTGCCTATTACGTTAATTCTCTAGGTGTTGCTATCTTTTGATTTAAATAGCTGTACTCGCTAAAAGAAATTCATTGCCCGCTGTCCAATATCTGCTTGACGGGGAAAAGCTATTACCTGCTCGAGAAAAATCGTCGTCTCCTTAGCGAAAATATCAATCATTAGTTTTGCGCAGAAATCGGCAAAGTAGGACAGATAAGTGATGGTTTTCAGCACCACTGTTGACGGGCCCAGACCTGAAATTTGTGTTTCCCTGGATTCAGATTCTACTCTGTGATGTCAAATCTTTCGTAAATAGGCCATACAAGAGCCAAAAGCAAATTTGGAGAAAGCTTAAAACGTCTATGACGGTACCGCCTGTCATCTAATGCAAATTGTAAACACCTTCATTGCTTAAATTTGAGGAGGCATTTTTTCTGCTATAAAGTACGTTAGATAACTCAATGCTCAATGTAAACTTACTTTATCACATCGGAAGAGATATTCCATTCATTAAGTCTTTCCGTATATAAGGGATATGCCGTACCTTATTTTATGTATTAGGCGCTGCCTAGGGACTTTCATTTTACTTTACATTATTATTATCCTAGAACAAAATGTTTTACTCTAGAAATTTTTAAAGAAAAAAAACCATGCCCCCGACGAGTCTCGAACTTCGGACCCTTGAGTTACTATCAAACTATGCTAACCACTCGACCACCGCATCTTCATAAAACAACGAAATGTTATTTGTATAGTTACAGCTAACGTGACTGAATTTAAAATGTACATACACATAAAGCGTACAACACAGTATGCCTGTGTTTCGAATTACTACATATGCAATGAATTTCGTTGTTATCAAAGACAAAACGTACGATCGTAGTATGCATGCGAATGCTACGTATTTCTTTTTTTCATTATAGAAAAAAATCAAAATTTTAAATTAGATCATACACCGTATGATGTGTGTATGTTACAAAAATCGAAAAAAATCGAATTACAAGTCTAAAATGTAATTCCTCATTGAAAAAAAATTCATCCACCAAGATTTGAACATTGGGCACCGAATGTGAAAAAATTTGAAAAAAAAAATCCTAAGCTCTAGCCCGCACGGCCACCTAGGCTTCGTCCACAAAACGCTATTGTGGCCGATATGATAAAATATTATATGCTACTGTAGAGATACCCTCACATTACACTCTTGTACATAAGACACATACACGCGTTCGCTTCGCTCACTTGTTCGTGTCTTATGTACTCGAGTGTAATGTTTGGGATAGATAGATAGATAAGAAGGGTGTAAAGAGGGGTCAAATCTACAGGGAGATCGACAGGCACCTGCATAATTATCCTTTGTACCAATGTCCCTCTTATTCCTTGTTTATTCAAAATACAAATTTTATAAAAATAGATTATACAAAACATTCAGGCTTTACATTGCAAGCGAGAAGCGAGAAGCATTCAAAAGCCTTACAGAAATTTTTGATTACAAATAATCACGTCCAACTAAATTTATATGCTTTTACAAAGTTATTTATGTATTTTTAATTTTTTGACTAGTTTGGGCAAGTGGATTTGTGGTTGAAGTTACGCTCGTCATTCCAATCGATTGGTCCGTCTAAGAAAAGTAGCAAATTTCTCCAGGTCCAGGTTATTCACATTCATGTCCGAGGGCGTTAGTTCCGGTTTACCCAGAATAGTCATTCTTATATGTCTATATCTGATACAATTAGAAATGATATGTGCTCCCGTTTCCTCCCCATGACCACACAGACACTTCGGATCGTCCTTTATACCTATATCACAAAGATGCTTGTTGAGTCCACAATGGTTTGTGATGACTTCAACCGTTCTTTTGATGTTTGGTCTATCAAGGTTTAGAAGTCTCTGACTAAAGTCTTTGGACGGGGTTGGGCAGAATATTTTTGTATGTCTTACCCCATCATAGTTACGCCAAGAATTTTCATGCTGCTTAAAAAGCCATTGGTAAATGATACTCTTCCTTGTGGCTTTGGAAATGCCAAAGTGTGGCTCTGGTCCAATGAAGCTCTTGGTAGTTGCGTTACCTGCTAGAGTGTCCGCTTTCTCATTTCCAGGAATACCTTCATGTCCAGGGACCCAGATGATAGTAACCTTGTTTGCCCTACTCGTTTCATTTAGAATTGTTTTACATACTCTTACTGTTTTGGAGCATACTATTGGGGAGCTGATGGCATCAATAGCCGATTGACTATCAGTGCAGATATAAGTATCCTTATTCAAAGCCGTTTTAATAGCTTCTGATTTACAGAGTTCCGAGATGGCAAAAAGTTCGGTCTAGTGGACTGAGGCGTAAGATCCTGTGAAAATACTAGCCTCCAAAAGAGGAAATTCACAGAAGTAACTTGCCCCAGTAAAACCGTCCCGTTTGGAGCCATCCGTATAGCAAACCAGTGCCTCCGTGGGTGGATAGATTTTGTTCTCTCCTTGCCATTCACTTTTATCAGGAGTAATGCACGTGAACTTATCGTCCAACCAGAGTTCCGGTCGGCATTGATCACTCGGCATTTGAAGGGTTTCATTCTTTATGAGTTTACATATGGTGGCGTGGCCTAGCTCTGATTTTGCAGACCAACAGCCGTTATATCTTACATTGCAGGCTGATCTGAAAGCCATAGATTTTATGTAAAGATCAAGCGGTGGTAGGCATAGTAGGGCCTCTAGCGACTTTGTAGCGGTGGTATTTTTCGCCCCTGTGATACATAGACCAGCCAATCTCTGAAAGGTTATCCAACCTCTTTTTGGCTGTGCCAATTTCAGTTCTGGGCCACCATACCAAGCATCCGTGGCAGAGAATCGGTCTGACCACGGCTGTGTATAGCCACCATATTGCCTTAGGCGATAGGCCCCAAGTCCTGCCAAAAGCATTTCTACACATCCAGAAAATCCCGGTGACCTTGTTTAACTTTTCTTCTATGTGTATTATCCAAGTCATTCTGTAATCATATAAAACCCCCAGATATTTCACCGTAGTTCTCATAGTTAGGATCGTGCCAAATAGCACAAAATCCCCTAATTCAGATTCTACAGCTTTGGTCCTTCTAAACAGAATCACCTTGGTTTTGTTCGGATTTACTTTCAGGTTCCTTTCCTGACACCATGTTTCTACCACTTTTAGTGCTGCTCTCATAAGATCACCTATAGTGTTAACAAAGAAACCACATATGATCGTAGAGACGTCATCAGAATAACCTTGAGTAAAAAAGCCCGTGTCGTTCAATTTCACTAAGAGTGAGTCTATGACTATGCACCACAAGATTGGGGATAGAATTCCTCCTTGTGGGCATCCCCTAGGGACTACTGCTCTCATTTTAGTGCCACAGACTACAGCCTCTACTATCCTTCCGCTAAGCATTTTAATTATCCATTTCACTGCCGCGTTATCCATTTGCCTTTCTTTAATGGCATCAGTAATGACTTCAAATTCTGTATTGTCGAAAGCACCTTCAATGTCCATAAAGCAGCCCAGGGCCACTTCACCATTTTTAAGCGTGCTTTCTATTTTATGAGTCAACTGATGCAGTGCAGTATCAGTGGACTTTCCTATCTGATAAGCATGTTGATTTGCGTGCAGTGGAAAGGTCTTGAGGACCTCACCTCTTACATAGAAATCTAGCAGTCTTTCAACAGCCTTGAGGAGAAAGGATGTGAGACTAATTGGCCTAAAGTCTTTTGCTTCGTTATGGACGGTTCTCCCAGGCTTGGGGATGAAAATGACTTTTACCTTTTCCCAAAGGCTGGGTATGTGGCCCAGGGCAATAGAGCTTTTAAAAATACTGCTTAGTCTTTCCACCAATAGTTCCTTACCTTCTTTTAGCAGAGCTGGGAAGATTTCATCAAGGCCAGCTGATTTGAAGGAGTAGAACTTATGGATTGCAAAATTGACTTTTCCTCTCTTGACAATTCTTTCTGCAAACTTCCATTCTTTACGACTTGGTATGTTTGTAGGTTGTCCAGGAGGTTCTTCGTTTGGTTTGCTACAACCTGGAAAGTGAGTTTTCAGAAGATGTTCGATCGTTTCATTGCTATTTGCTGTGTAGTTTCCATCGGGTTTTAGGAGAGAACCAACTTGAATAGTTGGGTCTTTAGCCAAAATCTTATGGATACGAGCAAAAGCAGGAATCGAGTTAGCTTCTTCAAAGAATTTTCTTTTGCATTTTTCCCTCAGTTCATCTTGGGCCTTGTTGTACTCTTTTAGCAGAACTCTATGGATTTCTTTGTTTTTATCCTGATGCTTGCCTTTTTTCCCTGCCTTGTTCCAGGCTTTGCGTAATTCCTTCTTCTTTCTATCAAGGTCATCGCTCCACACAGAACTTTTTCCCAGAGGCTTAGGATTGGTTAGGGGACAAGAGATTTTATACGCTTCGACTATTGCAGAGGTTAATTCTCTATTTGCCTTTTCCAGTTCCTCTAATGACAGATATCTGTCCTGGTGGTTTACCTTAATTAGTTTTGATCTTAAACAAGCTCTATATTGATTCCAGTTTGTCTTTTTACAGTTTCTATAGGGTTCTTTTTTTGGGAAAATTCCTCTCAGACGGAACTTGATTAACTTATGATCCGAGAACGTCTCCTCACCAGTCACTCTCCACGAGTGAATTTGTTTGGATAGTTCACAGGATGCAATTGTTACATCAAGACATTCTCTTCTTAAGGAATTTTCGAAAGTTGGCTTCCTACCTGAGTTGACCACTGTGAGGTCCGTTGACATCAGAAACTGTACTAATTGTTCGCCTCTTAGGTTTATATTTGAACTGCTCCATATAACGTGGTGCGAGTTTGAGTCAGTTCCAATTAACTCCATTTTCTCTTTTTCGCAAAATTCCACAATTTTTTCCAGAGTAGGACCTGGTCGCGGTTTGTCTGTGTCATACGGAAGGTACGCAGAAACTACTACAAAGTCTCCGCCATTTTCGTCACTTCTGCATACTCTCATAGTTACTACATCATCCGTAGTGAATTGATGTAACAGCATTGCATTGACGTTTGGTGAAACATAGATAGCTGCCCTGGGTTTTTTACCAGTTTTGCAGTATAATAGTTTGTTATGTAATTGGCCGAAGCCGTGCATTTTGTTACCTCGAATCCAAGGTTCTTCAATGAGGGATATGTCTGTCTGCTCAACTGTGATACCCCGACAATGAGTGTACGTGGCTTTTTTACAGTATAGCAAGTTGATCTGCGCAAATTTTAGGTCTGTCAAGAGTAAGCTTAGTTGACCGTCCATTGCGACATCAGTAAGTTTAGGGTTAGTTTGGGCGTGGTAATAGGATTGAGAATGGGATAGGTTATTACTGTATTTTTTGGGATGTGGGCATGGGGTTAGGATTGGGAGAGGTGGATTAATAGGATTTGGGTTAGTGTGATTTGGGTTATTGGGATTTGGATTATTGGGGTTTAGGTTATTGGGATTTGGGTTATTTAGGTTTGGGTTATTGGGAATTGGGTTAGTATCTTGGTTATGGTGTTTGTTTTTGTGTCGCTCCATCACTTAATTTAGCTTTTGGTGCCCTTTGGTGCCACCGTATGATGTGTGTATGTTACAAAAATCGAAAAAAATCGAATTACAAGTCTAAAATGTAATTCCTCATTGAAAAAAAATTCATCCACCAAGATTTGAACATTGGGCACTGAATGTGAAAAAATTTGAAAAAAAATCCTAAGCTCTAGCCCGCACGGCCACCTAGGCTTCGTCTACAAAACGCTATTGTGGCCGATGTGATAAAATATTATATGCTACTGTAGAGATACCCTCACATTACACTCTTGTACATAAGACACATACACGCGTTCGCTTCCTCACTTGTTCGTGTCTTATGTACTCGAGTGTAATGTTTGGGATACTCTACAGTAGCATAATATATATTAAAATCTTTTACATTGGGGTATCTATCAAAGTATATTTTCTATCAGAACATCTTAAGGCTCTGATAAATTGACGAGTACCTACTTTTTATTAATTTACCGCAGTCGGTTTCCAAAATTCTCCTGCAAACGATGATCAAAATTTGGATTTCGGTTAACCGGTTTTCAATTGGCCGGTAACCGGTTTTTCGGTTCGGGAAAAACCGGTCTGCAATCACTAGTTACTGCTTAGACTGAACAATTTCTTCGATGCATTGAACAATATAAGAAATTCTAATGCATTTTTCTGATGAATTTTTGATATGAACTTGATGTTAGATGGACCGTTGTTGTAGTGTGGATTTTATCAGAAACGAGATGGGATATCACAGAGCATCCTCTCTGGAGTTAGGTTATTCCCGTGGGAAATAACCGCAAAAGGATGCGCACCATGGTGAAGAATTGATCTGGTTTCATTAAGACGCGTGCGAATTGACTTGTTAGTGGTTTTTAGATCGAGCTTTCTATTTTTCTTCAGATTTTGAAAAATTCTTTCGCGAATGCATTCATTCACTGAAAAATGATTCAATTTAATTGATTTTCTTTTTCGCTTTGAATAGTTTTTGATATTTATCCTTCGTTCATTCATTCATTCATTCATTTATTTTTCATTTTGAGTCAACTTAATACAAGTGGACTATTAGTACAAAGTGTGGTAATGGAAACAAAAAAGTTACAGAGTCATTAGGAGTTAAACATTAAACCGTCAAAAAGCATACTTGTGCTGCCCGGACGGTGAGACACAATTGCCAATTGTGACAGAGGGCGGGGGGGGGGGGTTTCGAAAAAAGGCGATTTTTGCGTGACATACTTTATGAAGTTTAGCACTGATTTGGATTTGTTGCTCACGTATTCGTAATGAGAAGTGAAGTTCATTTTTGTGTCCATCAGAACGCCAAGGTCAAAAGTGCTGTTCGTTCGCTCGATTATTTCTCCATCTAAAACGTAGTCGTAGATTATTTAATTGGTTTGGTCTTCATCGTGTACGTTATAATCTTCGATTTATTCTTGTTTATTTCTAGGCCATTGTCACAGCACCATTTGAAATATCGATTGATTGATGTTTGAAGATTTATTGCATCCATTTCCGACTTGATGATTGAACCGATTTTTTGTCATCAGCGAAATTGGACCATGTCAACGTCGGAATCATTAAAGAACATTTTGAAACAAAGAACTCCCAGAATAGATCCCTGTGCAACAGCAGAAGAGACCATGAAAGTCTGTGATTTTTCAGTTCCAATAATCACATATTGAATCTTGCAGACAGGTACGAAAAGAACCAAAACAGTGTGGAATTCGAAAGCGAAAATATAGCCATTTTGCGAGCAAGCTTCGCTGTCTCTACCTTGTCAAAAGCAATGAAGTGGAACGCAATGAATGTACTGAAAACGTTACCTGACGCGGAAGGGCTGGACGAAAGTTATAATTTACTAGCGTGGTTAACCGGGCTTCGCCCGGGATGTATAGCAACTCAAGAGATGTAGTATTCAGTTATGAATTATAGTAATGTAATTCAATAAAATTTTACTGCAACGAACTCTGAAGGAATTCAATTGTTCGTTATAGAAAAAGTTAGTTATAGAAGCTTTTTCTGAAAAGCCTCATAATTTATTAATCATAATTTTATCGTTAATTAACCATTCAACTGAATCTTTTTAATATTTTTTTCGATAAATTTCGTTTTTCTAAAGCATTCTTCTACGACATATGGAAATAACGCGTTAGTTTTTTTATAAATCGATTTTAAGTTTTCGTAAATTGATTTAAAATTTTCGTTTTACTGAGAGAAAAATTGACTGCATGCGCAATTGCATGCGATTTTTCAGTCAGTTTGTGATTTTTTGTGATCAAAATCAAAATATAAAAAAACTAACGCATATGTCGTAGAAGAACGAATGCCTTAGAGAAACTAAATTTATGAAGTGAGGTGTAGTGAAATGTAGGATGTGTGGTGTAGTGAGGTGCAGTGAGGTGAAATGAGGCGTAGAGAGATGTAATGAGATGTAGTGAGATGTACTGAGGTGTAGTGTAATGAGATGAACTGAGGTGTAATAAGATGTAGTGAAATGTAGTGAGATGTACTAAGGTGTAGCACTATGTAGTATGTGTAGTGTAGTGAGGTGCAGTGAGGTGTAGTGAGATGTAGTGAAGCGTAGAGAGGTGTTGCGAAATGTAGTGAGGTTTTTTTTTTTTATAAGGGTGAGGAAATCTTTTCATAGACACCCGGTCTTTCTGAACCAAGGTAGTGTTGGATTCCATTCTTTAATGACCTACCAACTAAAACCTCCTTCCTTAGTCTTCGTGCTCTCTTCTCCCCGGAACCGCCTCACAGCATTACTTCGGGGAGGAGCTGTGCTTTTGCACCTACTCTCTTAGATCAACTGCCAGTCTTCTTTGATCGTCTCTCCATGCA
>CM055404.1:79579422-79633982 GCA_029228625.1 Pseudolycoriella hygida
TTCACTGTCTTCTGTCAGCGTTATGCATATGGCCATCGTCCCGGCTATAACACATACCGCTTCTAAGGATATTGTTCGATATGCGCTCTTATGCTTGTCAGCCTCTGGGCTCTATTAAGCCTTCTCCGATTCCTCTTCGTATCTAGCGCCTGTATCCACGCTGGTGCTCCGTAGCGCAATATCGATAGGGTGACACTTGCAAGGAGCCTCGTTTTGCTGCTGCGCGGTCCAAAGCCGTTTGGCATTATTCTGGCCAATGCTGCGGTGGCTTTCATTGCCTTTTCGCACGTGTAGTCCACATGGCTATTAAAATTTCTGCGGTCGTCCAGCACAACTCCAAGGTATTTTAATTGGCGAGTGGATGTGATTTCTTCCCCGTCAATGTTCAAAATGATTCGTTCGGTTTTTCTGCAGTTACTTACTAGCATGATCTCAGTTTTTTTTGGTGGGCCAGCCTCAGCACCGCCGTTGTCATCCAGTTTTCGACAGTTTCTAGCGTCTCCATCGTAACCACCTCTACCTCCATCTTCGACGTTCCGGATACCGTGAGGATCAAGTCGTCGGCAAAAGCAATCGTCTTGGCACATCTTGGCAGTTTCAGCCTCAGCGCTGTGTCATACATAACATTCCACAGCGTTGGTCCTAATATGGATCCCTGTGGTACTCCAGCTGTGATGTCGACTGTCTTTTTCCCTTCATTAGTATCGTACGTTAGTACTCGTCGCTCGAAATAGCTTTTCAGTATCCTACAGAGGTAATCGGGGACTCTCATGACATGTAGCGCCTTGGCTATCTCTATCAAGCTTGCGCTATTAAAGGCATTTCTAACGTCTATCGTCGTTATAGCACAGAAGCGGTTACCCCGTATTTTTTGCTTCCGCGCCTTGTCGGTGGTCTCTATGACTTTTTTAATGGCCTCAATCGCCGATCTCCCTTTTCGAAATCCGAATTGTTCGTCCGACAGTCCGTGCTCGCCCTCCGTGTGTTTTCTATTCAGGATCGCGGTTTCCAGCATTTTTCCCAACCCGTCCAACAAGCATATAGGTCTATATGATGATGGCTTGTCTGGCGGTTTCCCTGGTTTTGGTATTAAGACCAGCTTCTGTTTCTTCCATATTTGAGGAAAATATCCGTCGTCGAGGCACTTCTGCATTGTCAATCTGAGCATGTTAGGCTTTGCGCATGCTGCTGTCTTCAGAGCTATATTGGGGATTCCATCTGGTCCTGGCGCTTTGTTATTTTTTGGCTTTTGTGCAGCCATCTGGATCTCTTCTACAGTGATCGACCGTTCAAGTCTGTCTTCCGCTTCATCGTCATAAGGAGTTTGCGGCCATGTGTTCTGTTCGTGCTGTGGGAAGAGCTCTCTCACTATGACACCTAGCCTATCCGGGCACTTTTCTTTTGGCCCCAATGTACCTTTCATCATCGTCATTACTGTTCTGAACACTTTGCCCCACGGGTTCGTGTCTGCCTCTTGGCACAGTTTCTTCCAACAATCCCTCTTACTCGCCCGGATTGCTCGCTTCAGTGCTAGTTTTGCATTACGATGTTCTTCGGACCTCTCTATTCTAACATTCTCGTTTCTGGCCCTTTGCATCCTCCTTCTTGTCTTAAAACAAGTTGTTCGCAAAAGTCTTATTTCGTCGTTCCACCAAAATGCCGGTTTTCGCCCATTCCTCGGTTCCATCCTTCTTGGCATCGCCGCGTCACATGCATTGACCATTTCTTTTGTCAATTCTTCTGCAGATTTCTCTTCGTGATCGTCTTTTGATTGGAAATATTCCTTAAAAACTTCTTGATCGAAATTTCCGGTTCTCCATCTTCGCTCTCCTCTATGAGTCATCTGTCTTGTTGCCTCTGTACACTTTTTCACGGTGTACCTCAATGCCTGGTGATCGCTGTGTGTGTAAGTTTCGTCGACTCTCCAGTTCAGACTTGGAACTAGTACTGGACTGCAGAATGTCCTTGTAGTAGTACTTGCCCGTTGTCAATATTGCGGCCATCTCGGCTCTGTCAGCAGCCCATTTACCGTTGTTTCTATATACACGGTACGGTTCTGAAATAATCGCTACGTCACATTTTTGTTCCGCTGAGGCTTGCCACAGAAGTTGTTGTGCCATGTCACAATGATTTAGATTTATTTGTATCACTTCCATTCTTGTCCTGTTTTAGATTTAAGCGCCTGTTTAAAGACTGGACATCTCGCTCCACCAGTCACGTGGTCATTTTCTGACGTACACAGCAGACATTTCGGCGGGTTCGTGCAATCTTTGGCTAGGTGGTTCTCTCCCCCACATCTCCTGCACAGGTTGGATCTATCCTCTCCCCTACAATTCCTTGCCTGGTGTCCAAAATTCATGCACTTGAAGCACCTTTCTAACTGCTGGGTTACCCTTATCGGGCATACGGTCCAGCCCACCTTTACCTTTCCGATTTTCAAAATCTTTATCGCTGCGTCCACCGGGAGTTTTATTTCCGCCGTTTGGAGTTCGTCTCTCGCTTTCCTCATACGGATCGTCATTGGCTCTATCTCGTCATTTATGTTACCTTGCTCTTTCAAAGCTTTTCGAAGGTCTTCGCTTGTCGTGATCTCGTCCATATATCTACATTCGATCGTGGCCATGTGGGACACCGCTCTCACTTTTGCTGACTCGCCCAGTGATCTCTTGACTAGATCTTTATAATCTGCACTTTTAATCTCTGGGCCCTTCTTAAGTTCAAACAACATTTCACCCTTCTGCGTTCGTCTTATTCTCGAGACGTTTTCGCCCAGGTCCTTGAGAGTTTGGTCGTCCTTTATTTTTTTGAGGATTTCAGCGTACGTTGTTCCTTCTTCCGCCGCCACTATCAGAGCATCAGCCTTCGGTCTCAGTCTTTTAAGCTTCGGCTTCTCTTTTTTTCTCCTTCTTTTTGTTTCTCACCTCTCTCCACTCATTAAGGACTAGGCTTCGGTGTTTGTGTATCTGGTCTCCTTGTGGTCCTTTCGTTATTTTTCTTGTCTTTTTTGCTCCTTTTCGCCGCGTTTGTTGCTGTGGGCGTAACCTCCGGCGTTTGTTTTCTCTTTGAGGAGAGTGGGGTAGCTAGCACTTCGGCATCTCCGTCTGTTTTCTCCTTCTTGTCAGCTGTTTCCCGTTTCACATCATTTAAGCAGGCCCTAATATTGACCACCATCCTCTTTATGTCCTTATGCACGTTATTCTTATCTTGAATAAATTCATGCAACTCTTTCACCATTCTTTTGGCTTGCTCCAATTTTGTCATCTTCGATTCGCCGGTATCGCTGGTCTGAAGCGCATTTGTTCTTTCCTCGCTTGTTCTCACGGGCGACCTCGTTATCTTCGCACTTCTTGCGAACACGTCGTATATCTTAACCTCCGATTGATTTATCCGCTGATCCTCTGATTTTGTCTGCTGATTTTTGCTGTCATTCTTATTCATTTCTTCCCCAAACCGCTATCTCCATCTCGTAGTGTAGTTACCTTCATGATCCCATGGTTACCTATGCAAGCAGTGAGGCCATGCTAGGGTTGATACGATCCTTCATGGGGCACCGTATTCAGAGCCAGATCGGTATTAGTCAGGAATGTTCATCTGAGCCTACACCTCCTATTTTCACAGGACGAGCTTTCGAACGTACTTGGAGGCCTGCCAAGGTTTTACCGGGACGGGGGCAACCATGGTATTAGCCCACTAGCCGTTTCGTGAAAGTGTCACCCTTCCTTAGTAAGGTAGTGGAATACAATAGTTGTCAGCCCTTGCCTACTCATCACAACCATTTAACCAAATTCATTGTCCGTGTTCGATACTTTGCCAGTATGCCATAATTAAGACCTCACTGGCGTTGGCCTTAATGTGCCCGTAGCACTCCATCCGTGTTTGTTTGTTGGTTGATGGTAGTCCATCTGACTAGAACTGTGCATGCTGCCGTTGTCTCTTACCGTTGAGATCCTCCGCCACCATGCTAAGTCGCCATCCCATCTTAATAGCGCCTAGCTGTCTTCGACCCTCCCTAAACGTAGCGTCTAGTACTACCCGAAGACAGCCCCCCTCATCCTTCAGCTAAGTGACCCACACTACTACACCAGGGTTGGTTACCTGATCGTTCATGGGGTTGCTCACTATAACAGGTGTCACCACGGGTAGGTAGGATGTAGGAGTAGGTGGACAGAGGCTAAGGTACATAAGGAGTGCGCATAACACACCATTTGACACCCGTAGTGAGATGTACTAAGGTGTAGTAGTGTAGTGTAGTGAGGTGCAATGAGGTGTAGTGAGGTGCAGTGAGATGTAGTGAGGCGTACAGAGGTGTAGTGAAATGTAGTGAGGTGTAGTGTAGTGAGATGTACTGAGGTGTAGTGTAATGAGATGTACTGAGCTGTAGTGAGATGTAGTGGAAAGCACTAAAGTGTAGTGAGGTGAAGTGGGGTGTAGTGTAGTGAAATGTACTGAGATGTGGTGAGGTGCAGTGAGATGTAGTGAGATGTAGTGAGGCGTGGTGACATGTAGCGTAGTGAGGTGCAGTGATGTTGTGTTTTATATTATAGATTAGTTTATAATTATTAAAATGGAAATAAACATAACTTCTCAAAAAACATTTTTTGTATATTGCTATTTAGAAATAAGATCGCACAAAGCACAAGATCCGCAATTTTCAGACGATACCAATAGATCGTTTCAAATATTCGAAGACAAAATTGCGACTAGAAGAATTCCAACACAAAAATACGATGCCAAAATACATTTTACTGGTCCTCTCGTTTTTTGTGCCGCACAAGAAACGAGATCACCAGTACTGTGCAACCGTCTGTATAAATGATCATTCAACTGAATGTTGTGGAACGATCCGAGTGAATGCACAATACAATTAGTTGATTGTGCAGGCTATTTGATTAATCCACAATTTGCTAAGAATATTGTATAGTCATCTCTCTTTGAATATGCACAATTTTATTACCTGATGGGCAAGTGACTGTATGCATCATCTTCATAGATTAATTTGTCTCTGCCATCGCTGCCACAATTCACTAAATTTATGACACCATAGTTATTTCTATAATCCACACGCCTTTTCAATGAACTCACAAATCTCTAAGATCCTCTCACCTATAATTCTATAAGATCGCCCGCTATAGTTGGCACACCATTTCTGCTTACTCTCGCGAGCTCGTGGGAAATTCCTCATTGAAGTCAGTTTCGCACGGAGACATGTGAACGTGAAACTTTGGGAGGCGTACGAAAGAGAATAGCCAATAGTACAAAACAGGAGTTTATTCAGAACACTTCTTTCAGGAACCCAAAAAGACATTGCCCAGAGTCAAATTAGGAAAGAGATGCCATTGAAGACTTCCTATTGAGTATATGGGTTGGAAGAAATTGTGTTAAATTCTTCCCCACCATTCAAGATTACCGAATTATACCAGGAGGCGACAGGACGGTTCATTTGATTTATGTGAACGAAAAAGAAGGATATCTGCGCTTCAAATACATTTGCAATACAATTTCCCTCCTAATTAATAAATCTTCATAGAAGTTACCGAAAAGAAAACAGAAAATTAAACAAATTTATTTTTAATGTGTTGAAAAAAATTAAATCTTAAAAATACTCTTTTTCTTTAAGCCATCTATATGCTCTAGGAATCTCTTTTTTTTCTTTTTCATGCCGTATTTGTCTTGAGCTTCATCCCACATGTTGTTTATTAACTTTGCGTCACCTGGCTTGTCAATAATCTCTAAAGTCATTTCGCTTGTATATCCATAGCCAGGTATATCATATAGTGTACTGCCAGGGAAGGCTCCCAAATCAACATATCGAAATATTTCAGTACGATATCGACGTATCCTATAGACGTTGTCAGTTTCCAAATCAGTTTCGTTTGATGAGCTTTGTTTCGTGATACCAGCAGCAGAATCGAATAAATTTGTTGAGTTTTGACTTTTTTCAGACTGCTTTGATAATATTTTCTTTTGTGCAGGTTCATCGTTTACAATTTTAACAACGTCGTGAGAGATTTGTTTTTCCTTATTACTTTCTTTGCTTTTTTCGTCAAAGCTTTCGGTAGCAGTTCTTTTTTTGCTTTTGTTTTTTTTATTTGACCCTTTCTCATTACTTTCTACTTGGGTAGTTAGTGCCTCTTTGTTTTTTTTACTTTTTTTAGCTTGATGACCTGTTTGCGACTCACAGATAATCTCAGAGCTTTCCTCCTTTGTAGACTTTTCATTTTCCCTCTCAGGTTGGTTAATTTTGTCAAGACTTTCAGCTTCAGTTAAGTTGTAACGTTTCTCTTCTTTATTTTTTTTCAATTTCTTTGATGCCGAGAATGTATTTTCTGTTTCTTCAATACAGATTTCGGATATTAACTTCATTTTCCTTTTCTTCTTTTTACTAGATTCATTCTTTAAGTCACCATCTTGTTTTTTTGCATTGCAATCAAAAGTGCTTGTCGGCGTCGAAGGGTCTTCAGAAGTGTTTTTGTGTAAAGTTTTGTTATTGTCACCAATATCGGAGCTCTGATTTTTCGATTTTTTCCTACTTTTTTTCTCTTTTGGATCCTCAGAGACATTTTCATTAGCCGATTTTTTCAAACCATTCGTAATTTGTTTCATTTTGTTTTTAAAATAATCGTTGATAGTTGTTCCGGTTTCAACCGTGGTAATGCCAAAGTCAGGAGTCTTTTCCAATGCTTTTTCTATTTTGCTGTCATTGTTGCATTTATCTGTCAAAGCTTCGGCATTAATTTCCAATGACTTTTTTCCAAAAATGTTAGCCAAATCTTTCTCGCTGTACCTTGACAAGTCTTTTCCACGGGTAAACTTTTTGTAGTGCACTCGAGCTCTAGAATTTTTTGATTGTTCTTCTAAAGACACTCCACTGAAAAGCTCTACTTTTTCTGCAGCCCTTTCTTTCTTCGAAATTCGGTCGTTGCTTTTTAACTGTTCTGCCAGCAAATCTTCACCCTGCTCGTTTGAATCTTCAGCTGATTGAAATGATTTCAGCAGAGAATTAAAATTATTTTCATGTGTTGTCCACTGATCGTCGACGTCTTTAAAGCCCATTCCTTGTTGATCGTTTTTGTGTGAAACTTTGATAAATTCAAGTTGGCCATCGAGTTTCGCGCCCAGACCTTTTCCTTTGGACCATCCCATTTTTTCCAACATTTTAGTACCAAATCGATTCGAGTCTGGAGTAAGTTCCACTTATTAGTTCACAACTTTTGCCATTTTAAAAATATTAATATTAACCTTACCATCATAAAGAGCTCGTCCCCGTGGATTTAATACATAGTCCTTGTGTTTCGGATTGCTGAAGAAAGTCATTATGAGCGATCAATTTAGGTAAATTCTTGCAAATGCACAAATACCATGTGCCAAGACGCGATGTCAAACAGAATTGTCACGACTTGTCAATATCATGAGTAGGTCAGTGTTGCTAGTTCGAACTTTAGTGCTGATTGGTCACTTCAAAAAAAAGCAACTCTGCTTTGTCATCTTGTTTATGTTGACACGTCACATTTACTAGACATTATAACTTTAGTGTAATTAATTTATTAGAAAAAAGTTTGATAAAATTAACCGAAATGGTGGATGAAAGTACGCGTACTACCCTAAGTAATATTCCTCTTCTAAAAACCAGAGCTGGTCCCAGAGACAAAGAACTATGGGTTCAAAGATTAAAAGAGGAATATCAGGCCATGATTAAGGTAACAAAACCAATTATAGCAAAGGCGACTGACATCCTGATTTTCTTTTTTTTTTTTGTATTTTAGTATGTTCAGAACAACAAAGATTCTGGATTGGATTGGTTTCGATTAGAATCAAATAAAGGTAACTTCATTTTGTGCAGCGAAAGTCATTTTCAAAGAACAGACATCTGACCTCAAACGTTCAAATAGTTTTCGTTCTGTATTATAAAAGTTTAACTCAGGGCTCACTTTTGTCCTTAAATAGTACTTTTTTTAAAATAAGTCCTTCATTTGTCCTAAATGTTCTTACATTAGATCCTTATACGAAGAACAAAGTTTTGCGTTTACCACGACGTTTGCAACCAGCCGATTTGAAAGAAGAGTAGGGGAGAGCATTGGTCACGGCCCTTAGATGCTAAATATGCAAAAAAAATGTGTCCGTCTGTCCGTCATTACTCCAATTTTTAAGAAGGGCCACCGTAAGGTTTGCAGTAAATACAGGGGGATTAGGGGTATTCAAAGTTCTATGGGAAAAAAAACTTTTCGAAAATTTGGGCTCCCCAGCCGAAAAACGCTGTGTCTTTGGACGCTCATGAATAGTGTGTATGGGTGCTACCGAATCCCAGTGAGTTTAGGCGGTGCTCAATGACAAAAATTGTTTAAAAAAAGCGAAAATCGTGAAAAAGCATGTTTACCGAAATATGCATGAAATTCGTGAAATGTTAAGAGTTATAAGCAAGTGATCAGACCGGCTCAAAGTCATCCGAAGAAAACGTTTATTTAGGTCTACGGAAGTAACAGTAACAATCACAGTTTCGATTCCAAAAGAGCCCGTCAAAGAGGTTTCATACTGTGCAGGCTCATGGACCAACGCCGAAAAAGTTATGGCATTTATTAAAAAATGTTTTATGTTTAAATGTTAGTAGGACTCACCGGCAGGCGGACCACACGCCTAACGGAAGTTAGCAATTTACCATTACGATTTCTTCTGAATTACTGAATTGAACCCGTATATTCTTGGTGGAAAGTCAGTACGTTAACACTATAAATCGAGTAAAACTTGACCGATTTTTTTGCTATCTTCTGTAGTAAATTTAGGGGAACTTTTTTTTCATAGATCCGAGGCCTCAGCTTAGTGCTCTTTATCGGTATTACAAAAATATTTTCTTTTATTTATTTTTTAATTTGTTTACTTTTTTAATTTTAGGCGTTTTGTGAGGATTTGCAGGGTTTTTTATACCGTTTCTTCGGGTGATTGAAAAAACAATATTTCCCTTTCGTCATTTTCCAGTAGATCAAGTCTCGCCTCACGTCTGATCAGGCAATACTACATAAGTTTCAACTGTTTCGTCGGGGACATAACATAAAATTTGTATGGAGAAACATCGCTTTTTCCGAATTAATCATTTTTATGCGTTTGCCACGAAGTTTGTAACCAGTCGAATTTCGACCTGAGAGTGGAGGAGGGGAGCACCGATCATGGTCCTTGGATGACGAATCAGCAATACAAAATGTCCGTCCGTTCGTCCGTCTGTCTGTCAGCACGATAACTCTAGTAAAACTGAACCGATTTTCAAAAACTTTTTTCCCTGAAAACTAATCGAGAAATCTTTTTTGGGATTGAATTTGGGCACTGTCGGTTCAAGGGCCGCTGAGCTAGCGCTGTTTAAGTGGTTTTTGGTTTTTTGTACATAGCTTGTGTAGATCTTTTCAGATTTTTATTTTTTTTTTTTGTATGAAATGTCTGGGTATGCCTGACAATTAATGGAAGAAACTTTTTTTAGTTTTGAGGGTTTGGACTCAGCCAGGGCCCTAAAACTGAACCTCTACCCAACGTGTTTTTGTACATAAATCGGTTAAATCTTATCCGATATTCAAATTCCTTTTTTTTTCCTGAAAGATAAATGAAAAATTGATTATGGGATTGAATTTGGGCAAAATCGGTTGAAAACTTTTGATGGTGGTAAAAAATTTGGTTTTTTGGAGGTTTGTGGACCTAAAATAACAGATATGTACATCAGAAAATCACAAAAATTAAATTATAGAAAATCGGTTGAGTCGTTCGGGCTGTAGTGTCCTTAGTGTGGGCCGAACTCACCACCCAAGACCCACGGACCCTACACGATATTTGGTCGTTTTTCGTGAATATTTCTTTAATGATGAGGTTTTTTGTGCAATTTTGTAGAGAAAAAAGAGGCGAACTTTGTTGTATGGAAGTGTGGGTTAGAAACCTCTCCTAAGTGCTCGAGGTCAGTTCTAAGATCGACCCTAGTACAAAAAAAAATTTTCTTGTGTGAAAAAATTTGTTTTTCATTTTTTCTTCAAACGCTTTTTTGGGAAATTCCTTTTTAAATTATAGGCTTTTTTAGGGATTTGGAGAGATTTTTTGCTTCGTTGCTTCGGACGGTTTTTTCAATATTGCCCTTTCGGCGATTTCCAGAGTTAAGGTAATATTTACTTAGATACGCTCGAGCCTTTTTGTAACATCTATTCTGTTTGCCACATCTATTCCGATACGTACGGGTCGATTTTTGTTATTTTTCAGTTTTCTTCTGGTCTTTTTAGTTTTCCTAGCTTTTTCTATTTTTTTTTTTTAGTTTTTCTAGTTTTTGTGCTCTTTTTTGTTTTTAAACTATTTTTAAATTATTTGTTTTCCCTCATTTCGACCCTGTTTTTTTTTTTTTTTATCGACCCCTCGCCTAAAACTATTTGCTCCAAAATATAATTCTAACCAACTTTTCCTCAGGAAGCAAAATTTTAACTGCCGTAGTTTTATAGATGTGCGTCATCCCTCCCAATGCTAGAACTTGCTTTATTTGGTAATATTTTCCTAAAACCCTGAAACTTGTGTTCCCTAAAATTTTATTCTCTACAACTTAGCCTTTGACAGTAGATCTCCATATTGCATAGTTGAGCAAATACGAGAAACCATCTGCTTTCGTTTATGACCAAGAAACTTAATTTCGTCCATTCCATTGGTCCCAGTGTCTACTGAACCGATTTCCACAAAAAATAATTTCCGAGTTATGTGAGATAAAATGGTTTCATTTGACGACAAAATGAACAATTTGCGAGAAAGTCTGACCGACCCTCGAAAAACCATGTTTTCGGTCACTTTTTCGACCATATCTCTGGAACCACTATACCGATTTTAGCCATCTTTGAACTTGAATCATGGGTCATATGGGATGATCAGAACAAAAATGACAGGACGGACAAAGGGAAATTTTTTTTCGCTGATTCCTTCTCACTCTCGCCTCGATCTCCCCTTTTTACTATAAAATGTCTTGTAGTAAACGTATAGGACCTTCGTTCTTCGTAAGGGTTTAAAAACACGTAGGTCCCTAGTAGAAACTCGTTTTTATTGCCATATAGTTAGGTCCAATAACCCAAACTTCAAAATATTATAAATTTTTGTGCTTTCGTCGATTGAATCATCATCATCATCAAACTTTATAGATCATATTAGTACCTTTCGGTGTGAGGTCTCTGTGCTACAATCCGATTAACTTTTGCTGTGTTTAGTCGGCCTGAAAATTGACCTGTGGATAGCTTACTTTGTTTCGCTGCTTGTTGAACACGTGCGACATCAACTGACTAGCCACCGCATTTCCCATTTTTCTCCTTTCCTCAAATGCCTTAACTAACTTGCCATACTCTGAAAAAATGACTCCTAAGTACTTGAATTCAGAAACCTGTTCCAGCTCCTCCCCATTTAAATTGCAATCTAGCTCCTTCTGAGATTTGCCGACATGCATAACCTTAGTTTTCCCTACATGTATAACTTCCTCCCGTACTCGTCACATGCAGTATTCAGGCAGTCAGTATATATTATCTGCTTACAGAATCAAATCATCCGCATAGGCCAGGATTTTCATTATTATCTCACCCACCTCGACATTGCCCGGTTGATGATTTTTTCCATGAAAATTATGAACAAAAGCGGGGAAAGACAACAACCCCTCGTTAACCTCGAAAAGGCTAATTTCGCCATCTTTTCTTACAGCGGTCCTGCTCCCTGAGTACATAATCCTTATGACACGCAGTAAACTCCCATTGATACCGTACTTGCTAAGAACTCCGAAAAACTTCTGTCTTGGTACCCGGTCGAATGCCTTCTCCAAGTCGATGAAGCATAAATATGAGTCATTGTTATTTTCATAAATCTTTTGGATAGCCTGCCTGAGGGAGAAAATCTGATCCTGACATCCTCTCAGAGGCCTGAAACCACTCTGAAACTCATCCATTACAACTTCCACTATGTTCCTAACCCGGTCAACAAGTACACTCGCGTACACCTTACCTACCACGCTCAATAACGATATCCCCCTGTAGTTACTGCAGTCCTTACGGTTGCCGTTCTTATAAATCGGAGCAATAACACCGATGTTTCAGTTAGATTTTCTTGCCTTTAATCTGCCGACCTTTTGGGACACCTCATCCAGTGTAATTTCTTTTTCCACCCCGAACTAGGACCTGCCTCGCTATCATTTTTCCCTACCTGATTGACAAGTGTAAATAAATCCAAAAAAATAATCTCGCCAAGTCTTCAAGAATTCACTTTTATCCGTATTAAACCCGCCGTCTTTATCTAAAATGCTTCTAAATACCTGTTGATTAAAAAAAAAAGACTTACAAAAATCTGAAAAGACTTACTCGAGTTATGTGCCCTAGCTTAGTCGCAAGGCCCAAACTAAAAAAAAATCCCTAAATTGTTAGGCTTTCATGGACTTGTGAATTAAATTTTTTTTTTGGAACACTCAAGTTATGCACAAAAGACCCAAAACCACTTAAGCGGCCCTAGGTGGGCGACCCTTGGCAAAAAAGTGCTAAGGGCCAGGAAAAAAAGGATTTTGAAAGTAGGTCACGTTTTATTACTCAAGTTATCGTGTTGATAGACAGACGAACGGAGGGTCAAATTTTTTTTTTGCAGTTTTGTCTTAGTTAGACCCCAAAACGAGAAAAATAACTAACTCTCGGGTCGAAATTAGGCTGGTTGCAAACGTAGTGGTAAACGCAAAAGACACCTTTTCGATGATCTTCGTTTTTTCGTACGGGTCTACATACAGTCAACACAATTTCAACTTTACGTCCTAACCTAAACTAGCTGGTTCAGCTGGTCTCAATCTATTCAAAAAAAAGTTGTATCGGTGTGTGTTTGCTAATTGGAATTAAAGAATGTTCCCAGTCGATGAACCACAAGCCCTGTACGAATACAATGGTCTTACGTAAGGGAACGTATTTAAGTAAATATTGCCTTAACTCTTGAAAGTATGAAATTACGTCCACATTAAATTGTATTGGAAATTGCCGAAATATTGAAAAATCCGTCCGACGAAAGTGCTCAAAAAAGGCCTTCCGAAAGTACAAAATTGACCCCCGCGCGCTAGTATAAACTCGTTTGCCCTATTTAGTGCCCTAGCTAAGTCCAAGGACTCAAATCCGAAAAAGTTTCTTCCATAAAATGTCGGCCGTGCCCAGATCTTTCAAACAAAAATTTATGAAAATCGAAAACTATTCGTGCTACAGCCGCTTCAAAGTTACGTTGAACACTATTATGAAATTATGACTTTTAAAAGTCAAAGGGAATAAGATGTGTTCACCGAACGGGCGCTATTTGAAATTATTTGAATTCACATAGAACACGCGTACGTTCGATTGAGGTTGAAGCAGAATTCAACAAAAGAAAATGCTAACGTCAACATATCTCATGTTGCTGACAATTAAAAGTCTGATAATTCATTTAGTGTTCAGTCTAACTTTGATCCGTCTGTATGTACAAAAGACCAAAAACCACTTAAACGGCCCTAGCTCGGCTTCCCTTGGGCCGACAGTGCCCAGATTCAATCCCATGAGATATTTCGATTACCTTTCAGGGAAAAAAGGTTTTGAAAATCGGTTGAGTTTTACTCAAGTTATCGCGGTGACGGACGGACGGTCGGACATTTTTTTATTGCTGATTCGCCATCTAACGACCATGATCTTTGCTCCCCTACTACCCGGTCGAAATTCGGGTGGTTACAAACGTTGTGGTAAACGCATAAGACCCCTTTTCGAAGAACTTCGATCTTCGTACGGGTCTAAAAGCTATGTCCGACATAGCAAGACAAAGTTATTTCAGAAAATCATACAGGAGAAGAATCGTAAGATTGTGCAACGTTCCGTTTTAGCTCGTTTCACCGAAAAACCGAGTTTTACATGCACAAAATGCAAGCGAATGCGTGAAAAAAGAGATAAAAGAGAAATAAGAAAGATGCACAAGCTTGTGATTCTCTTTCTGTATACCGAACAAGAAATTTCATTACATTCTGGATGTTTTTTGCAACGCACTGTGATTCGTACGGGTCCGAGTAGCATATGTTTTGTTTTTATTATAGCAAATTTCATTTTCAAATTCCTCTTTTCTTAAATTTTAACGAAAAAAAGCAACTAAAGTGCATAAACCGAATAATCCATATGAACAAATATCAAATGAATCCGATTGAAAAAAACATAACCAAAGACCCGTACGTATCAGAATAGATGTGGCAAACAGAATACATGTGGCAAAGAGACTCGAACGTATCTAAATGTACAAATAAGCAAACAATCCAACGTTTTCTGTTCTTTTATAACTGTAAGAATTTCAAAGATCCATAGAAATTACCCAAGGTAATGTCAAAGGCCCTACCGAAGTACGTCTCAGACCATTCAAATCTAGAAAAGCTTATATCCAAGGACTAAGTGCTTATTGAATTTTTAAAAGTGCTTATTGAATGTTTTAAATTAAGGTCAATTGTAATTAGATTTAAGTTATAGTTTTAAGGCTAATATGATTTGTTATTTTATGCGACATCACAGATAGTGATAAGGCGTTAGCCTTCTGTGAGTTATTATAATAAACATACATACATACAAGTCATTTTCCACTGAAACCCTGCAACACGTGTTCTCTAAAATTTTATTCTCTACAACTTTGTTTTTGGAAGCAACTTTCTATCTCCCATAGTTCTGGAGATTCGGGTCATCCTTCCCAATTATGGAAGTGGCCATATGCCAGAATTGGGCCATATTTTCTCAAAACCCTGAAACATGTGTTCGGTTAAATTTAATTCTCTATAACTTCGCCTTTGGAATCAACTTTCTAACTCTCATAGTTCTGGAGATCTGGGTCATCCTGCCCAATTATGGAAGTGGCCATATACCCAGGAAATTGGGCCATAATTTTCCCAACCTCTGAACACGTGTGCACGTAAATTTTATTCCTACAACTTTGCCTTTGACAGTAAATCTCCATATTGCATAGTTAAGGAAATATAGACGAAAAACTGTTTTCGTATGGCCAAGAATCTCAATTTCGTCCATTCCATTGGTCCCAGTGCCCAGACCCCTGTACCGATTCCCACAAAATTTTTTTCCCAGTTTTGACACATCAAATGCTTTCATTTGACACCAAAATGAGGAATTTCCGTGCTATGCTTGCTGAGATATTTGCAAAAAAGCTTCACCGACCCTTGAAAAACCATGTTTTTGGTCACTTCCTCGACCATATCTCCGGAACCACCTAATCGATTTTGCTCATCTTCGAACTTGAATCATGAGAGGCATGTACCTTTCAGGGAAAAAAAGTTTAGGCTGATCGGTTCTGATTCGTCATCTATAGACGATAATAGATACCACATGTTACAATAAAATTGTTTGTAGTAAACGTATAGGACCTTTGTACTTCGTACGGGTCCAATTAATTGTTCTTTTCCGAAACTTAAGCACTTCAAAGACGAACATACACTTCAATAGTTTTTAATGAAATTAAGCTCTTAAACGTTGGGAACTTTGGTCATATAAATTACATATGTTCTCCTAAAATGCCTTTACACACTTGTTATTTACTATTTCACTGCAAGTTAGAATAAGTTATAAAATTTGACAGAGAAAAAATTAAAAAACACTTAGTTTGCTATAGTAGAAAAGTAGTCATGTTTATGTTCACACACTTGGCTTGTTTGAGAGGAGTAATCACTACAAACGATAATCGATATTTTGTATGAAATTTGATTTTTGATGATACTTTAAATTCACTTTACCAGCTGGTAAGCAAAAAAGAAGTAAAACAATAACAAACCGACTGTAGTAGTTTAGCCATTCCCATCTCAATGCATACAAGATTTGGCCCTGACAATAATCATAAAATTGCTAATTTGTGTTATGCCGTAATTTCAAAATACATGTGAGTTGTTTTTATTTGGCAGAGGGTACGAAGTGGTTTGGAAAATGTTGGTACATTCACGACTTATTGAAATACGAATTCGACGTTGAATTCGATGTAAGTGCTAAATAAGTCTTCCAAAAAAATTTCGTGCGATTTTTGGAATAGCACTCCTTATTTCAAAAATCGCAAGAAAATTTTATATTGAAAGGAGGCTATCGCTCGAGGGGTCCCGCACTCACAGATTTAATGGGATTCAATGAGATTTAAAGATTTAAATCCATTAAATCTCTGAGTGCAGGACCCCTCACTATCGCTATTGTTTTTTGACGATTGTTCCCTCTCAATAATTAAAAGAAACTGGCGATTGTTGAAATCAATGAATTGAATCCATTTTTGCATTTAGATACCCGTGACATACCCTGTAACAGCGCCGGAAATCGCTCTTCCTGAATTAGATGGAAAAACCGCAAAAATGTATCGAGGAGGAAAAATTTGCTTGACTGATCATTTCAAGCCGTTGTGGGGTCGAAATGTACCAAAATTTGGTTTAGCTCACTTCGTACGGGTCCAATTAATTGTTCTTTTCCGAAACTTAAGCACTTCAAAGACGAACATACACTTCAATAGTTTTTAATGAAATTAAGCTTTTAAACGTTGGGAACTTTGGTCATATAAATTACATATGTTCTCCTAAAATGCCTTTACACACTTGTTATTTACTATTTCACTGCAAGTTAGAATAAGTTATAAAATTTGACAGAGAAAAAATTAAAAAACACTTAGTTTGCTATAGTAGAAAAGTAGTCATGTTTATGTTCACACACTTGGCTTGTTTGAGAGGAGTAATCACTACAAACGATAATCGATATTTTGTATGAAATTTGATTTTTGATGATACTTTAAATTCACTTTACCAGCTGGTAAGCAAAAAAGAAGTAAAACAATAACAAACCGACTGTAGTAGTTTAGCCATTCCCATCTCAATGCATACAAGATTTGGCCCTGACAATAATCATAAAATTGCTAATTTGTGTTATGCCGTAATTTCAAAATACATGTGAGTTGTTTTTATTTGGCAGAGGGTACGAAGTGGTTTGGAAAATGTTGGTACATTCACGACTTATTGAAATACGAATTCGACGTTGAATTCGATGTAAGTGCTAAATAAGTCTTCCAAAAAAATTTCGTGCGATTTTTGGAATAGCACTCCTTATTTCAAAAATCGCAAGAAAATTTTATATTGAAAGGAGGCTATCGCTCGAGGGGTCCCGCACTCACAGATTTAATGGGATTCAATGAGATTTAAAGATTTAAATCCATTAAATCTCTGAGTGCAGGACCCCTCACTATCGCTATTGTTTTTTGACGATTGTTCCCTCTCAATAATTAAAAGAAACTGGCGATTGTTGAAATCAATGAATTGAATCCATTTTTGCATTTAGATACCCGTGACATACCCTGTAACAGCGCCGGAAATCGCTCTTCCTGAATTAGATGGAAAAACCGCAAAAATGTATCGAGGAGGAAAAATTTGCTTGACTGATCATTTCAAGCCGTTGTGGGGTCGAAATGTACCAAAATTTGGTTTAGCTCACTTAATGGCATTGGGAGTAAGTTGAATGCATTTTTAATTTTGAACACGTAATTAACGCTCAATACACTTTAGTTGGCACCATGGCTAGCTGTTGAAATACCCGATTTGATTGAGAAAGGAGTTATTTCATATAAAGAGAAAAGTGAAACATAAAAGTCGTATCACAAATACTTAAAAATTTTTTTTTTTTTATTTCAAAGACTGTCAACAATGAAAAATTAAGAAGAAAAGAAAATTAATGGAAATTAGAAGTTAAAAAAAACTGCAAGCGAGACTGGCGTACATTGGCGAGATTTGGCAACGGTTTCAAGGTGTTGAATGAACTAAATTTCGTCGTTGTTGAGCAATTCTTCTCGATCGCCGTGGTGCTCTGGATGTATTCAAATCACCTTTTCTTCTCACGGCACGCACACCTTTCTCTTGATAAGTGCATATGTTCACTCTACCATCAAACGAACATGTGGCGATCTCGTTTCGACTCGGATGCCAGTCAACGTCACGTGTGACTTCACTAGAATGCAGTTCGTAATAGATCAGAAGGAATGAATTAGCGAAAAGAATTAAAAGAACTTACGTGTGTGAGTTAATGCTGCATACAATAGCTCCAGTTAAAACATCGTACACTGAAAAAAATTAGTTAAACAGAATGCTTTTCAGATATATATGGTTTAGAAATATATGTAACCAACCGGCATTAGTTCAGATAAAAACGAAAATAGGGATAGTCCTAATCTACACTGCTTTTAAACCCTGATGACCCTGATCTGTTCACCGTTCAAAATTCGAATCTCGAAAGCCTCACAGTCCCGACTAGGAACCTGTCCAGAGCGGCAGATCCTATATTGGGTGCTACTGTTGCGGGCTGGACCAAATGGTTTCCTAGAGATTTATGTCTCAATGAGGAAAACTTCGGGCATTCACAGATAATGTGAGCGTCCGTCCATTTAAGCCAGATGCTTGCTCAGTCCACAGTGCGCTATGATCGCACCCACCACCGGCTTGATGCGTCCACTGTTCATGTTTTGCAATTCTTTAGCCCCCATCCAATCAAAGATGCGGGACGAAACGCTTCGTATGCATTCCTCCGTCATCAATGGAAGGGAATTCCACCGCACCACACTCTTTTCTCGCCAGCTCATTTCCCTCCACGTCAGATTGTCCGGGAACCCAAATCAGCGTTAACTGATTTCTCAGTCCCATCCGGTTCAGAATTTCCTTCAACTCTTTCCCTTTGGATGTCACGATAGGCATGAGCGCTTTAAACATATTATCACTGTCAGAACATACTATAACATTTGTCCCACATGTATCTGCTGGAATTGCCTCTTGCGCTCCCATCAGTGCCACAAAAGTCTCAGCCTGAAAGACCTCAGAGAACCCAATTTAATCTTTCCGCAAGCGGTTGCAGAGAAAATACTCCCACTCTTGTGCCGTTTGAAGTTTCAGAACCGTCAGTGAAGCTCACGACTCCTCTACCTGACAGGTACGACAGTTCCAAACTCCTTACAAAATCTTTCTACAGTTTCATTCGGTGCCTAGACACCGCAAAGGCCAAGTTAGTTGTAGCCTCCTAGATTTTCACATGACCCGAAATGAAATTCGGAGTCCAAAAATCCGCCGTTCATATGGGGCGAAACAAGAGCTCCATACCTAAATTTCAAGGGGGTAGGGGGTAGGTTATTCATAAAATGTTTTGGAATGTAGCAAGCTAATAACAGATTTTGCACCAGTTCAAGATTTCCAAAAATAATCTAAAGGGTGAGTCCGCTAAGACATTGTTGATTTCATCTTTAACTTTCGATAAATTAAACGTTCACTGATCTTGGCAGTTGGAGTACATTTCATGGTTTGCAATGTTTTGAAAATTTTTTTGCTCCAGTCTATTCATCAGGCACTACTAATTTCTCAACGGGAGTTTCGTCTTTATGTAGGTTCATCAACATACATCTCACTTGTAAATTATACACGGGATTAAATTTAGAAATACAAAATTTAATCAAAAATCAAAATTTTATGAAAATACAAAAAATCAACTTGATCAATTGAATGTTAATGATAAACTGAACTTTACTCTCATTGTAACAGAAGGTTTAGCAATGATGTTCTAAAGTGAATTGAACATAGTAAAACAAATAGACCACTCTGCCGACTATCGTTTCACTGTTCCCACATTTATATCTATTCTTTCTCGTTCATTTTCAGCAAGTTCCCATCGAAAAAGTTTCAAATTCTCTTCCGGCTAGTGCTTTTTTCTAAATATGATATAAATGCACTTGCCGATGGGCACTTTAGAATTTTCCAACGGGAAGTTGCAAAGATCGAGAATGAAAAGTTTACATTTGAAGTCGGAATTTCCCGTTGCAAAATCGTAAATTGTCGACCGACTTGAAAAATCATTAGTTGGTAATAAGTTTGGAGCTTTTCCAAGGGGAAAATTCAAAATACAAACGAGAACTCGAACGAGAATGAAACATTCTCATACGAAGCCGAAACTCCATTTGAAAAATTCGTAAACTACAGCGGCCAAACGGGTTTGATCCATTGTGTTATCGAATGAAAAATTTAACCACCTCCGAGAAAAAATGTTATGCTGCCGTAGCTGTCGATTTTATATAGCTCCGTTAACAGCTTTTGAATCTCGTTCAGCTTTTTCCTAGCAATCCTTATGTCGTCCGTCCGTAAACTCGATTAAATCTTTACAGATTTTGAAAATTTTTCGCCCAAAATATAATCGTAGAATTGCAAAGATCAAGGGCTTCTGAAGAAACGGTGGAAAATGCGGTAAAAACGTAAATTTTTCTGGGTCGGGGAAACTATGTAAATGAAATGACAATGGACCTCAGAAAACGTAATAAATTTTTGTGAGAATGGCTTGAGTGTTTCGGGCTGTGGAGTTCACTGAGTAAGCTTAACTCGTGCTTGATCGTACAAGATATTACAAGAATTACATAAATAGGTTGAAGTTCTATATTGCTTGGAACGGGTTTTTAGACCCGTACGAAGAACGAAGTTCTTCGAAAAGGGGTCTGATGCGTTTACCACGACGTTTGCAACTACCCTATTTTGGACCCAGGAGTAGGGGGAGCATCGATCATGGTCCTTAGATGACGAATCAACAAAAAAACATATCCAGGGGACCCGTACGCAAAGATACGAAATGTTGCCTCTACTCATAAGTGCATGAAATTACGTCGACATTAAATTATATTGAAAATTTCCGGGCAATACTTAAAATCCCGTCCGAAAAAACAGAGCAAAAACCTTTCTAAATCCTTTAAAAAATTTAAAAATTTAAAAAAATTGCACCAGGGCCGATTTTAGAACCGACCTAGAGCACTTACGAGAGGCCCCTGATCCACACTTCTATGAACAAAAGTGTTCTCATCTTTTTTCTCTGCAAAACCGCAACAAAACCTCATAATTAAAGAAATATTCACGAAAAATCACTAACTATTGTATGTGGTCGCGTAGCGTGAGTTGGGTCCACACTGAGGACTCTACAGCCCGAACCACTCAACATATTTTGACTAATTTAATTTTCATGATTTTCTGATGTTCACATCTTTCATTCAAAAGCTTGAAGAGCGATATAAGTGAAAAAGATCCACCAACCTTCAAAAAACCACGTTTTTTACCACTTTTTCGACCATAACTTCAATTTTTTTATTATTTTTCGGATGAGATTTACTTGATTTATGTAGAAAAAACACGTTGGGTCCTAGTAGAGATTCAGTTTTAGGGCCCTGACTGAGACCAAAAGCTAAAAATTAAAAAAGTTTCTTCCATAAAGTGTCAGGCATGCCCAGGCCTTTCAGACAAAAAAAATTATTTCAAAATCGGAAAAGATTTACTCGAGATATGTACAAAAGACCAAAAACCACTTAAAAAGTCCTAGCTCGGCGGCCCTTGGGCGGACAGCGCTCAGATTCAATCCCATAAAAGATTTTCGAATTAACTTTAAAAAGTTTATGAAAATCGGTTGAGCTTTACTCAAGTTAACGTGGTGACGAACGGACGGACGGACGGACATTTTCGTTATTGTTGATTCGTCATCTAAGGACCATGATCGATGCTACCCCCTACTCTAGGGTCGAAATTGGGATGGTTACAAACGTCGTGATAAACGCATAAGACCCCTTTTCGAAAATTTATGAAAGAAACTTTTTTGATTTTGAGGTTTGGACTCAGGGGCCCTTCATAAATTACGTAACGCTGAAATTGGCATTTTTTAGACCCTCCGGTTGTTACGTAACGCAACCAATGAGGAAAAAACGTCGAAAATACTGTTTGACACTTTTCTTTCAATTTCCTTCCACATCAGTCATGTGATGTTTTTGTCAATGTTAATAGTTCCAACTTTTCCAAGATTCTAAGAGCAGAACAACAATCTACAAAATATGGTTTGTTGATTTTTCTAAATAAGGTGTATTGTGAGGTCTATAGATTCGTGCAACTGTCGGAACAACATCTCAACTGTTTTCACGAACTACATTTTTTTATTTCTTCTAAAATTGCAATACACTCTCTAGAACGGACTTAGGATGTGACATAAGTCAACTAAAGGACCAAAACTTGATTTCGGTGAACAACCAACATGACACTAGATATTTTGTTTTGTATACATTTGCAATGCAACTTCGGTAATTCTGGTCGTCTATTAGACCTATGTCACATCTTAGGTCCGTGCTACAGAATGCGTTGGAAATTGGCATTTCTCTTACCATGAACACAACAAGCACAAACACATTTTACCATTGTTTTGATTTTTTCGACATACATGTGATGAGCATCTTTGTAAGAAATATGTTGCGTTACGTAACGCTACTGTCGTACCACCCCCCTCCCCCTGTAATGCTTCGCCCGAACCCCCCACCCCCACTTCAGCGTTACGTAATTTATGAACGGCCCCTCAGCCAGAGCCCTAAAGCTGAATATCTACTAGGGCAAAATGTTTTTTTCAGATAAATCGTGTAAATCTTATCCGATTTTCAAGAAATTTTTTCCTGAAAGACAATCAAAAAATTTATAACGGAATTGAATTTGGGCAATATTGGTCAAAAACTTTCGAAGTTACAGTCGAAAAAGTGGTCAAAATCGTGGTTTTTTGAAGGTTGGTGGAACTTTTTCACTTTTCGAAAATATTGATAATGAGGTTTTTCGGCAATTTCCAGTCCAATTTAGTGAGGACTTAATTGCATATACTTAAGACTTCAGACAATAGATACGTTCGATTCTTTTTCCAGCATCTACTCTGTTTGCCACATCTATTCTCATACGTACAGGTCCTTTGCATATGTTTCAATATTGCCTTTTGAACATGATTTATTGAGGACGTAATTGGTAATTTAATGAAATGTACCTTGCGGATCGTAGCTTATTTTACGGTCGGGTGCTTTCAAATTTACATTAGTTCTCTACGTTCTCTACTTATCAGCTGTTGGTCAGCTGACCATTCAAATTTAAAAAAAGAAAAAAGAAAAGTTTCTGTCGAAAGACACAAGACTGATACAAACTATCAATTTCTCCATTATTACGTTTTTATTGAAACGAATGTTTCCCTTCTATCCTAATACTCGATGATCTCAATCCGACCCATAGAGCTTTTCTTAAGTCCATTAGGGAATTTATTTCCCGTCTATTTTTTGGGAACTGAGAAAAGAGAAGTACTGGAAATGAAAAAAAATTCCCTGGGAAAATTTGAATAATTTCTTATGTTATTTTCAGAGTAGATAAAACGCCAATTTTTCTTAAGAAACTATAAAAAATAGTTTCTTTCAACATTTGTTTGCATTTTTCACTTCTTTCAAATTCGAAATACGGGTGAAAAAACGCCAAATTATCAAACGCAGAGCTAAGTTGTAGATTCGCGTCATATCTTAGACATAAGTGCGCGTATTTTAAAATCTCATTTTAGATACGAGCGCGGCTTTTTACACATAGCTCCGCTAGCATGGACAGTAAACATTGGTTTTGACTAGAAGCTAGCACTGATGAAATTATTTTATCTGGGCTTGTGTACATATACAGGCCATTGTGTGAACGTACAATACAGATTCAATTAGACCTACAAATATAGACCTGCCAATTCAGTGTTCATGCTTTTTGAACCGTAGAGATCTTCAATAAAAGTATTAAAATGTTGTGTGCATAACCGGATTTTTCCTTATAATTTATATTCTGTATGTTTCGGTATGACCGAAAGTCGAGCGGTAGATCACTTTTGTGATTAATAGGAATATATGCGATTGAAGTGGTTAATCAATGTTTCACTATCACAGATCAAAGATTACCCGAGTCCGATGTCTTCTAATATTTGTATTGCCATGGTACATCATGCTTAATCTTTGAAAATCGCTGATTTACTCATAGTCATAGGTGGTTAAGTGATCTGAACGAGGTGGAAAGCCGAAATCAGTAAAAATAGAAAGCATAAAAAATCTACTTTTTAAAAAGAAAGTACGAAAAATTCTCTTTGCGACTCTCGGCTAGTCGATTTAACCTCGTTTGAACATATGACTTGCTAATTTTTAAAACAAGAATTGCATTGCAATTGCCGAAATTACTAACATAATAACCAGTGGTCCACGAATAACTCATAGCTATTTTATCACTCTTAGTCTGCATTATCCTTTCTAACAACTAATTAAATATGATCAATTAGTTCAGCGCATAAACCATGCATGAAAAAAATTACAAAGAACCGGGAAGCTGGAATATACATTCCCGGGAAACGGGTTGTAATGGTACCGAAATTTTTTCCCGGGAACATTCCCTAAACTCCATCTGATGCAAATGGTATATAAAAAGCAAAAGCAGCCGACCGTATATTTAATTCTTTCTCTAAGTTTTTCGGTCTTCTGAATGAAGTCATCTGCGTATCTACGTTCCCGAATATCATTTAATTGCGTATTGCCAATAATAGATAAAGACTCAGATTATATTCAGAATTTTACATTATCTCGAAATCGCCTGTTCCACTAAATTTTCGTAAACTTAACTTACTTATAAGTCTTCCATTTCCATCACCCGCATAAATATATCGCTGACCCGTACTCTCCAATGGTGAGAACTTTGCTCGAATCAAAGTTTTACTCACAACATGACCTCGATAAGTCATCACTGATACGTCATCTTCCAAAATAATTTCTGTGTTATAAACTGTAAGAAAACGTTTACTAAAAACATTCAATCTCGCTGAATAAAAACTTACATTCCTTTGGAACTTCGTCCCATCGATAATCCCAATCGTTAATATGTCTAGCAGCTTGTTTCAATCTTGCAAGCCTATCCTCGGCTCCACTTTTGGAGAACGATCGAATATCCCACAGCTTAATGCTCTGATCTTTTGAATTCGATATTAAATAGCGACCGTCATTTTTCGAATCAATGTAAGTGATGCCATCGAGGTGGCCAACCAGAATTCCAACAGGTTCCGGATTCGCTTCGTTGGTCAAACAACGTCGATCCCATAATTTAACTACACCATCATCCATACCACTAAACATCACATTTGATGAGTTATCTAGGAATCCCACTGTATTGACATCAATTTCATTTTGTAAACAATTTCTGACAGGAATTTTAAATGTTCGACGATTCAAATATCTGTCGTAAATATAGATACAACCGTCACTGGCACCGTTTATGATTTCTTTGCCACACGCAGAAAACGATAGTGAGAACACACAAAATCGCGGTTGTTCTACTTGCAAATACAAGCATTGAAGATCTTCATAGTTGTTACCCATAACAGGTGAAATGTGCACTGGAAATAAAGTAGCATGTAGAAAATAAATGAATTGCAGATGTTTTTAAAAATTTACAACACTTTGACCATGTACTGTACGCAAAGTATTGATCATCCGGACTAAATGCAACATCGATGATGCTCCAGCTGCAAACAAAATGTTTAAATTTCTTATTATAAAAAAAGATATTTTGAGGGAAAATCGACTGAAATTCAGAAGAGTACTGGATACTGAGTACTGAGTACTGAGTAAATCTCTAAAGAAACAAAGACCAACGCTATGATGGATTTGTAATTTATGGGCATTCTAATGGGCCTCTATTTTCTTGTATTTTTTGCATGACGTAATTTATGCATGGCCCCTTAAACATTTGATTTCGTATCTTTCCTACACAAAATGATTTTGTTCACTAACGCAATTAACAACACAATAACAACAAAAGAAAATATTGTACAAATGTAAAAAGGATTTTGTATGTACATCAAGTAGAAAATAAGCGTGAAAAAAAGTTAAAAAAAAGGGGGTTCGAGGAGCGGCAGCCACAGGACGAGCTACAATTCAAAAATATGTGTATTCAACATTGAAAATAATGATCGTACAAAATCCCGAATTACAAAATCCAGAAGAAAACATATGCAATAGACTCGTACGCATCAGAATAGATGTAGCAAACAGAAAAAATCTTACAAAAAGATTCGAACGTATCAAAGTAAATATTGCCTTAACTCCTAAGTATATACAATCATGTCCATATTAAATTGGACTGGAAATTACCGAAAGGGCAATATTGAAAAACCCGTAAGAAGCAACGGCGCTTAAAACCTCTCCAAGCCCTTAAAATAAGCCCAGAATTTAGAACCGATCTACAGCACTTAGGAGTGCTACAGCCCGAAACACTCCGCATATTTTCACTAATTCAATTTTCGTGATTTTCTGATGTCCCCATTTTCCATTCAAAGCCTTCAAGACCGATTTCCGTTGTAGTTTCGTGAAAAAGTTCCACCAACCTTCAAAAAACCACGTTTTTGAACAATTTCTCGACCTCGAAGTTTTCGACCGAGGTTGCCCAAATCCAATCCTGTAATCAATTTTTTGATTATTTCAGGGTAAAGAAATGTTTTTGAAAATCGGTTGAGTTTTACTCAAGTTATCGGACGGAGAGACGGAAGGACGGACATTTTTTTATTGCTGATTCGTCATCTATGGGCCATGATCGATGCCTCCTACTCCCGTGTCGAAATTGAGGTGGTTGCAAACGTCGTGGTAAACGCATAAGACCCCTTTTCGAAGAACTTCGTTCTTCGAACGGGTGTTAAAATATGCAAGCCTCAAAATATGGAAGCATTAAAATCCATAAGACTCAAAATTAGGAATCCGGAATGTAGTTAAAATTCCGTATTTTTTAAGGATTTTTTGAAATTAGCCAGTACTAGTACGGTAATAGCCTTAGTGAGATCGTAGCGCTCTATAGTTTTAAATTGTACGATTTCAGGAAATTGGAAAATTATAAAGGATGATGATGGAAAGATAACAACGAAATGATAATTGATAAATGAAAGACTACCAATTCTTTCTGTTTTCGGGAAAACTATATAAAACTCATTTTTTACCGAAGATCCATGGCCATTTGTTGAGAACCCAAAAACACTACAACGGTATCACGGTATACATTGTACACAATCATAACACGAGATAAAAGCAAAAGAACCACCTATCATTTTACGCGAGATCCGTAGCTCAGTATTTGCCGCTACAGCTTTTTCTGAGGTAAGTGCAGGAGATGTTCACACAATCTCTAAAAAACACTTAAAGTCACACTTTTCGGACTATATTTGAAGAGTTGGCATGGATTACAATTATGGAAGTGGAGAAATCTACGTCCTATTTATTGATTTTTTAGAACCGCACGAAAAACGAAGTTCCTCGAAAATGGATATATTGCGTTTTTTTTAACACGACATTTGTAACTAGTTGATGGGGGAAATAGCGGAGTAACATTAATTACGGTCTTTATTCCTTCGATGCCGAATCTGCAAAAAAAAAAAAATTTGTCCGTCCGTCCGTAACACGGATAACTCGAGTAAAACTGCACCGATTTGGGCACTGTCGACCAAGGGCCGCCTAAGAGGAATTAGGTTTTTAGTACATAACTCGAGTAGATCTGCCCCGATTGTCAAAAATTTTTTTTGAATTGAAAGGAGAAAGGTCTAGGAATGCCTAACAATTTTTTGATTTCGAACACTTGGACTCAGCCAGGGTCCTATAACTGAGTTTCTAATAGGGCTCATGGGGTTTTTCTTCATAAATCGTGGCAATCTTATCAGATTTTCGTAAATCTTTTTTTTTCGGAAAGATAATCCAAATCCCTCTTCAAGGTTCTGAATGAAAGATATGGACTTCAGAAAAGCAAAAAAATAAAATTAGTGAAAATCGGTTGAGTGGCTCGGGATGTAGGGTTTTTAGTGCAACTTACGCTACGCAACCCTAGACTTTCCTCCAGTGTTGTAAAGAGAAAAAAGAAGAACTATGGGTCCACGGCCTCTCCTTAGCGCCATAGGTCGGTCCTAAGGTCGTGACTACCTCGATTTTTTTTGCTTTGTTGTGGAGTAAATTGAGGGGATTTTTTTTTCAATCAAATTGAATGTGGACGTAATTTCATACACTTAAGAGTTAAGGCAATATTTACTTGGATACGTTCGAGCCTTTTGGCTACATTCTGATGCGTAACGGTCCCTTGCATCTGTTTAAATTTTGTAACACCCCTGCCACACGAGCTTCGATCCCTCCTCCCCATCTTGCGTGACATACTTTATGAATCTCGCATTACCTTAAATTTTCCATCTCAAGTGAGAATTTATTTCATGCGAGTTAAAGCAAAGGAAATAACATGTGAGAAAACTTCGCGTGACTTCTCGCTTGTTGCTAGGGTAGGGACACCGCATCCACGCTATGACATTTTGCTAATAATATTTGGGTACTATTTAAACGTCAAGTTGTTATTTATTTTTTATCAAGTTAAAAACTGTCAGAAGTTAAAAAATTTAAAACTTCAAGTTAAAATTTCTAAAGTGTAAAGTTGGAATTTTGAACCCATCAAATAGGAAATTCAGAACCGCCAACTTGCAAATTTGAATTTGTCAAGTTCAAAATCCAAACCTTGCAGGGAGGTGCGGGAAATGCTTGATTTAACTTCCTCCTCGGAAATTCTTCGGGAATTGGATGTGTTGGAGGATTTTTGTGAAGCCATTTGCAATTCGTTTACATTAAAAAGTATGTCACATCCTAGAGAAATCAAAGATCTTTCAAACAAAAAAAAGTTTGCCCAATCTATGAGGATGTGAAGTACAGTGTAGGATGCACAGGTGGGTTTTTAAATCATGCTTAAAGTATACTTTTGGTAGGCTTTTTGACGATTTTCACATCCTCCGAAAAGTATCGGACGAAATTTTTGATGCGTTTTAAAAAGTGCATCGTAAATGGAGTAAAAAAATTTATAGTGTCAACCTACCGGCAAAAAGTGCATTGAAAAAGGAGTTGGCTCATTCCAACGGTATGTAATGTAACTTGTTTACTCTTACTACCACTTTCTTTAAAAATTGAGACAAAACATACCGTTCCTTACATTACAACACATTTACTTTGCAAACTTCAATAAATTGGTCGCGTTCACCATTGTTCTCAATACAAACTGGTCTGAGGAATCAGATCACTTTAGTTTGGGTACCTGGGCACTCTGACGTGGAAGGGAATGAAAAAGCTGATGAGCTAGCCAAGGCGGGTGCCCAGAGCCTTTTATAAGGATTTCGGACTGGGGGGGGGGATTTTCGACAAGGGGGCCAAAATTTTTCATTGAAGGGGCCCCAAATTCTTAATAAGAGGGCCCAGTCGTGCTTATTCCTATTATGTTCGCGTTGTGAAAATCTGATATAGTAGAAATAGTGAAATAATGTATTTGCGAGAATTTCTTTATGATTTTCTTTCAAGTTAGAAAATAACTTATGCGAGCGTAGCGAGCGAGAAAAATTTTATTGAATAAAATGAACTATGCTGGAAGCAATTAATTTTCGATAAGAGGAGAAAGCACACTAAAAATAGTGTCAAGCGCCCGCAGGTGAAGTTTTTTTTTCAAATTGCAATACTCTGAGTATAAGATGAGGGAATCGCGAGCGCAGCGAGCGAAAAATTTTTGCTGAGTGAGACCTAATAGGTGAGCCAATTTTGGGTACAGAAATTGGGTTCTGTTGAAAAGATCGTTTTTTTTTTTCTTTTTTCCGCTTTGAAATAAATTTATAAAACACGAAATTGAGTTTATGACAATAGAAGATTGTATTTTAATAAAGAATTTTCCATAAAAAAAACGAGGGACTATTCCGGATCGCTGTAGGCGTTGCGTCAGGCATCCCGAATTTAAAATAAATTTAAAAATTGCCCAACTACTGAATATTACGAGGGTTGCCTTTTATGTTTCTGGACTTCCAGCCCGAAACTCGCAAATCTGCAGATCCTATTTCAAAATTGACTATTTTTTATGGTAAATTTTCTTTTACGTAGCGTCAGTGGATGCGAAGCTATAGACCTCCGTTTAAGACACTTCAAAAACACGTCTTTTCATTGTATCATCTGTTGCTTTTCGCTATTAAAATCACACTCCACGAAGTTTGTATTCACGTAAGCATAATCTTCAGTGTACGATAGATACCTGACCAGTCAATCGTTTGAAATAACTACAAAAACCTTTGTTCAACAAGTGGTGTGGTAGCTAGCATTTTCGCGGTACAAGTCGATAACGGGGCGTTCTGACCCGATTTCCCTTATTTTGATACCCGATTTCCCTTATTTTGATAAACACTTTTGATAATCAAATTGTTGTGTACTAATCAGAATTGACGACTTTACTATCCTCAAAAGCTATTCAGGCCACTTTTCCTTTGATATTGATGAGAATTGTGTCCATTCCTTTCAAAGCGATTCTATTCTTAACAACTTCAGCTGCGTTCAACTTTTGTCGTAGCACCTAAACATGAAGTTTCTGCATTGTTTCATGCCTGTAGGCATAGATTCATAAAACGTCACTAGTGTGGATGTTATTCACACGCTTTGAAGCACTTTTGTAACATTTCTCTGGTGTTTCTTGGCACCAATCGACGCAGGCCTCCCACTGACCCTTTCCCACATTAAGCGGTACTCAACAAGAACGAATATAATTTTATATCCAAATGTCCATCAAAGTTTGTTTTTATGTTAGTCATTTTAATGCCTAAGGTTGACTGAATGTCACAGTATGTCACTTTGCAATCAGTTTTTATCATATCACGCACAGCTCTGTTGGTTTACTGAAGAAAATTTTCGAGTGTAAATTTTGTTTTTTCATGGAGACGAAATTTTCATAATTCTGTGGTTACGCATTCATTGACGCTACATAAAAGTGATCTAAGAAAATTTACCAGAGAAAATAGTAAATTTTAAAATTGGATCGCCAGTTTTACGACTTTCGGACTGGAAGTACCCTAGGCCAGAAACATAAAAGGCAAACCCTCGTAAGAATCATTGTAAAGCGCCGCAGGCGAAATTTTTTTAGTAGAAAATGAGTGGAACATTTTTTGCAAGTTGAAAATGAGTGGGGTGCACTGGGGTGGATTTTTATGAAGTGGGGTGGATTGGGGTGGGACTGGGGAGGATTTTTCCTCCGAGCTTGTATGTTATAAAAGGCCCTGCGGGTGCCGAAGCTCTCATTCACGGCCCTGAGGCTTTTTTGCCGATTACTCGACCTGCGCGTGTAGAAGCGCTGGGGAGCTGGGTGATGAGGAGGCATGTGGAGCGCTCGGAAGGATACTATGGTGGTATCCACACCAAGCGCTTTTTCCCGTGAAATGGGCCAAATCTCTGCTAGGGATGGACGGGAATCGCATCAGGAGAGTGGTAGGTACGATCACTGGACATTGCGGGCTGAATGGGCACATGAAAAAGCTTAGGCTCTCGGCGACCTCTATGTGTGCGTGCGGCTTAGAGGAAGAAACGGGATTTCATGTATTATGTGAATATCCCAGTTTCTTCCAACTGAGGCGCAGGCTGCTGGGAGGGTATGTTGTGAGACCGTCCGAAGTTGCTAGCCTAGAACCAGCTACTTTGAGCAAGTTCTTGGAGGCGACAGGGAGGTTTATGATTTAAATGATGAACGAGAAAGGAACAAAGGATCTTCAGATCTGTGTTTCAAGATTGGTAAAACGATCGTCCCAAGCTGATAAATCTATAAAAAAACTGGTAAATTTTTTGTAAAATTGACCGAAAATGCATTTGTGTACACTCAGTTTCTATAGCATTTGCATTATTTACTGCGGTAGAATGGTACGTGGAATGAGCCTTATGTTGATGTGAATGTCCCCACCTCGACTATTATGGATTTATTAGTCGAGGTTATTGTGAATAATGGAAATAAATGACCTGATTGACGTGAATGAAATCACCATGGAAACAGGAATGAAAGTCATTCAAATGTATGTTTTTATTATCATCATTATCTCACATTTAATTGCGAATAGTTGCAAAATATTGTCTGTGTGCAATAAATGGATGAGAATTACCTTTTTTTCAAGTTTCTCTCCATTTTTAATGCACAATTCGTGTACTTAAACAAAAAAAAAATTCCTAACAGCTTATTCATTTGGATTTTGACATTCAGTTCAGAGCATACTTATCAATGCGGTGTACTTGAATTTGAATCAATGATTTATTTGGGAAGTGATTTTTCGAACTTTTTTTTTCTTAAATTGCTTTGTTTTTCCATATATATATTAAATTTTTTTATCATTCTCGACTAAAATGATAAAAAAATTTAAATCCATCTATATATGAACAATATAGTGCGAGATTGCAACCAAGTTGCATTAATAACTACGTATAACTAAACAGTTTCACTCTTAAATACATACCCAACATCCTTCGCCTGAATGCGATTAATTCTATGGTAAGTTGGCTTTTTGGAGTCAAATACGCGGAGAACTTGGTCTAAAATAAAAAGACTTTGTAACAAAATTTCATTTCAAGAGACTTTTGTTACCATAAACGAGACAACCACTTCGTCGTTTACGTTTAATAAGTACAAATGAGCTCATCCATTTTTTAAAAAATAATTACCGTGACTAGCTGTTAAGAAATAGTTTCCATTTTTCGAGTAACATCCGCAGTAGACTTTTTTGTGGTAGTCAGCAATTGTCTCGCTTTGATTAGGAAGATATTTGTTGTTAATTTTACACCGTTCTTGATTGGTAAACCCCGAATTGTTTCTTCCACTGCCGAACTGAAGTGATAAAGCAAAACAATAAAACCTTTCATAATGAAATAAGTAATCAAAATATCCAGATTTACCTGTCTGTCACCTATCATTTTGACAATAGACCAATTCGTGTTGGTTACATTGTCATTGGGCTTCACTCCAGAGGCAGCTTTTACGCTTTGAAAAATGGCACTTGTCTTCAATTTTACCAAATCTGGTTTGATTCTAATTTTCGGAATTCGTTTCATATTGTAATATGATTGTGGTTCTCTGGACAATTCGCCACTAAAATTATGTTTAATTCATTATTTTGCAATTTTTATTAGCATGATATTCAGAGACCTACAAATGATATTGGAAGGTACTCATAAATATGTTAAGTGTATCAATAAAAACAATGTCGATGAATGTAATAAAATTTTGTTGCACTAGTGATTATGTCCTTGGGCCATTTCACGAAAACTTCATTCCCACGCTCGAAATGCTCAGTTGTTATTATATTCATATGAAAAAAGGTGATTTACAAAAGTTGATTCTTTAACTGGAGTTTAGTCAGAGGAAATTAGCTATCATTTTGTAACAACTGAGCATTTCGAGCGTGGGAATAAAGTGTTCGTGGAATGGTCCAAGAGACAATATTGAAAAGCACGTCCGAAGCAACAACCAAAGGTGTGAAAAACCCCTTCATCCCCTTACTAAAAACGACATGGCGCCTTTTCCACTCAATTTTCTCTATAACACTGCACAAAAAACCTCGTAACTCAAGAAGTATTTATAAAAAGTCATCAACTATCATGTAAATACGGTCGACTATCGCGAGTTAAGTCCAAACTATATAATGTACCACAGAGCTCGAACCACTTCGATTTACGAAAATCGAATGTTATTTACCCGATTTATGTAAAAAAAAACACGTTGGCGCCTTGTGTAGACTCAGTTTCAAGGCCCACCCGAAGCAACGACGCAAAAAATCTCACCAAATCCCTAAGAAAGCCTAAAATTTAAATGGAAATTTCCAAAAAAAACTTTGAAGAAAAAATTAGAAACATATTTTTTCACACAAAACAAATTTTTTTTTGTACTAACATATGCAACAGTGTTATGTTACGAAAAGACTCGAACGTATTTAAGTAAATATTGCCTTAACTCTTGAGTGTGTGAAATTACGTCCACTTTAAATTGTATTGGAAATTGCCGTGAGGGCAAGATTGAAAAACCCGTCCGAAGAAACGGTGTAAAAAATTTTTCCGAAAGCACAAAATTGACCCCCAAATAGACAAAAATGTTCATCTCAATTTTTTCTACAACATAGCAAAAAACCATTTTTTTGTCTAGGGCCGACCTTAGGCCATAAGGAAATGCCTCGGACTCATACTTTCATAGACAAAAATGTTTCCCTCAATTTGCTCTGCAACATAGCAAAAAAAAAAAAATTTTCTGTTAGGGCCGACTTTAGGACAGACCTGAGGCCCACTTCAGCCCTAAGCACAGCCACCGGGTCCTTTGTTTTTGAATATAATTCGGTACTCGATTACCTCTTGAATAGAAAAAGAATCAACACAAATCAGTTAGAATTTATCCGATTTATGTAAACAAACACGTTGGGTCCTAGTAAAAACTCAGTTTTAGGGTCCTGACTGAGTCCAAGGGTATCAAAGAATTTTCTTCCATAAAACGAAAGAAAGTCCTAGTCCTAGACCTTTCGATCCAAAAAAAATTGAAAATCGGAAGAGATTTACTGTAGTTATGTACAAAAAACACGTATGGCCCTTGCAGAGACTCGTTTTCAGTGCCCTAGCTAAGTCTAAGGACTCAAATCCAAATAGGTTTCTTCCATAAATTGGGGGGCCCAGGACAGAATTTTCAAACAAAAAAATTTATGACAATCGGAAAAGATTTACTCGAGTTATGTAGGTGTTGTAGAGAAAAAAGAAGCGAACTTTTTTGTCCATGGAGGAATGGGCCAGAGGCTAAGTGCTCTAGATTGATTCTAAATTCTGGGCTTATTTAAAGGGCTTGGAGAGATTTTTTGCGTGTTGTTCGGACGGGTTTTTCAATATTGCCCTTTCGGCAATTTCCAATCCAATTTAATGAGGACGTAATTGCACATACTTTAGAGTTAAGGCAATATTTACTTAGATACGTTCGAGTCTTTTCGTAACATCTATTCTGTTTGCCACATCTATTCTGATACGTACGGGTCCCTTTCATACGTTTTAATATTTCCCTATTGGCAATTCCTAATCTAATTTAATGTGGACGTAATTGCGAGTTATGTTTGATCCTTTTCTATTCTGATGTGTACTGTCCCTTGCATATGATTTGACTATACCTTCGAAAGTTTTTGACCGCATTCACCCAAATTCAATCCCTTTTTTACTTTTTCAACAATTTTTGTAGGAAAAATAAATGAAAATCAGTTAAGATTTACAGAGTTGTCATGTTGACAAACAGATTTAAAAGAAAATTCATCCACAAAAAACTACAAAACATCGAATTGGATTTATATGATCTTCACCTGATGATAACAAAGAATAATAGTTCATATATGGAATGGATTTTGTGCTTAAGAGCAATAAATGAACAAATAAGTAAAACTATTAGAAAAAAGAAACGCCGTTTAAACAAAAAATTCGAAGCTTTAATGCAAAATAAAAACAAATATAATGGGCCACATCAAACAGTGCAAGACGTTCCAAATTATGTGGTGAACCTTTCATCCGAAATTTTCTCCGAAAAAGAAATGAAATTGTTAAATAAAGGATTAAATTTTGCACCAAAACAAACGAAAGTGGACCTTGAAACAGCAGTGGCGGATATCGAAACAGCAATAAAATATATGAATGACGTCGACAAGGAAACAATAAGGAAGGCAGTGAAACCGATCATCAAAAATCTATCTTACGAAAAAGAGATTCCTTCGCATCAATCGACATCAATAAAATCTGATTTTTCCATACTAAAGGACCTAAAATAAAAAGAGGTCTTTTACATGAAAGCTGACAAAGGTAATGCAATGGTCATAATGGACAAATTGGACTACGAAGAAAAAATGGAGGAAACGGTAACAAATAATTCTTTCAAAATAATAAAAAGAAACCCTCTACCAGCAATGACAAAAAAATCAGTTGAAATCATCAAATTAATAGAATCCGCATATCAAGTACCAAAATGGAAATTGAAATTATCGAATCCGCGACTCCCAATGATCTACGGTTTACCTAAGATCCACAAAAAGGGACCACTAAAAATGAGACCAATAATTCCAAATATCAACTCACCAATGTACAATATATCTAAATGGGCAGTCAGCGAAATAAACAAAATTCCCCATCCACCGAATTTATCAGTTAAAAACACCTTCGATTTCGTAGATAGCATTAAAGACGAAACATTAGAAGAAGATGAAATTATGAGACGTAGTCTCACTATACCCAAACATAGATGTACCAAAGGCTTTAGACGAAATAAACAACTGGCTCTTCGAAAGTAATCTACCAGATTGTAAGGCCGATGTACTTTTCAAAGCCATAAAAATCTGTATGGAGACTAATCAATTCCAATTCCGAGGCAAATTCTATAAACAGTCATACGGCGTAAATATGGGCAACCCATTATCATGTTTCGTAGCAGATATTTTCGTTGGAAATATTGAAATGGATTTGAAGTCAAAAGGTTTGCTCCCTAGAATATGGAAACGATTTATAGATGATGTTTTTGCTATAATTAAAACCAAAGACGTAGAAAAAACATTAAAAATTATTAACGAACAACATTCAACGATAAAGTTCACAGTGGAAAAAGAAAAAGACAACAAATTATCGTTTTTGGATGTCTTACTAACCAGAAAAAGCAACAAAATTGAAGTATCAGTATACCGAAAGCCAACACACACCGACAGATACATAACAAGCGATTCCCACTGTCCTGTAAGTACAAAAATTTCAGCCTTCAACAGTATGGTTTATAGAATGTGTACATTACCATTGTCAGCCAAAAACTTTATGGAGGAACTAAATGAAATTAAGAAAATAGCAGCAGTGAATGGTTACCCAAACAATATGATAGAAAATTTAGTTGAGAAACAAAGCAAACAGTTGCGAAACAAAAAAAGATCAACTTTCTATGAACAACAACGTGAAACCAAAATCTATGCCCCCTTCAATTTCATCCCATCAATAACGAACCACTTAAAACCAATATTCAACAAATACAAACTTAACCTGGCCTTAAGTAACACCAGAAAATTGTCCCACCTCCTTGGAAACACTAAGGACAAAATAGACAACCTTGAAAAGTCCGGCATCTATAAAATTACATGCGGCAACTGCGGGAAAATTTACACAGGACAAACCCGAAGGCAGGTTAAAATTCGTTATTTAGAGCATTGTGGACATATTAAACATAATCGACCATCAAAATCAGCAGTCGCATGCCATGCATTGAATTCAAATCCCGTTCATTTTAATATAAAAATAGAAAACGTCGAACTTATCAAACATGTTAGGAATTCAAAACAGTTAGATGCATGGGAAATTATTTACATGAAAAAATACAAGTGCAACTCAATGAACATAGACCCTCCACCAATACAGTCCTTCTTATTTAACATGCTGAAATGAGAGGTCAATGAACTTGAGCCAACCGGCCCTCACACCTATAAATGTCTTTTTAATAATTTTACAGCTCCATTTGTTAACCAAGGTCGAAAATACTCTTTCGCAAAATGCACTTCATATCAAAAGAAATAGATGTTATTTTGATTTTTAGTTGCAGATTAGCTATTGAGAATGGACAACGTCCGAAATGCATATAGCACAATTTGTTAATTTGTAAAACCAAATAAATGGAGTTGAAGCAAAATTTGTTTTTTCCTAAAATTATTATTATTAAAAGACTTATTTGAACCTCAAAACGAAAATCCCATCGATTCCGGCTTTCACATTCAACTGGTTACACATGTCCCAGTAAGTACATAGACCTCCCGCGAGTTGACAATCGACAAAAAAAAACATAATCAAGGGAGGCGCACGCATTAGAATAGATGTGGCAAAGAGAACCGATGTTACAAAAGACTCGAACTAAATCTAATTAATAATGCCTTATGAAATTACGTCCACATTAAATTGTATTGGAAATTGCCGAAAGGACAATATGGACAAACCTGTCCGAAGCAACTGTGAATTTTTTTTTTGAAAAATAAAAATTTACAAAAAGTTTTTTTTAAAAAAACTTCAAAAAATTTTTTTTTCAAATTTCAAAAAAAAAAACTTGAAAAAAAAACAAAAAATTTTTAGGGTATGCCAACCCAAGTACTGACCCAGAGCCCTAAAGAGAGGCATCGGAAACATACTTTAACTGACAAAAAAGTTCCTCTCAATTTATTCCACAACACAGCAAAAGAAATTGTTCTGTGCTGGGGCTGACCTTAGGACCACAGAAAACCTCAGCATTAGAGGAATATTTATGAAAAACTATAAACTATCGTACAATGTCGCGAAGCGTGAGTTAGCCTACACTACACAGTCTGTTCTGATAGTGAGGCAATGATCAAAGCGCTCATCTCGCCTGTCGTTATATCCAAGCTAGTAAAAGAGTTAAAGGAAACCTTGAACCGGATGGGACTGAGAAATCAGGTGACGCTGGTCTGGGTTCCCGGACACTCTGGCGTGGAGGGCAACGAAAAGGCGGATGAGCTGGCGAGGACAGGCTCGGCTACATTGGGTTGCGGGCCAGAACCTCTCATACCCATCCCACACTCGGCATGCGTAAAAGCAATAAAGAGTTGGGTGAGGTCGGAATTCGCTAACCATTGGAACACTTATGAAGGAGGAATGCACACAAAGCGTTTCTTCCCGGTGCCCGATGGGAAGTGGGCCAAAGAACTACTAAATATGGACAGGACACGCATCAAGAGGGTGGTGGGTGCGATCACCGGCACTGCGGACTAAGCAAGCACCTGGCAAAAATGGGAATCTCTAATGACCCCAGTTGTACCTGTGGCCTAAGTGAGGAGACGGGCGTTCACGTCATATGCGAATGCCCGAAATTCTCCTCACTAAGGTTCAGGACACTAGGAAGTCATGTAGTCCAACCCGAAAATGTCTCCAAAAGGGGACCTGCCGCTCTAGACAGGTTCCTGGTAGGGACTGGAAGGTTTTCGAGATTTACATGATGAACGGGTTACGAAACAAAGGATCATCAGATCTGTGTTTCAAGGACCAGTAATGGACCGGCCCAAACTGATAAATCTAAAAAATCTAGCCTACACTAAGGACCCTACAACCCGAATCACTCAACCAAATTTCATTAATTTTTTTTTTCTCGATTTCTGGAAGTCCATATCTTTCATTCAAAACTTTGAACGACTTCTGTGCTAATTTCGTAGAGAAATTAAGTCAAAAAGTTTCAACGGTGTTTCACTGATCATCAAAAAATCATTTTTTTGATCACTTTTTCGACCGTGATTTCTAAAGTTTTAACCGATTTGTCCGAATTCAACACTGTAATCATTTTTTTCAATTATCTTTAAAGAAGAAAAAAAGATTTTGAAAATCAGATAAGCAGTATACACAGTTTTAGAGCCTTGACTGAGCTCAGAGGCCAAAAAATTTTTTTACATAAGTTGTCGGGCTTACCTAGACCTTTCGAACAACAATCGGAAAGGATTTGCTCGAGTACGAAAAACCAAAAACCACTTAAACGGCCCTAGCTCGGCGGCCTTAGCCCGACAGTTCCCAGATTCAATCCCGTATCGTATCTTCGTACGGATCTAAAATGTAACGAATTGATAATTCATGGAAACTTAACTCCGAAGTCCAAAAGAATCGACAGTCGCTCATGTGGACTAGAGATGATCGGATTGCCCCACACTACGAAAAACCCAACTCGAACCCGAATTGTTTTTATCTGGTTTACGGGTTTTGGGTTTCGAAAATTTTAATCGGGCCAGGTTCGGTCAGGTAAATTATGTTGATTTAGTGGCCGTTCATAAAGTATGTCACCCTCTGAGGGGGTGGGGGAGTTCGGGCCTAGCGTGACAGAGTGTAACACGGGGGAGGAAGGGGGAGGGGGTTCTGCACGTCACGCGAAATTTTTGAAAACGCTTGACTGAAATTTTCATTTTTCTTTAATTTTCATCGACTCGCCCCTCTAAGTATTTACAAAGGAATGTTATTTTGTAATTCTGATAAATACTCCGCTAGTGTGTGGCTGTTTGCTTTGCCAGGCACGAAAAAGTAAAATTGTAGTGCATTGATGGCCGTTACAGTAATAATACTCAAAGGTTTGCCACCAAGCTGCCATCTTTTTTATGGCTCAGAGACACATTATACGCAGTCTGATGTCAGGTTGAGAAGGATTTTGCCATGAACTACTCGCTACCGCCTACTACTTTCACTTGAATCACTCTTTGGTACCACGTGGTGACGTTTTTGGACTTTTTATGACTATTTGCGGGTTTTAAATAGTTTTTCCCATTACATCAGGCGTTCAGTGTACTACAAAGACCTATATTTTGTTATTATTTTTGCAGAATTCTCTCAGATGTTTATATCCGTACAAAGTAACGGGGCTTGTGCGACTCATTCCAACGGTAATGTAAGGGCCACATGGTCTTCGAAAATTGAGACAAAACATACCGTACCTTTGTCAATTTTAATAAATTGCTTGCGTTCACCATTGTGGTAACTTAAACATTACATACCGTTGGAATGAGTCCTGTGTCCGTCCGTATGTGGACACGATATCGAGTAAACTTTGACCTATTTTCAACTTCTTTTTTGACTTAAAGGTAAAAGAAAAATGTTGAGATTGATTCAATTTCAAGGTTCAAAATGAAAGATGTGGGCCTCAAAAAAGTAACTAAAAACATATGCAAAGGACCCGCACGTATCAGAATAGATGTGGCAAATAAAATTGATGTGGCAAATAGAATAGATGTTGCAAAAAGAGTCGAACGTATCTATTGCCTGAACTCTTAAGTATATGCAATTAAGGGCAATATTAAAAAACCCGCACGAAGCAGCGGCGCTAAAAAACTTAAAATAAGCCCAGAATTTAGAAAATACCTAGAACGCTTAGGAGAGGCCTCTGACCTACACTTCCATAGACGAAAAAGCCTCCTCTTTTTTCTCTACAACACTGCACGAAAAACCTAATCATTGAAGGAATTTTCACGAAAAACCACCAAATATCGTGTGGGGTCGCGTGGCGTAAGGACACTAGAGCCCGAACCACTCAACAGATTACCACTAATTTAGTTTTCGCGATTTTCTGCATCTTTCATTAAAAATCTTGAAGAGCGATCTCCGTTCTAATATCGAAAAAGTTCCACAAACCTCAAAAAACCATGTTTTTCACCACTTTTTCGACCGTAACTTCGAAAGTTTTTAACCGATTTTGCCCAAATTCAATTCCGTAATCAATTTTTTGGTTATGTTTCAGGAAAAAAAAGTTCTTAAATATCGCATAAGATTTACCCGATTTATGTGCAAAAAACACGTTTGGCCCTAGTAGAGACTCAGTTTTATGGCTCTGGCTGTGTCCAGAAGCTAAAAACCAAAAAATTTTCTTCCATAAATTTTTAGCCATGCCCAGAGCTTTCAAACAGCTTTCAAAAGTTTATCGGAAAAGATTTACTCATGTTATGAGCAAAAGATCAAAAACCACTTAAACGGCCCTAGCTCGACGTGCCCAGATTCAATCCCATAAAAGATTTTTCGATTACTTTACAGAGAAAAAACTTTTTGAAAATCAGTCAAGTTTTACTCAAGTTATCGCGGTGACAGACGGATGGACACTTTTTTATTGCTGATCATGATCGATACCCCCCCCCCCCTCCTCCCGGGTTGAAATTGGGGTGGTTACAAACGTCTTGATAAATGCATAAAGCCTCTTTTCGAAGAACTTTGTTCTTCGTGCGGTTCTAAAAATATTGTAATTGTTGCTAAATGTTCCAACACAAGCTGTAAGACATATGGACAGACAGACAACCCTCTGGTTAAAATTCGATGAGTTACATAGCACTTGGTGTGTTGCATATGAGGATAAAAAGTAAACGTATCGCTATTGTCGGGTAAACCACGAACGCAAATTACTTTTAAATGATTTCGGGCTTCGAAACATTAAATCGAGTTCAGTTCGAGTTTAGTTTCAAAATCGTGCAGTTTCGAGTTTCAAAAATTAGAATGTGGGGTTCGGTCCGGGTCGGGTTTCAAAACAGTTCGAATTTCGAAAATTTGAACTGGTTGGATTTCGAAACAGTTCGGGTTGGCATTTTCTAACAATTTAATCAAGTTGGGTTTGGTCCGGGTCGAGTTTCGTAAAAAGGTCACGATGAACCAAATTCAAAGGGTGTCAAGACGCTGCAGTCAGCGGCAAAGTTATAGCCTCTATTTTCGGCGAATTTTAACTCTATGACATTTCCATAATTTACGATAGGCATAATAAAAACGAGGACGAAGTGGCGGAAAAAAGGACCTACTCGAAGTGCTGTTTAATCACAAATGAAAACGACGGCAAAATTGCATTAATTGGGCATCAAATTGCTTCTGCTTGCTAATCACTAACTTAGTGAAATGTTCTCGGAAATGTTACTACTTCTTGCGACGGACAGAAGCTTTATACGGAATCACACGGGAACAAGTTTGAGTCAGTTTGAGTTATCATCTTTTGTCAAAATCTAGGAATATTTTATCAGTTTGGAATTTACCCACAGAATGTACTTTCTCTGTCTCAGATAACACAACTGCATTGAATGCGCATTCTGTGGGTAAATTCCAGGCTGGGATAAAGCCGACCCGAGGAATTTTTCCTCCAGTCGTTCTTTTGTTTTCAGTGATTAACGATTTTGTTAGGAACTTGCAACTACAAAATCTACGTTATTTACCATCATTTCCACCCTCATAAATGTATGTCAAAAGTTTAAGTTTTTTAATTTTTTTTTTTTTTTATGAAAAAAAACAGACCACAGACAAAAAGAAGTGCGCAATTAAGTTCCGCTTTCTCCGTAAAAAGTTTTTGATCGTCGAATATAAAGAGCGAAAAGACAAAAATGAAGTGTAATTTTTTGACATTTCGAGATTTTTTCATCACATTTCGTCCATTTCGAAAAATTTATCGATTATCTTTTTGTTTCACTTTAGTTGAAATTAGCACATCTCAATTAGCTTTTCTGTAACTACCACTCTGTAGTACAAATTCTTATCATGAAAGTCATCGTGACGATTAGTCTATAAAAAATGGTTTTAGAGGACACCTAATAACAAAACACAATTGTAGGCAATCAGTAGCAGAAATTCAATTAAAGGATAAGAAAATATCTTTACGCTCGTTAGTTTTCTTGATACGTGAGAATAAATTTTAAATTGCATGCAAATATCACAATTATTCAGGGAGTGGATTTATTTACCTGTCTATCATTCGCCGAAGAAACATCGCCTGAAAATAAAAACAGAAAAATTAAAATGCTTGTATGGCTATAGAACAATTGAAGCATACAACGTAGTAGCCGTCTTCATTGTCTGGACCCAAATGCCCAAAAACATCTTCATCCGACGATTCCAGTTCCATTATGTCGTCCTCCCATTCTCTACTTGTATTTAAATTTCCCATAGACCTAAGGGCGAAAGTGACTTTGCACCAGCCAAAACTTGAAATATTGGATTGAAGTACACTTTGCTAATGTTGAAGCACGACTTTTATGTTTTGTGTTGCAACAGATGTAGTTTTTGTAAATTTGATTACAAGTTGAAGAACTTGTAATTGTTTTTAATATTACTTGTACCAATATCTGGAACCGTTTCCTTTTTACATTAAAAAAACCGTTCGTTTTTGTTCACACAAAATATATTTTTACGTTTACGTCGTCTAATAAAAAACTTCTATTATGTCGATTACGGGAATATAATTTATATATTATAAGTCGCTATCTGACTGATATGAATGTGATCTGCCGTCATTCGATGCAGGGTCATCATACTTTTTTCTGATGGTGGTATACGTGGTCACATCGCATTTTTATCCTGCGATGACAGAGTGATAATGACTTTGAATCAATTAGAGGTGCTGGCGGTGCTGGTGGCAATATTTTACACACACGTCTCTGAGTGATTGAGCATAAGTGTTTATTATATTGGCCGTGCGATGCGATTTTTTCGTTTGTAAAAATAAACGATATTTTTGAATAGAAGTTTACACATGCCAACCGCGATGAAAAACTATTTCTAGACGGGCTTTTCATTACAATTTTTTTAAGTAAATCTAAATTAGTCGAAGAATTGCCAAAAAAAGTAAACATGTCAACATGTGGAAATAAAAATGCGAATATGTCCCACAGATTGCAATGCTTTTTTTTCGTACGAAGCATAACCATTGATTGATCGATTTTATTAAAAGGTACAAAGCTAATAAAAATAACAATAAATAAAATACTCCTTGTAGAATCTGCTCGCTTTGAAGCACTTAGGCCAGCTTTTTGGGCCAATTATGCCAAACCCAATCTTCCTATTCTGCCGTAATTTGCATAAGAAACTTAGTGAATACTTTTTGAGAGAGAAAATATATGTAATTCTCTCTCAAAAAGTGATCAATAAGTTTCTTATGCAAATTACGGCAGTATTGTGTGGTGATGCTGTAAAATGATGACGTGATGATGGCAATTATGTCGACTATTGTGGTTATTTGGTGATGTGTTGTTATAGCAATAATATGTGAATCCCTCAAGCCATTTGCTTCCTGTAATGTAAGCAAAAACGTTAGCTACAGATATTTCATACCCATACGTAAACAAACTTATAGCATTGTTCGTTTATTTCGAATTTTGTCAGCGTTCTATATAACCGCATCTGGAATAATCGAATTGGGATGCGACTTCAATATAAAACATATGCAGGGGACCCGTACGTATCAGAACAGATGTGTCAAACAGAATAGATTTTGCAAAAAGATTCGAACGTATGTCGCCTTAACTCTTAAGTGTATGAAATTGCGTCGACATCAAATTGGATTGGAAATTGCCGAAAGGGCAATATTGAAAAACCCGTCCGAAGAAACGGGCCCAAAATAAAAAAAAAGGAAAAAATTTGAAAAAAAAATTGCACCACACCCGATCTAAGAACCGACCTAGATCACTTAGGAGACGCCTCTGATATTTCAGGAATTTTTTTTTGAAAATCGGATAAGATAAATCTGGTAATTATGTAGAAAAAACACGTTAGGCCCTAGTAGAGATTCAGTTTTAGGGCCCTGGCCGAGTCCAAAAGCCCAAAATTGAAAAAGTTTCTTCCATAAAATGTTAGGCATGCCCAGGTCTTGAACAAAAAAAAATATGAAATTCGGAAAAGATTTGCTCGAGTTATGTACAAAAGACCAAAAACCACTGAAACGGCCCTAGCTCGGTCTTTTCAGGGAATAAAAATTTAATGAAAATCAACAATTTATTTTCCTTGTATTGCTTCTTCAATTAAATTCATTTTCCTTGTTACAAAATGGCGGCGACTACACTGTCACAAAACATCACTCATTGGCCACTTACACTGCCGAACTTTCTTACATCACCGTTTAGGAACATAACCTGTTTCCCATGGACATTATACGAATAGTATGAATCCACCACCACAAATCCAGACGACGACTCAGCTGATGACATAGCTGTCAACGAAGACACCGACGAAGACTTCGCCAGCGACACAGAATACATTGATTGTAATTAAATTACCGCAACGAAATATATAAAATAAATTCAAATGAAAAAAAATCATGGACTCGGGGAGGGGCCGTAAAGGGTTCCGCGTCCCCAATTCTTGTTGTACTGTCATCCAGTGACCCCTCTGCACCCATCCCAACAAAATATATGCAAAAAAAAAATAATTCTCCCCAATTCTCCCAATAAAAAAAAATTAATCAAATCCCAGCTGTTCCCCTAAAGTGCATTTTTGCCGGGTAGATCTTAGGAAGAAGCTAGTGGGTTACGTTTGCTATCGTCTAGAGATGACAAATCAGCAAAAAAATGTCCGGTCGTCCGAACGTCTCCACTTTTTTTCCAAATGGCTCAACCGATCACCCTAAGCCTTTTCTCCTTGAAATACAGACAACATATATGTATGTTCATGATTGTAGTTCAAAGATGATCAAATCGGTCAAGTGTCCAAAAACGGATTTTCGAGGGTGGGTGAAACTTTTTCGCAAATATCTTGACAATACAGCACGGAAGTTGTTCATTTCGGTGTCAAATCTGATCTCACAAGCCTGGAAATTTCTGTGGAAATCGGTTCAATGGTTTTGGTACTGGGACCCATGGATAGGAAATGGTTTTGGAAATGAAGATTTACTTTCAAAGGCAAAGTTGTTGAGAACTACATTCAGGGAAAATAGTTTCAGAATTTTTTGGAGAAACTACGATGAGACCATATCACAATGGTGCAAGGGAGAACATTTCGGCCAACGAAATCAATGTTTTCAGATGTCATTAGACGTAGGGCCTTTAACATTACATTGGGTGATTGCTGCATGTCGTTCAAATCCTGATAGTCATAAAATAACCGATAATAATTAATTTTTGTGATCATATAACCTATGCAATATCTATTGCTGATACGGTACGGTCTTTGCTTATGTTTGATTTTCACTTCCTTAGGCTAATCTTTGCAAGTATTGTTGTGTTACACGAGAATTTATAAGTGATGCATGCATCAGTGATGACAATTTGTTTGGATGATATTGGGATGAATGAGTGATGGATCCGCAATAGATGATGGCTCGCATCGGTTTTGTATCAGATGATAATAATCAAAAATGGTCACCGATAAACGGTGTCGCCATCTCTTCATTTTAGCTGATTATAGCTGATTACGGTTCGATGGGTTCGATACAAAGAGTGTCACCTATTGACAGCAGCGTCACCAATTAATTTCATTGTTAGATGTGATTCAACAAGTAACTGATTCCATCGTCTGTCACGTTAAAATCAATTATCATTTAATTCCCTGCGTGATTAATAATTCAGAAGCCATAATGAATTCATCCGTTTATAGCGGTGTAGAGTGTAGAAAATTTTCTATTTTTGCATGAATATGAACACAAAATTAGCACTGCTAAAAGTTTTAAGTGTTAAAATTTAGAGTGTTAAGTTTGTGCAACATTTTTGCATGTGTAGCTTGTATGTAACGAGAATTGCAATTTACAATTTATTTTGATACGCTAGGGGCCGTTCATAAAGTATGTCACGCTAAAATGTCAGTTTTCTGAATCTTCCCCCCCCCCCCTGTCAAATTAAAATGTATGAAAGTCCAAATAAATTGTATGAAATGTCACACTAGCGCTTACGCCTCCTAAGCGTGACATATTTTATGAACGGCCCGTAAACTGTCACTTTGTTAATCTAATCCATCTGATCTGACACGTATATTGTGATACATACGGTCTTTTTCAAATGTTATCAAATCAGTTCCGATTAGGGCCAGGCATCGTTAGAGGTTTGGAATCCCCCGGGCATTCCATTGAGGGTCCGGAGTGTTACTGAATGTTCATTTTTTTCGATGCGATTTTATTTTTATTTGTAACACCACAAATTAAATACATATTTTATACTTTTGTCATGTCCAATGCATTATTTGTATTCATATCATGGGCGCGCGGTAGCGATGGGCCCGTGACGCAAGTCCCCATCCTTGTGACGTACCACCCGGAAAATATTTTTCCTGGATTCTGCGGCAAATTCTAAGGCGAAGTGTCTTTTCACTCATTAAAGTCGGTTCGGTGGATCCGAAGAAACGACCTTTAGAAAACGATCATTTCCTATACAAAAAGTGATGTTTCATAGAAGCCAAGGTTAATGCAAACATCCTACGTTAGTTAGTGGGCTAGTTCCAGGGCCATTTGTATGAAAAACCGTGAAAAACCACTTTTTTAGCTCGTGCTCGAAAACGGCTCGATAACTTTTCTTGAAATTTTGCAGGGACCTTCGGGTGGGCATTCTACGTCATATGAGATTTAAAAAAAGGGGGGTATCGGCCTCGTTTGGGCGCCAGGGCTCTTAGAAGGCGCCATATAAAACTCATATGTATGTATTTGTGTGTGTAGTGTGTATGATAGCACATTTTGTATGAGGCAATGGTTGTGTATTCGAGATAGAGGTTTGGTGTCAAAGGGAAAGTTGTTGGGTTGGGTGTGTAGTGTATCAGGGTGACCGCCAAAATGGCGGAAAATAGGCGAGGACTCAAAGAAAAAACTTTTGATATGTTGTAGAGGAAGTTGAGTGGATCATTTTCGCTCATGGGAGTAGTAGCCGCCGCGCTTCGGTTCGGCGGCTGCCGCGGCTCAAAAAGAAACTTTTGATATGTCCTCGTTCGTTCTTCCAAAACAACTGATATCACAACAAAAACCCTTTTAAAAGGGAAATGTGACGCAAGTCTTTGTCCCTTCTGCCGAAACAACTGATACCAATTTGGGTGACGCTTAACGCTTCGAAACGCAAAAAAAAAACTTTCAAAATATTTTCACATTTGATTAAAAAAATGCGTCACAAATTCCGGACCCACCAGTGTTATAGTTTTTCTGTTCTTTCAGTTTTATACGTAAAAATTTGACTTCCTGTACAAAAATACTGCATACATTCCTACATACAAGTGAAATTTTTGCGGTGTGAAAGCTGAAAGAACAGAAAAACTATAGCACTGGTGGGTCCGGCATTTGTGACGCATTTTTTTAATCAAATGTGAAAATATGTTGAAAGTTTTTTTTTTGCGTTTTGAAGCGTTAAGCGTCATCCAAATTGATATCAGTTGTTTCGGAAGAAGGGACAAAGACTTGCGTCATATTTCCCTTTTAAAAGAGTTTTTGTTGTGATTCGTATATTCAGTTATAATTTTCAGGTATACAAGAAAATACAATGTAACTCCTGTATGCCAATCGACAATTCGAAGGAGCTACAAATTTCTAATCTAGTTGTTAACGTAATTTAACATCATAAATTCAATAAGTCAAAATTACACCCAAAAGACATAAATGTAAATTTAAATTTCAAGGCAAGATATCAAAATAATAATATCAAAGAATAAGCATAAACAAGGGAAAAGGAAGGGAAAAAATATGAGCAAAATCATGAACAATAATGCAAAAAGAATGACGTCAAGGGAGGACTTGTATCTTAGATCGTATGCATGTTATATGTTTAAGAAAAAAATATTGAAAATAATAATGTTTGTAAGGAATTTGACGAGAGTCGTCGAGAATTCGTGTCTTCAATATTCGACAGAATTGATTCGGATTAGTTGAGTTTCTAATTTGCAGAGGAAGAGCATTAAATAGGGAAGGTCCAGAGTCTTGGAAGCATCGCTTGAGGTAGTTCGTGGATATTCGATGTTTCCTCAGCAAGTAAGAATACCTCGTGTTGTAATTGATATTGCCGGTGAATTGCACTAAGTGATGCTTTAATCCTCTGACGCAACAAAAAACAAATTTGCATACAGCAAACTGGTATGCATCTGCGGTATTGTCATTATCCTAGGGAAATGTTCTGAGAAAAGAAGCTCTGTATAGAAAACTTGGTAGGCAACTTGTGGGTGGCTTTATGATGAAAAAGTATTTGCTTTTCAAGTTTTTATTATAACATTACCAAAAAATCGCGCACGATGAAATATATTGGCCTGCGAGAAAAAAAAATCGCAGAAATTCTGCGATGCGATTTTATCACCCGGTGTACCCACTGCACCATGCAAATAATGTATTTGTAGAGGCAAAAATTAGCGTCTGATCGCATAAACATCGCTTCAAGCCACAATTCGAGTCTCGCGTAGTTGACACGTCAAAAAAAGTATTACATGGAACTTACCGCTGAGCAAAATAAGAATGACCCGCTATTTATAAAATTCGTATATAAAAACCGTATTCTCTGTTTCTATGATTCTCAAACTTCTCTCATTTCGCCATTTGAAATAACATACGAAATGAGAGAAGTTTGAGACAATAAGAATGACCCGCAATTTGGAATATCACCGTGTTATCTATTACTATAATTCTCAAACTTCTGTCATTTCGTATGTTATTTGAAATAGCGAAATGAGAGAAGTCGGAAAATCATAGAAACTGTGAAATAGCGGGTCAGGGTCATTCTTATTGTGCATATCTGTCGCACCGCATAAAACTTAATCCGCATAATAGACATATCGCATAAACGTCGAAGTCAAAAATTCCGTCTACGGCGCTAAGAACTTGACTTTAAATAATAGTTTTATTTAAAGCGCTATGATTAAAACATCTTGCTATATGAGCACTGTAAAGTAACCAAAGTAACTTCGAAAGTAGAAGATAATAGAATTTGAACTAGAGAGAAATCATAATCTGACACCGTTGTTCTAGATCGTATAGCATGAGCAATAACAGATATTTTTTTTCATATGGGAGAGAATAGACACTTTTAGTCCGCTCGATATTTGAATTTTAATTAAAACTTGAATAATTAGACACAAGATGGCACTATAAAAATCTATTGTTTGTGTGCTTATGTTTGTACGCATATCGTACGAAATTCGATTGTAACGCAAACTCAAAATTGAACCGCGCTAAAAGTGTCTTCTCTCTTAAAAAAATATACATGTTTGACCAATTTGACATGTTGGTTCCAATATGCAAACGATGCAAACCGAAATGTTATTTTCTGTTATTTTCTCTGATTCGAACATAAGGCGAAAGAAATTTTAGGAAACTTACAATAATTATTTTTTGATAATCTGGATAATTTTCCGGACACACGTGGTAATAATTTGGACAACCCTTGCAAAAATTTGATTTAAAAAGTAAGTTAAAAAAGTAGTTACTGTCAAGCAATTAGCAAGCGCAATAACATCAAAAATGGAAAGTAAGAAACTAACGTAAGTATAGTAAAATAAAGGCAAATTTAAAAATAGTTTTTGTTTGCAAATCACAATTTAAAATTTACCTCCTCCCTAGTTGTATAAAACGCTCCATTCCAAGCAGAGTAAAGCTCTTAAAACGCCGACGCTAAATTTGACTTTCCCAAATCGATTTTATAATCAAGTCATTACGATAGCAAAAGGCAATACAAATATTTGTCAAACAAATTGTGTGTTGTTCATGATTGTTTCTCAGATCTTTGAAAAAGACACAATAACAACATTTTTGCAATTAGGAATTTCGATCGAGGTGAAAATGGACTAAGTTTGAACTCAGCTTCGTGGAAGAAGTTTCCAAATCAAATTAAACCAGATAGAAATCAACACGACAATGTTGTTTTGAGTCAAACAGTTGCATTTGTAAGTTTTTGATCAGCGCATAGTATCAACATGTTATTACATGAAATATTTCTAACAGATAAAAGTTATTGGTGCCCAGGACAATCTCAAAAATTTCGGTAACGACACAAAGCACGAAAAATTCAGGTACGCTCATTTGGGCTTTCTTTTTCTTGAATTGTAAAGACACTTTAAAGAACATTTTCGCAAAATGTCAATTAAATTACTACAATGTAGACTCACGTCAATCTAATTTCTCAGAAAATTCAATAACTCGTTCGAAGTTAACCAAAGCTTTCCTGTCATTAAACGAAGCATACGTTCAAGGCTCTATGATGATCGATTCAACGAGAATAACAACATTGAACTGAAAATATTTACTGGGATGGATAAAATAAGAGGTGAGAAAATATGAAGTAAATATTATAAAATTAAGAGAAATTTTCTGGTATGTAACAAGACCTTTGAGTTTGAAATAACTAAGAGGCTTAACCAATTCCTTTCAACTCTAAAAATGTATCGATTTTCTTCATACTTTTCTATATCATTGACTTGTTGTTATTTCATATCTTATGATTCTTCAGCTCCGGTGATTGACGAGTCGAGAGATATCATAGCTTCTTGGATTAGGAACATGATTTTCCTGCTGGTCGTAAACTTCACTAGTTATGACAATGTATAAACAACACGGGTGTATGTATTCAAAACTTCTCTCTAGCGCTAGTGTGGAGTCAGAGGAGTGACCATAGAGTAAATAATAGAACGTATTTTCAAGCAATCATTCTTTATTACTCCGACGACTCTTAAGAACTAATATGAATAGGTGAACATAGTCTTTTATATCGTTTAATTCAACTCATTAACATGGAAGTGCAACGTAATTCATGTCATACGTTTACGTTGCAATTTCATGTTTACCTGAAATATAACTTCATGTTTATTTCCTCGTCAAAACAGAATCATCGTGAAATCGTTGTTTGCATTCAATTGTTTATTTATACATATATCTTTGCATATTCGTGTCATAGCCCGAATACGACACTATTATCCTACTGCAAACGGATTCTCTAAGTGAGCAGTTGACATTGTAGCAGTGACCCCTCGAGTGACCTGAGTATCGAGGAGACATACCTCAATCGTCGAAATCAGTTCGTTAAATCATATCACTTGAACACGTTAGCAAAGGAAGTATAGAGAGTTAATTGGCTAATGCATCCAAAACTTCACTATTGGTCATGATTAACCCAAAAAAACTGTCGATTCCAAAGCTGAAAAGCTCAAAATTCACTACTTTACCTGCCAAATTAAAAAAAACTGTTTGATTTCGATTATGCAGAACGTTGTTTGCACAAAATTTTTAGTCCAAAATAAATTACTTCTGTATTTAGTTGGAGAACTTTCAGCAACTTATTCAAATTGTCGATAAATTCTTTATACAAAATCTGCAATTTATACCCGAAAGTCGACAGCGACAACAACGCTAAACACTTGAACTATATCATGACCAATTTCAATAGTTTAAGCTTTCACAGAATCACAAAATCTTTATCGGAAAACATTGGTCTCTACATCGATAAGTCTAAATTTGACTGCTTATACACGTAACGAAATATTTCAACGGCTCATAGTTATGATAAACATCTAATGGTTGTGAAAATCATGTTATGTTTCTGTGAATCATTGCTTGGTTAGCGCAAACATGTCATGCTTGGGATGAAAAGGCGTCAATATAGTTTTGATATTCATACTTACTGCAATCACAACATTCTTGCAGCGAACATAACATGCCCGCAAAAATGTTTGAAGCAAAAAAGTTTAGATCTCAATAGTTATTACAAACATGTAATGAGGAAAACATGATAATCACAAACAGGGCATGTTTGCCACAAACAGAAGTGACGAAATAGCCAAAACATGAACAAGATAAGCTACAAAAAGGAATTCATAGAAGTCGTAATGAATATGGAATACTAAATTTAGTAAATTTTCTAATTCAAATTTTTCAATTTTCTATTTATTTTTGGCATTACCTTAAAATTTGATTTAGTAAATCGAAGTTCTTTCCCAAATTCTTAAAAAGTTGTAAGAAAAATTAAAATGGAAAAACTTTTTCTAGAACCTTAACGGTGAATATCAAGATATTCTTCTGACAAACGACCTGCTGAAATCGGACGCATCTTCCAGCAGACTTTTTTATATGTGCCTAGACAGGTATTGGTCGCTAGAAGTCAAAAGTATTTTTATCAAAAATTTTTCGATGCTTTTGTTTTGAAAGTTGTTCGAAAACCGAAAACATGCTCTTTTCTTATAGAAATTTCTTCGAGTACACGAAACGTTCAAAGTCGTTTGGGGTGTCGCGTTCTTTCGGGCCAAATAGGGTCTTGTTGGATCTAAAATTCATCCACACTTTTAAAAATAGAGGTCAGATCTTGCAAGTTTCGGCTAACTTTAAACCTATCCTGTGCCTATGTATCCGAAAAGCGACGCAAACTTAAAAAACTGTTTTCTCTGCTTGCTATGCTCCCAGCTTTTCAATGACACCAAACTTATATGGGTAGTGTCCCGATGAAAGCGTAAATTTGAGACCGAATTGCTCTACTAGAATAACTCCATACACGCAAGAAATGTGATGCAGAATTTTTTTTCGACAGAAGAATAAATACATTGACCGCAATATGAATAGGAACTTTGTTCTTCTGCACAGGTTTTTAACATCGCAAACACCTGCGCAGAAGAACAAAGTTCTTATTTAAATTACGGTCAATGTATTGGTCGATTCGCTCTAAAATTCAACAGCGAAAAAGTGCGGCATGCATTTTCTCATGTCGTAAAAGTGCACTTTTTCGCTGTTGAATTTTAGAGTAAATCTGAGCGTCATTACAATGATAATTATTCCATTAACATTTTTCAAGCTTTGATTCCATATTACTTCCTAGCAGGGCCTATTTTTGGAAAATCGAATTTCCAACAATTTTAATTAAGTAAAAAATAACCTACTTCAACAGTAATTTTTATATTTATTACTCAAACATAACATGCTTGCCACAAACATGACATGATTACTCCAACTATACTATGGTTGTGGTATTCTTGTAGTAGGAACGGTTCAAGATAAGTCGAAGTTTTTACATATACAGTAGCATTGGTAAAGGAGTCCCATTCAAAAGATAAGCACATTCGGCACGGTTAGTACTTAGATAGGTGACCGGAAAAAACATGTAAGCTCTAATTGCGATTTTCATTATATATACATGGCACAAGCTGCTATGCGATTTCTTTGCCGCTTGAATGTTCCATTTTTTCCCACTATGGTCGAGTGTCTCTGCTTGCTACGAACAAGTTGTGCCTCTTGAATGTTCTATTTGTTTCCACTTCGCGCCGATTTGCAAATCGACAATAAAAAAATAAAAAAAAAATCTTAAGTTTCTTTCAAAGTAATCTGGTATACATAGGCAGAGGCAGACATAACAGAGCAAACTAATATTATTAACATAATAATACAGCCAGTTCATTCCTTTTTTACCTAGTTTTTAGAAATAGATGACACTTTAAAATTAAACAATTTTTACTGTTCCCAGCAAATAAAGTTCTATCCAAATAGGCAAAATTTCGGGGAGCTGCGGGAAACGTGGAATTCACATAAAAAAATTTGATTTTACCTGTAACCATGATAATAGGACGAAAGTTAGTATTTTTTTAATTGATTCAAAAGTTGTTGTAAATCTTTGCTTAGTCGGGAAATTTCAAAATAAGAGATTTTGCAATACTACAGACAATTAATGTTATGAAATTATAGTTTTTTTAGTCAAAAACAATTCTGAAAGGTA
>CM055404.1:79658741-79674303 GCA_029228625.1 Pseudolycoriella hygida
TTTTATTCGGAAACTTTTTTTTCCGTTACCAGCGTAACAATTTTCAACCCTTTCAGTTTTCACACGCAAAAATTTAAAAAACAAAACAATCTTTGCAAAACGAAACAAAAGTTAAATTTTTTGTAGCGTAAAAACTGAAGGTACATAATAGTTATTTACGTACGAGGTAATAGGCATGTAATTCATTTCCGAGTGACGTATTAAGTTTTTCATGCTTGCTATCAGGGACGAAAGTTGAAAAATGTAAGCCCAAGGGGCGAAAACGTCAGTTTTCGCCCAGTGGGATGACATTTTTCTTTTCGTCCCTGATAGCAAGCATGAAAAAATTATTTCGTCGTTGGGTCCGGCATTTGTGACGCAATTTTTTGAACACAACGTAATTATGTTTTAGAAAAAAGTGATGCAATTTTTTTCAAAGAATAAAACTGACTACAAACTAACACTTAATTCTAACAAATTTCTGCGTATAATCAAACGATATCACTAATTTTGGAAGTGGACATTAGGGACTGCGTCACACTTTACCTTTTAAGAGGTTTTTGCTGTGACTAATTATTTTCAATAACCAAAACAATTGCAATTCGTGCAACTTTTGAAATGTGAATATTGGTAGTACTGGCACAAATTGATGAAAACTTGAGAAGACTTCAACTTTTTGTCAATTCTGCATCATGCCCGGAGCGGTAGCGGAGGACGTGACGCAGTCCCCACACCCAAAAAAAACGTCCACAAACCCAAAAAACTCCACAGAAAAGCCTTTGGGACAAGGAGCCATATATAGGCGAACTTTTGAGTTTTTTCCCCTCGCCCCCCTCGGGGCTCCAAATAATTTTTACAAAAAAATACGTCGCAGCAGCTTTCCAACGAGCCCAGACTCATCAGAATCTGTTGAAAATTGGCTGAGATATCGAGGTTTGAAAATGACATTTTTCTATGGCCAATGAATTTTTCTATTATACTCATCATTATGAAAACTTTTTTCTGATCTGTCGGTTTCAATGTTCTATCCATCTATCTATCTTTCTATTAATAATTTTCGATCTCGAGAACCCATCAGCCGATCTTCCTGAAATTTTCAGGGAACGTCAGTCTCGGCCCCAAATGAAAAATTTCATATGCCGCTTTTACGGGAAAATTCTGGAAAAGCCGTGGCATGTGGAAAAGTGGTCACTTTTGAGGGTTTTTTAGGTAATGCTCGGAGTTTTCGAATTTTAGTTCCGGAGTGACAATACCTAGAGAGTTGGTTTCTTCGGGAAAGTTATAGAGTTTGGTCAGGAGAATTTTTTGGGATCTTAAGAAAATGGCTGCCAGAAATCTTGAATTTTTCCAAGCAAAAAATTAGGTTTTTTTTGTTTTTGAATTTTAGCTTCGGAATGACAATACTTAGAGAGTTGGTTTCTTCATGAAAGTTATAGAGTTTGATCAGGAGAATTTTTTTGCATTTTCAGAAATCTGCCAAAGTGACGCCATCTTGGATTTTTGTTAGGTATAAATCATGCTTCTTTGGGTTTTCGAATTTTAGCTCCGGAATGATAACACTTAGAGAGTTGGTTTCCTGTAGAAAGTTATAGAATTTGGTCAGAAGATTTTTTTTGTATCTTAAGAAAGTGGCTGCCAACTGTCAAAATGTGAATACCTAGACAGTTGAGATGACATATGAGAATATAAGAATACCTAGACAGTTGGTTTCTTCAGGAAAGTTATATGAAGCAGTGAAAAGAATTGGTGACACGAAGTGTTCCGAAGGTAGCCAAAGGTGACACGAAGTGTTCTAAAGGTAGCCGATGGTGACACGAAGTGTTCGGAAGAAAGCCGAAAGTGACGCGAAGTGTTTCGAAGGCAGCCGAAGGTGACACGAGGTGTTCCGATGGTAGTCGAAGGTGACACGAAGTGTTCAGAAGGTAGCCGAAAATTACACGAAGTGATCCGAAGGCAGCCGAAGATGACACGAAGTGTTACGAAGGCAGACGAAGGTGCCACAAAGTATTCCGAAGGTAGCCGAAGGTGATACAAAGTGTTGCGATGGTAGCGGAAGAGAGTAGCGGAGAACAATTTTTTTTGGAAAGAAAATTTTTTTTGAGAAAAATTTCTTTGGAAAAAACTTTTTTTGGGAAAAAATTTTTTTCGAAGAAAAATTTTTTAGAGAAAAGATATTTTTGGAGGAAATTCTTTTTCTGAGAAAATTTTTTTTTGAAGGAAAACTTTTTTTTGAGAAAAACTTTGTTTTCAAGTAAATTTTTTTGGAGTAAAATTTTTTCCGAGAAAACAATGTCTGCTGAAATAATTATTTCGATAGGATAGTGATGCAAATCGATTCAACTCATAGGAACATCAGATTTAATGACTTTGACGTTATTTGGATTGCTGTAAAAGCTTTATGCCGGCTAGATCAACCAAAGATCAAAAAATCAAATACAAGTAACGTTTCTTTAGTTTTTACCATTTTTTTTAAGAAATCTTTCTTTGTTATGATGTAAAATTTATCTGACGCCGTCTAAGCCGTCCAAACGCGAAGCCTGTCATATCTTGTGTGGGGATTTATCTCATAATAAAACCAGAAAAAAATAATAATGGATTGGACTTCCAAATTTTTGAACACCCCCTCCTCCCCCCTGTTTCACAGTTCGATTTTTTGAGACCTTCATTGCCTGAAAAATAGAATAAAAAAGAGTTGTTTGCTGCTGAAAAGGGTGAGTTTATTGAATTGAAAATTAGGAAATCTATTTTTATTGGTAACAATATATTAAAAGTATCATTTATCACGTAGCATTAACTAACATTAATGCTAAATGTTGTGGAGCAGTTTTGTAAATAACCACATATTGTGAAAGGCTTGCAAATAGTTAACTTGTTGCGGATTATAAAATATAACTAACGTTTCGAATAGCTTGTAGATGAACCATTGTTAGTTATTGTATTCTTCAAATGACTTTATGATTGGTTGACCTGATTAAAAAAAATGTTTTTTTCGATTTTCAGAAAAAATAAATTTATTAATCAGTTTTACCAAATCCCTGTTAACACTCAATGAAAAAACTTTTTAATCTTTCCTTTTTTCACGCATACAAAACATTTTAATCGCAAACATTGAAAATGACGTAAATAGAGGAAGTTAAACGTTTTGGATTTTGATTTCAAATTTTTTGTAAGAAAAAAAAGGAAATTAATAAAAAAATATTTATTTTCGAAATTCTTTTTAAATGTTCTTTTGCTCAGCAAATTATTTAATCAACAAGAATCAAGTCATCGTCCTCGTTATTTGACTTTAATCTTTTTTCAGATGGACCCTCATCGCTCAGCTTTCTTTTCTTCGGAATAACAACAGATGACAGAATTGAAATAATTTCCTCATCTTCAATACAGCAATCACTGTCACTGTTATTTCCATCTGTTTCCATTCTTTCAGCAACATTATTCTTTGAAGTTGATTGAGCTGTCAAATTTTGCTGTTCTGGTTTCAACAAACCAGGATCAGCAACAACTTCAAACATTTCCGCATCATCGCGTTCCACATCTTTATGTATCACCGTAATGCTAAGCTCGTAATTTTGGAAATAGTCGTCAGCTTTCAGAATGCATCCATCAACTATTTGGATATCCTTCAGCAATATGTTGTCATTGGCTTCTGTCTCGCCCTCTTCTGATGAAATGACAATTACACCTTTTCCATCGATGATAACATCAGGCTGAACCATGTTCAGAGCTTTGATAAGAACGTCATCTCTTAGACTTTTCACTGTCATTTTTTTCGTATCGACTTTGAGTACGATTTCAGGTTTCGGTGAGCAGACGTAGCATTTTGGATTAGGTGGTATCATCACTGTACAAAGAAACAAATTTTTTGGACACTGATTGAAACAGAGTTTAAAATGAAAAGTTACCTTTGTCTGGATCGAATAATTTGTTCCTTCCCGTCAATCGTAGTCGAATGTAAACAGATTGGCATTGATCATACAATTCCTGCAATACTTTAAATGTATGCATGACAACAATGCCAGCTGTAATGGCATTGGTTGTTGCTATTGCTGGAATTATATTTCCAGCCATTGATTTAACTTCGAATCGACTCTTCTGAGAAATTCCAAATACTTTCGATCGGATGTTAGCGCAAGCTGCTACAAAGTCCATTGCATGTTTGTCATCTTTATCCCACACCAAATGGTCACCCTCAGCAAGTTTGATGAATTCATCTTTTAGGAAGTTGATGCTAGTCGCAAAAACTTTGGCACATTCCTCAATGTTCCAAATTTTCTGATCACGTGATTTGTTTGCTTCCACGGAATTTTCGCTTACACATGCTTCGGTAAATTCGCCCCACAATTTTGGCTGCGGTGGCGTGCGTGTCTTCCATAATGTCTCCATACTCAACAAGTACTTGATGTCCTCATTGAATAGTTTGTTAAAAATTTTTTCCGGATCATAATTGTTGGCCTGAGCCCATGCTCGAGTGCTTGTACGTTCAACGTTTCCCTTAGAAAAAAAAAACAATTAAAACAAATTTATTCAGCGGTTGATTGAATTTAATTACTTTGTTGTTTGACTCAGTAGCTAAAGCTTCTTTTCCAGCCTCAGCAGCAGTTTCTGGATCAGCAGTGTCAGGTGACACATCCTCATCAGCATTACTTTCACCGAATAACTGACTGAAATTTCCAAACGAAAATGTTTAGATCCTTTAAAAGTAACATTCTTACTTGAACTTACTTGAACAAATGTTTGGCCCATACAATGCAGTGAATCGGTTCCGAAGGCGTGTTTCGAATGGTGCACCCCGGAAATGTTTTTTGAGTAGGTTTCGGCTTACATTCGTAGCATTGTGACAATCCCTTCTTAATTAATTCAATTTGTCCGTTGTAACCAGCTGTGCCGGATTCAATCAATGGAACATTGGCAGTAAGGCACATTCTATTAACGTGATTACGAGCCTGCCGGTTGTCAAGAGCATTTAATACGACATTAAAACGCTGATAAAAACCAACACCGTAGTCAGTACTGTCGCATTAAAACAATGAAAAAATAAAATTAAGAACCATGTGCTCAATTTGCTGAACAAAAGTATCCATACCTGAGAATGCTGTCATGATATGATTTGATTCGAACGTTAGGGTTAAAGCTCAATGCACTTTTACGCGCTACTTCAGCTTTGGATTTGCCAACATGTTCTTTGTGGAACAAGAATTGGCGATTTAAATTACTAACGTCGATTGTGTCCAAGTCAATCTGAAATTATGTTTTCATAAAAGCAAACGTCATTGTGTTGTAGTTGCAAGTCTCATGACTTCCACATTAATAACAACACTTACAATTTCAATATCACCGAATCCTGATAATACCAAATTTTTGAGAACTTCACAACCAATTCCACCTGCACCAACAACTAGTACTTTGCTTTCAAGAATTTTTTTTTGCAAATTTTCTTCAAAAACACCGGCAATTGACGCCGCCATATTGAGACGCTATATAAAAAAGAATCAGAATTATTATATTTTTCTTCACAATTTGTTAGAATAATTGAAAAACACGAACAAATTATTTTTGTTGTTAAGTTGATTGACTAATCCGTGAGTATTTAATGTGTGATCGATGCTGCCAAAAGTTAATTAATTCAGCGACGATACATTTAATGACATTGCTGTCCAAAATGGCCAAAACACATACACAATGACACGAAATGCCAATATTTAATTTTTGACAGGCCTTGAGAGTAAAGCAAGTAAAGCAGCGACCGCAGCGACGTACCATGGAGATTCTGATATTTATTTTAATGGCGGAAAATATAAAGAAAGAAATTGTTTCATACCGCCGCCCGTTACGAAATATACGATGTTATGCAGTTTTGCTTTCTTCTTATCTCTTGTACCTAACTGACGCGTGTTAAATTAAATGAACTTCTATCTGGTCTGCTTAATAAATTGAAAACAGAAAATAAAAATCTTCAAAAACTGTTTTTATTCGCTGTCCCATGTGCAAAAATGTCAATACATATACATACCTATATTTTCCCGACGTAATGCGGTCTATTACATGTAAGGTTCTTTCGATATTTGTGTCCACATGTAATTGCGTAGACATGTAATAACATTGTGTCCTATATGCAAAACTAATTACATACACATAATGTCATTATCACCGTTTTAGTACCAACATTATTGTGGAAACGGTTGAAACGGTTTCAACCGTTTCAACTGTCGAATGTTCGAATGATGTGAGCAGATGTTCGAAAATATGACAGTGAACATGTGTACTTTCGTTTTGATCTACTCTTCAAACAAATTCGAGAAAAAATTAAATTTTAATAGGGAATGCCACACGTTCTTTCCTAACGATGGTATATGGAACTACATACAAAAATAAAATTATGACATCATTTTGTTCAACTGGAAACAAACACATATCATTCACGGAGCGGTAGCTGAGGGCGTGACGCAGTCCCCACACCAAAAAAAATAACGTCCACAAACCCAAAAAACTCCATACAAAAACCTTTGGGACAAGGAGCCATATATAGGCAAACTTTTGAGTTTTTTCCCCTCGCCCCCCTCCCCTTCTAAATTATTTAAAAAAAAAGAACTACGTCTCAGCAGCTTTCAAATGAGCCCTCACTCATCAAAATCGGTTGTAAATTGGCTGAGATATCGAGGTTTGAAAATGACATTTTTGTATGGAGAATTAATTTTTTTATTCTTCTCACCATTATGGAAACTTTTTTTCTGATCTGTCGGTTTCTATCTATGTTCTACTAGCGTGGTTACCCGGGCTTCGCAACGAACTCTGAAGGGATTTAATTGTTCGTTATAGATACATTTTTAGAAAAACCTCATAATTTATTAATCATTATTTTATCATTAATTACTATTTTTAGGATATTACAGCGACATTCAGAGTGAACCGGTTCATTCTGAATGTCGCTGTATATCCCAACACAAACCTCTTAAAAGTAAAGTGTGACGCAGCCCCTAATGCCCACTTCCAAAAGTAATGATATCTTTCGAGGCGACACGGCACTTCGTGCTTCTGCCATAACTGGCGGTGGCGACCTCACTTACGTTTTCTTAAGATCCCAAAAAATTCTCCTCATAAATCTCTACAACTTTCCCGACGAAACCAACTGTCTTGCTATTCTGATTCAGAAGATAGCAAAAAATCCAAGATGGCGTCACTTTGACAGTTGGCAGCCGTTTTCTTAGCATACCAAAAAATTCTCCTGACCAATCTCTATAACTTTCGAAAAGAATCCAACTGTCACTTACGTTTTCTTAAGATCACAGAAAATTTTCCTGATCAAACTATATAACCTTTTAGGAGAAACCAACTCTCTAAGTATTGTCATTCCGAAGCTAAAATTCGAAAACCAAAAAAGTATAATTTATTGCTTACGAAAATCAAAGATGGCGCCGCTACGATAGCAGGCAGACATTTTCTGAAGATACCAAAAAATTCTCCTAGTCAAACTCTATAACTTGCTAGAAGACACCAACTCTCTAAGTATTGTCCTTCCGGAGCTAAAATTCGAAAACTCCTAGCATTACCTAAAAAACCCTCAAAATTGACCACTTTTCCAGACCTCACGACTTTTCATTTGGCATTCTGTGTGTATGCTCCTCATCCACAATATTATTGGAAGGGAAGGAGTAGACAAATTAGACGGAACAAAACAAATGCCTATATAATTTTAAGATATCTATTAAGAAAGCCAATGCCATGAAGAACAAAACCGACAAAAACGATGTTTTTCCGGCGTAACTTTTATTAAAAAAATTGTCAAATTCAAAAAAGTACCTCAACAGCTATAAAAATTCACTATTTTTTCATCTAGTAGTTGAGCTACTTTTTTGAGATTGAGTCTTTTTAACAAACTTTTTGCTAGAAGATTGGTCTGCACTTTCAGTTAAGACACTTGGTGCCGAAAATTTGAAAATGCCAAAATTTAGTAAGCCGCGAGTACACATTACATTATATTTGTCTATAAATTGACACCTAGCTGCGTACATGAGCCCTGTACCTAGGATTGAAGAAGGCAGCCTGGTGTTTAGTATCTGTTTTTACCAGAGTATAGGCAGTAGTGAGATCTATATGTCACTTATATTTCAACTCGGCACTAGACTGAGTCTTTGAGTTATGACAATTTGTATACAAGGGGCAACAGCAGTCCAATGCCGAATTGAAACTTATGTGACGTATAGAACTCACTCCTGCCTTCACGTTGGCAAAAACAGATGTTCAGCACCAGGCTGGCTTCTTTATTTCCAGCTTAACTATTAACCTTGCTCCTTATTCCAGTCAGGCGTTCTCAGAACTTCAGCACCAGGCTGTCAACCTTGTCAGACCAAGGCAGCCTGGTGCTGAAATTCCGACTACGACTAAATGGAAGGAGCGAGGTTAATAGTTAGTAACAACATCGAAGTCGGCACCAGGCTGCGTACTTGGGACCTAAAGCTGGTAATAAAGTAGGTGCTGAACATCTGTTTTTTGCCAAAATGGAGGCAGCAGTGAGTTTTATACGTCACATAAGTTTGAATTCGGCACCAGGCTACTTCTCCTCATTACATTCAAAATGTCATAACTCAAGGACGCCGCCTGGTACCGAATTGAAACTTATGTGACGTATAGATCTGACTACCCACTACAATTTGGTAAAAACAGATTTTCAGCACTAAGCACCAGGTTGCCTTCTTTATTCCCAGGTACAGGGCTCAAGTACGCAGCCAGGTGTCAAATTATAGACTAATATAATGTAATGTACTCCCTACTACCTTAATTTTGAAATTTTCAATTACTGAAAGCTTAGACCTATCTTCTAGCGAAAAATTTTTTAAGAAAGCTAAGCAATCCTAAACTAACAGATAAAAAAATGATGGATTTAGATCTATTCAGTTACCTTTTTGAATTTGACAATTTTTTTAACAAAAGTTACTCTGGAAAAACATCGTTTCTATCGGTTGTGCTCTTAATATGGTACAAGAAGGTGTAAAAACATAACTTTACGCACTGCAAGCCTTGAAATAGTTTGTCCTTCATATTTGTAAAATGGGACGAGGCTGATGCCACTACCCTCTCTCAGGACAAAACATGTCAGTGATAACTACGAGACTTCAAATAATAGTACACTACGTACTTATTTGCGAATTGTGTGACTAGTATAAGTATACCCCGCGAGCCGTAATCCTACGAATCAAAGCAGACACTTAAACGGCAGATGAGTTTTTAGATCGCTTGCAGCACAGTTATGACAAATTTACGGACTAGAAGCACGTAATATAATGAAAACAATATTTGTGCTTGATTGATGTTCTACGGGTTTGTTAGTCGTTCTGATTTATGGCATTCATGGCATTTTTCATTTGGGGCCAAGGCAAAAGTTCCCTGAAAATTTCAGTAAAATCGGCTGTCTAGTTTTCGAGATCGGAAATTATTAATAGATAGAACATAGATAGATACATAGGTTGATAGATAGATTGATAGATAGATAGTTAGATAGATAGATAGAAACCGACAGATCAGAAAAAAAGTTTTAGAAATGATGAGAATTGTATAAAATTGAAAAACGTATGGAAAGAGGTCATCTTCTAACCTCGATATCTCAGCCAAATTCCGTCCGATTTTGATGAATCAAACTGCGTGGCAATCAGGATTGGACGCAGTTTTTTTAAAAACAAGTTGGAGGGGGAGGGGGCGGGGGCAGAAACCCAAAAGTTCGCCTATACATAGTGCCTTGTACCAAAGATGTTTGTATGGAGTTTTTGGTTTTGTGGACGTTTTTTTTGTGGTGTGGGGACTGAGTGACACTCTCCGCTACCGCTCCGAGCATGATCTCCGACTCTATTAAGCCAATATTGATTACCACGTATAGTACGAACGATTAGATTTAGTATATCATAATTTGAGGGGTGTTCCACTCAAGGGGGAAGTCAAAAACTTGTTGTTCTTATAGTGGAATTGTCTATGACAGAAGTTTCTTGAAACTTCACTCGATCGTAAGCTTGAGTCACTGAGGCTTACTATCGTTCAACTGTAGTGTAGTGAGGTGCACTGATGATGTATTTTATATTATGGAAATAGCTTGGCACCCGGACTTCGAATGAATGTATAAGACCTCAGAAGTTGGATGATCAGATAAAATATCTCCGGACAAATATCTCCAGGTAAATATCACCTAAAAAATATCCTCACGGACAAAATTTCCCGAACCTAATAGTCCCGGTTTAAATATCGCCATACAAAACAACCCCCAATCAATTCAATTTCGGGATGTATGGGAACTCAAGAGTTGTAATATCAATGTTGAAAATACAATTAAACTTTACTGCAACGAACTCTGAAGGGATTTAATTGTTCCTTATAGAGAAAGTTCGTTATAGAAACATTTTTTGAAAAACCTCATAATTTATTATTCATTATTTTATCTTATCTTTTATCTTGAAACTTCACTCGAACGTAAGCTTGCGTCACTGAGGCTTGCTACCTGTAGTGTAGTGAGGTGCACTGATGATTTATTTTATATTATAGAGATAGCTTGGATGGTACGCTTGGTACCCGGACTTCGACCTGAATGACCTCAGAAGTTGGATGATCAGACACGGACAAAATTTCCCGGAACTAATAGTCCCGGTTTAAATATCGCCTTACAAAACAACCCTCAATCAATTTTGGGTTAAAATTAGCGCCAATTAGCGCCACAGGCCGTGAAAAAATGGGCATCGTGAATAGCGGGGTCGAGGTGGGGCTAATGATCCCTTTTGAGAGACCTAAGTGGAACAGCGGAACTTTTGGCAGGCGCGGAGGTGAGGGAGCAGAGCCTTGACAATTAAGTTTAACTTATTAATCCAGTATTATCATGCCCGGGGTTATTATGTCCCGGGTTATTTTCCCAGGAATAATTCGTCCAGAAATATTTAGTTGTAGAGCCCAGAAATTGTATTCTCAATTATGCATTAGAGAAACATAATTTTTGTCTTTGCATTTATAAAAAAAAAATTTTTGCCATGATATAATTATATGCATGGCCTTCTGCGGAAATGGTCCATGAATGAATGGTACATGAATGTTGTTTTTTATACATTTGTAGCGGATTCCTATGTAATCAATCCTCGCATGTTACGGGCAGTTAACCCTTATACTACTGATACTGAGTTACGTAGTTCATTAATTCGGAAACAATTTTGTGAATTCGGAAATCGATCGTGTAATTTCAACTAACCGTTCAGCTTACATCGTTTTTGGCTCTAATATGCAAACTCTACCATTATGAAAATAACAGTTTCCAAGGCTTGTTGCTGAAACACCTGTTGCTCGTCACACAAAATTGTTACATCTTGTAATGAATCATTTCCGCAGCATTCAACATAATATACTTTCGTTCACCTAGAACGTATGTTTCCTGCCAGAGTAAAAATAAATTTAGTGCATGTGGTAGCCATAGAGGGGGAATGTGGTGCAAGTCCTTCTGTTTTTACATACAAAACAACTGATATTCCTGTATTTATCCTCCCGATTTCGCACATACAAATTATTTCGAATGAAAATCTTCTTCGACATAATTTCAATTTAACTTTAATTTAACAATTCTAATCCCTTGAAGCGAACCAGCTTCTTAGAAAAAAAAACGTAGGGCTTCCCATAAAAAGTTTCATCGTCGTAAGTATAACATTTCATAATGAACCTACAAAAACTAAATGAGCCAATTATTGTGGAATTACTTTGACAATTGAAAGGCAATTATGAGAAACCTGTACGAAGTAAAAATAATTTCAAAAAATTTTTTGAAGAAAGGTCCACTCATTTTTTTACATAACAAATGAAAGATTTTGTTAAGTCACGAAATCAACATCAATTGGGTCTCACTGCCATATGAAAAAATTAATTTCAAGGAACAAAAAAATTTGAAAAATATTGTTTTGAATGAAAAGTTTAAAAAAAATTCAAAAAAAAAAAGATTCTTGAAAGAAAGGGCCGACCTCGGGACCGTACTGTGGCTCTGAGTAGAGGCGTTGTGCCCAAGCTTTTTCTTGAGTACGATTTATACATAAAAAACATGTAGGACCGTACCCGACGTCTTTTTCTGGGGCTTAGCTAAGTCTAAACTCAAAAAATATAACTTCCATCAAATATTGGATACTCATTGACCTTTCCAACGAAAAAAAAATTATTGAAATCTGCTAAGATTACTCAAGTTATGTACATAAGACCGAAAACTACTTAAACGGCCCTAGCTCAGCGGCCCTTCGTCCAAAATGGCCCATTTATCTCAAACCCACTTTTGGTACTACCTTTCAGGGGAAAAAAGATTTTGAGAATCGGTTAAGATTTACTCGAGTTATCGTGTAAAGGCCATGATCGATGCTCCCCTCTACTTCCCTCCTCGAATTAACTGGTTACAAACTTCATGGTTAACACATAAGACTCATAATTCGTATGGGTACAACCAATTTAATTCATCGGAATACTCGAGTTCAAAAAATACAAAAAATTATTTAGTGTTGAAAACATTAAAGTTCTAGAACTGGGAAGATGATGGAGGATAAATATTTTGCCAACATTCCTCAGTAATGACTACTTAGAGATCCTTGAAATACCACATCCGACCACATATCTTCTTAAGCGACTTCGTCTCAAAGTTTGTCTACCAAAACAAATCTCTATCACTCCATCTGGTGGAGATGATCCATCCACAATGTTTGCCATTTTATGTATTTTATATAATCGATGTGTTGTGTGGTCAGGTGTAGTGTAGCATAGAGAGGGGTAATGTAGTGTAGTTTAGTGAGATGTAGTGTAATGCTTGCAGTGAGATGTAGTGTAGTGTAGTGCAGTGAGATGTAGTGAGATGTAGTGAGATGTAGTAAAATGTAGTGAGATATAGTGTAGTGTAGTGAGATGTAGTGCAGCGTAGTGAGATGTAGTGAGGTGTAGTGTGGTGTAGTGTGGTGTAGTGCGATGTAGTCAGATGTATTGTAGTGTAGTGAGATGTAGTAAGGTGTAGTGAGGTGCGGTGAGGTGTAGTGAGATGTAGTAAGGTGTAGAGAGGTGTAGTGAGATGTACTGAGATGTAGTGAGGTGTAGTGTAGTGAGATGTACTGAGGTGTAGTGCAGTGAGATGTACTGAGCTGTAGCGATATGTAGTGAGATGTACTAAGGTGTAGTGAGATGTAGTGAGGTGTAGTGTAGTGAAATGTGAGATGTGAAATGTGAGATGAAGTGACGTGCAGTGAGGTGTAATGAGATGTAGTGAGGCGTGGTGACATGTAGTGTAGTGAGGTGCAGTGATGTTGTGTTTTATATTATAGACTAGCGTGGTTACCCGGGCTTCGCCCGTGATGTAATGGAATTGGGAACTCGAGAGTTGTAATATTCAATTATGAATTATAGTAATATAATACAATAAAACTTTACTGCAACGAACTCTGAAGGGGTTTTTTGTTCGTTATAGAAACATATTTTGAAAAACTTCATATTAATCATTATTTTATCATTAATTACTATTTTTAGAAAATTTAGAAAATTATATATCCGGTTCTACCGTGATTACCACGTATATTACGAACGGTAGGATTTAGGATATCATAATTTGAAAGGTGCTCCACTCAAGGGGGAAGTCAGAATTTTGTTGTTCTTATAGTAGAATTGTCTATTACAGAAGTTTCTTGAAACTTCACACGATCGTAAGCTTGCGTCACTGAGGCTTAATACCGTTCAACTATAGTGTAGTGAGGTGCACTTATGATGAATTTTACATTATAGAGAGGGTTGGTACCGGACTTCGACCTGAATGTATAGGAACTCAGAAGTTGGGTGATAAGACAAAACATCTCCGGACAAATATCTCAGATATCTCACGGACAAAATTTACCAGACCTAATAGTCCCGGTTTAAATATCACCATACAAAAAAAAAACCCAATCAATTTTGAGATTTATTTCAATAGCGCCCCAGGCCGTGAAAAAAATGGACATAGTAAATAGCAGGGGAAAAATCCAAGTTTCGTGGTAGTAATGATAGAGGACCCATCCCCTCTTCTATTCAACCTTACAATCATTAAAGCGCCCAAAATGCTTCAAAAGGTCAATTTGAAGTGCTCAATTAGCTCCCTCGCCTCTTTCCCTCCCCTTCCTCCGCACTCTTTCCACTTCCTGCCCTTTCCCCTCTTCTTCCCTCGCTCTTCCTACTACTGAGAAACACAAAAAAATAAAAATTACTTTACCAGAAGTTACTTTCGACCCTCCCTCACTCCTGCCTAGGGAGGACCGCCCCAACTGACTTATGATTATTGATGGGCGGTTGGTCCCCTATCATTACCACCCACCCCCACTTCCCTGCCAGGATTGACCTTGAAACTTTGATTTTACCCTTCCATTAAATGTTGGACGATTATTGACCTTTCCAACAAAGAAAATTATTAAAATCGGTTAAGACTGCTCGAGTTATGTACATAAGACCGATAAATACTTAAACGGCCCTAGCTCAGCGTCTCTTCGTCCAAAATGGCCCATTTATCCCAAGCCCACTTTTTGACTTTTGGCACTACCTTTCATGGGAAAAAAAGATAGTGAAGGGTAGTGTAGTGTAGTTTAGCGAGATGTAGTCGATGTAGTGTAATGTTTGCAGTGAGATGTAGTGTAGTGTAATAAGATGTAGTGTAGCGTAGTGAGGTGTATTGTGCTGTAGTCAAATGTATTGTAGTGTAGCAAGATGTAGAAAGATGTAGTGAGATGTAATGAGATGTAGTGAGGTGTAGTGAGATGAAGTGAGGTGTAGTGAGATGTAGGATGTGTAGTGTAGTAAGGTGCAGTGAGGCGTAGAGAGGTGTAGTGAGATGTAGTGAGGTGTAGAGTGTATTGAGATGAACTGAGGTTTTTTTTTTTTTATAAGGGTGAGGAAATCTTCATAGACACCCGGTCTTTCTGAACCAAGGTAGTGTTGGATTCCATTCTTTAATGACCTACCAACTAAAACCTCCTTCCTTAGTCTTCGTGCTCTCTTCTCCCCGGAACCGCCTCACATCATTACTTCGGGGAGGAGCTGTGCTTTCGCACCTACTCTCTTAGATCAACTGCCAGTCTTCTTTGATCGTCTCTCCATGCAATTTGCAGCTTCGTCATTATTTTCGCAACTACATTAGCCGCCACTATCCACACCTCCTCATCGCGGCACATCTCCGATATTATGTTTTCGGCACTTACATCTGGCCTACTCACAGTCAACAGCTCTCCTCGTTCTTGTTCGAAGCGGGGGCAGACGAATAACACGTGCTCCGCAGTCTCTTCCTGCCTATCGCAGGTCGTGCAGAAAGGTGACTCCGTGAATCCAAACCTGTGCAGGTACTTCCTGAAGCATCCGTGACCAGACAGAAACTGTGTCAGGTGGAAATTAACCTCTCCATGTTTTCTCTGTACCCATGTCGTTATTTTTGGTATGCGTCTATGGGTCCACCTTCCCTTGTCCGAGGAGTCCCACTCTTGCTGCCACTGTCTCAGTGATTCGGCTCTTAATTTCGTCCTAACTGTTTTGGTAGTTTGACCCTCCATTCTCTTCTTTCTATGACATTCACTGTCTTCTGTCAGCGTTCTGC
>CM055404.1:79674803-79693355 GCA_029228625.1 Pseudolycoriella hygida
ATTTTTTTCGAAGATAATTTTTTTCGGAGAAATTTTTTTTAAGAAATTTTTTTTTGAGAAAATTTTTTTTCGGAGAAAAATTTTTTCAACTGAAAACTTCCTAAATGACTGATATCACAACAAAAACCTCTTATAAGGTAGAGTGTGACGCAGTCCGTGAGTCTGCTTCCAAAATTAATGATATCGCTTGAGGTGACGCTCTCGCTCATAATACGCAGAAGTTTGTTTGAATAGAACCTTGTGTTCAAAGTTTTAATATCCTGAAAAATTACAGCGCTTTTTTAAAAAAAAAATTACGCCAGACCCAACGACGACATTATTTTTCTGTACTTTCAGTTTTTGCGCTGCAAAAATTTGACTTTTGTTTCTTATTGTGTAGATTGTTTAAGGTAAATTTAAAGTTTTCGTGTAAAAACTGAAAGTATTGAAAAATTTGGTGGGTCCGGCATTTGTGACGCAATTTTTTTAACACAACGTAATTTTGTTTTGAAAGCAGCGCTGTAATTTTTCAGGAAATTAAAACTTTGAACACAAGGTTCTATTCAAACCAACTTCTGCGTATTATGAGCGATAGCGCCACCTCAAGCGATATTATTAATTTTGGAAGCAAACTCACGGACTGCGTCATACTCTACCTTTTAAGAGGTTTTTGTTGTGTTTGAATTATTGCATTTCTGCCAAAAACAATATTTTCAAATTACCGCTGAAATTTTTTCAAGAATTTCGCATTTATCCACTTTTTAGTTGGCAACACTCATGATTTTACTACAGAAATTTTTGAAGTTTAGTGCATGAATGTATTATTGCAAACTTCATAGCCTATGTGGAATTTGTGTGGAAAAAGAGCGTGATTCACAGATTTTAGAAGTTCAAAATATCTTCATTTATTTCTCCGAGTCAAATGATAGCGTCATCTTATTTTATAAAATTTAAGGGAATAATAACGAAAAATCAACAAAAAAATTTACACTTTTATTTGCTGCATTCGAACATTACTTACAGAAATGGCAATTAACAATTAAATTACAAAATTAAATAATCGTCACAGATAAAACACTTCCTATAAATTTTTTGATAGTTGGAAACACTCCATTACAGCCGCTGCGTTTTCCCGTTGTATAGCCATGATTAACCGTTATTTAAGGAAGTTCTTAGATCGTGGTTCGTCAGTCTTTTATGTTACCATTTTACCTAACTCATTGAAAAATTTAGTTGCTTCTGGTGCCCATGGCCCCATCGTTTCGACGGCGAACGGTACAAATAGGAAATTTCGTTCAATTAAATTCTTGTATTTAGAAATTTTCCGCTTTGCTTTTTCGATTGCTGCACCTCCCGCCACTTTCATACTATGTTTGAAGTTGTTAGGTGCAAGTCTGTGCCAAGGAGTCAAGGTCATGCCATCGACCTTTTTCCCGTCTTCTCTGAATAGCCCTGGTGGTTCTAGTCCGGCTGGAATGTCTACTGTCGCTAAAGCGACAGTATATTTATGATAAGGTTGAGTTCTGCATGTCTAGACCATCTGCCTGCACTTTTTTTGCATTTGAGACCATGCCTTCCTTTACTGTCTACCACATCGCCACAAACACATTCATGAGACGCACATATGTCCGTGCTTAATCGGAGCCCCACCATGATTCGAAAGAAATTATTGTCTAGAAGCGTACCGATTGCTCTTGATGGTAGAGCGTGAAGCCAAGCACACGACTCCGGCTTTTGAATCGCTAAGAATCTGGCTTTGTCACCTTTGTCGTAGAATTTCAGTTGATCCAGTAAGCGATTTATTTGGATGGAGTCCCAACGTTTTTGTGATTCTGGAACGTTGTGTTGAATCGTTTCGGGATTAAGACGTTGCCACGCGATCGTACTATTTCGTAATGAGATATTTCTTCAATTTTCAGCCGACGAGCCGACAAGAAGTTTTTAAGCAGTACACCTCACGAATGCAGATGTGGAGAAGCTTTTGTTAATTCAGACGCCATTCATGGATTAGCGTGTATTCGTAGTGCTGGTAGGTTCAGCAGGCACTCCGAAATGAACAAAATTATAAAACTGGCGCTGGCATTCGCTCAGGTTCCTTCCCGTTTAGAGCCTATGGGTTTGAATAATCGTAATAAAGAAAGACCGGATGGAATAACTAATTCCTTGGGCAAATGGTCGGTTTGTGACATGGGATGCAACGGTTCTGGACACCTTGGCTCCTTCATATGTCGACTCTTCTAGTGTGTCGTCTGGTAAAAAAGCCGAAAAAGGTGCTGCGATCAAGAGAAACAGGTATAAAGAGATCACAATGAAGGAAAACCATATTTTTATTTCAGTCGCATTTGAATCAGGCCCATATGTGTCGAAGGGAAAAAATTTATTACAGAAATTGGAAGAAAAATCGCGGATATTTCTGGTAACCACAGGTCCACTGAATTCTTGTTTCAGCGGTTGAGCATTGCATTGCAGAACTTCAATGCTGGGTGTTTCTTGGGCACCTTTCCAGATTCATTGGGTTTTGAACGAAATATTTCTTCTGTGATTTTATGTAAATTAATTTTGATTTGTTTAATTTAAAAAAAATACACTTTGGACTTTAAGCAGATGGTACGCGATTTGATAATTGTCCAAATCTGTCAGCTTTTCAAATAATATCTTTAGTTGACGTAGTTTCTTGTTGAATACCTTAACGTTGGGCTGCATTTGATGACAATATTGTGTTTCCTCCGTAGAAAAGTAGTGTTGATACAGCATAACATCGCCACAAAAATGGATAGATTTTTGGACAATTGGAATTAGCATTCCTTATTGTGTTGTTGTGATTTTAGACCCGTACGAAGAACGAAGTTCTTCGAAAAGGAGTCTAATGCGCTTACCACGACGTTTGTAACCAGTCAAATTTCGTCCCGGGAGTAGAGGAGGGCTTCGATCATGGTCCTTAGATAAAATAGCAATAAAAAAATGTCTTCCGTCCGTCCGTCCGTCAACACGATAACTCGAGTAAAACTCAAAAACGTTTTTTTCTCTGAGTTGAATCTGGGCACTATCGTCCCAAGAGCCAATGAGCTAGGGCCGTTTAAGTGGTTTTTGGTCTTTTGTACATACCTCGAGTAAATCTTCTCTGATTTTCATAATTTTTTTTTGTTTGAAAGATCTGGGCATGCCTCACAACTTATGGAAGAAATGTTTTTGATTTTGAGCTTTCGGACTCAGCTAGGTCCCTAAAACTGAGTTTCTACTAGGACCCAACGTGTTTTTTCTACATAAATCGGGTAAATCTTATCCGATTTTCAAAATCTTTTTTTTTTTTCCTGAAAGATAATAATAAGTGATTACGGGATTGAATTTGGGCAAAATCGGTTGAAAACTTTCGAAGTTACGGTCGAAAATGTGGTGAAAAACGTGGTTTTTTGAAGGTTGGTGGACGAAATTTTTTTTTGAGATTGGGCCCTAGGATATAGCAAGGGCACTAAAAAGGAGTCTCTCCTGGCGCTCTACATGTTTTTTAGACATAACTCGAGTAAATCTCTTCCGATTTTCAAATTTTGTTTGGTCGAAAGTTCTAGGACTGTCTCCCGTTTTATGGCAGAAATGTTTTGATTAAAAACCCTTGGGCTCAGTCAGGACCCTAAAACTGAGTTTCTACTAGTGCCCAACGTGTTTGCTTACATAAATTGGATAAATCCTAACTGACTTTGTTGATTCTTTTGCTATTTGAGAGGTAATCGAGTACCGAATTATATTCATAAACAAAATTGTGCTTAGGGCTGAAGTGGGCCTCAGGTATGTCCTAAGGTCGGCCTCAAACAAAAAAAAATTTTTTTGCTATGTTGCAGACCAAATTGAGGAAAACGTTTTTGTCTATGGAAGTATGTGTCCGAGGCATTTCCTTATGGCCCTAGGTCGGTTCTAAGGTCTGCCCTAGACAAAAAAATATTTCACTATGTTGTAGAGAAAATGGAAGGAAATATTTTGTCTATGTAAGTATTTGCCCGAAGCCTCTCCTGAGGACCATAGGTCGGGCCTAGACGAAAAAATGGTTTCTAGCTATGTTGTAGAAAAAATTGAGATGAACCTTTTTTTTCTACTTGGGGAAGGCTTTTTTTACACCGTTTCTTGGGACGGGTTTTTCAATATTGCCCTGAAATCAGAAAATCGACACAATAGAGTAGTCTACTAAAAACATGCAAGGGACGCGTACGCATCAAAATAGATGTGGCAAACAGAATAGATGTCGCAAAAAGACTCGGTCGTATCTAAGTAAATATTGCATAATTCTGAAGTGTGACGTCCACATTAAATAGGATTGGAAATTGTCGAAAGGGCAAACCAGAAAATCGCTTAAAATGCATTATCAAACACACTATTACAGAAATGTTTCCTTGATTTGTCCTTTCGATAAGACGAAAAAGTCGACTATAACTCGATTCATTATTGCTCCTTGAAGCCCCTTTAAGCGATGCCGGTTCAAATCCGATCGCCGAAAAAAAATTTCATTGTTTTTGTCGATGGTCAAGAAATGACAAAATAATAACATAATTTTTCGGGCCAGAGAAGAGAAGGACTAAAAATCTCCTTCAACGAGATATTTGAGAATGTTGACTTGGGCTCCTTAGCGTCACCGGTTGAAATTAGAAGTGAGCGGACCGCCCGAAAAAAAACCCGACCCTACCCGAACTCGAACCAATTTAACGGGTCGTTTCGGGTTTTTGAATTTATTTTTTTGTCGGATCGGGGCTGGTGTTGTTTTCGTTTTGTTTGTTTCGGGTCGGGTCGGGTCCAGTTTGATGACTGCAACTAACCAAAACCGACCCGACCTGAAAAAATGTAGTTCAGATCAGAGGCGCCGACTACACCAGGGCAAACCGGCTCTTGCCCCGGTTGAAGCAATCCGAAAAGATTCGAAAAGAAGCCGAAAATGTAATTTGAAAAACAAGTCAGGAAGGAAACATAGTTTGAGTCGTCGACAATGAAAATTTACAAGTTGAAAAAAGCGAAAGTCGATCGCTCTGTTTTGCGGTTTCATTTTCAACTAAACTTGAGTACCAGTATTTTGAAGAGACTTTAAACCCCTTTACAACCCTTTAGTCAAAACTTGACACTTCTGAATACGGTTTTTCGATGTACACAGTATGCGTATCGAATTGTGTGAGTACGTGCACAGCACATACGCAGTAAGTTCACAGAAAGGTGTGTACTCTCGTCTGCGTACTTAATGCGTGTACTTTGTACACGTTATAAATACAGCAACAAAGACAATTGTAGGAAATGTGAGCATTTTCTGTACACATGCATTCAACAAGAGTAAATAATTTCTGAGCAGTATAATCCACTGGGCAAGCTTCATCTGACCTTCTGCTGTCACACAGTGTTCATCAAAACTATCTCCAGATACTGTAGGCCGAGTTCTTCAATATAGCTTAATAACAAATTCCAACTACGCAACGACAGATGCGCCGATTTTTTTGACACTTCAACGGATCACTTGAAGAAGTCTCTGCAACTGTTATTGCGTGGTTATCATATATTATGTTTGGATAAAATCTGCTTACAATGTACTCACAATATTGTAGAACTTTGTAAAATCCAACTTACAGCTTGACCCGCAAGACACTCAGAGGTAGTGACATTACTCGCTGAGACCTTCAATACAGCTATGACCGATAATTCTAAAAATTCTCACTTGTGGCGTAAGTCTTTAATCGAAGAGAAGAAAGTTCTAGTGATCTGCTAAGTGGGCATGGAAATTATACGGGAACCTATGAACCAGTTCCCGAGAAGATTTTGAAAAAAATTGGTTCCCGGGATACCCTTCGCCTTTTATTTCGACAGGGAAATTGTACTTTCTTCGAAGGCGAAAGAAATGTTTTTACCATACCGGGAAGTCAATGCCACCTGGGAGTCAATGCCACAGGCAAGTGAAACCCACTTAGACTATGAAACACACCACAAGACTATCAAAAATATATCAAGAAATGGAATACAACGAAGAAACTTATAGTTTGCTTTTTCTTCACATTCACCCGTTTGATCACTTTCAGCTTTTTCGTCATTGTCATAACAATAGCAAAACATCTGAAAAGAGAAAAATTTAAAAAAAGACAAGTAAGTAATTTATAAGTTTCTTGATTGTAAATATATTTTCGAATGAAACGTTGGTGGAAGTACTTGGTCTATAATTTCGCAGGTGCTGAAAATAAAAATCGAACCTGAATGTCCATATTTCAAAAATTTTCGCCTGCAGTGCTGCACGGAATCAGTCAGTCTAACCATTTCCACCGGGAAATCCTATCAACAACACCGGGAAACGTTCCTTCAAAAACATTTTTGAATCTAAATATCAAACATAAGCAAAGACGACCCGTGCGAAAAGGCTCGACTATCAGCATTTGAATGACTCATAAAAATTACCCAAGGTAATGTTGCAAGCCCTCCCGAAGTACGTTTAAAGTTTAATTCTGTACAACTTTGATTTTGAAAGCAATTTTCTATCTGCCATAGTTCTTGATATATGAGTCATCCCTCCCAATTCTAGAAGTGGCTAAATCCCAGGATTGGGACATTTTTTCGGAAAACCCCGAGACACGTGTTCGCTTAAATTTAATTCTCTATAACTTTGTCTTTGGGGGTAAGCGTCTATGTTTCATAATTATGTCCAAATACTGATGAAAATCTATTTCCTATGGTATATGGCTAAGGAATGGAATTTTGTCTATTCCATGGGTTCCAGTGCCCAAGCCACTCAACCTATTTCGACAAAAATTTTTTCCTGGACTCCTGACACCAATAGCTTTCGTTTGACACTAACTTGAACGATTTCTGTGCTGTACTTGCCGATATATACGCGAAAAAGTTTCACCGACCTTCAAAAAACCACGTTTTCGGACACCTTTTCGATCATATCTCCGGAACTACTTGACGGATTTCGCTCATCTTTGAACTTGAATCATGGGAATAGTGTACCTTTCAGGAGAAAAAAGTTCATAAAGATCGGTGCAGCCGTTTAGAGACGGACGACCGGACGGAAGGACATTTTTTTTTGCTGATTCGTCATCTCTAGACGATATTAAATACATCCCCCCTACTCTCGGGTCGATTTTCCCCATGTTACAATAAAATGTCTTGTAGTAAACTTAAGGGACCTTGTACTTCGTACGGGTCCAATTAGAGACCTGCATAGGACAGGGACTCGAAGATTTGTGCCAGCTTGATCCCGTCGTACTTGTCACAACCTTCGATTTAAAGTGGGCGTTAGAACGTTCAGAGAACTTTCGTTGTTTGTCTTGATCATACAGGAAACATTTTTGCCCCGGTTGGACCGAATGAAAGTCGGCGCCTCTGGTTCAGATTCTGGTTTCTAACAAATAACTCTTATATTAAAGTTGAGTTAAAAATAAGCACTCTATTTTTTCAATTGCACCAATTTATTTTAATAATTTTTTACCGACCTTGGTTTCGGTTGTTAAACAACCATCATCGGGGTATTTATTTTAACTGAATTTTCCCTCTATAAAATGTCGCTCTAGGACAGTACCTTCTTCAGAAGACAAGAAACAAAAAACAAAGAACCTACACATACATGTGTCGCTGATAACATATCAGTTCGTCAACTAATTATACTAATTCCCTTGGAAGGAGTTAGGGTCGCGTGTAAAACAAATAGCAATTTTTCTACTCGCAGTCAAAAAATTCTTCGTTTACGCTGGTGTTAGGTGTGTCTTCTTCTATTTCGATAACGTTCTCGTCGTCGTATTTTCTTTCAATCGTGAATAAATGTAGTAGCGGTGACGTTCTGTTCCCATTGTCTTCATTAAGTAGATTTTCATGTTTATGCCTGTGTATGTATATGTATGTGGATGGCTTCGTATATTCGTGCTATTCGGTCCGGTTCCGAATTTTTATTTTTCGGTTAGGGTCGGCTATGGTTTTTTATTTTGGATCGGGTTTGGTTCGAGAGACTGTATTCTCTATATTTTATCTGAACTCTTGTTTCAGAAAATTTCTGTTTGTAATATTACAAGGGATTGTAATTGAGTGCAAAAATGTCGTTTGGGTGACTTGGAATGGATGAAACGCATATTTTTGTTATTATTTATTTTCTGGGTATGAGTATTGTAACTGACTACCATATCAGGTGCAATACGATTAATGCTAGGACGTTTGAATGGCTACAAATTATTTATATTACTTTTTACTCTCTCAGGTGTTAACAATATTTTGGGTATAAAGACAAATTTTCCTTCGTAGGCTAACATTTCCGCGTTTTTATTTGTTACCTTCCTAGATGAAGCTGTCGAAATTCCTTGCAAATTTTTTCGCAACACAACATCTAGAGCCTCTCAATTGGTTCGAATTCATCAATGGTTGCAGATTGATAAAGATTTTTCGCAAGACTTTCTATCAGTTTTTCCATAGACCTTTCTTTTGACACCTCATTGATCTCATTCCGACCACAATAGATCGAGACATACCGAAAAGGGCTCTCGATGACACTTTCTCACCCAACATTGTTCGACAGTTTGGTTGGCCTGAACCTCCACTAACAATTGACACTCATGAACTAGCTCTACCTCACACAACAGCGCTATGTTTACCACTTTCATATATGAACAAAATGTTCAACCCCCAAATTTTAATGTTTTAACCTCCCTGTCTCCTCCGAATGAATTCGAATCGAGGAATGTTCTACAAAGCTGTGGACCATCGAATTTTCTTCACTGACCAAAGCTCCAAGTCTCGTTCTTGGGTGACTTTTGGGGCATTTTTACTTTTAGCTCATTTTTTACACGTAACTCCCTATCTTAGATCAATATCTCTTCCCGGAAAATGTTTTTTCTACGTTTCAGACCATCTCTGACAACATATCTCATCAAATTTCCATCTTCCATTAGACTAATCACGCATTTGCCCAACGACCTTTAAAAGAAATTCAGGTCTCGAATATTTCTCGCTGTCTTTATTCAAGTGAATCACTTAATAGGAAAAGTCATCGTTGTCCGAATAATGAAATATTACCATCATTCAAAATATCTGTACATCCGAAATTCGGTTTTTCTTTTAAATCTTGGATATAACGAAAAATACTCTAAAGTAGGAATAAAAAAACATGAAATCGTTCTTAACTGAATGATATTTATTCCGCTGAAATCGGTAAACACAATTCAATCAAGTTACTTTTTTGATGGACCAGTTGTGGCTGCCAATTTACTATCTTCTTCAGCATAAATAGCTTGAATTTCTTGTTTTTTAATGGCAATGCGCTCTTCCTTTCGTTTGCGTGCTTCACGTTTCTTTTGACGGCGGGCCTCGTTCTGATCGCTCAACATCTTGGAACGTGACTTTTCTGTTTTCTTCTTATGGATGTACTCCATTAGAACACGCTTGTTTTTGAAAACGTTACCCTTGCACTTCATGTACAATTCGTGGTAGAAATGACGATCAATTTTCTTGTTATCGCGGTATTTCTTCAATAGCCGACGTAGTACTCGCTGACGCTGCATCCATAAATACTTGACGGGCATACGTGCATTCGCTGTACCTTTTCTCTTACCGAAACCACAGTGGCGTCCCTTTCGGCGAGCTTCAGTATTTTTGCGTACACGATATCGGGAGTGTACGACGACGGGTTTCTTGATGATGAGACCGTCTTTAATGAGCTTACGGATGTTTTGTCCTGAAAAGTTCGATAAAATAAAAATTTTAATAATGAAAACAGAAAACGTGAAATTCTTAAGGTGTACACGGTATATGGTGAAAACGAGACGACGAAAATGGCTGTGCAATTTATTGTTGAATTGACATGCAATTCCACAGTACGTTACCGTACTACACTTACGGAAATATATTTTTGCATCAAACAGAATTTTGTACTTCTGCGCAGGTTTTTGCAGGTTAAAAAGCTGCGCAGTACAAAATTCTATTAATGCAAAAATATACAGGCAAAAAAAACTAGGCAAAAGGGAGCTGTGTTGTTTTGAGAAAAGTTAGATGTAAGTTGTATCTGCAACTCCTTCAAATTGTCGCTCTTCTCTAAATTTCTACTTTTGTCTAAATAACTAGTGAGAGAATATAATCGCGCATTATTGCGCGGACCAATTAGAACAAAGAATTTTCTTCTCTACATTGTTTCAACATTAACATTACATTAATATTAACAGTAAACAATGTAGAGAAAGAAATTCTTTGTTCTAATTGGTCCGCGCAATATTGCGCGATTACTCTCTCACTAAGCATTTATACAAAAGTAGAAATTTAGAGAAGAGCGACATATTTGCCTACTTAAGCCAACAGAGACCGTTCCAACGGTAACGGTGGAATTGCCCGAGACCGTATTCGGAATTAAAAAATGCAAATGATTTGGATAAATCTTGGTAGATAGTTACTTTCTTTCTAGCGGTCTTCTGCACGATCCATTTTTGTTTATTTCTTTGCGTCCATTCCATTGGTCCCAGTCCCCAGACAACTGACTCAATTTCCACAAAAAACATTTTCCCAGTTTTGTGAGATCAAATTTTTTCATTTTACACCAAAATGAACAATTTCCGTGCTATACTTGCTGAGATATTTTCACTTTTTCGACTATATCTCCGAACCATTTGACCGATCTAGCTCACCTTTGAACTTGAATTATCGGAAATATGTACATTTCAGGGAAAAATAGTTTAGAGTGATCGGTGCTCACTCCCGCCTCGATGTACTCCATGTTACAATAAAATTGTTTGTAGTAAACGTGTATAACCTTTGTATTTCGTACGAGTCGAACAACATTTGTTGAGTTCGAATTTTAGATGCAAATGTATCTATCTATAACTGTAAAACATTTCAGAAATTTCGTAAGCGGGAAAAGTCACTCACGGAATTTAAATTTTCTGAATATGTTTGTTTATTTAGCAAAGTAACAAATTGTAGCATTTTATAATTAAATCAAATGTCACAGAGTGCCTTTGCTCGAAAAAAAGAAAATGAAAACAAAGTTCTAGTTACTTACTTGAGTTCGTATTTGCAATTTCATTGATTTCATTTGGATCTAACCAAACCTTCTTTTTGCCGCATCGCATAACCGAGGCTGCAAGCCTCTTCTGTAACTTGAGGGAACTGGAAGTACACAAACAAAAAGTTTTATTTATTCAAATAATTTTTTATTTAAATGATGGGCAGTGGATTACTGAACAAACACGTTGTCTTAACGAAATATAAAAATTCCCGACAACAAAAGAACTATATACGCAAATTTCACCATGTGAGAAATCAAATTTTATACTCTGATTTTTAAAGACAATTTTCTCACAAAACCCAAAATTTTGATGGAAATAGATTCGACGAATACAAAATACACTCATTCACAACAAAATGACTGCGAATCGCATGTTATAAATTGTAGAAATTAGACAAAAGCGAATTACCTCATGTTGCTTGTTCCACGACGTGTATAGAAAAGAAATTATAAATGGCTGTGCGGAAATACCAACCTGCAAAGAATAAAATTTTGACATTTATCGCATCTGTAGCGACATCTTTAGTATAATATTATACGAAATTATGCGCAGCGTATGGATGACTTACGATAAACGGGGATGTTTTATTCATCCAATATTCACTCATAATTCATTATTGCCGAAGAAGAAACAATCGATTTGTAACTCGATTCGGTCATGCAACGCAAATTGTCGTTGCCGAATCCTAACAAACTGAATATTAAAAAACGGCATCTATAAAATGTAAACGAAATTCAAAAACTCCAAAAACTTGTGTAAATTCGATGTAAATTTTTATAGTAAGTGACATTGACAGATTGTGTTTTGCTTGTTTCACGATATTAGTAAACGAGGAGATTCACATTTTGTGTTAATATTATTATTAGTGAGGATTCAACACAAAAAATTCTTATGTTACAAGATGAAGGTAAGACTTTAATGTATACTCGAATGCGTTACATTTAAATTCTGAATCTTGTACACACAGTACAAATGTCTGAGCTACCCGGGATGTCCGAGGCATTCTTTTTTATGTTTTTTGTCTCCTCACCATTTATTTTTCAATTTGGATCGCTTCTTTGATGTCTATTGTTCAAGAGTCCTACTGTTTACCAGATTATTTCAAACGTATTTTGTGTTGAACAAAGTACTGCTGAAATCCTGCCTTTCAAAATGTACCGGGAGTTTAGCAATGAACCAAAGAAATTCATCCAAAAATGAATTTCTGCTTGACGAAACCACATTCAAAAGATTTTAATATCAAATCTCAGCAAATCGTATCTACTGCTCTTTAGCAATATCAAAAAGAAATTATTGACTTAAACTTCCAATTAAACTAGAAAATCAATGAACAAAAATTACAAGCATTCGACATTGGGGCAATGGGTAAACGACCACTGTCCAGGCGAGAACAAGAAGAACGTCGAAAACGTGAGGAAGAAACTGCTGCTGCACATGTAAGATAACGTGAAAGTTGGTGAATTGGCCTATTTTATAATTTTCCAAATTTTGCATTAGGCATTTAAGGAATTTGTTGAAACATTCCAAGAAGCACCTTCAACGGTCTCTAAAGTATGGGTTAAAGCTGGTGTTTATGACGCTGGCACACGACGTACGTATAGCTTGCTTTTCAAAAGTTTAAAATATTATGAATATTTACTCTCATTAGGTGAAGATAATCGAGAGAAGGGAAAACTTTACAAACCAACAGCAAAAGAGGAAAAATCATCTGCAGAGAAGGCACAGGAGTATGCAAAACTTTTATCCACTGATACCAAAACTTCCAATTCAACAACCAAAAAGAAGACTCACGAAAAGAAAAAAAGTGTATTGGAATCATTCAAAGAGGAATTGCGACAGTAAGTGAACCTAAGAATTTTTTTTACAAATAATTGCTGTTTCATATTTTTCTGAATTTGTCAATTTTTTGGACCCATACGAAGTAGAAAGGTCCTATACATTTACTGCAAGACATTTTACTGTAATGTATTAGATCGAGGTGGGAGTGAGGGCGATGCATTTAATATTGTCTAGGGATGACGAATCAGCAAAAAAAAATATCCGTTTGTCTGTCTCGCCTTTCTTTTCTAAATGGCTGCACCGATCATCCAACGCATGGTTTTTCGTCTATATTTACTGTCAAAGGCAAAGTTGAAGAGAATAAAATTTTAGGGAACAAGTGTTTCAGGGTTTTCAGATATGAACACTTCTAGAATTGGGCGTGATGACCCATATCTCTAGAACTATGAAAGTTACAAAGTTGCTTCGAAAGGTGAAGTCATGGAAGTAACCTAATCCTGTGATATGAGCACTTGTAGAATTGGGAGGGATGACTCATATCTCTGGAACAATGGCAGTTAGAAAGTTTTATTTTTTATTTATTTTTATTCGTTTAAATACCAATTAACAGGCCAAGGAGATGAGCGGTTCGACCATTTTTCGAAACTCGACCCGGACCGAACCCGACCCGATAAAATTTTTCGAAACCCGAAACCCGAATTGTTTCAAAACCCGACCCGGACCGAATCCGACCCGATAAAATTTTTCCACCAAACACTCAAGTTTTTCGAAACTCACAAGCCAAATTACTTCGAAACAAAAATTATTTCAAGGCCCGACGTCTGCATTCTTCACGGACCTAAGACTAAAACAAAATTCGTGTAACGAATTTAGACGAGTTTTGTAAAATATAAAAAGTCAATAAAGGATCGGGACCCGAATAAAATGATACAACAACCCGACCCGGACCGAACCCGACCCGATAAAATTTTTCGAAACCCGAAACCCGAACTGTTTCCAAACCCTGCCCGTACCGAACCCGACCCTATTAAAATTTTCGAAACCCGAAACCCATGAACCCGAAAATAACAATTCGGGTTCGGGTTCGGGTCGGGTTTTTCGAAGTTTCGGGCAACCCGCTCATCTCTATTCCAAAGGTAAAGTTGTACAGAATAAAATTGTAGAGAACACGTGTTTCAGGGTTTTTAGGGAAAAATTACCAAATCCCGGGACAAAGCAACTTCAAGAAATGTGAGGGATGACGCATTTCTCTAGAACTATGGCAGTTAGAAATGTGTTTCTAAAGGCAAAATTGGTGGGAATTACATTTTAGAGAAAATAGTTTCAATGATATCTTGGAGGAACTTCGTTGGTGCTCTTCGGAAAAAGTGTAATAGATTTTTTCAAGTCATTCAAGCTGAAGGTCTCTAAACTCAAGGAACTGTCCGAATTAGTGTTAGTAAAGACAATTCATATTATAAATCAACATATCTACGATTAACATGTGTTATCATAAATTATAACTTAAATATTCGAACCGACTGTGATATCAGAATGACGATTGTCTTAAATGATAGATGATAGATAGTTACAAGGGCAGCTCCTGTTATTTGTGTTTTTATATGTAAATAAATGTTTTCTTCTCTGGTGCAGGGGAAAACATTTCGGTCATCAAAATCAACAGTCTCAGACGTACTTCGTTGGGATATTCGACATTACCTTGGGTAATTTCGATGTATTTTCGAAATTCTCGTAGTTGTAAAAGAACGTGAGACATTGGATTGTTTGCTCATTTCTATACGTATTTAGATACGTTCGAGTCTTTTCGCAACATCTATTCTGCTTGTCACATCTATTCTGCTTGCCACATCTTCTCTGATACGTACGGATCTTTGCTTATGTTTCTACTTTTAAGCCAACAAGCCCGTTCTCCAACTTTAGATTAGATTAGAAGTTTATGGGAATGCCCATCCTCCCAGACATGTAGCTGGATCAGCACCTGGATCATTGATCCTTTGTACTATTTCCCTAAAATTCCTTCGATTATTTAACAAAATAAAACTTTAACCATCAAAGGTTTTACAATTACTTAATAGATTAAGAGGAGAAATTGAAAATTTAAAAGAAAATTTTTCCCGTATATTTCGTTGTCGTCATTTATGTGATCGTAGCCTGTTTCGTCCATACACTTCCATCGTTCATTTAAAAACTTTCACTTCACACATTTCCAAAAGCATATCAGACAGAACACAGAACACTTCAAATCGAATCAAAAATTCATGGAAACCATCTGGTTTTCTTCAGAAAAACAGCCAGATTGTTAATGACCATAGAGCTAAGAGTTAGATCGGCGCTATTTAGTTCTGGTTTGCCCATAATATTTCTCCTGAGGAGTCTATATCTGGGACAGACACTAATAACGTGATAGCCAGTTTCGTCACCTTGACCACATAGACATTTGGGGCTATCCGAACAGCTGATATTGTAGAGGTGCTTGTTAAGGCTACAGTGGTTGGTGATGGCTTCTGTAACTCTTTTGATGTCTGGCCTGCTGAGTTTCAACAGTGTTTTGCTGACTTCCATCGATTGCAAAAAAGTTTGGTATGTCTGGCGCCTTCATACTCATTCCAACTTCTAAGATGCTCTTTTCGGAGCCATTCTTTGACTATGGCCTCCCTCATCGAAATGGAAATGCAAAACATGGGTTCCGGACCAATGAAACCGTTTTGGGTACCTTGGCGCGCAAGTTTGTCCGCTCTTTCGTTACCTAAAATGCCACAATGACTAGGAACTCAGAGAACCGTAACGGAATTAGATTTACCAAGTTCATTTAGGCTCACTTTGCAGTCAAGAACTGTTCTAGACCTGATACAGGGAGAGCTAGCCGCTTGGATAGCGGAGTGACTGTCTGTGCAAACGTAGATCTTATTCCCAGAGGCCTTGTCAATCAGTTCATCACACATTTTTGATATTGCAAAAAGCTCAGTCTGGTTAACCGACGCCAAAGAACCGGTCGGAAGGCTGCCTTTTAGGTCTAAAGTTTCGAAGAAATAACCTGCTCCGGAGAAGTCATCATTCTTGGATCCATCCGTGAAGCAGACAATGCCGTCGGTAGGAGGAAATATATTTCTCTCCCCGAGCCAATCCTCTGCTTCAGGTATTGCGCTTTGATTTGATCGCTGGGCATACACAACCGTTCATCTTTGACAACATTAATAATTTCTGAGTGACCTTTCTCAAAACGGGAGACCAACAACCATTGTATCGGATATTGACAGAGGTGTTGAAGGCTACGGATTTTATAAAGAGGTCAAGAGGCGGAACATCTAGAAGCGCTTCCAAGGTCGCAGTGGCGGTAGTTGTCTTTACGCCTGTAATGCAGAGACATGCCAGACGCTGAAGCATATCAAGCCTTTTCTTGGCGGTGCCGATTTCCACTCTGGGCCACCAGACTATGCATCCGTGACAAAGAATGGGTCTGATCACCGTTGTGAAAATCCACCATAAGGCCTGAGGAGACAACCCCCATGTCGTACCAAAAGCATTTCTACACAGCCAGAAGATACCAATGCATTTTTTAAGTTTTTCCTCTAGGTGCACGATCCATGTCAGTTTGTGATCAAAACTCACTCCGAGGTACTTTACACTCGCTACCACTCCGAGGTACTTAACAAGCCCGTTCTCCAACTTGACTTTGATTAATATAGTAAACGATCATTAGAACACCTTCAGCTTTTATGGTTATATGGTTACCACGGCCTAAGTTGCTCTAAGAGTTCCGGTTGTCACTCATGACATCATGCATTGAACGAGACAATTCGAAGAGCTTTAGTATCTGCCGGAATGCCAGCAATGTTGGAACCGCTAGGTACTGTTAGAGAAGATGGTAAACATCCAGATGGCTTAACATTAATTCCTTGGTCAGTCGGTAAATGTTTACTATGGGACGCAACAGTCGGAGATACAGTCGCAAAATCATACGTAGCACATAGTTCACGAACTGCTGGTTGGGTGGCCTTAAAAGCTGAAGAAAAGAAAATCGAAAAATACAATTCATTGCTTGGACAATATCTCTTTGTTCCGCTCAGTTTTGAAACATTAGGGCCTTGGGCTGCAATGGGGAAAAAATTCATTTCTGATCTTGGCAAAAGGATTTCAAGGAAAATGTGCGAAAAGCGATCAACGTTATATCTGCAACAGCGACTCGGTGTGGATATCCAACGTGGCAATGCGGTTTCTGTGATGAGAACGTTGCCATCAACATATGCGCTTGATGAAATATTCTATCTTCTGTCGAAGCGGTAAATTGTGTCGTAAATAATTTATAAATAAATAAAAAAACCTTCAGCTTTTTGGTTGAAATGTGTTTACCACATAGGGAATAGTATCTTATGCGCGCCAGACTCTTCTCGGGCATCATCCATTGTACAGTAACAGTAACGCCATTTTGTTCTAAAGGGGTTTCCTTATTCGTCGAAATATGAAAAAAATTACTGCCTTCGCAACGCTACATCAAGTATAAGCGCTTAAGACTATCCGTAAGAAAAAACGAAGTTGCAGCGCAAAAACTGAAAGTACAGAAAAATTATTTCGTCGTTGCGTCCGGCATTTATGACGCAATTTTTTAACACAACGTAATTTTGTTTTAAAAAAAGAGCTGTAATTTTTTCAGGAAATTAAAACTTTGAACACAAGGTTCCCTTCAAACAAACTCTGCGTATTATCAGCGATAGCGTCACCTCAAGCGATATCATTAATTTTGGAAGCGGACTTACGACTGCGCCACACTCTACCTTTTAAGAGGTTTTTGTATGCGATATCAGTAGTTATGGAAGTTTTCAGTTGTTATAACCAAACTTCATGTGAAACATAGAAGGGACCTGTACGTATCAGAATAGATGCGGCAAACAGAGTTGATGTTACGAAAAGACTGGAACGTATTTAAGTGAATATTGCGTTCACATTAGACTGCATTGAAAAACCCGTACGAAGTAACGGTGTAAAAAAATTCTCCGAACGCACAAAATTGACCTCCAAATAGAGAAAAATGTTCTCCTCAATTTTGTCTACAACATAGCAAAAAACTATTTTTTTGGGCTAGGGCCGACCTTAGTACTGACCTAGGGTCTTAAATAGAGGCCTCGGATGCATACTTCCATAGATTTCAATTTGCTCTGCAACATAGCAAAAAACATTTTTTTATGTTAGGGCCGACCTTAGGACCGACATGAGGCCCACTTGAGCCCTAAGCACAGGCAAAAATTCTTCTATAAATTGTCGGCCGTGCCGAGATCTTTCAAACAAACAAAGTTTTTGAAAATCGGAAGAGATTTACTCGAGTTATGTACAAAAAAAACGTAGGGCCCTAACAAAGACTCTTTTTAGTGCCCTAGCTAAGTCCAAAGACTCAAATCGAAAAATGTTTCTTCCACAAATGGTCGGCCATGCCCAGGTCTTTCAAACAAAAGAAAGTTTATGAAAATCAGAAAAGATTTAGTCGAGTTATGTGCAAAAGACCAAAAACCACTTAAACGGCCCTAGCTCGGTGGCCCTTGGGCCGACAGTGTCCAGATTCAATACCATAAAATATTTTTCAACTACCTTTCAGGAAAAAAAAAGTTTTTGAAAATCGGTCAAGATTTACTCAAGTTATCGTGTTGACGGACAGACCGACAGACCGACAGACCGACAGACGGACATTGTTTTTTTCGCTGATTTGTCATCTGAAGGCAACAAAAAAAGTTTCCCCCTTACTCCCGGGTTCGAATTCGCAATGTAACAAACGTGGTAGTAAACGCATCAGACCTACGTACTTCGTACG
>CM055404.1:79693855-79724662 GCA_029228625.1 Pseudolycoriella hygida
CTCCGCTACCGCTCCGAGCATGATAGAAACCGACAGATCAGAAAAAAAGTTTCCATAATGATGAGAACAATAGAAAAATTATTTCTCCATAGAAAAATGTCATTTTCAAACCTCGATATCTCAGCCAATTTTCAACCGATTTTGATGAGTGAAGGCTTGTTTGAAAGATGCTGCGACGTAGTTTTTTTTTTAATAATTTGGAGGGGGATGGGGGCGAGGGGAAAAAACTCAAAAGTTCGCCTATATATGGCTAATTGTCCCAAAGGTTTTTGTATGGAGTTTTTTGGGTTTGTGGACGTTTTTTTTGGGGTGTGGGGACTGCGTCACGCCCTCCGCTACCGCTGCGGGCATGATACTTGAGAGTTAGAGCAATATTTATTTAGATACGTTCAAGTCTTCTTGCAGCATCTATTCTGTTTGCCATATTTATTCTGATGCGTGTGCGTTCCCTTACATATGTATCGTCTTCATGAACTTTCATTGAGATCTTTTTTCGTTCTGAATTAAATGCAATATCGTTGTCAGTTATGTGACTTTTCGAACCTTACTTTACTCAAATAGAAAACATATGCACGGGACCCGTATAAGAATAGATGTGGCAAAGAAAACAGATGTTAAACAAACCCTCGAAGAAAACCAAAATAAATTTAAATAAGGCCCTCAGGAGAGGCATCGGGCCCATACTTTTATGGATAAAATAGTTTGGCTCTTTCTTCTCTACAACATTGCACAGAAGACTTCACCATTAGAGGAATATGCATGAAAAAGCACCAAATATCCTGCAGTGTAGTAGCCTGAGTTGGGCCTACACTAAGGACCCTACAGCCCGGATCGCTCAACCCATTTTCACTATTTTTTTTTGTGATTTACGGAAGTACAAATCTTCATTCAAAACCTTGAACAGAGATTTCCGTGTTGATTTCGCAGATATATAAGTCAAAAAGTTTCATACATCTTCAAAAAACCACGTTTTTGACCACTTTTTCGACCGTAGCTTCAGATAAGATTTGAAGACTTCGGGAGAAAAACAAGATATGTTAATTCTTGCAAAAATGAACATATATATCTTATTTTTCTCTCGAATTCTTCATTTACTCGATTTAGCCCTAGGCCCTATTTGAGGATCAGTTTTGGGGCCCTGACAGAATCCAGCCTCAAAATCAAAAATGTTTCTTCCATAAATACATCAATCAATAAACAAAATCATGACAATCGGAAAAATTTACCCGAGTTATGTACAAAAGACCAAAAACCACTTAACCTGCCCTTGTGCCGATTATCTATCAGGGGAAAAAAGATTTTGAAAATCGGCCAAGTTTTGCTCGAGTTATCTTGTTAACGGAAAGACAGACGGACCGACGATCAGACAAACGCACAAAATTTGTATTGCAGATTTTTTATATTTAAACCCCAAAACGAAAAAGTAACCAACTACTGGGTCGAAATTCGACTGGTTACAAACGTCATGGTAAACCCAATAGACCCATTTTCGAAGAACTGCGTTCTTCTACGAATCTAAAATCTTCTGGATATTATTACGACAACAAAAACTCTTCGGAATTGGATATGTAACGCATATGAACAACAAACTGATGCATATGACGCCTACTTCAATTGCCAAAAATGATCCCCACAACGTCCTCTAGAACATATTATGAAAAAGTGTGGTCTTGTTCACGTTGTATGACTCATACAACAAACATATACAGCACAGTACCCAATAAGGCTGTAAGCCACATACATTTGCTGTCTCAGTTTTCAATTTATTATGGTATTAGTATTGTATTAGTATGGTGTCGTAGCGATAAATAATCTGAAGAAATTCACTATTGATATTATCTTTCTCTTTCTTTACAAGAATTCAAGAAGAACGGGAAGAAAGACACAAATACAAATCAATAGCGAAAACGATTCTTCAAGCTCCTGAACCAGATCTACTAGCACCACGCGACAACGAATTCGGATCAATGGATAACGGGGATCCTAATACAACAAACATTTACCTGGGAAATTTAAATCCAAAAATATCGGAGCAACAGTTAATGGAATTGTTTGGACGATATGGTCCGTTGGCTAGTATTAAAATTATGTGGCCACGATCCGAGGAAGAAAAATCACGGGGTCGAAATTGTGGTTTCGTTGCTTACATGAGTCGGGTGGATGCGGAGCGAGCGTTGAAGAATTTAAATGGTCGTGATGTGATGGGCTACGAAATGAAATTGGGATGGGGTAAAAGTGTCACGATTCTGAATCATCCAATATTCATCCCCCCTGCACTTGTTGAGCACGTAATAAGAATAAATTGTTATGCCAAATTTTATCAAACAATGGACTAAAGCTCATTTTTGCAGGTAATGCCTCCGCCACCTTCTGGATTACCATTCAACGCCCAGCCACAATTAAACGATATTGCCAATGTGAGTATTACTACAAAATGTGAGTAATTTTAGTAGCTGTAAATTTGTTATTTGGCTTTTTCAGTTTCCACCGAAAGAATACTTCCTCAACTACAGTACCGATCCAGACATAAAGCGGGACATGGAAGAAGTAAGGATTTCTATAAAACATCCGATGTATTGATTTTCTTTTTTCCTCAGATTGCGTATAAATGTATTGTCAAAGTGATGATTCCTACCGAAAGGTGATTTATCTACGATTGAAAATTTTACGAAACATTGCAACTATCATTACAAATTACAGGCCTTTACTAGCCCTTGTTCACCGAATGATAGAATTTGTCGTTCGTGAAGGTCCAATGTTCGAAGCTATGATCATGAGACGTGAAATTGATAATCCAATTTTCCGGTTTCTATTCGAAAATGAAAGTCCAGCTCACATCTATTACCGCTGGAAGTTGTTTTCTTTATTGCAAGGTGACACACCAACCGAATGGAGACAAAAGGAATTTCGAATGTTCAGAAGTATGTGACAGTTCTCAACATAATATTAAAGCTCTGAAATACGTACCACTTAGAGCTCGAGCAATAATCACTTATACGTGGGAGGGGAAGGGCCTTAGAAAATTGACCATTTCGACGAATGTGTGAATAAGAAGAAAATTGAAACAGACCCAGTCAACAAAGTTACATAAACGCACATAAATTGGGTAGAAAAATGCATACTAGCGGGACGTTTCACATTTTTTCCGATTGGAAATGTAGCGAATGTACTCAGTGTCAGTACATTGCAGTACAGTTCAACTGTGTACATTTTTCGTAAAGCAAATGTACATTTGCTCAATTATCAATCGAAAAAAATTTGAAACATATGCAAGGAATCCTTACGCATCAGAATAGATGTTGCGAAAAGACTGAACGCATCTAAGTGAATATTGCCTTAACTCCTAAGTGTATGAAATTACGTCCATATTTAAGAAACCCGTCCGAAGCAACGGTTTATAAAAATCCCTTTCAAAACACCAAAATTGACCCCAAACAGACAAAAATGTTCACCCCAATTTTCTGTACAACATAGTAAAAAGCCATTTTTTGGGGACCTTAGCACCCTTGTTCCCTTCAGTGTTCTCTACAACATAGCAAAAGACCATTTTTTTTGGTATAGGGCCGACCTTAGGACCGAACTAGGGCCTTGGACGCATACTTCCACAGACAAAAATTTTTCCCTGAATTCGCTTTGCAACATAGCAAAAAAAAATTTCGTTGGTTAGGGTCGGCCCACTTGAGCCCTAAGCACAGGCACCGGATCCAAATTTGTTTTGAATGTAATTCGGGATTGAATTACCTCTCAAATAGATAAAAATCAACAAAATTGGTTAGAAACTCAGTTTTAGAGTTCTGGCTGAGTATAAGGGCTTGTAATCACAAATTTTCTTCAATAAACTGAGAGACATTCCTAGTACTTTCGATTAAAAAAATTTGTGAAAATCGGAAAAGATTTACTCGAGTTATGTACAAAAAACACTTATGGCCCTAGCAGAGACTCGTTTTTAGTGCCCAAGCTAAGTCCAGGGGCCAAAAAAAAAAAAAAAAATTCGATAAATTGTCAGGAATTGCCGGAAAAGATTTGTACATAACTCGTGTAAATCTTTTCCGATTTTCATAATTTTTTTTGTTTGAACGGTTTGGGCTCGCCTCACAACTTATGGAAGAAACGTTTTTTATTTTTAGCTTTTGGACTCCGTCAAGGCCCTAAAAGTAAGTCTCCACTAGTGCCCTACAAAAAACGGGTAAATCTTATCCGATTTTCAAAATCTTTTTTTTTTCTGAGAGATTAATCGAAAAATTGATTACAGAATCAAACCTTGACTAAATGGGTCAAAAACTTATGAAATTACGGTCGAAAAAGTGGTAAAAAACGTGGTTTGTTGAAGGTCGGTAAATTTTTTTGACTGTGAAATTAGCATGGACACCGTTCTTCAAGGTTTTGAATTATTATTATTATTATTATTATTATTTCGTATGGTTATTTTTTGCATCTTTTTCAGTTTTTACAATTAATTTCAGTTTTTTTTTTTGAATGAAAGCAATGGACATCCAGAAATCAGTCCAGCTCACGCTATGCGACCCAACACGATATTTGTTTTTTTTTTCGTGAATATTCCTTTGATAATGAGGTTTTTTGTGCAGTGTTGTAGAACTTTTTTGTCCATGGAGGTATGGGTCAGAGGCCTTTGTTAAGTGCTCTAGGCCGGTTCTAAATTCTGGGCTTATTTCAAGGGCTTGGAGAGGTTTTTTGCGCCGTTGCTTCGGACGGGCTTTTCAATATTGCCCACTCGGCATATTCCAACACAATTTAATGTGGACGTCATTTCATACACTTAAGAGTTAAGGCAATATTTACTTAAATACGTTCAAGCCTTTTTGTAACATCTATTCTGTTTGCCACATCTATTCTTATGCGTACGGGACCCTTGCAAATGTTTAGACCCGTACGAAGTACGTAGGTCTGATGCGTTTACTACCACGTTTGTTACATTGCGAATTCGAACCCGGGAGTAAGGGGGAAACTTTCTTTGTTGCGTCCGTCTGTCGGTCTGTCTGTCGGTCTGTCCGTCAACACGATAACTTGAGTAAATCTTGACCGATTTTCAAAAACTTTTTTTCCTGAAAGGTAGTCGAAAAATATTTTATGGGATTGAATCTGGGCACTGTCGGCCCAAGGGCCGCCGAGCTAGGGCCGTTTAAGTGATTTTTGGTATTTTGCACATAACTCGAGTTAATCTTTTCTGATTTTCATAAATTTGTTTTTTGTTTGAAAGATATGCGCATGGCCGACAATTTATGGAAGAAACTTTTTTTAATTTGAGTCCTTGGACTTAGCTAGGGCACTAAAAACGAGTCTACTGCTAAGGCTCTATGTGTTTTTTGTATATGACTCGAGTAAATCTTTACCGATTTTCAAAACTTTTTTTTTGTTTGAAAGATCTGGGCGTGACCGACAATTTGTGGAAGAAACATTTTTCGATTTGAGTCTTTGGACTTAGCTAGGGCACTAAAAAAGAGAGTAGGGCCTTAACCCTACGTGTTTTTTGTACATAACTCGAGTAAATCTCTTCCGATTTCAAAAACTTTTTTTGTTTGAAAGATCTCGGCACGGCCGATAATTTATAGAAGAATTTTTGCCTGTGCTTAGGGCTCAAGTGGGCGTCATGTCGGTCCTAAGGTCGGCCCTAACATAAACAAATATTTTTTGCTATGTTGCAGAGCAAATTGAGGGAAATATTTTTGTCTATGGAAGTATGTATCCGAGGCCTCTACTTAAGGCCCTAGGTCGGCCCTAGCCCAAAAAATAGTTTTTTGCTATGTTGCAGAAAAAAAAATTGAGTAGAAAATTTTTCTCTATTTGGAGGTCAATTTTGTGCGTTCGGAGAATTTTTTTAGATCGTTACTTCGGAAGGGTTTTTCAAAATTGCCCTACGGCAATTTCCAATACAGTCCAGTCAGTCTAATGTGAACGCAATATTCACTTAAATACGTTCCAGTCTTTTCGTAACATCAACTCTGTTTGCCGCATCTATTCTGATACGTACGGGTCCCTTCTATGTTTTTTTTTTCATCGGGTCAAAGATCGGAATCAGTTTTTCAGGTCGAAAATAAAGGCATTATACTAAAAACTAGACTCCAGAAAAGTAACTCATTCTTCAGCTGAGGCCTCCTGCTAAACTTTAATAATAAATAAAGCAAGATGTGTGTTAAGAATTGGAAATAAGGGGTGAAAAGTCCAAACTGGTCACCGAGTTACTCTTACTCTTACTCTTGCATGTTCCATGGACCATTCAATCTAATTCTCTCTGCTCTGATGAAGCGTTGTATATTTATACTTTCTCTGAATCCAATAGAGGGAGCCATTTGGAAACCTCCTGCTCTGAATTTCTATACGCAAGGAATGCCAGAAGAGTTAATTTCAGACGATGGTGCTCCAGAGTGCAATAAAGGCGCATTATCAACAGCGTAAGTGTAACAGTTTCATGTAATAGCAATACATAAATAACGCCTTTAATTGTAGTCAACGAGACCGATTGGAAGACCTCATCAGACATTTAACTCCAGAACGGTCAAAAATTGGGGATGCGATGATATTTTGCATTGAGCATGCTGAAGCTGCTGACGAAATATGTGAATGCATTGAAGAATCGATGTCGAGTCTAGACACATTAGTCAGCAAAAAAATCGCTCGGCTATATTTGATATCTGACATTTTACACAACTGTAGTGTGAAGGTATCGAATGCAAGCTTCTTCAGAAAATCGTAAGCAAATGCAATTATTATCGCCTCCATTGAGGACGTTTCGAAGAATCTTTTTAATTTAAGAATGGAAAATCACTTGGAACAAGTTTTCACGCATCTCCGTTCAAGCTTCATGGCTCTGGAAAGTCGTTTGAAAGCTGAAGGGTTTAAAATGAGAGTTTTACAAGTTTTCAAAGCTTGGGAAGATTGGACAGTCTATCCGAGAGATTATTTAACAAAACTTAAACACATTTTCTTAGGACTATCACTGGTTTGTTGTCATGTAACATTCGGACCATCAAAAATATTCATTTATTTTGACAGTCTAGTGACAAGCCATCGGACATCGACGGGAATCCAATTTCAGATGATGAAAAAGATGATGAAGACTTGGATGGTGTTCCTTTGGATGGAGCAGCTTTATTGAAAAGTGCCCTGATACGAGGTATCCCAGGAGCTAATCCCGCAGAAAATCGAATGCGAGAGATGGACCGAGACAGTGAAGATGATGACATAGATGGTGTGCCGTGTAAGACCTTTACTTTAATTTAGTTTAGTATGAATGTTCCTGTCCACAGTGGTAGGAATTTCGAAATCATCAGATATATCGTATTTTAATCGATTTTATGCCACAACCTTTATATGCACAATTACCGACGTACGTTGGGTAAAACCGTTCGTCAATCTCCACGCGTTCGCAGCAAAAGAACATTCTTCACATCTAATTTTATGCATGTGACGTGAGGGTTGTGGGAAAGTTGGATTGTCATCACATGCTAGTTATGGACTTTCTTGGACTGTTCAACATTTTTTTGATTGTCTGGCAACGGAATTCCAGTGTTTCTTGATGGTTGTAAGCTTCAATCTATTGGACCTGTAGGTACCTGTTGGTGGTAGATCGAGGTGGGGTTGGAAGCATACATTTAGTATCGTTTAGAGATGGCAAATCAGAAAAAAAAATGTCCGATGGTCCGTCCGGCTCAACGGATCACCCTAAACTTTTTCACGTGAACGGTACATATGTCCCATGATTCAAGTTCAAAGATGAGCAAAATCGGTCGAAGAGTTGCGGAGGTGTGGTTGAAGAAGTGTCCAAAAACGTGGACTTTCGAGGGTCGGTGAAACGTTTTTGCTAATATTTCGGCAAGAGCTTACTCCCACAGTTTTCAAGTCGGCAAGAGCTGCATCACACCATCTGGATTTTGGATGCCCTGCACCTCTCTTGCCTTCTGGTCTGGTTTTAAGAATTTTTTTCGGAATAAAATGATTTTCCATTCGTTGTACATACATGACAGATCCAACGTAGAAGGTTTATTTTAGTGTTTGGACCATGTCCGGCTGGCTAAACTCATGATTGAATCGTTTGCGCCAACGGTTCTGCCTTTGATCGAATACTGCTCCAAATATTGTTCGCAGTACTTTTCTTTCGAACGTGTGAAGCGATTGTTCGTCTTTTTTTTGTGTCAAGCACCATGATTCCGAACCATATGTAACTACCGGTCTGATCACAGATTTGTATATTGCGTATTTTGAATTTCGGCTTACTGACTTGGACTTTAAGATTTTCAGAAGGCCGCAATATGCCCAGAATTACTCGTCTCTTAATGTCGTCCGCGATGTCATTATTAGTGTTCAGCTCCGATCCAAGGTATACGTTCACCATTTTGAATGTGTGTGCGTCGATCGTTACGGTTTCCTCCTTTTGCGTCATTAACTTTCAACCCAAGGCCATAAGCTTGCCTTTAAGGGTCAGGTTAAAAAGCAGCGTCGCGAGAGGATCTCCCAAACGTAGGCCCTCCGCTATGTCGAAAACCTCTGACAGTTGGTTACGGACCCTTACTCGGCTGTTAGCTCCGTTCAGTGTTAACTTGGTTAGCGAGATCGTAATAAACGGCAGATATAATATTCAAAAAAGGAAATCAAAAAATCAAAAAGACAAATCAAAAAAATCAAAAAGGTAGATTTTTATTTCAGTTTTGTTTTTTTTCAACTGCATTTTAAATTTTTATAACTCCAAAATTGAGTTTTTTATTTCTGAAATTGTTTTTTTCACCACCAATAATTGAATTATTTATCTGTATTCTTTCATGATTTTTATATCCCCTTCTGAATTTTTTATCTTCTTGTGAATTATTTTAAAATAAAAATTTATTTGAAGGGGGTATGTCTTAATAGGGGTCGGCACTTAAGTAGTATGAGTGGATTTGTTGGGGATTCCAAATTCCTCCATTACTCTCCGCAGCTTACTACTTCTAACACTGTCATAGGCTGCCTTGAAGTCAACGAACAAATGGCGTGTTTCAGTGTTGTACTCCTTGCACTTCTCCAAGATCTGTCTGACATTAAACAGCTGGTCCGATGTTGAACGACCTACACGAAAACCACCTTGGTTTTCACCTACAGAGTTTTCAATGTATGGATGAAGGCGCTGGTAAAGAATATTTGCAAATATCTTATAAGCAATATTCAGTAGAGCGATTCTTCGAACACTGCTTCACTCTAATTTCTCTCCTTTTACATACATACAAAGTATGCTTGTCTTCCACTCTTCCGATAACTTCCATACATAGCGCGTTACCCTGTTCTTAAAAAGTTTACCGGGTAGATCGTCTGTCCCCGGGGCTTTGGAATTTCTGAGCCTCGAAATTTCAGCTTCAACTTCTAGCATCGTTGGTTCTTCTATGTATGATTGCGCAGTATGAAATGGCAATTCGTTATTTTCTTCGTTCGTGCGTTCGGATTAAGCAGTTCTTTTAAGTACTTAGCCCATTTTCGCAATGCACCTTTCCTCATCTGCTATGACCAATCAATTCTTGTCCTTGCACAGCAAATGTTGTTGACTGTAACCATTTTTGGATTCGTTTACTTTCCGATAGAAGTTCTGAGTTTCCTTCCTAATGCCAAACTTTTCAATTTCGATCAAAACGTTTCTATCCTGCAGCCGGTTTTTGTTTCGGAACAGTTTTCGAGCAAAATTTCTCTTCGAACGGTACTCTACCTGGCCTGCTCGAGTGTATCAACTCAGAGTTTTTAGTCGAGCTGCGTATATGTTCTCCAGAGCTTGCTGGTATTCATCGTCGAACCAGTTATTTCTCTTATTTCCCGTTCTCGGTCCCAACGTCGCTGCTGCGGCGCTCTCTACATTCCGCCTAATTTGATTCCACGCATCGTCTATGTTGTGTTGTTCACTGACCATTTATTCAATAATTTTTCTCTCCAAACTATTCACGTATTTGTATTTAATGTCTACGTTCTGCAGTTTTTCAACGTCTCACTTTTTCAATGCCTGTTGTCGGTTGTGTTGGACCGATAGGTTGTGTTGGACCGATATGCGAGACCTAAAAACCACCGTTGTCTTTTTCCTCCTTGGGTGCGTAGACGTAGGCCGAAAACCATGAAATCTGTTGCATACTCTCTTGAACTTATAGTTGCTACTGGTCATGGTGTTCGTTTCGGGCCATCTCATTTCTTGCACTGCTGCAATGTAAATTTTTGCCGCTCTTGTGAGATATCTCAATCCTCCTGGCCGCAACAAAGATCTTATATTCCATGATTCTAATTTTAGATCGTTGTCTTTTTCCGTTGCTTGAGTCGTTGCCGTTTATCCTGTCCAATCCGAGGCTGTATTGTTGAGTTCATAACTGGTGTTACGGTGTTTGGAGGTTAACCAAACGCCCAACCTACTTCCGTTTCCCCGTTGCACTCTTAAGTTTAGCATAAAACTCCGAAGAGAATTGAGGTCCCGGGGACTACAACGTGCACATAAAAAATAACACTTGATAGTTAGATAGTTGCACGCCTGGCACATGACCCGGACTACCATACTCCGATCATATGCAATCAAGCGCTACCTATCTAATTACCCAATCCCCATATATTTCGGCAAGTACAGCATGGAAATTGATTATTTTGGTGTCAAATAAAAGTATTTTGATCTCACACAACTGAAACCAAGGGAATGATCGAAATTCAGTTTCTCGGCCAGATACGATAATAGATGATTTTTCGTCAATATTTGCTTACCTATGCAATAAAGGAATTTACTGGCAAAGACAAAGTAGTAGAAAAAACTAATTTTAACAAGGTAGTAGAGAATTAAGTTTTAGCAAACAAGGTTATTAAGGAAAAATTACCAAATTATTGGATAAAGCCACTTCTAGAATAGGGAGGGATGAATCATATATCTAGAACTATGGCAGTAGGAAAGTTGCTTCCAAAAGCAAAGTTGTTGAGAATTTGACTTTAGAGAAAGTAGTTTCAGGAATTTTTGGAGAAGCTACATTGGTTATGTTTGTGATATAGTTCAGGGGAGAACATTTCTGCCTACGAAACCAAAGGTTTCATATTTCATAAGACGTACTTCTATAGGGCCATTGACATAATCACTATCCAATGTTCTGTAGATCTTTTAAATTTCTATAGTACTAAAACAACATAAAACATTGAATTGATTGCTCATTTTTATTTAGATACGTTCCAGTCTCTTTGCCACATCTATTCTTGTACGTACGGGTCTTTGCCTACCTTTTATCACGTCTTTAAAATATGAGTGTGGTGTTTTTAATCGGGGTTGCCCTTTTTGTGGGCTTTATTATCCCAGTTACCTTCTATCCCACTGTGCCCAATAGCCTACTGTAGAGGATCTGGGTTGTTTTGCGCAAGGTGTTGTACGCCTTCGTACGCTTTCGTGCTTACGTGTCGCTTTCAACAAGCTTTGACTGCTCGTTTCGTTTAGAGCGTTATTTGCTCTCACTCATGAGATTTAATATTTTTGTTGTTGTGTTGCTGGTCAACTGGTTTAATTGCCCCTTGTTGTTTTGCTTGCCGGTGACCAAATGAAAACATTTCGATGTAATGTAATTTTATTGCCGTGTATTCGGACGTTGTGGTCGTCGATTTTATCTTCAATAAACAAAAAAAAATTTAACAATTACATATCTTTAGCAATGTTTGAATCACAGAGTAATTTTGGTAACTTACGTTAAAAGTTAAAGCCCTCAGCCTTTTGCTAATTATTATATCTTTCGTTTATTATTATTATTTCGCATGGTTTACATCTTCAAGTATTTTTACATTTCATTCTTATTGAACCACTCGTCCCGTATATCTTTCGTGACTCCCGGGGATAGTCTGCTGTATGCATTTGTATGTATTTGTCCGGTTATGCAGTGGAACCTTGTGATGTCTTGATAAAATTTTATTATTTCAGCTGTCACTAATATTAAATTTTGATTTCGACTGCGATGTTGTTGGGGGTTTACACTTCGAGTTTTATGCTCATTTTTCGTTTCGCTTGTAACGCTGATCAACCGATTGTAGAAGATCGGCGTAATATGTTTAACCTCCGTTTTAAAATTAACAGCGTAATCTTCATAAACCAAAATCTGATTCGTTTCATGAATTTTCAGCACGCCTTTGTGCCTGGCCTTATGTAGGATTCTCTTGCCAATTATGTGGATCGGAATTTATGATTTTTTGATGTTGGGTGCGGCTTTTATGGAACCATTCATCGTGTTGTTTGAGGTAGGTGATGACTGATCACTGGCGTTGGAAGTGATTCTGTTTTTTGTTACATTGAACATGTTCTCATCCATCGATTCGTCCAAAACGGTTCGGTCCGTGAAGAAATAGCTTTGTTCTCTGTTCGTTTTTTCGGATTCGCCAGTCCTTGTATTTCCTGCACCAGTTGTTCAAGCTATTCATCTTGAGGATGTCCTTTGCCGTTGCGATTTAATCAGTTTTGTTTTGTTTACAAATCTAACAATCGGTACAAATCCGTCTGCGGCTGGGTTTCGAACCAACGCACTGGCAACTCAATCCCGTAGTAGTAAGCACACGTGTTAACCACCGCGCTATCGAGCTGTTGTCGTTGGGTCGTGTCTGGAGTGGCTGTCCAAAAAAGTTTGTTGTCGGGGAATTTGAGTGATACTGCTTCCAAACCAAGAACTGTGATAATGGTTCGAATAGCATGTAGCTCAAAGGCTTAAAATAAAGTTCATGTTAGTGATATGATATTCGATTATCATAGGCGCGCGGCAAAAAGAAGGACTACGAAGCATATATACAGAAACTTGCGACGTACTTCTCACAAAATATTTTTTCGGATTCTACGAATATTTCTAGGACGAAATGTCTTTCCACTCATTAAAATCGGCTCAGTTTTACTTCCTTTTATAATTATTTTATTCGAAACATACAGAAACGGAAAAGTCAAAACCATCAAGTTTCTGATTTACCACACGAATTTACCATACAAATCAGAAACTTGTCGGTTTTCACTTTTCCGTTCCTGTATTTTTTTTTTCTTAAAAAAAATTGACTATTCCTGAGATTTGTGGGACTTAGCAACTTCAAGATCGAACAGATAATCTTTCAACAGTTTCAATTTTCACACACAGCTATCTTCGCAAAAAGAAAGAACATATGTAGGGGACCCGTAAGCATCAGAATAGATGTGGCAAATAGAACGGATGTTACAAAGAGACTCGAACTAAATCTAAATAAATATTTCATTATAAAAGACCCGTCCAGAGCAACTATGAAAAAAATTTCTATAAAAAAACCAACAAATTTTTTAGGTAGGCCAACGTTAAAACCAGCCCAGAGCCCTGAATATAGGTCACGGGGACATTCATACTTCAATGGACAAAATATGTATATTGATTCATTTTTCTCTACAACAACGCACAGAATACTCATCACTAGAGGATTATTCAAGAAAAACTACCACGGGCAGGGAAATAATGTTTTTTGCCAGTAACCGAGCCGAAATTCCCCGCGAATTGAAAATCAGCTTGTGATTTCCCCAATATCTCTAGCCGAGGTTTCACTATTTTAGTTGGGATTTAGTGAAATGGGATTTCGTACAAATTTTTTAAGCTATAAATTCAATCATTTTTGGACACGTACGAAGTACGAGTCTTATGTGTTTACCACGACGTTTGTAACCAGTCGATTTGAGGGGTATGAGGGAGCACCAATCATGGTCCTTAGATGCCGAATCAGCAAAAAAAATTCTTGTCCGTCCGTCCGTCAAAACTTGACCGATTTTCGATTTTTTTCCCTGAAAGGTATAGTACCAAAAGTGGTTTTAGGATTAAAGATTGGCGTTTTTAGACGAAGGGTTTCTGAGCTAGATAAATTTGTTCACTATCGTTTTATCATCTTCATACATATTTTCACCATCCTTAATAAACACCAATTCTAGTCTTTCTTTATTTAAAATTTTTTGGTTTCACAATTTTAATTTTTTTGAACTGTCCCGTGCTTCTACTCAACGTTTCAAGAATCCAATCCATCTTTTCATCAACACATTTGTCCTTGACCAAAGTTCCATTGCTCAATTTCATTTTCAAGTAACTAAGGAGTGGAAAAATATACAAAAAATAAGAAACTGAGTCGAAAGGTGATCATTCTGACATCGGCTCATTGGCCGGTGTTGTACACTGTACTGTCCGAGTTGCCAAACGATCTCCCATGAAATAGGAGTAATTTGCCATCTTGAAGCAAAAGATCGTTGTTATGCAAGTGATAAATATGAGCAAACTGTTGGTTTCTCGGAGGGTTGGAATGATTAGCTTCCGTTACAAGATTGCTAATTTGATTAATATTAATACTATTGCATTTTTCAAAAAATTTCAAGGCCAATTTACACATGCAAATATCAATACGATCAATTTTGGTTAGCTTATAGAGAGTCTCGTTCCGACAATATTTGTAACTCCCAATATTTCTGTAAACATTACCAGCCATTCTCAAAATTTTGCGTTCAAACAACCGACACTGTTCAATACTACAGCTGCTTATATTTATATTGGACGGCCTTAACCAAACTGGTGAAGCATATGTTATCAACGGTCTAATATAGGATTTGGTAACATTAAGCTTGGTCTTAGTATTGATTAGTCTAGATCTCAGGATTCTACCCAGCCCAAAGCTTGCTTTTCTGGCAGCACTCAATCTCAAGCCGACATGTTGAAGAAACTTGTTGTTTGATTGGAAAGTAACACCCAGCAGTTTTATGCTTTTCTGATGACGGATAACCGCACCGTTGACAGTTACCACCATATTTCTGACTTTTCTCCTGAAATAATGTGTGGTGTCCTTAAGGCTGCCAAGTATATGAATCATGCTTGTCTTATCGTCGTTTAATTTCAGCTTCCAAGTGTTAAAGAACAACACAAGTCTCTTCAAATGTCTATTAAGACGAGTCTGGGCCCGTTTTACGTTATTGAACGAGAGGTAGAATGACGTATCATCAGCAAACTGAATAGTTTTGATCGCCTGATTGGTCGGTAAATCATGCAAATAAATGTTAAAAAGGGTTGGGGAGAGCACACATCCCTGTGGCACCCCTGCTGGCATTGAAAAAGAGTCAGAAACATTGTCGCCGATCCTCACTATAAACTCCCGATTTTCTAGAAAATGAAATACTGATTTCAAAATCAAATTATTGAAACCTAAAAGCTTCATTTTGTATAACAAGCCCTTATGCCAGACCGTATCAAAGCCAGCTTGAAGATCCAAATTAATAAGAGTGGTCGCTCTACCGCAATTCAGCGCATCGTTAATATCTTTCTGCAATTTGTCAAGAGCATGGAAGGTAGACACAGAGGCTCCGAAACCAAACTGATTTTGGAAGACACTGCAGTATGCATGGAGAAACTTATTAACGCGGTTCAACAAAAATTTTTCGAAAATCTTGCCGATACAGGCAACCTGTGAGATTGGCCTAAAATTAAAAATAAAATCTGCATCTTTACCAATTTTAGGAATGGGTAAAATCATAGCAGTTTTCCAGTTTGTAGGGAAGTACCCACGAGCAAGCAAATGATTAAAGAAGATAGTGAGAAACATCAAAATCACTGGACTGAATCTTTTGATAAGGGAATACGGCATTGAATCGTGCCCCACTGATTTTTTACCAGGCCTAGCAGAAATTATTTCTGATACTTCTTCAACGGAGGTCAGAAAATCCCAGTTTTCATTGGATAGAGCAATCTTTTCTAGGTCAATCTTAGAGTGAATAAGTGGGGTCAGGTTGTCATCAAAGTGGATGGTATCACTGGCAATCTTGATAGATTCTACGACTTCATTAGCAGCACTTTCCAAAGAGGAAGGTGTGCAATGAGTAAGGCAATGATTTTCAGAGAACCTGTTTGCAAAAGCACTGACCAGGGTAGCACCATCGCTGACCGATTTTTCCTTGTTCTCATCCATATATAGGGAGCTGATGGAGCTAAATCGCTTCTTTCACATTCGGAACTTCCGAATGAGCTTGTGTCTGTCATTAAGGTTTCGAACGTTGGCATAATTCTTCTGAAAGAAATTGTTGATGTCATTGCTGAGGCTGTTAGAAAACATATTTTTCAGCAATTTCAACTCTACCTTCAAGGGACCAAGAAGTTGATGATGGAAATTCAGAGCAGACAATCGAAAGATTCTCCTAGAAGTATGTTTTATTTTTTTATGAAGCAATTTAGTGGTGCCAACGAAGTTGTATCTAGTTGATACTCTGCTTTTGTGAACAAACTTTTCTGAGGCTTCAGAGAATATGTTTTCGAGCTCCAAAGCGACCTCTTCCAGGCGTGAAAGTTCCAAATTATCATTTAAGGACAATTGAATACCATTCAACTTTCCCTCTATGAACGAGTTCAACTTAGCCATGTCAGTCAAACCATAATTTTTCATCAATGGTAATTCAATAGGGATATTAGGAACATTCAGCTTTACCAGAAATGCAGAAATGTTAGAAACCAGGAAAGGAAAATTGTGGGATGTGAAAAATTTATCAATGAACGAACCACCCTCAGATGTAGGATATGGGGGATTGATGATGTTAAAACCGTGTTGCCTTTGCGAATCGATCAAACGATTTCCGGTAGAATTTGAACTAATGTCCCCGGCGGAAACCAGGCGAGCATTGGTATCGCCTCCGATTAGCGATGGTACATTTCCCTTCTGAAAAACAGCATCGAAGTGTGTTTGCTGAGCTAGACCATGCGAGTTTATATAAATTGAGACAATAGCAACCCAGACGTTCCCAATGTAGGCTTCAACGTAAGTAGATTCAAAAGGTTCCAGTGTGACTTTAAAGTTTCTTGTTTTTATACTATCATTAATAATAATTGCGGTACCGCCTCTTTCAAAACCGCTGTGCTGTAGGAAAGTGTTAAAACCCTCAAAACTTATTTTTTGCTTAGGTCTAAATTTGGTTTCAGAGATCATAGCTATACTTGCCCCGTTTTCCGAAATAAAATTTTGTAGAAGTTTGCGCCTTTTGTACGTTTGAATGGAATTGCAGTTTAGAGCGACCACTCTGAAAAAGTCCATTATAATTTATTAGCAAGAGATTGAGCAAGTGCATTGATACTCGGAAGGAGTTCACATATCATTTTACTTAATTTAGCTAGATCCGAGTCGGAGTTGGTTGATTGTTGACGGTTGATTGTTGATTGTTGAGTGTTTCCAAAGAAAGGACGTTTCCGTGGGGAATGTGTAGCAGTACCCTGACGACGTTGCAAGGCAGATGTCGATGGCAATTGATGTTGTTGTTGTGGCTTAATGGATGCTGATGGTGGCGCCAGATTGGACGCCGAGGAGGAAAGCAAAGATGCTGTTGTATTGACATCCTTTTTGGCGATATTTGCGAGGAAGAATTGGCATACGCCATATTGATTCGCTGAATGCCCAGTGTGGTTTAGACCCGCTGACTTGCAGTTAACACATGATACAGGGATCTGGTTGTCAGCATTGCGTGGACATTGTCCAGGTGGATGACTAGTGGTACATTTCACGCAGCGGTACGAGAAAAAGCATTGCCGAGCAGTGTGAAAATATTGCTGACAATTACGGCACTGGGTTACTTTACTGTTCTTCAACTTCTCAAATTTAACGCCAAAAGAACCTATTGTACGAATCGCCTTGAACAAACTGTCGTTAAAATCTGCTGGAACCGTGATTCTGTATAAAATGTTGATTTCGCCCCCAGAGCGCTTCTGATGACCCGTGATAAACCGAGTGATTGTAAAGGGAACATCAACATTTGCACGGGTTAATGCATCTGTAATCTCTTGAATGTTGTCTTCGTCGGTGCCACAACAAAATCCACGTAGAATGTATGACTTCAGCTTGTTGGTAGCATCCGCATATGTATTAAAACCATACTGATGGTTGCGCAGGTACACCATAATCAAATCTTTAACGCCCGGATCTGTGCACTCGATGCGAGGAAAGTTGTTGAAGCTCTTTTGGACCCACTTGAATTTGCCACAACCAACTGCTCTGTTCAGCTGAAGAATGAGTGTGTTTCGCTGGTCTTTATCCATTGGCTGTAATTGAATAGGAGTGACCTTACAAGCGTTTTTAGCTTCACTGTTTTTGACCATGTCAACCCATGACACGTTTCCTTTGTCGTTCGAAGTTGATTCTAGCACTGGAAAAGAACTGTTCGATACTGAAAGGTTGACATCGATGTCCTGATTTTCCATAGGATCAACAGCTGGGGGTGAAACCGCCGACACTGCACCAGGTGATGAAAGCGTTTGCATTTTCCTGGGGACCTGCACATCAGTTGAATCATTTTTACGCTTGTTGTTTCCCAAGTCGTCACTTGTTTGATGATTTGAGGTTATGACATCAAGTTTTTTACTCAACCCACTAATGTTGTGGTTAAGAGTAGAAATTGTATTCGTCAGCTCTGCAACGGTTTGCTGATGCTGCTCTTGTAAATTTAATAATTCGCTCTTAAGCTGAGCATTTTGCAATTGCAAATTATTGAAAAATTCACGCACAACGAGATTCGTTGCAAGCACGTGTTCTAAACTTTCACATTTACCTTCGTCCATTGTCCGTACTGACAGAGCGAACGAACGTCCGCTCACGATGAACGACCGATAAGAACTCATGAATACTTTTGTCATAATCACACCATATTGAAACCTCACGACTTTTAAGCTGAATGTGCTCAATATTGCCATAAATTGTTGATAGTATAACTGAATGGTCACTAATTTGATCTTCGTCCAGCACTTTACAAGAAATGTTTTTTTTTTTTGTTAATGTTTCTCACACATAAATCAATCGTTGAACACGAAATATGTGTTATTCTCGTCGGTTTATCCACTAATTGTATCAATCCATTATCATAACAAATTTCCCTAAGTCGTTTTGAATATGTTGTGCTTATGAGTATGTCAATGTTTAAACCACCACAAACAACCACAGATTTACCAAGCGATAATTCTCCGATCCATTCATTGAAAGAGTTCATTACATCCTTTTTGTTTGCACTAGATGACAAATACACACCAGCTAAAGTCGTTGATGTTCCATTTACATTAATTTCAAGGCACAAATACCACGCAATTTTCCCTTCTATCACAGATACTTTATACTTTTATTTATATACACAGTAACACCTCCAGTATGCGTCGAGTACGATTTACAGTGAACACAATTATAATTTTTTATGTTCAAGCAAGCATATTTCTGGCTGCCTTTTTCTGATTACATATTTTAGTTCATCAAAATTGTTTTTTAAACAATTAGCACAAAACTCTTACCTTATTTACTGATTGCTATTGGGATGCGTTGTATTCAATTTTTTCAATTTATTTATTAATTTATTTATTCAATTTTGTCGCGGAGAGAGGCCCATCTTTTTTGAAGCACACAGCATTCTTCACTGTAAGCGTGGTGTTTTGTGTCCATCTCCGTATTGAACCGCTCGTTGTGTGTCTTGCAATTAATGCAGCACAAGCTGTTAGATTTACAATTTTCATATTTGTGATTGCAGACACATTTCCTGCATCGTTCCAGAGATTCTTTTTCCATTTGAGAGTTAATCAAAATCTTAAGAGTACCTAAAAAAAATTGGGGCCAGGGCCAGACATGACAGCCGTCGAAAAAATCACGGCGGCGGCTAGCCGACTGAAAAGGGGTCGGCGGCGTCGACTGAGCCGTCAAAAAAGTGTCGGCGGCGTCTGAGACTAGCCGCCGACCTAAAAGTCTGGCGGCGGCGGCTAATCAATAAAAATCTAATGAAATTGTTAAAATCCGTGTCTTAATATCAAAACGAGAACAAAGAAATAGCATAAGAATGTTAGCCAGTTTCGCTTTTTTCGTATTCCAATTTCCATTGTATTTCAAAATTATAAAACTCGTAACGGTGTGAAAAGAAATCGTATTGCCCTGATTATGCTTTTGATTTTGCGGTTGCAAAAATTAGCACTTCGGACAAATTTATTTGCATCTGAAGAATTGAAGCAAGGAGAATAACAAATTATTGAATTTAGTGGAAAAATTAGGCAAAGTAAAAATCATCTATATTCTGACATAGTTTGGTGAGACGAAGTTTTCTGTCTCAAATGAACATATAAAACAAAATGCCTGTCATCGTTTGGCATTAACCCAAATAAATGTAATTTGTTAGAAATATAAGAATTTGTGCCACGAGATTTTGATCGCGTCGCTCTCAATATAATTACTACTTAAGTAGTAGAGACTGGCAGCTGTCAAATAGAGTACTAAAGAGAACGACAGCTGATGACTCTGATGGTCCCCTATTAGACCGCTTCAGTTTCTTGTCTTTACTTTCCTGTCAGGAAGAATGTTGATAACAGAGTGTAAGAACCGTTTTAGTGCATTTTGGAAATAGGAGAGTACTGCTGCAACTTGACCTACTTTACTTGCTTTTCGATAAACCTGAAACAGTAGGTCGTGATGAGATCAATCAATATGTCGCAAATACAGGCTAGTCGAAACGTACATTCAAGAAAAAATTGATTTCAAATTCTGAAAATGATGCTACGTAAACCAAGCAGAGGTTATTATTCAGAATTTTAATTCTTAAAATTCTTAAAAAAATTCCGAAAACTCTTAAAAGACTTTTTAAGAATTTTCTCAATTTTTTTAAGAATTTTGAGATTTTTTAAGAATTTTAAGAATTAAAATTCTGAAGAATAACCCCTGAAACCAAGAGTCTTTTTTTCGCTTTAGTTCAATAGATATCATTGTCGATCGACACGAGAAGTGGATGTTTCAGTGCTAGTGACATCATCTGAAACCTTGGAAAAAAAACGGCGTCACCGAACTACGACAAAAAGTTGATGTGGATTTTTGCTAAATCTACCCCCTTTAAGGGTAATGACGAGCTATCCCAAGTGCACATATGGCTAAAATGATTCGTCTCAAGAACCACATTACTAATGAAGAAAATAGTTAAAGAAGTCAAGGTTCGATTAAAGTAAAATAGATCCTAACATCTGCCAGATATGTAAGTCACAATTCACAAGTCACAATTAAAAAAATTGTTAGACTTAGTCTTCTCTTTAATAGCTGTCGAACTATTATTTTTGTGATAGATACAGAATTGGTTTCGTGATTAAGAAAATGTTGCAGAAAGGCTAGCCGACATAGACGCTTGGCAGAGTAGGTCGTAGAGAAAATTTTCGCCTATTAAAGTATGATTTTATGGCCTCTCCTTAGAGCCCTAGGTCAGTCCTAGCCCAAAAATTTTTATTTTTCTTTTTTTTTTAGAGAAAATTGAGAAGAACATTTTCGCCAATGAAAGTATGAAAGTAAGAGCTCTACTCAGGGTCTTAGGTCGGACCTAAGGTCGTTTCTAACCCAATTTTTTTTGCTATTTTGTGGAGAAAATTGAGGAGAACATTTTCGCCCATGAAGTATGAGTGTATGGGTCGTCGGTCCTAACCCCCAAATTCTTTTTGCTATTTTGTAGAGAAAATTGAGGAGAACAATTTCTCACATGGAAGAATGACTCTAAGGGCCCCAGGACAGCCAATTTTTTGACGTAATGCAGAGACAATTGATAGGAATATTATTGACTATGAAATCTGTTTTGAAAAATTTGGTTCTTTAAACATTTTTTCATTTTTTTCGATTATTTTTTTGCATTTTTTACATTTTTTTGTATTTTTTTTTTTTTTTAATGGGGTGTCTAATTATGGTGTGACTCATTCTCGGCGGGCGGTACTTCGGACGGGCTTTTCAAAATGGCCCAAATTCAATATTAGGGAATCCTTGCAACGTGTATCGATTGAATGCTTTTCGTACGTGTCCGGCGTCAGCCCTATACATTTCTATATTTTGTTAAAAAAGTACTTATTTATTCAAAAATATTTTTTCTATCTCACAATTATTTCATTACTTATTTACATTACATTTATTTACTTATTAAAAAGATATCTTTTCGTTTTCCTCTGCTTCGTTTTTGATACGAATCACAACTTCGCTCGTAGCAAAATATTTGACCCTTTGATCATTCGAGTAGAAGTTCCAATTAGACCGTTGAAATGTAGGTCTAACGAAGTTTTTATTATTTCGGTAGAACTTTTCGAAGCAGGTTGAGGACCCTGCCATCGAATCGATAGTTTTAGGATGGAAACGTCCTCTCTCCTTCATTTCACTTGTCATAACACTCAACAATAGCTCCGCAATGTGTTCTACAAGAGGCTGTTAAGCTCAAGTACAAAACATCGCCAATATCTTCGTATAAGCTTGGCGTTTCTAACAGATGAAAAAAAAATTTATTGGAATTTCAGTACAGACAAATCTCATTCAAAAACATTGGAAACGTATGACGTTGAAAAGTAGCTATCGTTGGTAAGTAGCTATCATTGGGAAATAGTTACCATTGGCAAATAACAAGACTGCGCTCGCTAATGACTTTTGTTAGTGACGCTAACGCTAATTTCGAAAAATATTAACGTCGCTAATCGGTTTCGCTAATGAAAATGAAATTAGCGCGCTAAAAGCGGTCGCTAATCCTTCACTAATAGTTAAAAATCTTTGAACGATGAATTCGGTTAAAGTTTTTTGCCGCAGAATTTAAATATAAAATATAATATCATATGAAATAGAAATATAGAAGATATAGAAATAGAAAAAGATAAGAAACATGAAAGATGCAAAGAGACATCAAAGAAATAATTTTTCTTTTACGGAAACTCGTCTAAGTTTGCAGTACGTGTACCGAGCACATAGTATTTTGTACTCATATTAGTTTTGCGAGCTAATTTTGACAGCTATCAGAAGTTGTATTTTTACCTAAAACGAAGCAACACTTGGTCAATTTGTAGCTTACGTTTGGACGTAGAAATAATCTATTTTTGATTTCATATTTTCAAAAGGTTTGGCCACAGTTCCCTCCTAAAATGGGTTATTTTTGAACTAAAAATAAAACCGGAAATGGTGATTTGGCCTACACTTTAAAATTTTTACATTTAGTGCAAATTTATTTTTACTTCAAAACTAACCTATTTTAGGAGGGAACTGTGGCTACACCTTTTGAAAATATGAAGTCTATTGGAAGAAACAATCGAGAAAATACTCGCAAATGTAGGCTACAAATTGACCAAGTATCGTTTCCTTTTAGCCACCGGCTTACTGCAACGTACAAACCGTAACTGTAAGTATTGTATTTGCAGTTTTGTGTCGAGGGGTGGTCCATAAATCTCATTAGCCTTTTTTGTGGAAACAATGAAATTGTCACATTTCTGAAGGACGTACGCATTCTGTAACCTGTCCCTCCTATCCTCTTTTCGATAACATATGTAATATCGATGACGGGCTTTTTTGAGGGCTTCATTGCTGAAAACTTCTGCACACCTAAGCTACATAAATTTTTAAGTCTTGGCAAGGAACAAACGAGATTATACACAAGATTATACCTTCCGTAATAATATTTCATTCACAAAATTTTGAGATTAGATTTATAACTTTGCACTCTACCTTAAACTCTAAACGTATCTATTTGATCTCATTTTCTAAATTAGACTGTCATGCTGTCATTGAGAGACATAATTTAGCAATTGAAGATTCGTTTAGTTAGTTGGGATAATTTTTCACTAAACAAATACTGTAAAACGTATCATTCAATTTGGTTTTCGGAAAAATGTTCAGTAAATTAACGAAAAGTGTAAGAGATTGAATTAGCGACTAGCGAAAATATTTCGCTAACTAAGTTTTAGCGAGCGCTAGTTGCTACTAACGAGACATTTCCGATTTTAGCGTGCTACTAGCGTCGCTCATGATTAGCGACGCTAATGCAACCCCGTCTGAAACATATAAATGCTTCAACTAAATAAATTTGTACAAATTAAATGAGACCGAAATTTGCAAGGCAGGTCTTTCTGAATTATTACTGTAGGATCAATTATTTATCGGAAACTTTTATCTATAGAATGGTATAGTGAGTGAATGTGGACACATTGTAAAATTTTGTAAGAGCTTTCTTGTTCATTGTGTGAATGCTACCTTTTGAAAATATGTGGAAAAAGGGAAGGTTTCTATTACAAGAAATGTCGAAAATCAATACCACAGTACCCAATACCTGTTTCTGGAGCTCGTCATTTCTGCTAAAAATGATTCGTTGTCAGCAGTTTAAATGAACGAATTGCAGAGCAATAATTGCATGTCTTTACTAACCTTCTTCATCCGAAATAACGTTATATTTATTTTACTTGATTTCAGTTGATGATGACATTGATGGAATCCCCTTAGAAAAATTGGCATCATCCTCAACAGGATTGAAACCAGGAGGATTTATTCCGTCCAAATGGGAGACAGTTGATCCAGATCAGGTAATGTTTTTGAAGAATTTACTTTTCTTCCAACTATTTTCAGTAACTATTTGATAGATCGAGGCTCAGGCAATTACCACAAGCAAATGGGATACTTTAGATAATTCATCTGCTCCAGATCCACCTGCTTTGTCAGAAGTCAGTACTGATGGCAGTTTTGACAATGATCCCAGGGATTTAGATGAAGAAAAACGATCTCGCTTAAAAAAAATTGAAGTCAAAGTTCTTCAATACCAAGATGAATTGGAATCTGGAATACGCCAAACAAAGCCCGGCTGGACAATTGACAAACAAATTCAACACTATAGACGTAAGCTTACAAAACTGATGAAAAAATCTGAATTCCAAAGAGACGATTCAGAGTCGCCGAATGAAAAATACTTTTCCTCCCGCAAAGAAAAAAGGAGTCCCAGTCCGTTTGAACAATCGTATGTATTGTAATTACTTTTTTCAATAAAACTAAAACATTTGTTTTCCTTCTAGATCTCGAAGATCCAAAAAATCAAAAAGATCACCATCACCTTTGTATTCAAAATCATCAAGGAGACGTTCAAGGGAATCAATATCACCAACGAGATCGTTCAAATCGTGAGTTAATTTTTTAAGTATACTCTCTGCTTAGTTAGGAAATTGGGTTGTATTTCATCATTTCCTTTTCAAAGTCTGGTTGAAGCATTTATGTAGTCAATAAGAATGTGGACGAATGTTGCTTTGATGCTTTTTATTGTTTTTCTTTATGCAATCAATTTTATATAAAATCTCAGTGTACGGAGATTGTAATATTGAATTTTAAATTATTTACAAAGCAAACGGCCTCGTTCTCGATCCTACTCGCGTTCAAGATCAAGATCTCCAAGCTATTCAGATTCACCAAGAAAATATGAAAAGCGTCTTGGATACAGGTAACTGCTGCAAACTTTGTTTTAAGACAATTTCATAACGTTTGACACTAAATACATTTTAAGTTCACCGTCGCCAGGAAAGTCATCTCGTCGTTTATCTCCAGATCGCAGTCGCAGTGCACGTGATATACAAATGTCGCCAGTTCGCTATACTAAATCACCCAGACACAGATCAGATAAGCATCGCAAGCACAAGTATTGAATCAATTGTTACAGAAATAATTTAAAGACTTTTTAAACGAATAAATTTAGTTCTTAGCAACATATTATGTGATTACGAATTTAATTACAATTTTGCATCTGACAGCTCTTCTGAATAAATTATCACAACAAAACCCCTTTACATGCTACGGGGCCGAAAATGAGGGCATTTTCTTGAATTTTTTTGGGATTTCTCCCCTTTGCATGTAATGTTGTATGAGTACTTGTTTTGGACGATTGTTTTTAGGCACTTTCGCTTGTAGACCTCACTTCGTTCGTCTACAACTCGCGAAACTGCCTAAAATCCATCGTCCAAAACAGGTACACAAATAACTATTTAAGGGAGGCTAGTCCTTTGTTACTTCATCAAAAACAACTGATATCAATTGGGGTGACGCTTACAGCTTCGGAACTCAAAAAATTCTTTTGAAATATTTTCACATTTGATTAAAAAATGTTTGACAAATGCCGGATCCTCCCAATATAATAATTTTTCATTACAGCAACTACGAATATTGTCATTTTCGCTTCCCAAATGGCAACCGAAAATGAAAAAATTGATTGGTAAGGGAACCGAAAATATTTTCGTTTCTCTAAATCGGAGCCGAAAATAACAGAGAACCGAAAATACTTTTTTTCGGTTCTCTAAATTCAATTTAATTTGAGCTAGATAGATAGATGAGGCGGTTTGGGGGGTCCGATTTCTCGGACAGGCACCTGGATCAATGATCCTTTGTACCAGACCCCCGTATCCTTCGTTTATTTAAACAAACAAAGAAAAGTACAAAAATCAAAACATAAAAGTTGCGGAAATACAAAATTACAAGAATACGTTAAACACAAAATCATTCAAATCCAAAAACGAATTGAACATGTTGAAACTGTTGTCGTCAGTTCTGTGATCTTGGACTGCGTCGTCCATTTGAAAAACTTCCACTTCGCACATCAAACTCATGGAAACCGTCTGGTTTTCTTCAGAAAAACGGCCAGATTGTTAATGACCATAGAGTTAAGAGTTAGATCGGCGCTATTTAGCTCTGGTTTACCCATAATATTTCTCCTGAGGAGTCTATATCTGGGACAGACACTAATAACGTTATAACCAGTTTCGTCACTTAGACCACAAAGACATTTGGGGCTATCAGAACAGCCGATGTTGTAAAGATGCTTGTTAAGACCACAGTGGTTGGTGATGGCTTCGATAACTCTTTTGATATCTGGCCTGCTGAGTTTCAACAGTGTTTTGCTGACTTCCATCGATGGAGTTTTGCAAAAAAGTTTAGTATGTATGGCGCCCTCATACTCATTCCATCTTTTAAGGTGCTCTTTGCGAAGCCATTCTTTGACTATGGCCTTTCTCATCGAAATGGAAATGCCATACATGGGTTCCGGACCAATAAATACGCTTTTGGTTCCTTGGCGAGCAAGTTCGTCCGCTCTTTCGTTACCTAAAATCCCACAATGACTAGGAACCCAGAGGACCGTAACGGAATTAGATTTACCCAGTTCATTTAAGCTCACTTTGCAGTCAAGAACTGTACTAGACCTGATACAGGGAGAACTCACCGCTTGAATAGCGGGCTGACTGTCTGTGCAAATGTAGATTTTATTCCCAGAGACCTTGTCAATCAGCTCATCGCACATTTTTGAGATTGCGAAAAGCTCAGTCTGATTGGTCCGGTTGGGAGGCTGCCTTCCACGTTCAAGGTTTCGCAGAAATAACCTGCACTCGAGGAGTCATCATTCTTGGAACCATCCGTGAAGCAAACAATGCCGTCGGTTGGAGGAAATATATTGCTCTCCCAGATCCAATTCTCTGCTTCAGGAATAATCCAGTCGAAGTCCTCATCGAACATGTATTCCGCTTTGATTTGATCACTGGGCATACACAACCGTTCATCTTTAACAGTATCAATAATTTCTGAGTGGCCTTTCTCAAAGCTAGGAGACCACCAACCGTTGCATCGGATATTGACAGAGGTATTGTAAGCAACAGATTTTATAAAGAGGTCAAGAGGTGGAACATTCAGGAGCGCTTCCAAGGCCGCAGTGGCGGTTGTTGTCTTTACGCCTGTAATGCAGAGACATGCCAGTCGCTGAAGTATATCTAGCCTTTTCTTGGCGGTGCCGATTTCTACTCTAGGCCACCAGACTATACATCCGTGACAAAGAATTGGTCTGACAACCGCTGTGAAAATCCACCATAAGGCCTGAGGAGACAGCCCCCATGTCGTACCAAAAGCATTTCTACACAGCCAGAAGATACCGATACATTTGTTAAGTTTTTCCTCTAGGTGCACGATCCATGTAAGTTTGTGATCAAAACTCACTCCGAGGTACTTAACACTTGCTTTCAGATTAACTTCCGTTCCAAACAGCGTAAAGCTGCCCAAGTCTGAAGCGGTTTCGGCTTTTCTTCTGCTAAAGAAGATGATTTTGGTTTTGACTGGGTTTACCATCAGCTTATTTTCGTGACACCACACTTCGACTACCCTCATAGCGGTTCTCATCAAATCTCCAATAGTGGAGACGAATTCCCCACAGATTAGGGTAGACACGTCACTCGAATAGCCTTGAGCGAAAATGCCTAAGTCATTGAGTTTTACCAGGAGCGAGTCAATCACCATACACCAGAGTATAGGAGAGAGAATACCACCTTGTGGGCAACCCCTAGTTACTCCGAGCTTGATGTTGGTGCCGCAAATGGTGGCCTCCACAGTTGTACCGCTTAGCATTTTGACTATCCATCTGATGGATCGAAATCTGTATTATCAAAGGCACCCTCTATGTCCATAAAACAACCGAGTGCAACCTCACCATTCTTAAGCATATGCTCAATCTTTTGGGTCAACTGGTGCAATGCGGTGTCAGTCAACTTTCCTAACTGATAAGCATGCTGATTCGCATGTAGCGGGAATTTCTTGAGAACTTCGCCGCGGATATAGAAGTCTAAGAGCCTCTCTAAAGCTTTGAGCAGAAACGACGTAAGACTAATCGGACGGAAGTCTTTAGCCTTAGAGTGGGACGTTTTGCCAGGCTTAGGGATGAAAGCGACTCTCACTTTTTCCCAATACTTGGATATATATCCTAAAGCTATCGAGCTTTTGAAAATGCATCGCAGTCTATCAAGGAGCAGGTCAATACCTTCTTTGAGCAAAGCAGGGAAAACTTTATCGAGCCCTGCAGATTTGAACGAATGGAATTTGAAGAGAGCCCATTTTGTTTTTCCTCTTTTCGTAAGCTTTTCAGCAAACAACCAATCCTTTCTCGAAGGTGGGAGGTATGGGTTCAGTGATTCCAGCTGATCTTCCAATGGGGGTTGGACACTGCCTGGGAAGTGCGTTTGCAACAAATGCTCCGCTGTTTCTCTGCTATCAGATGTGAAAGAGCCATCCTGCTTAAGAAGGGACCCCACTTGAGCGGTGACATCTTTCGCCAATAGCTTATGAATACGAGCGTAAGACGGAATGGTATTTGCTTCCTCGAAAAACTTTCTTTTGCTTTTTTCCTTGAGGTCTAACTGGGCCTGGTTGTACTCTTTGAGAAGAGCTCTATATCGATATCTGTTTGTATTTTGCTGTTCACTTACCTTACCAGCTCTATTCCAGGCTTTCCTTAACTCTTTCCTTTTCCTATCAAGTTCATTACTCCAGATAGAGTTCTTGTATAGGGGCTTAGGATTGAGAAGGGGGCAGGCTGATTCGTAAGATTGAACAATCGCGGCTGTAATGTCTACATTTGCACTTTCTAAAGCCTCTATCGAAGCTTATGCGCCGCTGCTTAGATAATTTACGAAATAAGGATGTGAGTTTCAGTTAGAAAAACTGCAGAAATATTTATAGCTTTTAATATCTAATTGAAAGGGCTATTTCAAAGTACAATTTCAATTGAATTTATTCCAAAATGATAATTCTTAGAGGCATATCGCAGAATTCAGAAACAATATGATTTTTTAGAATGGGTAATAATAGGCTACCGAAAAGCATTTGGAAGTAAAGGTCCCGAGTGTTAGGCTAAGTGGTAGACCATGGAGAAGGTTCATAGATTCAATTAAATTAAATGTATAAGTCAGGGGACTTTTGATGAGCGAACAAACAATCTTCTTTTCAATTCAGAGAATTTTTTGTTGAGTAAACCCAACTGTGGAAAGTCATTGGATAACTTGCAAATCTCTACGGATTAAATCCGTAGGAATCAATCGTTCGATGCAATTCATTAAACATTACTTTTACCATGAACGCATAAACTCTTATTTTGTCATAGACATGATGCTTAGACATTAACGCATCTAGAACAGTTGCGTTATGGAGTTCATTAGAAGAGATCAACATTTTAGCAGCAGTAATCATTTCGGTGACAGTTCGATAGTCCAATCAATACATCTAACCGAAACAAATAGAAACGTCAATACTTTGACCATCACCACCATCAGCATATAAAATTGCATGACCTGACTGAATATTGGCACCAGGTGCCGAAATGTTGATCTCTTCTAATTATCTCCATAACACAACTGTTCTAGACGTGTTAATGTCTGAGCGTCATGACAATGACAAAATACTTCAAATAAGAGCTTAAACGTTGCAATATGTAATGAGTTGCATCGTACGATGGCGGGCGATGGATGGGCATGGAGCTCACCATTCTGGTGTAGTTGTTGTAGGTGTTGTAGTTGTTGTAATGAAAAATTACGTGAATCACAAGGGACGACGTAAATATTTCAACCTGTGCGATTGCAGCCCTTGCCTTCGGCGCGGGCAGCAACTCTCGCACACGGTTGAAATTTCTACTTTTCGCCCCTTGTGATCCAAATAACTATTTCTGCGCTTACAAATTTCAAGCCGATTTTGCCCAAACTCATCAAAAAATGTAATTTGCTTTGTGATCATCACACGAATCTTCCGATTTTTGTTTTGTTGACATATGACATGACATGGTGAATTGTTTTCGTACATTCATATAAAAGCATCAACACCGAATTGGAACATATAAATTTTGTACTTTTGAGTTTGGAAAGACAGTATTTAGCATCGGCCGCAAAGCGAAAAATCCTTCAGGAATTTAGGAAAATTTCGCATATTCTAGCGCCCTATTTTCCCAGAGCGCTCGACCATTGTCCAATTGGGCTTTATGAAGATACGGCGCCCACTACCAAAGTACGTCTTAGGACATCTGAGATTTTGTTGGCCGGTAATGTTCTCCTTTGCACCATATCACAAACAGAACCAACTTAGTTTTTACAAAAAAGGCTGAACACTTTCTCTAAAATAAAATTCTCAACAACTTTGCCTTTGAAAGCAGCTGTCTAACTGTCATAGTTGTAGAGATATGTGTCATCCCTCCAAATTCTACAAGTAGCTTTATCCCGGAATTTTGTAACTTTTCCCAAGAAGAAACACCGAATTCAAATGGTA
>CM055404.1:79725162-79774214 GCA_029228625.1 Pseudolycoriella hygida
AGCTTTCGTAAACGCGAAAAAGCATTTGGTATTTTCCTTTAGTTTACCCTCACAATCGTCTACATAATTCGCTAGACATACCTTGATCTCCTTCTTCGCTTGCTTACGCAGCGTCGAAAACGCAGCTTTATTAGAATCGTTGTCGTCTGCTTTCAGCCTCATCTTAGCATTAGCTTTCTTCCTGATAAGCTTTATAAGCCTCGGCGTGAAGTAAACCGGGTAATCCCTCTTCGTATAGTGAACTTTGGGTATACTATCGATAAGGGGATCTAATATCTCATAGAACCTATTTACCGCACCATTAATGTCTAGTCCACTTAATTCGATTTTCCACTCCACATCCAACAACCGTTCATTGAGAGACGGATAATCAGCCTTATAAAAATTCGTCTTCGGAGACCTCTTTTCGGCCAAATACTTAACTGGACTTACATCGACAGTCACATTCAGTGATGGATGATGATCATCCTCAGGGACTAGTGCATCATCGCATCTAACAACTTCTAATTTGCTTGAGTCAATATTTGACAGTACTAGGTCGAGGGTCCTTCCTAACCCATTTCTCACACAGCTCACTTGATTTAAGTTACACAATGCATTCAAGTTAAATAACTTATGAGAAATACGTTTATCGAATTTACTCGAATCATTAATCCTTGGTTCATATTTACCGTCTTCAGTGTACCATTCAATGCCATCACTGAGGTTGTAATCTCCAAACAAAAGGAAGTTATCGTTAGAATGAGATAACGACACAATGTCACCAATCTTATTGAAATGAACTTTGTAATCGGATAAGTTACTTTCTCCTTCGACATACCTTACATTGAGATTAGTTTTAGAACCATTCTCATGTACAATAGAAATCCATACATCTTCCTTTGACAACTCCCACTCACGCTTCCGCATAGATTCAAGATCACTCTTTATGGCTACAAGACAACCACCACCTCTCGCCATACCAGTCGCTTCTTTATTCCGATCCCACCTAAACACTACATATCGATTGTCGAAAAATTCTGAGTCAAAAAAGTCTTCGTTCAGCCAAGTTTCGCATAACAGGACTACATCATACGAATATGCAATCAACTTTTCAAAAAAATCCTTACCTTTCGTTCTCATACCTCTCACGTTTTGATAGTACAACTTCAGTTTCGTATTTTTAACGAGATTTTTACTCATGTTACTCATCTTTAAGAAATTACTTGTATTTCAAGGCGAATTATTTTCAAATTAGTCTTACTTTCGGTCTTACTTAAATTACTCACCTTTATTAAGCAAGCAATTTAGGCGAATATATATTGCAAATAGGTCTTACGTACAGTCTTTCTCTTCTGATTCACCCAATCCAATTCTTCAAAATTAATAGTTCAAGTCTTACAGAATGGTCTTACTTTTATTTTTGACTTGGATTGTCAAATTTGAAGGGAAAAGCAATAGGTACTATAGCAATATCACTTTGGTTTATTCTTACGACAAAGCCACCTGATCTATACTCCCTTCTGGAACACTATTTTATAAAAACTTTCAAGTGAGCGATTTGGCAATAAAAAAATTCAAAAAATTACAAAATAAATGAAATAAAGAAAAATTGATAGTAAAATAAGATTAGAAATATAAATTCATGAAACTGTAATCATTCCCCCCGCTTCGTCACTCAAACGCCAACACTATTTACTTCTTTTTTGTTTTACGTGCATTCGACACAACACCTCCATCGTCCGATCTCGACCTTTTGTTTTGATTAACTGACTTATTTCCAAACGACTCAGCCAAGTCGCGAAGCTCCTGCACATTCCAATAGACTTTTTCGTTTCCACTATCATCAAAACGTAATTGACACCCGGCCTTCGTCAATCTAACCGAATGAAATTTATGTTCCTTGACCACTCTCCGACCTTCTGACAACAGTTTTCCAAAAAACGGTGTTACGTGATTGTTTATATAGATGGAACGATTATCTTTGCTTGGATACGAAAGCACTTCATTCAATCTAACTTCTTTGGATGACTTATTTCTTAGAATTTTCTTCTTCATTTCAAAGTCATTTACCTTAGTTATGATGATGTCAGTTAGCGTATTGCCCTTTTTGATTCGATAAAAACCGAAAATATCGTAATTCGTCAGCTGACAATCAACAATTGAGAACAACTTAAGTACAATCTCCCGCAGGTTTTCATTTTCAGTCACTGGTATTCCAATAATACTTAAATTTCTGACTAAAGTGTTTTGCTTAACGAGCTCAGCGTCATATTTGCTGTTTTGGATTGACGCCTCAATTGATTTTACACGCCCCTTCATAGACTTTATTGACGATGCATTTGTAGCAATTTTCTCACCCACCTCCATAAATTGTTTGTTGATGTTTTTGCCATACTCAGTCAGATCGTCTTTCGTGCACTGGGAGTTGCGAATCTCTTTCAAGAGTTCCATCATTTCATTCTTCGCTTCGTCAACAATCGATGGTTTCTCGCTCATTGTTTTACTTCCCGGCATATGACTAAAGTCTGAGTCAGAACCACGCATATCCTAATCCGAGTCTGTATGAATATACAAGACATCCTGTTTCTCTTCCATCGTAATCGTCCTAGTCTCAGTGTGTAGGTCGGAACGAACTTTCCCACACTTTTGATGCTTCACAATATATCTGTCCATACTCAGACATATAATTGCTTGACGGATAAATTGGCGGACACAAATTCTTAACGTAGAGGTCGATAATACAGATCACTTCGATATGTGTTAGGCGTTATGTACATAGCGGCGAGAATGATTTTAGTAAATTAGGCTTTAGCAAACAACATTATCCAATTTGTGCTAATATAATCAGTTAAAGGATGTTTAACTAACACTATTTCAATACACCTTACTATTAATTAATCAAATTTTACTTGATTTTTTTCACTCATTAGCTCACCATTATTTATGAAGTAGTCTGCTTCAATCAATGACCTTTTTCTCGTGATTGTCATAACTTTACATTTCCCACTATTCAGCTCGAGGCCATTTTGAGAACACCATTTTACAAATTCATCTATTGAGGATTGTAGTAGCTTGGTGTCATCTATAGAAGTAATTTTGTTGTGAACAATTTTCTTGTCATCGGCAAAGTTAATATCCGTCGTAACTGTTGAACTACAATCCGAGTCGTTAAAAAAGACCAAAAAAAATTTAGTGAAGCCAAGATCGAGCCTTGTCCAATGCCGGAAAGGACATTTATTTCAAAAGGCTTGCTAGAGTTGATTTTAACGACTTGCTTACAATCTCGGAAAAACGAGAGGAAACACAAAAGCAGATTGTTACTCAGTCGATACTTCACATCGCACAGTTTGTGAATAAGCAAGATGGTTCGTATCACGTCGAATGCTTTACGAATGTCGGCATAAAAAATGTCTGTCTGGCAGTCATTACAAAAACTGTTATTCACTAGAACAGAAAGTACCATCAGATTCGATTCGACACGTCTACCAGGAAAGAAGCCATGATGACTCGTACTCAAATGAGGAAAAATATTATACTTCAGCTGTTCAAAAATTATGATTTCAAAAACTTTAGCAAAATTCGAGGAAACGCAAACACCACAGTAATTCTTCACATCTGATTTCTTGTCAGATTTATAAATCGGGGTTAGGTAACCAGTTTTCCATAATTTGGGATAGTACAAGTCTGATAATGATCTTGAATAAATCATTGAGAGCGGAAAATCTAATATGTCTGAGCATTCACGAAGAAACAATGGTGACATTTTATCTAAGCCGGCTCCTTTGCTGAGGTCCATACGTTTCAATACTTGACGAACTATATACGGCGTTATTGTAATGTTCATGAAGCCATCGTCAGACCGGTCAGACCGTGATGCAATGTGAGCAAGCAATACATTTTCATCGTCGTTTTCGTTCTCATTTATCGTAAAGACCGAGGAGAAATATTCATCATCATCATCATCATCAAACTTTATAGACCGTTAGTACCTTCCGGTGTGAGGTCTTTCTGCCGCAACCCCAGATTGGTGAACTATCGTCCTCCATGCCCTCCTATAATATTTGGCGAATAAATTGGCTTTTTCCTTGTCATTTGTTGCATGTTCATTTTCATAGTACACCTTCGCTGGTATCGAACTTGCTTTGTATTTTGTGTTTATGTAGTTCCAGAACTTCTTCGGGTTCTTCTTATATCCTGAAGCTAAGTCAACCATGAATGAATTAAAAAGTTTATCCTGATAGGATTCCAATTCGTCTTTGGCTTTTATAAACTCTACTTCACGGTCAGATTTACTCCTAGTTGTTGATGGGTTAAGAAACTTTGTGTAAGCACGGTTCCTTCTGTTCTTGAGGTTAATGAGATGAGTATCATACCAGACTGGATGGCTCGTGAAACGAAGCGAAGCTTTAGGAATATGTCGATCAAATATCTCATAACATCTACTGTAAAGGGCTTCAAGCATTCCATCCAAATCTTTGTCAGCAAACAACAAATCTAGATCAGTATCAGCAAGATCATTTCGAATCAAAGTGAATGATGCTTTCTTGAAACAGTATATAGACTCTGATGTTGGTGATGACGGATATGAATAAGGTTCACATTCAATCATACAGTGGATCGGTATATAAGCAACGTCTTGTAAAGAATTCTGAATGATTGGTAAATCTGCATTCATGACCACAAACAGTTCGGGCATGTTCGTGTAAACGAGGTCTAGAACATTGTTGCTAATATTTTCGAAGTTCGTCATCTGAAAGAGGCCACATTCGAGAAGAGAAGAGGTCATCGTCCTTGCTATCCTCGCTGAAACAGATTCGGAATCTCCAATTAGTGGTAAATAATCATAACCTTCATCGTTCTTTGACCATTTCGCTACAGACATATTGAAGTCGCCAATTGCTACAAAAATGTCGCCATGTTTAATCAATGAATGAGCCTTAATTATTGCAGCCAAATGGGATTCGTCAAGTTTTTCTGATGAACCATATTCTATGTACAATCCGTAAATGTATAAACATGTGCTAGACGATTGAAAGTTGACCTTGATACAGACTGCTTCTAGTTCATCCATATCCGGTATGTTAACGAGTTCACTGTCATACTTGGAATCAATTGATATCAGAACACCTCCTCCTTTCTCAGCAACTATGTTTGATTCGGATCGATCTTTGCGATATACTGAAAAACGTGGATCAAAGAATTCAGCATTGAATTTGTCGTTACTTAACCACGTCTCGGAGAATACGAAAACATCATAATCGGATGCAGTAGTAGAGAGCAGAATGTTGTCTTTCTTACCGACCATGCCTCGGATGTTATTGTAATATAGTGATAAATATGCTGGTCGTGCGGTTGTTGTGATTTTTGCAGTTGAGGCCGGCTCAAGCGTCGTTTCAATTTCCGAGATTTCAACCGAAACTGTTGACTGTTCGGTTACGTCGATTGGTTGCATAAAAAAGGAGTACTATCCCTAGTTTTCGTTCTATCGAATTTGAAAAATAATTTTATTTTGAAAGGCCTGCCTTCAGACACGTTCCGGCGGGTCGAATAAGAAATTTTTAGCACTATGACGCATTTTAAAACTCATGTTAAAATTCATTTATATTTGAATACTGGACGAGGCATAGAACAGCTAAGAGTCTCTAGATGAACTGTGTTGGTGTAGTGAAATCGAACAAAAATCGATTTTTATGCAGGTCCTCGATGGGGTTTTGAATTGCTGGAAAGAAGCAGGAATCGAAACAGTGTCTCATCAAAGTGTCAAACGTTTACTGTTGAGAGAATGGAAAAAATATCGGTCGGTTTTGAAGTTTTCAGCACGATTTATGACAACCAAGAAGAGCGACGTAAATCGTTACAAATTGGAATCTGCAAAGCTCGACACATTATAAATAAAAGAAACACAAGAAAAAGAGTGTATTGAGAAATATCACGACGTTAACCCCATCGAATAAGGTGGAACCAAACAGACGGGTCGGAATTATACATTTCCCAGACGTAACGAAGAAGCTTATCCCAGTATATGAGACGCATGGATATGAATTAGTCCAATGAACGTACGTAGGCACCCTGAAACAGCTGGTTGGATCGTTAAAATACCCACAACTTGATTTACACAAGTTAGGGATATACCGGATCCAGTGCAGTTGTTGCGGCAGATACTACTATGGTATCTTAGGATACAACTCATTACGTATTACTTTTACTATGAATGTGTGAGCTCCTTACTTGAATTATTTTGTCGACGCTCAGACATTAACACATCTAGAACAGTTGCGTTATAGAAGAGATCAACATTTCGGCATCTAGTGCCAATCTTCAGTCAAGTCATGCACCTTTATATGCTGATGGACATGATGGACAAAATGCTGACGTATCTATTTGTCTCGGTTAGAGTTATTGATTGGACTAGCGAAGTGCAACGGAAATGGTTACAGCTGCCATCTGTTGAAGTTTTGTATGAAACATTTCTTACTCTAACCCTGAGTGTATTGTCACCAAAGGTAACTCAAGAGCTTATTACGTTCATCAAAGCCTATGCGATCTTGCAGAAGATGCCAACATATTGTAATTGTAACTATGTAATGTAAGGTTTTAGTTCGATTTAAACTGTTGAACACATATCGATTTACCGTTCTATCTAATGATAGCAAATCGGTTGTAGTAGTCGCGTCAATATCAACAAGTTCATAGAGATTTTTGGAATGAACGAGCTTATAAACAAACGACATAACACGTTTGTGGTGATCCTTCTACGAACAGCCTGGAAACCTATCTTCAACTGCCGATATACCCCTCCTCCGCACTCCATACGTCAACGTCGTGTCAAGGTCATAAGAAAAAGCTTCACAATAATAGTCGAAGTGAGGCATCAACAGCGCTTAAGCCAGCATCAACCGTGTCCTGAACGGTGTCATCCCCGAAAGAGGCCACAAACTTTTGAGAGTAGCATAAAACTTCTGAGTGATCATGTCTCCATGATCATGCCACAAAAAATCAGAATTTATAATTAGCATCAGATTTACAACTTTAGTAGAGAATGGGTTATTTTCACCGCCAAGCGAAAGAGAAGGAATGTCTGTATCTCTCTTTACGCCGAACACAATTGTCTGAGACTTACCAGCGTTTAAGCTTTTTCGAAACTGATCAACTATTAGCTCTCAACAAATATTATTGATCCTAGCCATTGATACATATGTCGGACTGACTCGGGAAGATCATTTATAAATAAAGAAAACAGAAGAGGCCCTAAAATGCAACCTTGAGGGACAACCATTATTATTGGAAGAAAGTCAAATAAAACTCCTTTGTGGCCTGACTGACAGATAATTCACAACTAAATCCATAAACATGCTTAACGAAGTCTCGAGAGAACACGAAGTTCTCAGTCTGCTTTGACAGCACAAGCTCAAAAATCTTAGAGAATGCAGGTGGAATACTGACACTCCTACAACCGAACTTTTTCCCCTTTTTATGAATAGGAAACACCTTAGCCTTCTTCCAAACAGATGAGCCGCTCGCACTAGCGATGGCAAAATTTGTAAATCATGAACGAAAGGATAAATGTGATGGAAAGCTTTATGAACTTCGTCGAGGCGGTCGAGGCCGACAGCGTTTGACTTAATTTGCAACCCCCACTGTGTCAATGCTCCTAAATGCGATCGCTGTGAATTCATCCGCGATAAACAGCGGGTCAGGGGAAGACTTAGGAGCAGCTAGCTAGAGCTTTAACATTCCTCATCCCCAGTCTCAAGTCCAGCCTAGGGGACAGGAACGCACGCTTTGCATTAAATATTAGCTGGTTACGTCTATTTTTTAGCTTTTTCGTCAACTATTTACTAGTTTTCGCTGTTTGTGGTTCTACTTTTTTTGAGATCCTTTCATTACCGGAAAGTTTCACGGTGCCAGTGGTAAGCTGTGCGACAAACCCAGTGCCATCTATGAGATGTAACTAGGAGGAGTAGGTTCTCCCAACAATGCCTTTTCCGACAAGCCGTACGATGGCACTACACTCAACTTCATTTGACTTGAACGATTCAATCAGTTTTGTTTTGTTTACAAATCTAACAATCGGTATGTACAAATCCGTCTGCGGCTGAGTTTCGAACCAACGCACTGGCAACTGAATCTCGTAGTAGCAAGCAGACGTGTTAACCACTGCGCTATAGAGTTGTTGAACAATAGAACAATAAACATCTTTCAAATTACTCCTCGCAAAATCCTCGGCCAACTCCTCCACATCAATCAAATAATATTTCCTACACATCCTTTGCTTAAGAAAGAAGATCGACTCAGAGCACACATATTTGAGATCTGGTGGAAAAGCCACCAGGAACATTAGTGAGCATAAGATCTATCAAGAACCGGAGTGCGGTCAAATTAGTGGGGTCAGTGCCGTGAGACGTTAAATCGAATCTGGAAAAACAATTCACTATGCGAGACGTCCCGCAATTACGTCGAACGCATTTTGTGCAACTCTCCCACTCGATATGTTATGTTGAGAGGCTCGGGCTGTAGTCTCCTTAGTATGGGCCAAACTCACGCTTTGAGGGTTTGGAGCTGTTTTTAGCGCCGTTGCTTCGTACGGTTTTTCAATATTGCCCTTTAGGCAAATACCAACCCAATTTAATGTGGACGTAACCGCATATGCTTAAGAGTTAAGGCAATATTTCGTCATGTGAATATTATGTTTGGAAATATCCATTCTCTCACTCTCATTTTTTATATGAAGACTCATAGTGCATAGTATTATAGAAGTATATATGACGATTACTTAGATACGTTCGAGTCTTTTTGCAATATCAATTCTGTTTGCCATATCTATTCTGAAGCCTACGAGTCCCTTGCACATTTTTTTTTGAAAAAGTGTCCATTGCGTTTGCAGCCAGTCGAATTTCGACCATCGAGCGTGGTTAGTTTTTTTTTGCGGTTTAAATACATAAACGGAAAAGTGAAAACCGATAAGTTTCGGATTTGTATGGTAAATTCATACGATAAATCAGAAACTTGTCAGTTTTCGTTTGTATGACAAATCTGCTAAAAAAATTTTGTCACTCTTCCTCCTGTCAACACGAATAAATAAAACTTGACAGATTTTCAATTTTTTTTCTCTGAAAGGTAAGGGGCCATCCATAAATGACGTCCGGTCGTAGGGGGGGGGGGGGAAGGGGTATGGCAAAACCGGACGTATTCGGACGGGGGGGAGGGGGGATGTATGAGAAACGTGACGTCCAGTGCACCTGATAGAATAATGATAGAATGAATTACCAACCGATTTCAAAAATACAAACCGAGACCATACGATTTGTATTGTCCGTCGGTTAAGACTTGTTTGGATAAACGAATCTGTAGCAAATGTGGAAAATAATTCTCAGCAATTAATCAAGTCGTCCTGCACATGAAAGTTTGCCATAAAATTGCAACCATGACCAAAGTTATACCACGTCGAATCGCTGCTCACGACATGATGACAACTACGAGGGCTCCGAAGATTGTGGAATGGATAGATGAGCGAGACATAGACGGATAGACGCACCACAGAGCATGCTCGAAGTTGGCTGTCGCGAAAGAAACACAGATTTCGAAAATAGTTTTCCTGTAGTTTCTTTGACAGATCACTTCGATAGTGTGTGGGAAGAAATATGTACATAAAATATTGCTATTTATTCAACAATAATAATTTTGTTAACTCAATCTTTTATTGGGGGGGGGGGAAGGATCAGACGTCCATTGGGGGAGGGGGTTACAGGAAAAGGGAGTATGGGGGTCCAAAAACTGTCAAAATAACCGAACGTCATTTATCGATGGCCCCTAATGGAAAAAGTGCTTATGGCAATTTGGAAAAAAGCGGTTTTGAAGTTACGTTTTGTAACGTGACGGCGTTCCACCGCACGTTACATATTTCTATTCACATAAATGCAATATACATAATAATAATTATTCAAATTAACCCGCGCGTAACGTTATCCACACCAGTAGGGACATCTTTTAAGATACTATTGTACTAGTTAATGGCTATAATAAAACTCAGGAAATTGAATCAACGGATTTTAAGACCGCCAATTTATACGTAAAATAGAGAGTTAAGTGGGGGGGGGGGGAAGATCTTCTCTGACGAGGATCTTAAATTAAACATTACCTTTTTACTTTCGACCGTCCTGGGAGACGGAAGTACCATTTTAAGCTCTTAGTTTCGCTTTCGAATATCAAAGAAGATAAAAGTATTTTTATTAAATTAAATATCATCATTACGCTTATAGACGGAAAGCATAGAATCATTCAAGTTTAAATCGTTGTAAATAAAATCAAATCAATTGCAAGCTGTTAATACATTTACGATAAATAAATTCATCGATAAATCATAAGAAGAAGCGTCTGGCTTATTATTACAAATACATTCGAGTGGCGTTGGTAAGACTCAATAATAATTACGATCGAAACCGTTGGAACCCTTTTGTGGACTGATCATACGCATTTCGAACCTTTTTGCCAAACTCACCATCAGATGTTTCCCATGTTCATATTGCTATCACTGGAAGTTTCCGTTTCGTCGCTTGGTACTCAATTGGCATACGAATCATAAGAAGAAGATTAGTATTTTAAGGAGAAACCGTGAGTCTTTTATATTGAGAAATAGCCATTCAGATCATAAAAAGTGTATATAATTGTTGTGAAGTGTGGACAACGTCATAAATAATATTATCATTCCATTCTTCATATATTTTGTCACATATTTCTAAGGATTGTTATACCCATTCACTTGGATATCACAATTCATTGTCGAGCCAGGAAAGGATCAAAAGGGAACGGTTGCAGTTTGAAAAAGTGAAATCCTGGTTTCACAAATGACGACGGAAAGAGGACGGAAGGCCGAAAAAGTATATACTTTACAGTCCAAGAATGCAATTTTAAGATTCGGCTGAATTTAGCCAAAGGACACAGTTTTCCAAGTTTATTTTCTTTTATTTGTAAATTGTAACTGTAAGTGTAAATTCGTTTTCATGGCTTCTTAACAAACAGACAAGGAAAATATTAACTTTGACAACTTTGGATTTTAGACTAACTTCATCCACGTATTTTAAGAATGTCCCAAGTTCGCCAAGTTCGCTGAATCCGTGACACATACCGCTGAGTGATATTATTATCACTGTGACACATGCGAGATGTGCGCGGCTTAACAGAAAACAAGAAGGAACAAAGAAATGTCAACTTTTTAATAACACACAAAATAAAACAAATAATCAAACTGACCTAATCGGTCTAATCAAAATACAAAGTTATATCTAACATTTATCCAATAAAGAGAATAAAAATATAAACATGATAAACGTGAATTTCTTGAAACAAATTTCGTTCGTCACTGCATAAAAAATACAGTTATTAGTCGTTTATTTAACACATTTGTGAATAGCAACTTCAGCATGTCTGAATCACCAAGATCACTAAGCTTGAGTTATGATAGTTCTAGCTCTAGCTCTAGTAGTAAATTAACGGATACTGAAGAAGCTTTCTTGTAAGATGATTTTTTAAATACTACTACTACATACTAATGTCAATACGATTCGTGGATCTTTTCTATCAAACAAAAACTTCGAAAATGTGAAAATTCTTTCTCTCATTTTTCAGAAAAGCTTGTCGTAATGGCGACTTGGAATTGGTCATTGAATTTCTAAAGCTACGAGACACTGAAAAACTGATTTTTGACATAAGCTGTAAAGGAAGATCGAAGAGTAACCTAGGTAAGATTTGTGATTTTTCCATGTTACGTTACAAAAAAGACGATCGACTAGACGAAATATTTTTAGCTGGTACTGTTTGTCTACTGGTGTCTATTCTATGCTACCACTAGCTAGTCCGCATCGAGGAATTTTAATAAAATTACTGATTACCAGGCCCTTACCTAGTGGGAGGCGAGTGAAGCGTCGACCCCCTGGTACTTGCTTTGCCCCCCCCCCTGGGATTTCGAAGTAAATAAAAATTTAACACTGAACAAGCAAAAAAATCAAGCGAGTTCAAAAAGGGATTAGTGAAACCTTTAGCTTTCAAATTTTAATAAAAAATTTCTTTGCTCGCTTCGCTCGCACATTTCATACTCTTATCATTTGTCATGTTACAATATAAAATTAATGCAAAGGAAAGTGCTACAAAAATTATTAATATTAGACTTAATGTTATCACTTTTCTTATAACTTCTATAGACGATCTAAATAAACAAAAATTGACCAGCTTGGACGATAACATGCAAAGTGCATTTAACTCTATAAAGTTTGGTTAAGAAAATAATGCCATGAAAAATTGCATCTGAGGTGCAAATACAACGGATTTTACAAACTACACCACTCGGGAAAAAATGAAAAAAGGCGTTTTCTTGTGATTATTTGACATTGAATTTGCCTCGGATCGACAAATTGCACGTGCAAGTATTTTTATTTTTCGTATTGCTACGGGCCTGCTGATTACGCCCTTGTTAGATTGCGTTGCCCGAAAAGAAATATTGAAAAACCCGCCTGAATGATCTAGCAGCCGTGTAACGGAAAAATTTTAATAGTTATGTACGAACCACGTACTACATGTCGTCGGTCATATTGTGCGAGATTGGTGAAAAGTCCCAGGGCGGCAGCCCGCGGACTTTTCACCAATAGAGCACATATGAACGACATGTAGTACATGTTGGATATATAATTGTATGTATCTTTCGCACAAAAAGCCATTTTGAGCACATAACACGAAAATCATACTCTTCAATTTTTTTGGAAATGAACTTGAACATTTCATGAAGCAACCATTGAGAAACGTCAACTTATGAATGAAACTCGACTAATAAAGTCATATTAGCCCAGTTCGAACGTTTCGAACTGGACTAATATGGTTTTATTAGTCGACTTCGAATTTTGACCAAAAAACGTCAAATTAAGTCCAGTTTTCAGTACGAAAATTGGCACATTTTAGGCGAAAGATACAAAAAATATTTTGAAAAAGAATTTTCAGAAAGTTATTTCCAAAATTAGTTTTAAAAATCAATAAATTGGATTTAAAACAAATTTCAATAACTCTTACATAGGACTAAAAGATTAGGCTCAGTTTTACCTACATTTCAGCAAAAAAAAAAAATGGGGTTGCAATTCTAAGGGGAGACTTTTTACCCATATTTTCATATTCCTCTTAACTTTCTCTATAACATAGGAAAATTACTGATAATTGAAGAAATATTCTATGGAACAAGTCATAAGATCGATTTACATGTTTTTGTACTGAGGTCCATATATTTCATTTCAGCCTGGAAGAGCGATTTCCGTGATAACTTATCGGGCGTATAAGCTAAAAAGTTCCACTGACTCTCCATAAACCATGTTTTTGACCATCTTAACGGTCGTATCTTCGAATGTTCTGGATTCATTTTCAATCCCAACAGAAATCCTTTTAGAAAAATCAAAATCAGTGAAGACTCCCGATTTATTGTGTTGAAGACCTCCGAAGCTCTACAACTACAACCGTCGCGTCGCGTCGTCCGTCCGTCGTGGCAAACGAATAAGTTCCGCTTACTTGGTACGAGTCCAACAAGCCCCATCACAACCTATACTTCTATCGACAAAAAATTCTTCTCAATTTTCTCTACAACAATTCTGTTTATCTAGTCTTGAATTTGGAACGACATATAAATTCTTTTTTCATGTTTCGGGGTCGGAAGCGGGTTTTTTCTGAAAGTAACATGAAAAAAATTTAACTTCGTTGAATACAACGTTACAATTCTTCCACACGTAGGATGGACTCCTCTCCACTTAGCAACATATTTTGGTCACAAAGATGTTATGGAAGTATTACTGAGTAAAGGCGCTGATATAAATGCAATTAATGAATTGGGAGACACCAGCTTACATAAAGCAGCGTTTATTGGGCGACAGGTATTTTTCCTTGAGTGTACTTATGAATATAAACCATTATGTTATTAGGATATAGTAATGCTTTTGCTACAACGAAACGCTGATGTCAAAATAATAAATGGCGAAGGACGACTAGCTAGACATATGACGCCTGCAAATGAAATCGGAGATGAAATAAAAAGCCTATTAAAAGCGGCGGAAGCTACTGAAAATTTAAGAAAGGTAAGCGTTTATTTTATCCATAAATCCTGACGATGTAATTATAAGAATGTTTTATTTTATGTAAATTCTCATATTTACTGAAGACTTGGCATTTTACAACATAACAGACTTCTTAGTCTAACACCTAGGGCCTAATATTGTTTGTAAGTTTTTGTGACTTTCATGAATTTGATATTTTGGTTGAAGTGAATACTTCTTTAATCTTTTACATAAATTGCGAAATGTCCGTCCGTCGTAGATATTGAAATCTAAGCTCACATGTAAGGATATTGAATGATTAGTGTAGCAATCGGCTGTTCATTTTTTAAATATGTTCTCCCTGAGATTAATTATATTTAAACTGGAAAAATCGACTAATATTTCGTAAGCAATTGACCATGTTGCGATGTCTACGAAATATTGTCATGCCCCACTAATTAGACAAATGCCACTAAAATTTTCAGTGCAGAATTATAAACGTGACGTTTGCTGATGAACGTTTGTTAGAGACAACTTTGTAAGTTTATCTGCTAGCTACCACAGGGGTGGTCGCCAACAGACTTTGCTTGCATCCTCACGTTGGTACACTGGTGAGCGGTGACACCATAGTTTTCCGAGCTAGTTCAGCGGTACCAGGAATGGTGTGCACATTCCTACCGAAGTGGTTTGGTTAAGAGCCTTACTGCGAAAGCCCTCACCGAAGGTAATTTCGGTACTGCGGGGCTGGGGAGCACATGAATGTAGTGTGCCATGCGATATGGCCGCATCCGGCCCCAGCGCTTGATTGAGGTGCCTAGTAGCGCTGGGGTTGTGGTAGATAGTGGACTGTGTCAAAGCAGTTCACGTTTTGGATTTGGATGACTGCACCCCTAGTCTTTCCTGGGCAACCAGGTTGGCGAAAATACAGTAGAAAGAGATAGTATTTCAGGCCCTACCTAGGCCACGGATATTCTGCACTAACAATCCGTTTTTAGGAAGAGTCGCCGTGGTGACTCGCGCTAATTGGGCGTATCCCAATGGGGGTCGTGCGGTTAAAGCTCAGCTAGGTACTCACGTTAATCTGTAATATCTTTGTTTATCCGCTAGCGGGAGATAAAAGCGTTTTTACAGGAGGTAACATAGGAAAACGCCCTTATCTCCCCGCTATTAGATGAAATATGTTTTGACTGGGAGCTGCGGGAAACGATTGAAATTCTATACAATTTTTAAAATTATTAATAAAAGCACCTATACTCGGCTCATTTTGATAATTGCAACTTTATTCTTCCTAGTTATAGAATTGGATTATTTGAGTCCATTCGTCAATGACAGCTCTTTTATATATTTGCCTTTTTCTTTAAACTTACAAAAATTTGCTCCGCGCCCAAAAATAACGTTAATATTTTGGTCCAATTTCGCTTTAGAAAATCCTTTAGAAAGTTGACTACACATACTTTCTAGTTATAACACATTGAATTATTACTAAGACAAGATTTGCACGCATACATATTCCCGTAAAACTTCCTGAAACAGATAAAAAAAAAATTTGTTCAGTGTTAGGTTGGAAAAATTCTTCCTGCTGATTGAAATTGGCTTCACGAAAAGCCTCCAAAAAATCATATTCCCGTATGATTTATGCTGGAATATGCTTTTTTGGAGGCTTTTCGTGAAGCCAATTTCAATCAGCAGGTCCTGCAAAGCATCCTATAACCTTGACAAAGTTAATACTTTTCAAACGAGATATCACTTGCTACATTTGGATGTCTGGATCGGAATATATTATGATGTGAAGTCGGGTGTAGAATGTTAGGTAGGCTTTTAAAGCGTGCTTTCAAAGTACTTTCAAAAGTACTTTCAAAGTATACTTTTTGATGATTTTTACATCCTCCGAAAAGTATCCTAGCTTTAACCGATTTTAGCGTGTGGGGGCTCGCTGGAAAGAGGGAGACGAACTCTAGGATGTGGGATGCTTTGTGAAGGTTTTTGAAGCGATACAGCACTAAGAATAGCTCTAAAAAAACGAAAATAAAATGGCTAAAATACCTTCCAAAGTGTCTAAAAAGTGTCCGAACTGTACGAAATTGGATTCATTAGAAATGTTTGATTTAAGCCTACGAAATTCAAGGAAACTGAATGGTCTTGGGTGAAAATTTGGCCAAAACAGCGCTAAAAGGTAAATCTTTCATTAAACTATACTTTTATATGCCTAGCTTTAGCCGATTTAGGCCTGTTATAGTTTGTTGGAAACATGAAGAGGAGCTCTAAGATCTGGGATGCTCTGTAAAATGATTTTATAGCGCTACAGCGCTACAAATAACGCTACAAATATCGAAATATTGAAAATATCTTCAAATAGTATCGAACAAGTGTTCAAATGGTACGAAAGTGGGTTAGAAATCTCGTATACGCATATCAAATCCTATTGTAAACTTGAGGAACCTGCAAATATAGGTGAAAATTTGGGCAAAATAGTGCTGTAAACAGCCTTTTTGGTGTTTTTTGATGGTTTTTCCTCGAAACTGCATCTGTAAGTGTCCGAATCAGTATATGGTTGGGCATTTTCGGATTGTTTGAACTCCACAAAATTTGAAAAATCTAGAAAACTAAAAAAGGGTAAAAGCCGACTTTTCTGTCTTATCCCATTTAGCATCATATAGAAATGGTTTTAACTCAATGAATTGACATTTTTTCATGTATTTGTACAAAATTTGAACACAATCCTGAAAGTGTTCAGCCAAAGTATATATGTGTGACTCGCCGGAAAAAGATTTGTCAAAAATTGAAAGCTACTTATAAATATTTGAGCAAGTAAGCGGTGTAAGTGACAATGAATAAAGTTAAAAAAAAAATTCGGAAGAATTTCTCCAACCTAGCACTGAAAAAAATTTTTTTTTATCTGTTTCAAGAAGTTTTACGGGAATCTGTATCTGTACAAATCTTATCTTAGTAATAATTCAATGTGTTATGACTAGAAAGTATGTGTAGTCAACTTTCTAACGGATTTTCTTAAGCGAAATTGGACCACAATATTAACGTTATTTGTGGGCGCGGAGAGAAGTAGGAAATTTTTGTAAGTTTAAAGAAAAAGGCAAATATATAAAAGAGCTGTCATTGTCGAGTGGACTCAAATAATCCAATTCTATAACTTGGAAGAATAAAGTTGCAATTATCAAAATGAGCCGAGTACAGGTGCTTTTATTAATAATTTAAAAAATTGTATAGAATTTCAATCGTTTCTCGCAGCTCCCTGGTGTGATTACTTTACTTCGGCTCATTTCGCAACCTCCCACACGCCAAAACAAAAAAATGAAGATAAACTTGCCAGCTATAAAACGTTTTTGTTTGTATTAATAAACATGCAATGTAAAACATTTTACATTAGTAAAAATGTATTGCTGTTTTTAATTACGAGACGGTTGGAAGTAAAATATTGAATTGATTAACAAAGTTGAGAGTTAATATCGAATCTTAGAGTTATAAAGCATCTAGCTCTGAATTCTTCGGTCAAAACAAAAAATTTGGAAGCAGACAGGTATGATATTTTATTTACTAGCGGGGAAATAAAGGCGTAAAACGATTTTATCTCCCCTCAGCAGTTACATAATTGTCTCTGTCTACGCGGGGAACTTATAATTTGTTGTGTGACGATGACCGACTGAATGGAAAAACGGTCTTTTTGTAGCACGTTATAACGTTTATTTTTTGTTGTTTCTTCTTACAAGTTCCAAGCGCGACTGAATTGAAACCAATCTGACCGCGTTCAACTGCTCTTTATGAACGTTCAGTTGAATATCCACAGACGGCGATTGAATGTAGTAGATTTTTGGAACATGTTGCGTATGAGACGCAACAGTCTCTAACGTCTCTAACAAACGTTCCTCAGCACATGTGACGTTTATAGTTCTGCCAAACAAACAAATATAAACAGCAAGTAAACAAGATCGGCTGGCCATACAAAAAATGTTGATATATCAAGATACCGAGGGCCATACAGCAGATTACTAATTATAAACGTCTAATGTCCGTCTGTTTGTCTATTTTTTTATTTATTTATTTATGTGTCTATTCGTCCGTCTGTAACGATCCCGTTATTTTTGCGTTTAAACTGAGGAGGAAAAAAATACTTTTTGAAATGTTGTCGGGAAGGTCGAAAACGTCGAGAAAACATGTTCCGGGGTGGGATATTGTCCTGAAATAAGTGAGTTATGGGTAAAAAACAGGTCAAAATTGAAAATCGGCCAAAAGTCAGTCAAGATGTTGTGTTAGAGATTTGGTCGGCGAAGAAAAGTCTTAGAGTCTTAGAGAAGAGATTTACTCCAGATATGTACGAAAAACATGAAAGGCCATAGTAGAGACTCGTTTTTAGTACATCATTAAAGAGCCCTTCATAATTCCTTTATGACAAACGAAGCGTCTTCTAAAGAGCTGATTTTGTCTTTTACGACCTTGCCTACTAGACCATGTGAATATTAGCACACTCGGTCACTAGACCATGTGTATATTAGTACACTCGGTCACAGAATGATTACTTCTATGAACAGCGCACCTTTAATGCAAGTTTGTGTACTTTATTAGACAGGAGGTTTGGTTGGCCCGATTGAGCCAAAAATTTAACGTAAATATTATCGTAGATAGTCGTTAAATCTGCTTAGCAGAAATAATTCCAAATGCAAAATAACCAAACGAATTCATAATTCCTGTACTTCAAAGCGTTCAAAACACTACTTCACCTAGTCGTTCGTTTCGATTTAGGTGGTATAGAAGAATGTACGCTGTTCATAGAAGTCATCATTCAGACAAGGTGTACTGATGAGTCGTAAACGACGAAATCAGCACTTTAGTTTGTTAAATCCTATGAAGACGATTCGTTTGTCATAAAGGAATTAATGAAGGGTTTTCAATGTTGATACAAGGGTAACTACCGCAGTTGTTGAAGACAAATTTTCTTCAAGTGCAATAGTACTAAAAAACTTTTGACGTTTTCTCGTTTTTAGTGCCATAGCTAAGTCCAAGGGGTCCAAGGGCCTAGTCTCAAAAAAGTTTCTTCTACAAATGTTGAGCTTTCGTAGACCTGTCAATTAATTATGAAAATCGGAGAAGATTTACTCGAGTTATGTAACACGTAGGACCCTAGCAGAGATGAAAAATGTTGAGTAAGCTGTCTAATGATAGATACTCGATCATCTTGCGAGGTGTTTTTCATGAAATTTGCGCGAGAGAATCGATTCTAATAGCAAAGACTTTTTTATTCAGTCTTCTTAATAATTAAGTTTCGAATTGTGGCCTGATTCATAGAAGATGATCATCACATTCTATTAAGCAAATCGACCCTCTCCCAACAAAATTGGAATATCATTCAAGTTCTTAAAGTGCAATTTTATCTCCGCTATGGGGCGATTCATAAATTACGTAACGCAAAAGACTACCTCAGTCGGGTTTGGTCTAGCGCTACACTGCGTTACAGATCCTTCTCCCCCCAATCGACGTAACGCAACAGAAGAAAATCCTGTGAACATAATCGAAAAGAAGTGCCTTTTGACATATCTTGACCGTCCTTAAAAGACGTTGTTCAGTTAAGAACTTGTAATGTGAAATTAGCTTTCAGCAAGTAAAAAAATCTGGCCGGCCAGTCACATTAAATCTTGCTCAAATAGACAAAGTCGCCAACTTGTAGAGTAGTGTCTACACGTCCAAAATGTTTGACATGTGACATTTGACTCAAAAAAATGTTACAATTTTTTAGGAAAGCAAATTATTGAAAGCAGCTCGCGAAGGAAATAAGGAAGTTTTAAATACTTTGGTAAGTTGTATGTTTAAGCTTTCGAAATAGCAGAAATTTCTAACATCTCTATTTAAAGCTGAGAGGAGCATATCCCCCCAACATCAATTGTGTAGACGCACAAGGCAATTCGTGTCTTCATTGTGTGGTTCGTAAAATGAGTAAAGAATGAGTATAAATAAAATATGTATTTTTATTTTATTAAGGCGTATCGGGGACATAAAGAAATGGCTGTGATCCTATTACAAAATGGTATTGACACAAACATTAAGAATCATCGTGGTCAGTTAGGTAAAACGATTGAATAATATTAATAATTAATTTACCAATTTTGACGTAACTTTTCTAAACTAACAACAGCTGTTGATCTCGCACGGGACGCTCAAACGGTCCAAATTCTTAGTGTAAAATCTGTCAGAAAGGTAGATTTGATTGAGAAATGTTAGTAATTATGAAAATTAAACTTTTTTATCCAATTAAGGTCCAAAAAACAGTGGTACGACTTGAGGGACCCTTATTGAAAAGATCTAGATTTTTAGGTTAGTATATTTTCATTTCACAAAAAAAAAACAAAGGGAAGTCACTGCCGAAATGGTCCAATTCCATAAATGATTAGTAATTATGTTAACGAAGTCTCAAACCCAGAGTCAACCTTACGCGTACCCAGTGTCAGTGTTATAAATTTATTTGCATTACAAAGTTAATTTCACATTATTCTTTATTTCATTTGAAAAACAATTTAATGTAACTAACGGTGACATGTCCTAATGCGACTAACTTTACACGCAATTTTTTCTTTTATTTCAATATGTGAAGGAAAGAAACATTTTACTTTTATTGCAAAGATTTGTGTTTTCTAATTAACACCAATTTGATTAACATAATTTAATTTAATTTAATATAATTAATGATTTATTGAAAAAGTAGAGTTTTCCTAGGGGTATCGTGAATTGTCCTATTTCCTATAAATTCATCAATCGTGAGTTGTCCCATATATTTAAAGTCATAGGACAAATCACGGTTCATATGATGATGAGTTGTGCGCTTCGTTCCGCTTAATACAAATTTACACGGACAACTCAATGTCACTTTTTCGAATGTACATGTCACCGTTAGTTATCTTATACGTATTCGAGGTGTAAAACAGTATAAAAGTTCAACAAAGCTCAATGAAGCTCAACTAAGACACGTAAGACATCGCATTTACATAGAGTGGGGGTGTCTAATGTGGAACGCCAAAAAGAGAATGCAAATAACAGAGCTGAAATGTCTCGAAATCTGGGAGCAATTTATTTGGGAGAGATAAGTGAACTATTGTGCAACTTCTTGGAGAATAAGGGACTTCTAAAATTGATAGATTAGAAATTTTTCATCATTTTCGAAAGTATCTAAGTGAATTTTGACTATCGTTTAAGGAAAGACAATCTAACGAAACAAAACAAAACATGCTGATTTCGGCGTATCACGCCCTCACATACCAAACAAAGTATGTGATTTCATCAGTACACCTATGTCTTGCAGGACTATGTGTATATCAGCGCAGACACAGAACAAATACAAATTTTGAACTTTCAGCGCTTGCTTTTATACACTGAAAAACTTCCGCAATCTATTAACAAAACTCTTCATTTTTGTTAATATTTTTGGAAGTACAGATGCGGCAGATTGTGAGATGGTTCATTTCTTGACCATTTACATTAAAAAATGAAAATCGTCACTGGACTGCACAAATCTGGAAGTTCCATCTTAGATGGTATTAACTCCAGATGTCTTTGGCTTCCTCGGCGAACCGCACCACTACGTAATAAAGTACGCAAACTTGCTTGCAATGCTCACAGAGTGAAAAGAATGAAAAAGCTGATAGACAGACTTTTTATAAACTCCTATGGTAATAGACCACAAAGTAGTCAACAACAAAACAAAACACGCTGATTTCGGCGTATCACGCCCTCACATACCAAACAAAGTATGTGATTTCATCAGTACACCTATGTCTTGGAGGACTATGTGTATATCAGCGCAGACACAGAACAAATACAAATTTTGAACTTTCAGCGCTAGCTTTTATACACTGAAAAACTTCCTGCAAGACATAGGTGTACTGATGAAATCACATACTTTGTTTGGTATGTGAGGGCGTGATACGCCGAAATCAGCATGTTTTGTTTTGTTTCGTTAGATTGTCTTTCCTTAAACGATAGAAGTAAGGTAGGGACCTTTAATCCGTTGTTGAAATCGCGGTCGAGAGTTTTTCTCGTAGCGCAATGGTTTCAAAAAACGTGAAAGATTGTACTCCAAGGCATATGTTGACTACTTTGTGGTCTATTACCATGGGAGTTTATAAAAAGTCTGTCTATCAGCTTTTTCATTTTTTCACTCTGTGAGCATTGAATTTTGACTGCTTTAAAAAAGTTTCTCTAATGTGGAACACCAGGGTTCCTAATGAGGAACGTTTCAAAACATGAAGAAATTTTTCGCTACTTTTTTTTTCTTTCAAATGAAATAGACAATCGAATGTTAAGAGTTACAACAGAAAATAAATTTCGTCTTTCGGACCCTTAAGCGATGATTAGATGTGATGCAAATGTGGAACATGCACCTAATATGTAACGGTATATTTCATAACATGTACTGTTTGATTGCTCCACATTCGCATCACATACTTATTCACACCTTTACATCTTCCAAAAATAGAAAATAAAATGTTTTTCCTTTCAATCCGAACGAGAATTAGAAACACTAGAAAACATTAAACACAAACATTAGAAACACAGACAAAATTTGCTTGTCTCGTCTCCTTCTTCTATATTTCCCAATTTTAAAAGAAGATAACAAGGCACTCTTTTACTAGAATGTTCAATTAATACTGTATTCCTGTATTCATAAATATTACTGATACTCCCAAGTTGCCTTGCTCACGTACGGATGACAGGGAGGCAAGAGAATTTTCGTTTAGAGCAGTCGATATCTCGGAAGCATATGGAGCGATTTGCAGCTTGAAATGGAACTCAGAGGGTCTAGACGGGATTCCGACTTCGTTTATTAAGTTATTGCTGCCTGTTGTCTTTCCGGTGATTACATCCATTTTTAATACCGCACTTGTCAAGTCGTCTTATCCGGGTCAGTGGAAGATGTCGAAAGTTATCCCGCTGCACAAGAATACCAAAAACCGGGAGATCAGCGATTATAGGTCGATTAGTATGTTGACAGCAGTGTCTAAGGCCCTCGAGAGGCTGATGAAGAGGCAAATGACGGAATTTTTCGATGAGTTTCTTCTTTTTCATTGCTTCCACTCAGGTTTCCGTTTCCGGAACGGTAACGGCTTTGTTGAAGATTACGCACGACGCGATGTTAGGATGAACTTTGACGGCGGGCTGAGTACGGTTTTGTTGCTGCTAGATTTCTCAAAGGTCTTCGATACGGTTAGGCATAATTTGCTCCTCGGTAAGCTAGCATCACATTTTCGCTTTTCGACGCCCGCTATTAAGATTATTTTTTATTTATTTATTTATTTTTTTAGCCAACGGTTAAAAACTAACTGGCTTTTCATTAAAAAACAATAAAAGCAAATCCGGAAGTTAGTTTGCGGCCCAGTCGACCCGTGAGGAGCTACTTGACTGGTAGAAGTCAGAAAGTAGTAGCTAGTGGATCTCATTCGGGTTTTCGCGATGTTGTTGCTGGGATTCCACAAGGCTCGGTTCTTGGGCCTCTGTTGTTTTCTGTCATCATAAATGATCTGCAGCAGGTTGTGAAGCAGGGCCGTAGCTAGGACTCTCTATTAGGGGGTGCTCAAGCACCCACGAGGTGTTTACCTTAACTAAATTTTTTGATAGGGCAAATCGATGTGGAATACCGATTGTTGGTGCTAATTCAGTTCTGTTGTTAAGTGAAACATATTTGCTCTAATTATTATGTTCTGAGAATATGCGTGAAAATCATTTGATAATGCCGTGCAAAGCGAGGCGAACGTTTTTTTTTCATTCAGTTGAATACAAAAATATATGCAGGAGACCCGTACGTATCAGAATAGATGTGGCAAACAGAATAGATGTTGCAAAAAGATTAGAACGTATTAATGCAAATGTTGCCTTAACTCTTAAGTTTATGAAATCACGTCGACATTAAACTGGATTGGAAATCGCCGAAAGGGCAATATTGAAAAACCCGTCCGAAGAAACGGTGTCTCTCCAAATATTTAAGCAACCGTCAAAATAAAAAAAAAGTAAAAACTTTTTTTTCAGATATATTTTCAAAAAAGGTTTTCATACTACCGCCGATATTTGAACCGACCTAGAGCACGTAGGAAAGGCGTTTGACCCATACTTCCATAGACAAAAAAGTTTGCCACTGACACCGATATTGTATCACTTATAGTTCTCGAAAATATATTGTCTAGATCGATCCACCCTAATATTAGCGGCCATCTTAGGCTCGGCCCGTGTCCACATTTTTTCTTGGATGCTTTTTAGAGATAAGCGGGCTGCCCGACTTTTCGGCCCAACCCGGAACCCAACCCAACCCAATGGGTTTTGGGCGGGCGGGTTTGAAAACTGTCGGGTTGAGTTTGGGCGGGTTTCGAAAACCGAATTTGGGTTGGGTTGTGGGCGGGCGGGTTTCGAAAAAACCTCAACCCGCTCATCTCTAATGCTTTTAAGCTTTTCACTACCTATCGAATAGAAAAAGAATCACGACAATCGGATGGAATTTACTCGATTTATGTATAAAAAACAAGTAGGGCCCTAGTGGGTCCGCTTCTTTAGGACTCTAGATAAGACCAGCGACACAAGGAAAAAAAATCCGTAAATTGTCGGCCATACCCAGGTTTTTCAAACAAAAAAAAATTTTTGAAAATCGGAAAAGGTTTACTCGAGTTATGTACAAAAGACCAAAAACCACTTAAATGGCCCTAGTTCATTGGCACTTGGGCCCAGATGCAATCCCAAAAAAGATTTTTTGATTACCTTTTAGGGAAAAAAAGTTTTTGGAAATCGGTTGAGTTTTACTCGAGTTATCGTGTTGACAGACGGACGGACGGACGGATGGACATTTTTTTTTATTGCTGATTCGTCATCTAAGGACCATGATCAGTGCTCCCCTATTCCCGGGTCGAAATTCGACTGGTTACAAACGTCGTCGTAAACGCATAAGACCCCTTTTCGAAGAACATCGTTCTTAGTACGGGTCTAAATATTTACAAAGTTCGGTTTCGAGTTCGAAATTCACATCTTCAAGAATTTTCTTTTATGTTTTATAGAAATTCGACTTGATTCGTATGCATTTTATCTCATTGACAACTTCAACACACTATGTCTGAACTGTGCTGTTCAGCTTAACCTTTTAATTCACGTTTCTGTCATTTTTGTGTGTGTATAACGCCGAGCGAAGCGAGGCAAGCGATTTTAGATATTCATTCGGTTAATAAAAAAAAAGTTTGTTCGTTCTTCTTGTGGTAATTATCGGATGCTGTGTAACACGAGGGCTACTTACAATGTTCCTTACTTTAGTCCGTGTTACATGGACCGCGGCAGTAATAATATTCATTGTGTCATGAACCGGTTATTCCCCTCATAGGGAAAAATTTACTATTTTACACTTTTCGATCGGATGGGTGTTGCAAATCGTTCTCGTTACCAAAAATTTTCCTTTCGTAAAAATTTGGATAGTTATTACTTTGATAATCTTAAACTGTCGTATTATAATGTTTTTATACTGTTTATCATTATTCACCAATAACTTTAAAGTAGAATCCCAATTTACAACCGAGAAAATGTGCGAGCGTAGCGAGCAGATAATTTTGAGAATCGGATTAGATTTCTTTAAAAAAAGTATCTTTTCATAATTTTCAGGTTGTGTAATTTTTCGTCAACTTTACGAATTTCCAAGGTGGTGCTCACGATACTTTTGGGGGTACTCAGCACCCCCAAGCACCCACCTAGCTACGGCCCTGTTGTGAAGCATTCTTAAATCCATCTTTTCGCAGACGATGTCCAATTGTATATGGGCATTCGAAAAGTCCGTTTTCGGTCATGAAGACGATGTCTCAAGACCTTAGTTCGATTTCCTTTTGGGCTGGAGCAAGCACAGAAGACAATGACGGTTAGGTTCTCGACTGAAAGGTGGTCGAATGATTTTCCTGAGTTGCGGCTTAATGGTGTTGCGATCGGATATTCGGACGCTGTTAGGGATCTCGGGATAATTATCGATTATCAGTTGAATTGGCGGTCGCACGCTCAGCATGTGTCCGCGAATGTTTTCGCTGGCCTGCGTTGCCTGTGGCCGCACGCGTGTTACCTTCCTTCCTTCCTAGAAAGTCAAAAATAAATCCAAAATTTTAGGTTTGCAGCTGTGAAAATGAAAAAAAATTCACTCGCTTCGCTCGTGATTTCAATACACGAATCAACCAGGAGTGAACCTTATTTTAGATTCTGAATCGCTAAAAAATTAAGCCTTTCGCTTAGAACGTGCGCCCTTTTTCCTTTACAAATACGCCTTTTAGCTAAAAATGCTCCGCTGTCGAAAATCGTTATTTTAGGATCTGATTTTCTCTACAACATGGCAAAAACCATTTTTTTTTGTCTAGGACGTACTAAAAGCAAAAAATTGTTTTGGGGTAGGGCTAATCTTGGGACTTACTTGAAGCCTCACAAAGAGGCCTCGGACCCATACTTTCATGAACACATGGACAAAAAAGTTTCCACCAATTTTCTCTACAACACTGCACAAATAACGTCATCATTATAGAATATTCATGAAAAACCACAAATTATCGTGTGAGAAGTTGAGCATGTTGATGTTGATGTGAGGCTCGAGGCAATGCAAACTCACCAATCATCATACCCACCTTATTTTCCGGTCTATTCTGATTAAAAATAACCACAATTACCGTTACATTAGAGGCGAAGTTGGACCCGAAGCAGTCAATTTATGAAAAAATCGATTTTTCCCTACTTTGGCCATTTTCGGGTTTTCGACATAACCTTTCGCTAAATCGCTTTGGGTGTCGTACCCATTTGGATACCCATGGAGACTATTTCTCGAGTGACCATTAATTTGGCACCGTTTTCCGGGCTAGGTCCCAAACTTTTTGACACATTTTTTTTCGTACGGGTCTTGTGTCGAAAGTAAATATTACAGACCCGAAGTAAATATCATACAAGTAAGTGAGCAAAGCATATGCATGAAGAATGAAGTATTTTCAAAATAAATATATGTTCGAAAATAACAATCTAATTTATGCAGTGGCTTCCTTTTCGTTCTGTGATTTTTGTCATTGAACGTTTCTCTTAGGATGGAAGCCGGTGTGGGCTGTACTTGAACGTGGCGTGTTGCATTATTTTAATACCCGGGCTGAAGCTGCAAATTTGAGTGAAAATAGAAGAAAAGATTATAAATACTTAGATAGTGCCAAAGTGACAGCATCCAATGAGAATTCGTCATCATTTTGTATTAATGTTTGTATAAAACAAATCTTTCGCTTTGATTCTCTCATTCAATTTTTTATTCTAATAGTTTAATGATCGAGCTACGCATCGATTAAGTGTTATCAAATATTCCGAAGATTCGTCTCTTGAACGACAGGTTTTGAACAAACAAATTGAGTGGAATCATTAAGCACAAATATCTTCTTTTCTTTTCTAAATACAGAGATGGATGAATGGGATTCAAGAGCATATAGACTACTCTACCCATTACCTTTGGGGAATCGAGAAATGTTCAGATACTGATGACTACGGTAGAATGAAAATTTACCATAAACATAACGAATTGTACAATGTGATTTTTTCAGCGAATGTTGCGAAGCCCCTTGGATCGATGGCTGACAATTTAGCTCGTGCAAAAGCTAGCTTTGATGTGTTAGAATCTCAGCTAAATGACGCTAGTATTTTAGTTGAAAACCTGGAAGAGCGTGTAGGATACAGAGCGGGACATAGCTCGGGTGTTACAGACGCTTTGAGTGCCATAATGGTAGGAACAGTTTTGAATTCATATTTGGTAATTTTCTTTTATTATTTTTTACTACTATTTAAGTTTAGTTATGTTAGTAAACAAATAGTTTCTTGACAATCAATAAAAATTAAATGTGAAACTATGGTTGGTTAAATGTGAAATTCAAACTGAAGTAAAAATAATAATAATTCCAATGCCATTGCTTAGTCGTGAGCAGCACTAGATCGACTGCCGGCTGATGTCGTTCTAATTGAAGTGATTCAGGTGGTGCTCAATAGCAAAATAATCAAAAAATCGCGAAAACAGTAAAAAACGTGATTTTTTTTTTTTTTCACGTGATGGACGTACCTAAAGTGTATCGATCTCAAGAGAGCCCGTCGATAGGCACTTACACCGCGTTGAGTTTGACACATTTTTGGAAACGGTGTTCTATGAAAGTTTGGGTCTAGGTCGACCTCAAAAATTCACAATTTCTGCTATTTTTTTACTATTTTGCTATTGAGCACCACCTGAATCACTTCATATTGAATTGCCTCCAAATATAATTTTTATCGCTCGTTTAAACGCTGGGACCCAGACTTTCCCAAAGTTTAGTTTTTTGAACCACCCGAAAAACATTTGAGTTCTCGAAAAAATTTGCAATATTTATATTTTTCGAATACTCGTCTTCAAATAATCATGGCCCCCAGATAGTAAGGGGCCGTGACGCAAGTCTTACACGCCAAAAAATTCACAATAAATTTTTTCGTTGACTAAGGAACATATATACAGGAACTTTTTAAATCCCCCCCCCCCCTTGCGACGTAACCCCGAAAAATATTTTACGCATTGAAATCGGTTCAGTCCATCCGAAGATACGAATTTTTGACATTTCTATTTTCTCAGACAAATGAGGGAAAATCGGATATTTTTAACTAATCGATTTTGCAAACCTTCTTACCTTGTTACTTTTTAGGATCTCGGAAACGGTCCAACGATTTTGCTGAAATTTTGAGGGTACCTTCAGATCATAAGATAAGTCGACACATGTTTTGTTTTTCCTTAAAAACTGACCCTTCCTTTGGTTTAGTCGCTTCCAGACTAGGTAAGGATGACTCAATAACTCTAACTATAAGAGTATGAAGGTTGCTTGAAAAGGCAAAGTTGTAAAGAATTAAATTTTAGCGAACACGTGTTTCAGGGTTTTGGGGAAATATTGCCCTATCCATAGGATATGGCCACTTCTAGAATCGGGAGGGACGACCCATAATACTGAAACTATGAGAGTTAGAAAGTTGCTTTCAAAGGCGAAGTCGTAGAGTTGTAGAGTTATGAGATTCTTGTGGATTTCTCCAACACTTTTCAACTTCCAAAAAGGTTTTTTGATTTTTTTCGGTTAATCTCGACATGAGTGAAGTCATCCAATGAAGCTTTCTAGGTTTATGGGATTCTTGTGGATTATTGCTGATTTCCCTAGCACTTTTCAACTTCCATCAGGTTGCTTGATATTTTTCGGTTATTCTCGACAAGAGTAAGGTCAACCCCGACAAAATGGACATTGTGCTTTTTATTAAAAGTCCTAAAGTTCACTCAAGCTTCAAAAGTTTTGTAGTTGTGGTGTGTTTGGTGACCATAACGACGTACACACTGAATGAATCGTGTGACGTAACCCATATACGACGAATTTGGGCACGAAATATCTAAGCCTACATTTAGGCGAGATAATAATCAAGTGCCTAACAATTCTTGGAGTAATTGCATAATAACAAAGACGCTACATTCGCATTACTCTGAGACGTGGTTCGGAAGTCACGTTAAGGCGGTGGTCCAGACAACACTTGTTATTGGCTGTAAAAAGCTGTTAGTGTAGTCTCTAAAATACAAATACATATTTAGTGGGGAGCTTCAGGCTCTTCGGAAAGGTTGTTGATCCTAGCCCAAAATTAAAGTTTCTGGGGGTTATTCTCGACCAAAAGCTCAACTGGATTGAATATGTTAAATACAAAGCACAGAAAGCGGTTGTCGCTTTCTAGATCTGGCGAAAGGCTTTTGGAAGGCACTGGGGAATATCGTCTAGAGCCAAATTGTGGATCTATGAGACGGTGGTCAGACCCATGTTGGGCCATGGCTGCGTAGTTTGGTGGCTTAGGCTCAACGTGAGTGCGCGAGGAAGGAGTTAAATGAAATTCAGAGGCTGGTGTGCATTTGTGTCACGGGAGCTATGAAGACTACGGCCACAGCAGCCATGGAAGCGCTCATTGTGCCATTGCCCATCCAGACGATCGTTAAAGCAAGAGCCTTTGCTTCGGCAGACAGGCTGAAGCACAATGGTCTCTGGATGAGGAATTTTGAATCTGGCTATGGAAGGATCCTGAAAGTGATCAATGCCAGGATCTTTGATATGCCCAGAGATCGCATGATTCAACAGGTCGACTTTGTGAGGCGATACCAGATCGTTATACCGGACAGAGCGGATTGGCTAGGAAACTGGCCGACTTGCCTACCGGCTGATGGACTGGTGAGCCTTACGGATGGGTCGAAAACTGAGGAAAGAGCGGGAGCCAGGATCTATTCGCACGAACCGGCGAACTACGACAGACTCCATTTGGGAAAGTTAGCGAGCCTGCTCCAAGCGGAGACGTTTGCGACGTAGATGGGAGTGATGAATTTAGTTCCAGAAGGAATGAAGGGTGGCAGAGCGACAGTGAGTCGATGATAAAGGCGCTCGCGTCGCCTGTGACAACGTAAAAATTGGTTAAAAAGCTGAAAGGGACCCTAAACCGATTGGGACTGAGAAGTCAGATCACGATCGCCTGGATCCCTGGGCACACTGGTGTAGACGGTAATGAGAGAGCAGACGAGCTAGCCAGACAGGGTTCAGCATCTGCGATCGAGTCCGCAAAGAGCTGGTGCGCGTACGGCGGAGGAAAGCTCTTCTTTAGGCGCCTGACGAGAAGTGGGCCAAGGAGCTTTTCAGAATGGACCGTATTGGCATTAGGAGAATCGTGGAAGCCATTACGGGTCACTGTGGGTTGAAGAAGCACTTGGCCAAAATGACCATTTTGGCTGATCCAAAATGTGACTGCGGCTTGGAGGAGGAAATGCCAGAAATGACCCATCCCACCCTGATAAATCTATAAGAGGTCATCCAATGTGGCTTCGTAGGTTTATGATTATTATTATTATTATGATTATTTCGACTTCATTTGGGTTTTTTGATATTTTTAGTAATTCTCGCCATGAGTGAGGAATTTACATTGACCAACATTTTGAGGGATTTTTGGCGAGAGATAAACTTACAAAAGTACGGATATCCGCCAAAAAATCTCTTATAGATGAGGTGTGTCTGCTTACAAAAGTTCTAAAATCAGAAAAGGGTAACGCATTGGTGAGGGATACGCCAAAAAATTCAACCAAAGTTACGTTGTGTTTTTAAAAAAATTGCGTCATAACTTACGAAATAATTTTTCTACGCTTTCACATAGGTGGGTGCGGCATTTGTGACACAATTTAAAAAAAAAACAACGTAACTTAGGTTTAATTTTTTTTGCGTATCCCTCACCAGTGCGTTACCCTTTTCTAATTTGACAACTTTTGTCAGCAGACATGAAGACTTGCGTCACACCTCCTCTGTAAGAGTTTTTTTTAGCTTCTAATAAACACAAATAATTTTCTTTGCATTCTATTTATTGTGGTGAACAAAATATATCAATTTTTGTGCATTTAATAATGTACGAAGTGCTTTTCATTTGTTTTAAAAATTAGCGATTCAGATTAGTGACAGAGACTGCTGCTAGTATGCTATTCTCCTTAGAGCATTGTTTAACGTTATTCCATCAACAAGAGGATGTTCGTATTATGCAACTGAAACAAGAACAGGTAAAATTAAATAAGTATTAGCCTCAAGTGGTTGTCATCAAAAATTTTTATTTTCCAAATAGGAAAAAAGTCGAGTGTTGGAGGAGGTTCGTTTTATCAAATGGCAAATTCCATGACCTTGTCATATGACGGGCAAATTTCGTTTTGGAATTGCTCGCAAATTATAGGTATTTTCTTAGAGCAACCTTCATGGAGCGTTTGCCAAATTCAGAAGAATCAAAAATGTACTAAGTAAAATCTGATAGATTACGGAATATTTGGGTTTGAAATTTTGTTAGTCATGGGACAGGTCGTGGATTGCTTCATTAATTGGAATATAAAAACGATAAGAAAATCTATTAACAGGCGCTAAATGTTCTTGCGAAAGAACATCATGAACTCGAACAAACCGTTGTGACGCATTTGTCAGAACATGGAAGTGTAAAGAGTTTGAACAACAAATTCCCTAGATTCTATGACACCGACGATGATGAATTCCATGACGCCTTTGAAGCGGGTAATATAATGAAGCAGGGCATTCTATCGCTTATTAACTTTATTCCCGTGTTTCAGATGATTCTGATTCCGATACATTAGTGACAGCCGGTTCCGCATTTAATTCTCCGTCTGAGTCAGTGCAAGACATAAATGTTTTATCTGGCTTAGCTTCTTATAACCCTTTAATCAATAACACAACAACAGAAACTGAGAATCAGATTAAATCTAGACGCGCTTCAGATGATTCGAGTTCTTCGTCACGAAGTAGTAGTGACGATACATTGAATGCTATTTCCATGGCTTCGTCGTGTGACACATACTTTTCTCAAGGTGGTGATGCTTACAAATGCGCACGTAGCGAATTTTCATTTCACCGTGCACCGAAAATGGACATTTTGGTCGACCTTAACGATTCAAATACTTCGAAAAGCCGGTAAGCACTTTTAGTTTAAGTTTCTTTTATTTATTAGAAAGTTTGGGCCACCACAGTGGTCCAATGTTCGGAAAATCGGCACTTACAGAATAAATAGATTGGTTGATGCGATTTTTCTCATTTAAGTTTTGTTGAACAGCTTATGCATGGGCCTATCAGAATCAAGAACAAAATTTCTGAAGTGATTAAAACTTGGGGGTATCTGCCATAGTCAAAGTTGAAAATTTCTTACGAAAATTGGAAAAATGTCCTGAGTCTCCTGAGTGCAAGGTACCCGTACGTATCAGAATAGATGAAGTTTGAAGGAAAAATTAAAAACAAATTTTTCAAAACAATAATTTTGTTTCTGTACTAGGGCCGATCTTAGAACTGATCTAGAGCACTTAGGAGAGATCTCTAACCCACACTTCCTTGCAAAAAAGTTTACCACTTTTTTCTCTACAAAACTGCACAAAAAACGTCAACTTCATTAAAGAAATATTCACGAAAAACGACCAAATATCGTGTAGAATTTCTTTCGGAAATTTCGGGAACTTTTCAGAATTTTCGGAATTTTTTCAGAATTTTCGGATTTTTTTCAGAATTTTCGGAGTTTTTTCAGAATTTTCGGAATTTTTTGTTTTAATTATTATAACTTCATTTCTAAGGAAAATTTTGAAAAGAATTAAGAAGATAAATTTGATTTTTGACATTCAAAATACAAATTTCTTTTTGCCCTGTTTGAGTTTTTCTATGGACTTACTTACTTACTTAACCGACACTACAACCCATTAAGGGTATTGGCCTCCTGCAACACGCTTCTCCAACCGGACATATCCGCAGCTAACGTCTCCCAGCTGGATACTCCCACAGTTTTTAAGTCGGCAAGAGCTGCGTCATACCATCTGGATTTTGGACGCCCTGCACCTCTCTTGCCCTCCGGTCTGGTTTTAAGGATTTTTTTCGGAATGCGATGATCTTCCATTCGTTGTACATGACCGAGCCAACGCAGTCGGTTTATTTTGGTAGTTCTGACTATGTCCGGCTCTCCATAAAGCTGACTCAGCTCATGATTGAATCGTCTGCGCCATCGGTTCTGCCTTTGATCGAATACTGGTCCAAATATTGTCCGCAGTACTTTTCTTTCGAACGCGTGCAGCGATTGTTCGTCTCTTTGTGTCAAGCACCACGACTCCGAACCATACGTAACCACCGGTCTGATCACAGATTTGTATATTGCGCATTTTGAATTTCGGCTTACTGACTTGGACTTTAAGATTTTCAGAAGGCCGTAATAACTCCGGTTGCTCAGAATTACTCGTCTCTTAGTTTCGTCCGCGATGTCGTTATTAGTGTTCAACTCCGATCCAAGGTATACGAATTTGTTGACCATTTTGAATGTGTGTGTGTCGATCGTTACGGTTTCCTAATAGTGTTGATTCGAAGGCGGGATGATCATGTATTTCGTTTTATCGTCATTAACTTTCAAGCCAAGGTCGGTACCTTTCCTCTCCAAGGCCATAAACTTGTCTTTAACAACATTCATTTTCCGTCCAAGTATGTCCAGGTCGTCTGCAAAACCTAGCAACTGACTGGACTTGGTCAAAATGATGCCGCTGGAATCTATGTCCATGGTGCGCACAGCTGCTTCAAGGGTCAGGTTAAAAAGCAGCGTCCCGAGAGGATCTCCCTGACGTAGGCCTTCCTCTATGTCGAAAATCTCTGACAGTTGATTACGGATCCTTACTCGGCTATTAGCTCCGTTCAGTGTTAACTTGGTTAGCGAGATCAGTTTGTTGGGGATTCCAAATTCCTCCATTACTCTCCATAGCTTACTTCTTCTAACACTGTCATAGGCTGCCTTAAAATCAACGAACAAATGGTGTGTTTCAATGTTGTGCTCTTTGCACTTCTCCAAGATCTGTCTGATATTAAACACCTGGTCCAATGTTGAACGACCTACACGAAAACCACCTTGGTATTCACCTACAGAGTTTTCCATGTATGGATGAAGGCGCTGGCAAAGAATATTCGCAAATATCTTGTAAGCAATATTCAGCAGAGCAATTCCTCGAAAATTGCCACACTCCATTTTATCACCTTTTTGGTATATGGGACAAAGTATGCTGGTCTTCCACTCTTCCGGTAACTCCTCGACATTCCATATACGCGTGATGAGCTCGTGCATCTCCATATATAGCGCGTTGCCGCCGTTCTTGAAAAGTTCGCCGGGTAGATTGTCTGTCCCCGGGGCTTTGAAATTTCTGAGCCTCGAAATTTCAGCTTCAACTTCTTGCATCGTTGGTTCTTCTATATATATGGTTGCGCAGTATGAAATGGCAATTCGTTGTTTTCTTCATTTCGGTTGAGCGGTGTGTTCGGATTAAGCAGTTCTTTGAAGTACTGAGCCCATCTCGCAATGCACTTTTCCTCATCTGCTAAGACCAATCCATTCTTGTCCTTACACAGCAAAGGTTGTTGACTGTAACTATTTTTGGATTCGTTTACTTTCCGATAGAACTTCCGAGTTTCCTTCCTATTGCCAAACTTTTCAATTTCGATCAAAACGTTCCTATCCTGCAGCCGTTTTTTGTTTCGGAACAGTTTTCGAGCGAAATTTCTCTTCGAACAGTACTCTGCCTGGCCTGCTCGAGTGTATCGACTTAGAGTTTTTAGACGAGCTGCATTTTTGTTCTCCAGAGCTCGCTGGCATTCATCGTCGAACCAGTTATTTCTTTTATTTCCCGTTCTCGTTCCCAAAGTCTCTGCCGCAGCGCTCTCTACATTCAGCCTGATTTGATTCCACGCATCGTCTATACTGTGTTGCTCGCTGACCATTTCTTCGATAATTTTTCTCTCCAAACTATCCACGTATTTGTGTTTGATGTCTTCGTTCCGCAGTTTTTCAACGTCCCACTTTTTCAATGCCCATTGTCGGTTGTGTTGAACCGATATGCGAGACCTAACAACCACTTTAACCAAGTAGTGGTCAGAATCAACATTTGGTCCTCTACAGCTCCTGACATCCAATACATTTGAACAGTGCCGTCCATCTATCAAAACGTGATCAATCTGGTTTTTGGTTTGTCCATCAGGTGATACCCATGTCGCTTTGTGAATGTTTTTATGTTCGAAATACGTTCTGCTCACAACCATGTTTCTTGATGCTGCGAAATGAACTACCCGCGTACCGTTGTCGTTAGAGTTTTCATGGAGGCTGTATTTACCAATTGTGGGACGATAGAAGACTTCGCGACCTATCTTGGCATTCAGATCTCCAAGCAGAATCTTAATGTCACGTTTTGGCGCTCCATCATATATCTCCACCAGTTTCTCGTAAAACAGCTCCTTCGCTTCGTTGTCGTTTTCCTCCGTGGGTGCGTAGGCGTTAATAAGAGTATAGTTGAAATATTTTCCTCTTATCCGTAGAGAGCACAATCGCTCGTCAACAGGATTGAAACCAATCACCGCGTTTCTAGCTGTGCCGTAAACCATGAAACCTGTTCCATACTCTCTTGGACCGTCATTAATTTTTCCACTGTAGTAGAACTTATAGTCTCCACTGATCATGGTGTCCTTTCCAGGCCATCTCGTTTCTTGCACTGCCGTGATGTCAATTTTTGCCGCTCTTAGCGCACTTGTGAGAGATCTCAATCCTCCTGGCCGCAACAAAGATCTTACATTCCATGTTCCTAGTTTTAAATCATTGTCCTTTTTCCGTTGCTTGAGTCGTTGCCGTTTATCCTGTCCGATCCGAGGGTGTGTTGTAGAATTCATAACAAATCTGGTTTTTAGCCAAGCGCCCAACCTACTTCCTTTTCCCCGATGACCCGTAGGCAAATCATCAGGTAGCACTCTTAAGTTTAGCACAAAACTCCGAAGAGAATTGAGGTCCGGGGGACTACGACGTGGATGTAAAAAGAGCACTTGATAGTTAGACAGTTGCACGCCTGGCACATGACACGGACTACCACACTCCGCTCATATGCAATCAGGCTAGCTAACTACCCAATCCCCGTTTTTCTATGGACGCTTCGCTGAATACTTCCTCAAAGCAACTTTGTTCTTTAGCCTTCAGGATAGATTTCGGCTTAAGATTCCTTCGAGTCATCCAAAGATTGATAGCCGGAGAATGATCAAAGGTTCTGTAGGCACCATGTTAATATAAATGTACGAATAATTATACAGTGACACGGTCACAATTTTTAAACTTTTTAGAGTCACCTGAGACGAAGAAGTAAAGTTGATTTGTGTTAAATGATAGCAACTGTTTGATAGACGTACTTTTAAGTAGCCCGACGTCAGCTGAGTGTATCTTAATAGCTGCTACTCTTCCCAGATCAATTTTTAGAGTGAAGAAGTTATTCGGTTGTATGTTTAGCTTCTCCAAAGTTTTGATAGAAGTTTTAAATGTGTCATAAAAGTCGGTTAATAAATTGGTAGCTTCATAATAATCTAAATAAAATTCATATATCCACATCCACAAGTATCAAGAGCGCTTTCTAACGTCGATGGCAAAATTTGTAATGACTCATACAAAGTGCTGTCCCATTCAATTCTCGCTTTTAGATGTTTGATACAGTGATAAAGGAAATTTCGAGTTTTGTCAGTTGTTATTGACAAGTTTATGGCCTTGGAGAGGAAAGGCACCGACCTTGGGTTGAAAGTTAATGACGAAAAAATGAAATATATGGGCCATTCCACGAAAACTCCGTTCCCACGCTCGAAATGCTCAGTTGTTACGAAAAAATATTCATAGAAAATGGTGTATCAGACGTATTGATCCCTTAACTAGAGATTAGTAACTTTTCTATTGCTTTCATTTTGTAACTACTGAGAATTGCAAGCGTGGGAACGAAGCGGACCGTGGAATTGCCCATATGATCATTCCGCCTACGAATCGACACCAGGAGGAAACCGTAACGATCGACACACACACATTCAAAATGGTCAACAAATTCGTATGCGTTGGATCGGAGCTGAACACTAATAACAACATCGCGTACGAAATTAAGAGACGAGTAATTCTGGGCAACCGGAGTTATTACGGCTATCTGAAAATCTTAAAGTTCGAGTCAGTAAGCCGAAATTCAAAATGCGCAATATACAAATCTGTGATCAGACCGATGGCTCGGAGTCGTGGTGCTTGACACAAAGAGACGAACAGTCGCTGTACACGTTCGAAAGAAAAGTACTGCGGACAATATTTGAAGCAGTATTCGATCAAAGACAGATGCGATGGCGCAGACGATTCAATCAGCTTTATGGAGAGCCGGACATAGTCAGAACTACCAAAATAAACCGACTGCGTTGGCTCGGTTATGTACAACGAAACAAATCCTTAAAACTAGACCGGAAGGCAAAAGAGGTGCATGACGTCCATAATCCAAATGGTATGATGCAGCTCTTGCCGACTTAAAAACTGTGGGAGTATCCAGCTGGGAGACGTTAGCTGCGGATAGGCCCGGTTGAAGAAGCATGTTTGAGAAGACCAAGACCCTTAATGGGTTGTAGCGCCGGTTAAGTAAGTAAGTAATCTCTCGATAGAGACATGATATCAAGGTCATATGGGCATTGGGTATCGTTGGAAAGCTATTGATACCCTCTTTCGATTGAAACGAAACATAACCTGAATTATTTTTTAGGAGACTCAGGACATTTTTCCAATTTTCGTAAAAAAATGTCAACTTTGACTATGTCCGATACCTCCAAGTTTTAATCACTTCAGAAGTTTTGTTCGTGATTCTGATAGGCCCATGCATAGGCTGTTCAACAAAACTTAAATCAGAAAAATCACATCCCCCAATCGATCTATTCTGTGAGCGCCGATTTTTCCGTATTTTGAACCACTGTGGCTGGAGTAGTATAGAAAAAAACTTGTAACTTTATCTTACGATTTACGATTTTGTTTATGAACATTTTATTATGTTTGCATTAATTATATATGTAGTCTTGATATGCTGGATTGGCACTGGATGCCGGAATGTTGATCTCTTCTAATTATCTTCATATAACCAGGGCCTATTTTTATTTCAACCTTTTCATTAGTTTCTTTTAGTTTCATTAAATTATATGAAAAATAGGCCCTGGGGATAACGCAACTGTTCTAGATGCGTTCATGACTGAGCGTCATGTCAACGACAAAATAATTGAAAGAGATTCTGCAAAATGTTCATAATAGTAATAACAGTAATAGGGGCCATCCATAAAGTACATACTTCCTTAGGGTTGGAGGTGAGGTTTCGACAAAAACGTACGATCCATACATTTCAACATTGGGGGTAGAGGTGAGCGGTCGGCCTTTTTTAGAAAACCGACTCGACCCATCCCAATTAAATCTTTAAAAACCCGATAACAAGAAAAAAACTGAACCAGATGAAAAAAAATCGCTAAAAATATTTTGTGTAACATTATCTCCAGAGAGAAGTCTCGAAGGTGTCGGTTTTCATGCTGAACCATATAGAGAAAATATGAAAATTTGTTGAGAAGGGTCAAACTTAAATTATCGAACTCATCGAACAACTGCACCAAAATGCGGTTTTTTACGTGAGTGTGTTAAGTTATGATTATTATGTATCAGTTTTGATTTTTCCCACAATTCAGTATACCGGTGTCATCCGCAAATTGAGCTAATTCACAATTCTGTGGGGTATTCATTCAAGGCAGTTGTGTACAAAGGAAGGCCTGCTGGGAATGGGAATTTCCCTGAATTCGCACCAAAAACGCTGACATAAAACTATCTACCAGTGAGAAATTATTGAATAATTTTAACTAGTGGCAAAGGAATTTCCGTAATCAAGAGCCTATGAAGGAGCCCATCATGACATGTCGTGTCGAAGGCTTTCTCAATGTCAGGAGAAGCATTCCAGCGGATCTCTTTGACGTGAAGTTTGTTCCAGATCAACTTCACTACTCTCGCGAGCTGATGCGCAGTAGAATGGGAATTGAGGAAACCAAATTGATGGTCGGGAATAAGAGAGCAACCTTCGGAATGAACGTTGAGTCCTTTATGCAATATTCTCTCCAAAATTTTGCAAAGGGAGCTCAATAAGCTAATGGGACGTTAACTATAGTTTGGTTTTTTCATGGCTTTAGCATAGGAACAATTTACTTTCCAGGCACTGGAGAAATACAAGCGTTCATTATCTTTGTTAACAGCACTAGCGCCCTGTTAGGACGCTTTTTTATCACCCTGCTCGGAATGAAATAATTCCCAGGAGATTTCTTGACTTTTAAGGAACAAATCACCTTTTTTATTTCTGATGGAGTAGTTAAGAATGTCGACGCGTCAGCGGCTGCCACTTTTCTCAGATTTATCAGTTCGGGCGATCATATCAAACCTTCCTGTTGACTCCAAGAACCAGTACAAAATACCAGGTACAAGTTGGATAACATCTGATGGTGCACGACGTAGCTTCCCAGCAGCCTGCGTCTCAGTTGAAAGATTTTGGAGCATTCGCATATCACTTGAATACCCGTTTCCTCTTCTGATCCGCACGCACATCTGGAAGTTGCCGAAAGCCTAATATTTTTCATGTGCCCGTTTAGCCCGCAGCGTCCAGCAATCGCTCCGACCACCCTCCTTATGCGATTCCTGCCCATCTCTGGCAGACCTTTGGCCTATTCCAAATTGGGTTTCGGGAAGAAGCGCTTTGTATGAACGCCTCCTTCGTTCCTATACCAGTACTCCGCATGCCTTTGCATCACCCAATCTCTCAGTGCTTTCAAACAGATTGACCGAGCAATCGGCCAGCAGGTCAGCCATCTAGCCTCTCTTGCCTACTCGGAATCCTTACGCCGAATCGCCTTGTGAAGTCGATTCTTGGCGTCATCTTGTCTCTTGGCATGCCAAAAATCGGGTCAGAGATCATTCTGATAATTAAGATCCCAAGTACCGTTTTGCGCCAGCCTGTCTGCGGCAGCAAAAGCTCTAGCTCTGATTACCACCTCTAACGGCGGCAGGGCCAGTAGCGCTTTAATGGCAGCGGTTGTTGTTGTATTCATAGCACCAGTAATGCAAATGCAAACTAGCCTCTGAATTTTACTTAGCAATTTACGCGCATATTCAACCTCGAGCATAGGACACCATACCACACAACCGTGGCTGCCACTTTACTGTCATTATTAGTTTTGATGGAGTCATTTACTAGTTTGGTGGTCGGACGGTGATTCATATTCTCTTCATTAGTGTAAACAAAACGTTTTTAGATGAGGCGAATAAAACTAGCTATTTTTTAAATTGTACTAATTTTATTTTTACTACATACAACCATCTTCAGGGAATTTTATTCGACTCAGTCCGAAACCGTGGTCGGTATTAAAAATAAAATTAGTGCAATTTAAAAAATATATAGCTTTATTCGCCTCGTCTAAAAACGTTTGTATTTTGAAGATTTATTCTTGATGAGCTTGGAGAATTTCCAGAACTTTTTCGAGGCATAGCCGAGATAAGGACCGGAGTGGGTCGACCCACACTGGCCCACAATTTTAGCGTGTGGACTCACACCTGACCCACAGTTGCAGAAGTCACAGAAATCGTTTTTCTGTGCGTTCTAAAACTGTGGGTCAAGTTTTGGGTCTACCCGCTAAAATTGTGGGTCAGGTGTGGGTCGATCCACTCCGATCCTTAAGCCGAGATCATGAAGCACACCATTAAATTTATCATTTCTAAGGACGGCAACGTAAGAACCAATTTTTCGTGACAGCGCCTTGAGTGCAGCTAGAACGGCCGGATGCTGATTTCTCTGACACCCTCGTTTAAGTGTTCGCCTATCTTTGATCATAGACAATACTAGTGTAGGTAGTTTCAGATAACCATTTGTTTTGGGATAGACGCACTCATGGAATCCAACAGCGATTTCTAAAATTTAGAAATTTCAGCACCAATTTTTCAGGATTACACAAACACATTTCGCTAAGATCGATTTGGGCGTCAACCCTAACTTTGAAATTATCCCAGTCCGCTCCAGCAAAATCAAAAACAAAACTTCTTAACTTGATGGAAGTCACATCGAAAAATATTACTATTACCCTACACCGTCATACCCTATCTCATACGCTGCCACATAAATTCATCATTAAAGAAAAATCCTATACGGAATTTGTCCCCACCAGGACATCTCTACTAGGGGGTCTAAAAGTTGTCAATTTTTGAGTGCGTTCTTTTTGGATGGCCCCATATGCAATGAATTGTAATTTAGAACTGATTTCAAGGTTACGGGCTTTAATCCGTAGAGCTTCGAAGAGCAACAGATGCAGGAATGTGGTTCGAATACTTTATTGACCCAAGCTTCATAAATGGGTAGTTGGGGTAGCAATATCGCAACGATTTGTACACAACGAAGTATGACGTCACCCATATTCGATGCACTGTGTACGAAACAAGCAGTCTCTTATCCAGCTACTACGTTAAGGTGTGTGTAAACGTCAAAAAAAAAATGACAAATTACATACCGATACGGTTGTAATTCGATTCTGTTTGCTCGCTTAGGTGTTGCCAGATGTACTAGCGCGCGACAAAATCGTAAAAGAAATAATCCTTCAATCGAAGGCGTGGTTCGGAATACACGTTAAGCATGTGGCCCCTAGCGTGGTTAATCCACTTACTCAGTGTAACATCCCGGCAGTCGAACCAGACACGACTAATCAGTGCCATTGGGATTATTATTATTATTGGCCAATCGTAGCGCGACAGCGATTCTAGTAGCGTCGTTATCTATCAGCAAGCCTAATTATTGGTAGGAGGGAACTGTCTGCAGCCACTTTGACGATGGTTTGGTTTATAATGCATGCAAGCAGTCGTACCCTGTCAATTTGTCCACTTTTGTATCGCTTTCACGCGCAATTAGTCCCATGACTCTTGGGACCTAGAAATAACACGCACTCATCCAAAAGTAACAAGATAGCCTACTGTGTTCATATTTTCACACATATGTTTGATGAGTGAGAGAATTACATGAACTGTCCTGCTATTTGTGCCCAGTATAGGCTTCGAACCTGTGTATGCCAGAAATACTTGAAAAATAATATAATAAATATATGAAGGGACCCGTACGTATCAGAATAGATGTGGCAAACAGAGTTGATGTTACGAAAAGACTCGAACGTATTTAAGTAAATATTGAATTAACTCTTAAGTGTATGAAATTGCGTCCACAATAAATTGTATTGGATATTGCCGAGAGGGCAATATTGAAAAACCCGACCGAAGAAAAGCCTTCCGAAAGTACAAAATTGACCCCAAACAGACAAAAATGTACATCTCAATTTTGTCTACAACAAAGGAAAAAACCATTTTTTTGTCTAGGGCAGACCTTAGTACTGACGTAGGGCCCTAAGTAGGACTCGGACGCATACTTCCATAGACAAAAATGTTTCCCTCAATTTGCTCTGCAACATAGCAAAAAAAAATTTTTTGGTTAGGGCCGTCCTTAGGACAGACCTGAGGCCCATTTCAGCCCTAAGCACAGGCACCGGGTCCAAATTTGTTTTTGAATATAATTCAGTAAATCAGTTACGTTTTATCCAATTTATGTAAGCAAATACGTTCGGCCCTAGTAGAAACTCAGTTTTAGGGTCCTGACTGAGTTCAAGGGTTTCTGCCATAAAACGGGAGACAGTCGTAGATCTTTCGATCAAACAAAATTTGAAAATTGGAAGAGATTTACTCGAGTTAAGTACAAAAACATGTAGAGACTCGTTTTTAGTGCCTTAGCTATATCCTAGGACCCAATCTCAAAAAAGTTTCTTCTATAAATATCAGGGCTTTCAGAGACCTGCCGATTAAAAAAACAATTATGAAAATCGGAAAAGATTTACTCGAGTTATGTACAAAAAACATGTAGAGCGCTATCAGAAGCTCGTTTTTAGTGCCCCAGCTATATCCTAGGGCTCAACCTCAAAAAAATTTCTTCTACACATTGTTGGCCTTTCATAGACCTGTCGATTAGAAGAACAATTATGCGTCCTAGCCAAGTCCAAGGACTCAAATCCAAAAAAGTTTCTTCCATAAATTGTCGGCCATGCCCAGATCTTTCAAACAAAAAAAAAATTATGAAAATCGGAAAAGATTTACTCGAGTTATGTACAAAAGACCAAAAACCACTTAAACGGCCTTAGCTCGGCGGCCCTTGGGCCGACAGTGCCCATATTCTATTCCATAAAAGATATTTCGATTACCTTTCAGGGAAAAAGTTTTTGAAAATCGGTTGAGTTTTACTCAAGTTATCGCGGTGACGGACGGACGGACGGACATTTTTTTATTGTTGATTAGTCATCTAAGGACCATGATCGGTGCTCCCCCCCCCCCACTCCCGGGTCGAAATTGGGGTGGTTACAAACATCGTGGTAAACGCATAAGACCCCTTTTCGAAGAACTTCGTTCTTCGTACGGGTCTAAAAAGAAATACAGGATTAAAGGAACTGGACAATGTCACATACATTTTTAAGGATTGTAAAGTTAGCGAAAAAACATTTTGGACCTTTCTACTAACTGCTCACTTGCTTTATAGGTCTGACGGTTGAAACGTCATTTTTGATTTTTGAGTATACCAACTTTTGATTCCAATGAATTCTACTTACATTCAAAAAAGCCATTAGTAGATCAATATCGTCCGCCGGGAGATAATATCTTCCAATGTGGTGATATTATCGTCCAATGGACCATCCACCGGACGACAATATCATCCACCGGACGATAATATCATCCACCGGACGATTATATCATCCACCGGATAATAATATCATACACTGGATGATAATATTATCCACCGGATGATAATATCATCCACCGAAAGATAATATACACCGAAAGATAATATCATCCACCGAAAGATAATATCATCCACCAGACGATAATATCATCCAATAGAACATAATATAATTTACCGAAGGATGATATCATCCAAAAGAGTTGAGAAGAATTAAAATTTGTAGACCACAGTATTGTACACATGTGAAATTCTTAGAATTCGAACTCGTGTACTTCAGTTTGAAAATTATTAATCCCGGTGCCCCTATGATCTACGTAGGACGTTGAATACTCTCCTTTCGGTTCTTTCGGACGCTTACAACGCCGTTTTGGGGCAACAGGTCGTATCAACATTAAAGGGTGATAATAAATGACCGATAAATAATATAATATAATAATAATTTTATCGATCAAAAGTAAAAATGACCAACAATTATGCCCAAAAGGACTTACAACATTTTTTAAAAAGAAAAATTTCCTAGAGAGAAGTTGAAATGAAGGTATCGGTAGTATGTTATCATTATCTATTATTTTTGGTAAAGTTGAATTTTTTTATCGGTAGAATATCCTAATATTAAACTCCCATTCCTCGAATTGTAATTCTATCAATTGGTACTCAAGCAATTTGAACTCTACCAATTTGAATTCTACCAATTTGGAATTTCTATAAAACTGTGCCAGCGGAAGATAATATCATCCCATTCCACTGGATGATATTGTCCTGCGGTGGAAGATACTAACATACCTTCCGCTGTCGCAATAATATAGTATAGTGTTATATCGTCCACAGGAAGAAAATATCTTCCAATGTGGTGATAATATCGTCCAATGGAAGATTATATCATCCACCGGGCGACAGTCCACTGGACGAATTTTCCCTTTACCACAAATCTTATTTACGAATGCTGTAGATTGCAATACAATAAGTCAAAACGCTTCAAGTTCGGTTTAATATTTTAAAAATTTTAGTAGAAATTCAGTTACGTACTGCAGGAAGTACTATGGACTAGGAAACATAAAAAATAAAATAGAAATTTCTCGTTATAAAATTAAAACAGAATTTAGCAACATGTTTCCGTAGACTTGTTTACTGTCGATTTTCATTGTAATTTCTGGCGGACATAGCCAGATTTCACAAAATTTTTCTTCACATGAATGTGTATGACCGCTGTGGAGATACCGACAAGTGAAACTACCCCAATAAAAATTTGCGCAAGTCAAATGAATTGCAACCTTGGCCGGAGAATGTATACACTTTTCGTAGGTTACAATATACCGTTCAGTTCAACGGTGATTGCCATATTTATAACGCAAAACGTGTGAAAATATCGGTTGTTAATATTTACATAAAAACGATATTCAAAACAAAATTTAACCAAAACTTTTTATCAAAAAACTTTGTGTGACAAAAAAGCAATAATAATATTTTTTTAAAAAAAACTCTACTCAGACACAACATTAAATGAATAGTTCAATTACACATTTCACGAAATTTTCCAAAAAAAAACAAGATGAATGTAGGGTGCACATTTTATGATTATTGATTTTTCATGTTGTAACATTTTCTCGTTTGGCCAAAATAACCTTCTTTCTATTATCCAATTATTTATTTTGAATTTTAATGTTAATTTGTCGATTTAAAACGTTTTTTTTTTTAATCATTTATCATCAATTGTTGTGGTCATGAATATACGAACTGAAAATTAAATCGCTTAAAAAGCAACCCACCCACACCAAAACAATGTACAAATAATTATTTATCGATCCTTTTGTACATTTTCAATGCTTTCTTAATCAATACGTTGTTTGATTCTTTAAATTTTCTTTATTTGTGATAAAATTCCTTAAATAACAGAGATTTAGTATTTCTACCAGGCCCTTTTTTGTTGAATATTTGTGAAGTTTTGCAAATATAGACATGATACTTGATCTTTGATTTGGAATTTAGCATTGCATGGGTACTACGAATTCAAACTTCTGAAATTTTACACTTGGACAATAATATTCGTCGGTAACTATTTGTCTTAGAGTTGTATATATTGAATACTATTGATTAGCTGGCTATCATCATGTGTTTTTAACACATTTTCAAAAATTTTGATCAGTCCGAAAATTATACAATGTTACCCTTGGGGCGAAAGTGAAAAAATGAAGCCCATATTTACAAAATGTGAAAATGAGGACGTTCACTTGATTCGAGCTACGCTCGACTACGCTGACTAAGATCAAAATATTTGAATGAGAATTAATCATGCTCGGAGAGCGTGACGTAGTCCCCACACCCCAAAAAAAACGTCCACAAACCCAAAAACCTCCATACAAAAACCTTTGAGACAAGACACCATGTATAGGCGAAGTTTTGAGTTTTTTCCCCTCGCCCCCCCCCCCTCCCCTCCAAATTATTTGCCCGCACTCATCAAAATCGGTTGAAAATTGGCTGAGATATCGCCAATCAAAGATGACCAATTCCTAAGGAAAAGTGGTCAAATTACCTTTGTAATTAATAACAATTTTATTCCTGTGTGGTGTGTCAACGATCTATCTATGTATCTATCTATCTACTTTTTTTTTTCTCGAGAACCGCCCGAGCGATTTCCTTAAAATTTTCAGGGAACGTCAGTCTCGGCCCCAAATGAAAAATTTCATATGCCGCTTTTCTGGGAAAATTCTGGAAAAGTCGTGGCATGGGAAAAAGTGGTCAATTTTGAGGGTTTTTCGGTAATGCTCGGAGTTTTCGAATTTTAGCTCCGGAGTGACAATAGCTAGAGAGTTGGCTTCTTTGGGAAAGTTATAGAGTTTGGTCAGGAGAATTTTTTGGGATCTTAAGAAAATGGCTGCCAGCAGTCAAACCGGCGCCATCTTGAATTTTCCCAAGCAATAAATTAGGTTTTTTTTGGTTTTCGAATTTTAGCTTCGGAATGACAATACTTAGAGAGTTGGTTTCTTCGGGAAAGTTATAGAGTTTGGTCAGGAGATTTTTTTGGGATCTTAAGAAAATGGCTGCCATCTGTCATAGCGGCACCATCTTGGATTTTCATTTATGCTTTTTCGGTTTTCGAATTTTAGCTCCGGAATGACGCTACTTAGAGAGACGATTTCTTCTACAAAGTTATAGAGTTTCATCAGGAGAATTTTTTGGTATCATTAGAAAATGGCTGCCAGCTGTCATAGCGACGCCATCTTGGATTTTCGTTTATGCTTCTACGGTTTTTGAATTTTAGCTCCGGAATGACGCTACTTAGAGAGACGGTTTCTTCTACAAAGTTATAGAGTTTCATCAGGACAATTTTTTGGGATCATAAGAAAATGGCTGCCATCTGTTATAGGGGCGCCATCTTGGATTTTCGTTTATGCTTTTTCGGTTTCCGAATTTTAGCTCCGGAATGACGCTACTTAGAGAGACGGTTTCTTCTACAGAGTTATAGAGTTTCATCAGGAGAATTTTTTGGTATCATTAGAACATGGCTGCCAGCTGTCATAGCGACGCCATCTTGGATTTTCGTTTATGCTTCTACGGTTTTCGAATTTTAGCTCCGGAAGGACGCTTCTTAGAGAGACGGTTTCTTCTACAAAGTTATAGAGTTTTATCAGGAGAATTTTTTGGGATCATAAGAAAATGGCTGCCATCTGTTATAGGGGCGCCATCTTGGATTTTCGCTTATGCTTTTTCGGTTTTCGAATTTTAGCTCCGGAATGATAACACTTAGAGAGTTGGTTTCTTCTACAAAGTTATAGAGTTTCATCAGGAGAATTTTTTAGTGTCATTAGAAAATGGCTGCCAGCTGTCATAGCGACGCCATCTTGGATTTTCGTTTATGCTTCTACGGTTTTCGAATTTTAGCTCCGGAAGGACGCTACTTAGAGAGACGGTTTCTTCTACAAAGTTATAGAGTTCTATCAGGAGAATTTTTTGGGATCACAAGAAAATGGCTGCCATCTGTTGTAGGGGCGCCATCTTGGATTTTCGTTGATGCTTTTTCGGTTTTCGAATTTTAGCTCCGCAATGACACTACGTATAGAGACGGTTTCTTCTAGAAAGTTATAGAGATTCATCAGGAGAATTTTTTGGTATACCAGCGGAATAATTTTTCAATACTTTCAGTTTTTACACGCAAAAATTTAAATTTACTAAGAAACAAAAGTCAAATTTTTGCAGCGCAAAAACTGAAAGTACTGAAAAATTATTTCGTCGTTGGGTCCGGCATTTGTGACGCAATTTTTTTTAACAAAACGTAATTTTGTTTCAAAGAAAGCGCTCTAATTTTTTCAGGAAATCAAAACTTTTAACACAAGGTTCCATTCAAACGAAATTCTGCGTATTATCTGCGATAGCGTCACCTCAAGCGATATCATTAATTTTGAAAGCGGACTTACGGACTGCGTCACACTCTACCTTTAAAAAGGTTTTTGTTGTGATACTCGATTACTAGTAGAAAAAGAATCAACAAAATCAGTTAGGATTTATCCAACGTATGTAAGCGAACACGTTGGGTCCAAGTAGAAACTCAGTTTTAGGGTCCTCACTACGTCCAAGCGTTTCTAATCAAAAAATTTTCTTCCAAAAAACGCGAGACAGTCCTAGACCTTTCGATAAAAAAAAGTTGCAAATCGGAAGACATTTACTCGAGTTATGTACAAAAAACATGTAGAGCGCTAGCAGAAATTCGTTTTTAACGCCCTAGCTATATTACTTACTTACTTACTTTACCGGCACTACAACCCATTAAGGGTCTTGGCCTTCTCCAACATGCTTCTCCAACCGGGCCTATCTGCAGCTAACGTCTCCCA
>CM055404.1:79781499-79797419 GCA_029228625.1 Pseudolycoriella hygida
TTCGGACGGGTTTTTCAAAATTGCCCTACGGGCAATTTCCAATACAGTCTAATGTGAACGCAACATTTACTTAAATACGTTCCAGTCTTTTCGTAACATCAACTTTGTTTGCCGCATCTATTCTGATACGTGCGGGTCCCTTCTATGTTTTGTCCATAACTCGGGCAAATCTTTTCCGATTTTCATAAATTTTTTTTTTGTTTGAAAGACCTGAGCATAGTTGACAATTTATAAAATAAACTTTTTTGAATTTGAGTCGTTCGACTTAGCTGGGGCACTAAAAACGAGTCTCTGCTAGGGCTGGCTCTATGTGTTTTTTGTACATAACTCGAATAATTTTTTTCCGATTTTCAAAAAAAATTTTTGCTTGAAAGACCTAGGCATGACCGACAGTTTATAAAAAAAACTTTTGCCTGTGCTTAGGGCTCAAGAGTCGGTCCTAGCCAAAAAAAAATTTTTTTTGATATGTTGCAGAGGAAATTGAGGGAAACATTTTTGGCTATGGAATTGTGTGTTCGAGGCCTCTACTTAGGGTCCTAGGTCGGTACTAAGGTCGACCCTTCAATTTTGTGCTTTCGGAAAGGTTTTTTTACACCGTTTCTCCGGGTTTTTCAATATTGTCCTATCGACAATTTCCAATACAACTTAATGTGGACGTAATTTTATACACTTAAGAGTTAAGGCAATATTTACTTAAATACGTTCGAGTCTCTTCGTAACATCAACTCTGTTCACCACATTTATTCTGATACGTACGGGTCCCCTGCATATGTTTTTATAGTTATTTTGAACCGATGCCCCATAATTGGGGAGGATGACTCAATTCTCCAGAACTATGAGAGTTAGAAAGTTGATTCCAAAGGCGAAGTTGTAGAGAATTATATTTAGGCTAACACGTGTTTTAGGGTTATGGAGAAATATGGCCCAATTCTGGTTTATGGCCACTTCCATAAATGGGCAGGATGACTCGAATCTCCAGAAATATGAGAGGAAGAAAGTTGCTTTCAAATGCAAAGTTGTAGAGAATAAAATTTTAGAGAACACGTGTTTCAGGGTTTTGGGTAAAAATGCCATAATCCTGGGATATGACCGTTTCTAGATTTAGGAGGGATGATCAATATCTCTAAAACTATAACAGGTAGAAAACTGCTTCTAAAGGCAAAGTTGTAGAGAATAAAATTTTGGAGAACACGTAATTACACGGGTTTTAAGGGAAAATGGCTTAGTCCTTGGATATAAGCTTTTCTTGATTTGAATGGTCTGAGACGTACTTCGGCAGGGCCTTTGACATTACCTTGGGTAATTTCTATGGATCTTTGAAATTCCTACAGTTATAAAAGAACAGAAAACGTTGGATTGTTTGCTTATTTGCATATTTAGATACGTTCGAGTCTCTTTGCCACATCTATTCTGATACGTACGGGTCTTTGGTTATGTTTTTTTTTAATTACTTCAATGTAATGAAAAATTTGTACCATTAGCGAAGATTAGCGCTCACTAGCAGCGACCGCTACTAACGCGCCAGTTTTGAAAAGTCTCGCTACTAGCGACTAGCGTTGCAAATATTTTTCGATTTTAGCGTTAGCGTTAGCGTCGCTAGAAAAATTGACTAGCGAGATCAGCCTTGTTAATGATAAATCAAGTCAGGTCAGGTCATTTGAAAAAAGTAACTTGACCTGACCTGAGTTTAGCAGGTCAAATGACTTCAGGCTCGGCTCAGGTCAAACCCGACCTGTTGCGAACCTTATCACCTTTTCAGGGAAAAGGGTGTAGACGGCCGACCGGACATTTTTTTTTTGCTGATTCGGCATCTCTAGACTGTAATAGATGTATACCCACAACTCCCGCCTCGATCTTCCCCATATTACAACAAAATTGTTTGTAGTAAACGTAAAGCTCCTTTCCAGTTCGTACGGGTCCTACTAACTGCATTTTGTCCACTTGCATTCATCCAATCTTTTTATTGCATTTTCTTATGTTAATCTTCGGTTTTGTTGTCAACAATTTTGTGTAAAAGAATTTACATTTTACTGAAATTTATTGGATTTAAGGATCGGAGTGGGTCGATTTTGGGTCGACCTGAATCAAAAATGAACTGACCTGATTTTTTGAGTTTGGGTTTGGGTTAGTAAAACATGACCCCCAACCCAAACCCACAAAATCAGGTCTGACCCAAACCAACCTGACTCAACCCAAAACGACCCAAATATCTCAAACAGTTAATGTGACCATGGATCGTTTCAGGGGCTGGAAATGAAACTTGAAAAGTTTAGTTCAAAGTTTTATTAAAAAAAAGGAAGAAAGAAAAAAAAATAATAATTATTTGTCCTTGTACCACGACTTGAGGCACATTTTAGGTCCACAAATTCCCGGACATTGTTCAATTGATGGATATTCGCCGCTTTTTCGTTTTGATCTTGCATATTTAATTTTTTTTGTCATGTTGTAGACGGGTACGTTGAGTTTGCTGAAGATGTTTTCAGCCTGGAAAATAACACATTGTTGTGTTGCTTTTAGGACACGGTAATGAAAACTTTGCGGAACATGTTAGTTAGCTTAGTGTGTGATTGGGTGTGAATGACGTCACGAAAATAAAATTATTCAATTGTTACGATATTGTTAATTCAGCAAACGATATTGTTATTTCGATAAGCTTCATTGTTTTTTCAATAACGATATTGTTACTTTAGTGTCACGTGATGTCATAACATATTCATGTGCGGGTTTTACTCTGCTTTGATTTTATGAACGTTTCGTTACGTATTGTAACATCTTTAGCAAAATATTCAATTTCAATTTCAATTTCAATTTTATTTAGTAAGTAAAAAAACATTTCTACACATAGTTTTGTAAAAATAAAGATACATTATGAAAAAAAAAGACTACTAAATTAGTGAGACTATGTGAGAGGTAAAAAAAGAAAAATACCATTAAGCCAAAGGCTATTCGAAGGTACTAATCAAGTACAAAAATATGCTAAAAAAAATATAAAGTAAAGTATGAAAGCTATCTTAAAAAATTAGTCAAAACAAAAGGCAAAAATGTAAAAACGTGTAAAAACATGTAAAAACCATCACTATGATTCGAAAAGAGATGTATTGCATACTATTCCCTAGTATCAAAAGCTTCTTTGTTAAATGTTTCCCAGCAGCGAGTCACGTAACAAACGATCAAAACCATACGACGACGCATCAAACGCATATTAAACAAAGTAGGACCAGCATATGACAACATCCTCCTACCAATCAAGGTCTCTATTCTAGGTTTCACCAGGAAATCAGAGTATCTGGTGTCATAAGAATGCGATGCCTTAACAAATTTTATATTGTGATGACAAAGTTCGTTGACGGATTGATATACAAATTTACACACCGAAAATTTATACAAGTTGGAAACTGATAAAATAGTCGGGCAAAGTTTGGTGTATAACAGGTTTGTCGGGTACCTGCGTGAGACCCTGTGCACAATCTTCAATGACCTCTGCAACAATTCGAGTTTGTCCATCAACGTTCTGTTAGCACCACCCCAAACACCAATGCAATAGGTTAACCTACTGTGCACTAATGAGAAATAAAGCTTTTTCAGTATTCCCACTGGTAGTATAGCGCTAAGCCTCTTAATGACGCCAATTTGGCTGGAAACAGTGTTACACAATTTGGTGACATGTTCATTCCAATTAATGCATTCATCTAGAACAACTCCTAGGAACTTAACAGAGTTGACGGTTGGAACGACAGTTCCATTAAAGACAAATTCAGGCAGCGGAATATTTTTGTTCCTGAAGGACCTGAAATGGATCACTTTATATTTTTCGATGTTTAGCGTCAGTTTATTTTCAATAAAATATCTAAGGACCACATTCAGATCGCGCTTAATATTGCTAACATTGGAGGACATACATAACGAAGCAGTGAAAAAACTAGTGTCATCAGCAAATAGGATTGGCTTTGATTTAAGTGGAAGTTTATGAAGATCATTAACAAAAATCAAAAATAACAGGGGACCTAGTGTGCTGCCTTGACAGACCCCGTGAGTTATACTGAGCATATCACTTTCTTGCCCATTGACACAAACAACTTGCTTCCGATGTGTTAGATAGCTATTCATCAGATCGTTGGCTGTCCCTCTGATACCAGCATCGGCGAGTTTATTCAACAGTAAGCTGTGGTCCACAGTGTCAAAGGCTTTAGCCAAATCAAGGAAGATGCCGGACACTATCTTCCCCGTATCAACCCCCTTACTAGTCATCAAAAAATAGAAAAAACCTAGAAAAACTTCAACTTAATTGAAATTAGGCTCAGGAACGTTCATAAAATCAAAATTCGTTTTCGTTTTATTGGATCGACAAGCAGAGTAAAGCCCTTACCTAGTTTGAATTCACGATCAAGGAAAATTACATAAATACTTTTAGTATTGATGCTTACGTATAGTCATGATTTTTAGATTCAAAATTGATTTTGTTCAGTTCGTTTTGGTGGTTTCAACGACCCGTCTACAACATGACAAAATAGCATTCATGCTTACTAAGAAAACTCGTTCATTACCTTGTTACGAATAGTTGCACGACGAGCCGCCAGGCGACTCGTTTTCTTAGCAAGCATGAAATGTACTATTTACTTTTCAAGCGGGCTTTTTAGATTATGTTAGTGGCTTTAAAATTAAAATTTAACGGCGAAACAATAGAGACAAGTTCGTGAGTGTATAAATATGTGTGTGACGCATACGTTGGAGTAAGATCCATTGTTACTGCAAGAGTGCACACAAATACAAATTTCATAACGGCAAGAATCAAGTGATTTGTGATGGCATGTATTGACATGCGATTTCTAACCCGCTTCAGTAACTGAAATACTGAGGCATATTGATAAATTGTATTGATGTTTAACAATAACATGAAAACCCATTGGGTTTGAGTTTGGGTTTCAGGTTGACTTGATTTAATTTTTTTGGGTTTGGGGTCAATTTGGGTCGAACCTGAAATTAGAATTTGAGTTCAGGTCATTATTGGGTCAGATCAAACCTGAACCCACTGGGTCGACCCAGACCCACTCCGAACCTTAATTGGATTACACATAGAGTTTATCACATATTGAATAGCAAGGTTGCAATTATTCGGATATCTAATCGAGAATGATGTAGCATAACAATTGTAATATCTTATTTCAGGTATCTCATCATCCACCAGTGTCAGCATTCCATGCTGATTCATCTAATTTTAAGTTCCATGGTTCTATTCATCCGAAGCTAAAGTTTTGGGGTAAAAGTGTTGAAATTCAACCTAAAGGTGTAGTGACTGTTGAACTTTCCAAGTAATTTTCTTAAGCCACATCGATAACCAAAGTGCTACAAAGGTTTTCCTCATTTATAGATGGAACGAAGCGTATACGTGGACAAATGTAAATTGTGTTGTGCATAACATTATTGTTGGAAAACTATGGATGGAACAATATGGTACAATGGAAGTTGTGAATCACATCAATGGATTAAAGGCTGTTTTGACATTTAAACCAGCTGGATGGGCTTCCAATGACCTACATAGAGTGGAGGGATTTATAATCGATAAAAAGTATGTATTCAATTTTTCTTTTATCATCTATGTATATTACAACTGAATTCTCTAACTACAGTCATCGTACTTTTAAATTTACGTTCTATTTTGCTCTAGCTGGTTTTTATCTTTCACAAGAAAAGTTGTAGTAGTGTGCGTTTGCTATTTGAATAAAAAAAAAATCCCACTCGCACTCGATGATTGACTAATTCAAAATAAAATTTCAAAATGAGGTAACACCTGTCAACGATGATGTCCAATATTCTTATTATGGGACCTGCTTTGAAAATGATATGACCACATTCAATCAAGTGCATTTTACTATGCATTTTGTGTCTCATCAGCTTCTAGCTGGTTTCGCTTTTAAATAGTCACGTCGATTTAACTTCATATAAAGAATCTCACAAGACTTGTAGTGATTACCCCTTTACATTCAGCTATGTGTGTGTTTATAAACACAAAAACAGTGAACTACATGACATGAGTTTTTAGACTTGTACGATGTAAACGAAGCAAATGCGTTTGTCATGACGCTTATAACCAGTCGAATCTCGACCTTCAACAGTTTGAGTAAAACTTGACCGATTTTAAAAATCTTTTTTCTTTCTGACACAAGCCCGTAGCTAGACCGTTATTACTGACGGCGGAAGGTTTTTTAAAACATAAAAAAATAAATTTTATAAATAAAGATAACCATAGATCTGCTCGTATCAGAATAGATGTGACAAACAGAATAGATGTAGCAAACCGAACAGATTTTGCAGATAGGTGCGCGAAGTTATCAGAATTGCAAACTGCTGCAAAGTCTGCAATCAGAATTCGAAAGATCCACAGAAATAACCTAAGGTAATGTCGAAAACCTTTTCGAAGTACGGCAATAGTAGAAATAGGAATTTTTCAGGATTAGGTGATTTACCCTTACTTTTTACATTTTCGGCGCTACATCCTATTGCGTCTGCTCCTTGCCGTGTTTTGCCAATTCCTTACTCCGAGCGTCCAAAGATCTTGTTCGACACCATCGATCCTTCTAATTTTCGGGCGACCAGCTCCTTTTCGCCCTTCTGGATCGTTACGGAATAATTTTGAGGGGGCTCTGTTTTTACCCATGCGTGGTAAATGCCCCACCCACCTAAACCTTTAGACTTTCACCACGCCACCATGTCCGGCTTACCAAAATCACGTTCCACTTCAAAGTTATATCGTCGTCGCCACCTTTCACCCTCGCGCATCGCTCCAAGTATGGTGCGAAGTACCTTGCGCTCGTACAACTGTTCATCACTTTTCTTCATCGTCCATGATTCGCATTCGTAGATCAATACTGGACGAATAAGCGTTTTGTTAATATGACACTTCGTTTTCTTTGATATTGACTTTGATCTTAACTGTTTGATTAGACCAGATGCTATGCTTGCCGCCATGATACGTCTGTGAATTTCAGGTGTGTTGTCACCATCTGACCGTATCAGTGCTCCAAAATAAATGAACTCATTCACTATCTCGAGATTGAACTCTCCTATGCATATTGTGTCTCCTTGTTGATTGGCTACCGGATTCGGTTCGGTCTTCATGTACTTTGTTTTAGATTCGTTTATCATCAAACCCATTTTCTCGGCTTGGATTTTCTGATTTTTGAATGTGTCAATTGCTGCTGCGTGTGTACGACTGGCGAGATCTAAGTCATCTGCAAAGCCCAGAACTTGAACTGTTCCATTCACCAGCGTTTTGTTGGTTTGGATATCAGCACGTCTCATTGCGATTTCCAAAGCCGAGTTAAAGAGTAAGCAAGATAGAGCGTCTCCCTGCTTCTGTCCTTCTCTAACAGCAAACATATCTGACATGTCGTTTTGAACCTTGACACGACATCTGGTGCCATCCAATGGTACGTCCGGACTTGAAACTCTCTTTATGGCTTTCTTCAGTTCATTTGTCAGTTTTGTTAATCCTCCAATTCTGTGAGTCTAACATCTCACATTCCATGTTCCAATTCTCATTCCGAGTCGTTGCCGAAGGCCTTCCAGCATCCGAATGAGACCACATATCGTCTCTTTCTCCTCCAACTTTCGTTGCAATGCTTTTTCCACAATCGCTCGCAAGTCATGTGTCCCAGAGTCAGGCCGCAAGCCTCGACTCCAACCCCCTATTCATCGGAGGACCAATTTCGTTTTTTGATGGCTGACTAGGGCTATGTTTGCGGCCGTTGTCTCTTGCCAATGAGATCATCCGCCACCATACTAAGTCGCCTCCCCATCTTGTTAGGGCCTAACTGCCTTCGGCCCTTCTTATACGTGATGTTAAGGTACTACCCGAAGACAGCCCCCCTCATCCTTATGCTAAGTGACCCACATTACTACACCAGGGTTGGTTACCTTATCGTTCATGCGTTTTGCTCACTGTAACAGGTGTCACCACGGGTAGGATAATATGTAGGAGTAGGTGGACAGAGGCTAAGTTACATAAGGAGAACTATACTACGCATAACACACCATTTGACACCCTACTTGGGTAATTTTCCCAAAAAACCCTTAAACACGTGTTTTGTTTATTTTATCTCCTACAACTTTACCTTTGGAAGCAACTTTCTAACTGCCATAGTTCTTGAGATATGAGTCATCCCTCCTGACTCCAGAAGTTACTGAATTCCAAGTGTGATAGTAAATACAAATTGTACTATCTGTAACCAGATTGTAACAGTTAGTCATTAAGGTTTCTGAGTCCGAGCGTTTGATTATCGCTTGTCTGATATTGGGATTTTTCTCCTAAGTGGCGCTGAAGTGGTTTTGCACAGGGCGTTGAAAACCGTAATCCGCCCCTAAAAAGAGTATACTTCTCTCTTCTCTTCTATACTCTCTCTTTCTCTCTCTCTCTCTTTTCTTTGCAATTAATTTTTAGTTTTTTATATTACAGTCGTGTGCTTATAAATTTACTTGTTATCAAGTTTCAGCTTTTTTCAAGGTCTGCCATAGAAAAAATACATTGAAAAAAGATATAATGTCGATAATGTTGAAAAGAGCATTACAAGTAAATTTAAAAGCACGTGTTTGTAAGAGATTTTATATTTTGTTTTGAGTAATGAAAAGTTCACTTGTTAGGACTAGTCCTAACGAGACAAAGCCGAGTAGGATAAGATTACAACGCATCCTAAAATAATTCCGCTTTCATCACTAGTTACAAACGACATTATAATGGAATGAAACCGCAAGAACATTAACAACTATTTCAGCAATTATCATGCACACTCGATTACGTCCGAAAAAACATATTTAAAGTTTCGACCGCATTATTCGATCGACAAAGTCACTTTTTCAGCCGCAAACAAAAATGAACTCAGAATGAAATACCGGGCCTTTCACAAGTTATTGGACACTTTATAAGATTCTTATATCATTCAATGTATAATATGGTAGTGGTACACGTTCTCATTCATTTTTTTTCTAAATTCAGTCACTGTGATCATTATACAAACAGCTAGGTAATAGTATATTACAGAGGAACACTGTTATGAGTAATTTACAGGTGTGCGATGTTTACGGTAACGAGCCCCGGAGGGGCAAGTTAGCGTAACGCACACTTGTAATATTACTCATAAACAGTGTTCCTCTGTACTATGTTTTAACGTGTAACCCACAAGGTAAGTTGAAATCTACAAAACATCTTATTTCATAAAAATCAATTCAAGTTTCAAATTTTGTTATGTTCACTCTACGAACGAATCAAAGTTTCCGCGTGCCAATTCATTCATGTTTCTATGAAATGACTTTAGTTGTCGGTTAAATTTTTGTTTAGTATCGAGATTTAATTCAAGTTTTTCATCTTTATTGAGAACTTATAGGCGGCTTTAGGGAACACATGTTTTGCCGAGAATTGAGTAATGTCATAGGCAGGACAAACGTTTCCGTAAAATACCACAAATTTAAGAAATTTGAGAATCACAAACTTTTACTATATCAAAACAAACACGTCGCATAAGATTTACCGACTACTCTGACTACACGTACGTTATGAACCATTTACCTATCGCATCGCACACTGTGTAAATCAACTTACCGAGTGGGTACACGTTAAAATTCGTTATTAAAGTGAAACAATGCTTTCACCTTGCAGAACTTGTCTCGGATTCTTTACTATAAAAAATCTATTTATCAAGAATTTAAATAATATGGCCTAACACTCATCAAATTTTAGCAAAAAGAAACTTCATTTCCTGTATGGAAAGTGGACCGAATTTATTAAATGCACCGACATCAACTCCTATGACGAATACATGAAAGAAAATTCACACAAATTTAAACGCGAAGAACGCTGTAAAAGTCCGAATGAATCTCCTGCGCATACACCTAGGAAAGTATTGTCCAAACTGAATAGTTTGAAAATGAGTTCGTTCCGTAGTCTATCAATACAAGAAGTAAATGAGCGTCTCATAAAAATAGATTTCAGAAGTAATGCAGTTTTTTCACAGCCTGATGAAAGTATACCTGAACCACCTGAGGGTGAAATTCCGAAATGTGATTCCACTTATTCTATCGATATTCCGCAATCGTTTACAGTTTGGGAAGCAGATCCGCGACCTCCGAACACATCCGAAGTACATTATCTTTGACGTTATTTGTATGAAATTGTAAGAAATATTTTTTAACTAATTTCCAGTTCTACCAGTTTACATTGTTTGCAATGTCTTTGAACGAAATGGTGCCTGGCAGTACAATCTGCCCTACCGATTCGCGTTTTAGACCGGATATACGAAAGTTGGAATCTGGTGATATTGATGGCGCAGCATTGGAGAAAACTCGCTTGGAAGAAAAACAAAGAGATGCTCGAAAGTCAAAAAAATCAAAGAAAGGGGAGGAGTTTACTCCAAGGTAAGTTCGGAATTGTTAATAGCCTAAATTCTCCAAAAACGCCGAGTAATCGAATATTAAAGACGTCTGAGTGTTCAAGATAGACTCGCAAGATAGACCATAACATACTGCTAGCAACTAGCTGAACTATGCTAAAGAATATTGTAGAAATTGTGCCATGGCTTCCTTGGAACACTTCTGGCATGGGTTTTCTCTTTGACAAGCCAACTTGTCTTCATGCTTCAACTAATTAGGGCTAAGTTAGGTTTTTAAAATTATTTATGAAATGTTAAGACCCGAGTTATAGCTCGGACTCGGGCGTGCCTCGACTTAAAAAAATTTTTGGCCCGGCTTTTATTTTATTTTACAAATTTTATCTAAAAATGCAATCACAAGCAGGACAAAAATGGAATGAGTCGACCGTTGGTTTAGCTTCGAACGCTCCGAAGGAAAAGGAGACATCAGGATTCGAAAAACTCAAAGAACGAGTGGACATTGGGATATGGATAGATTGCTATTTATAATTTAAAGTCATAGCAAAAGATGGTAACAAAGCAGAAAGTTTTCATCCAAGTGAAATAATCTCCTCCGAATGTAGGCAGCTCAATCCTTGGCAATTTCATGTTATTTTTTTTTTGTTGTTTTTACCCGCAGAGATTCTTGTAGGTGAATCAACAAGTTTTCAAATAAACTTTCCATTCTTTCTTTCCTCTTCACATACATGGCTGGGAACGGTTCTATGGCCAGCTCTTCATGTCGGTTATGAATCTCTCCCAATGAGAATTTAATCCCTGCACTTTTACCTTGCAATAAGAGGAGGACAATCTTCCTCCGTTATCAATTGTCCCTTGGATTAGGTCGATTATTTACCTCAATTCGACTATTCTTGATTGCTGCATCTTCATTAGGTTTGCTGAGCTTGAGTTTTTGGATTTGTTGGTTTCGCTGTCGTCTGCCTTGAATTTGTGAAATTGGCCTTTTCTTCGTTGTTTCCTGGACATCGCCAAGTAATATTAGTGTGGCTAGATGGAACTATTTCGATTCTGTAAGATTCATAAACTGTCCCCACGTCGAGGAAATGTTTTGTTTATCTCGACGAACTCGTTCCATTCCAGTTCTAAGTCATTCAAGCGTTTTTGTTTGTATGATCCAGTTTTTCTCGCCTTGTAATGTTTTTTAAAGTCTTTGTATGCTTTCATTATTCTGTCATCAACAGCCTGTGCCTCCAATTGGTATATTGATTTGAGCACCTCTGCTTCCTGTCGTATTATGTGTTCAATAATTTCCGAATTCGATTTTTTTGCATGAGAAACGTAGCCCTCTTCTTTTAGTTAAATTGTTTTAATATTCTAATTGGTGTTTGAATGCGAAGTACAGGTTTTTGTACTATATTTACTTTATACGTTGAAAATGTCTCCGCCAAGTGCAATCGTTTTGCTAAATTTTGTCTTCGATTTACTGAAGTCTTTGGAATACTTTTTTCCAATTGATTCTATAATTGTGAGTCATTTTTTACTGATGGTCTCGTGACCGGGTTTATTTCGATGAATGAGAAATTCTTACAATTTGTTCTGATTGTTGAGTTCTTTTAAGCTCAGAGAACTGGCTAATACAAGCCCTAATGATTCTTCAAAACATCACTATTTTCGAAATGAATTTTATTCGAAACTAATTCTTTCTTATATACAAAAATTTTTACTCTAAACGTGAGAAAATACAAAAAAAAATTTCCATAAATGTTACCAATATGAAGAATATTCCTTTACATGCAACGGGGCCGAAAATGAGGGCATTTTTTGAATTTTTTTGGGATTTCGTCCCTTTGAATGTAAATTGTATGTGTATCTGTGTGTAACTGTGTATCTCACTTCGTTCGGTCTACAACTCGCGAAACTGCCTAAAATTCATAGTCCAACACAGGTACACAAATAACTATTAAATTCTTGTCACTTGTAATATAAACGATTACTATTTAAATTTAATGAATATTTTCTATTTCAATGTGTTCGCCAAATTTAAACGTTCACACTTTTTCCCATAAAATTTTGGGTTTTAATGTAGGGTCGTAGAGAGACGTTGAAGATTTAAAAAGAAGAAAACATCCGACTTTTCTCATCGAAAATAAGTGGAGAGTACCGGTGAAGTACCGGTTTTCGGCTTAAAAAAAACCGACTGGGTTGGGTACTCTTCAAAAGTTTTTTTATACACTCCCTGCTTCATAATTAAAGGATTCAGATGTTTTTAGTTGCATAAACCGCAAAAATTTGAATTGTATGGAGGAATGTATGAAGTATTTTTGCACAGGAAGTCAAATTTTTGCGTATAAAACTGAAAGAACAGAAAAACTATTACGTTGGTGGGTCCGGCATTTGTGACGCATTTTTTTAATCAAATGTGAAAATATTTTGAAAGTTTTTTTTGCGTTTCGAAGCGTTCAGCGTCACCCAAATTGATATCAGTTGTTTTGTAAGAAGGGACAACAACTTGCGTCACATTTCCCTTTTAAAAGGGTTTTTGTTGTGATATCAGTACTTTTGGAAGCAATTGAAAGCGATTAACCCAAAAATATCAAAAAAGCCTGATGGAAGTGGAAAAGTGTTAGAGAAATCCACAAAAATCCTAAAGAATCCCTTAAACCTAGGAAGCTCCATTGTATGACCTCACTCATGTCGAGAATAACCCAAAAATATTAAAAAAACTGATGGAAGTTGAAAAGTGCTAGAGAAATCCACAAAAATCCTAAGGTATCATCAATGCATACGAAACTCTATAAAATTCGAGGAAATTGGAAGCACCTGGGTGGAAATTTGGTCAAAATAGCGCTAAAAAGTGACTTTTTCGAAAAACTATGGTTTTGAAGGTTTTCATGATTTTCGCATTCTCCGAAAATTATCGTAACTTTAACAGATTTTGACATTTGTAAATGTTTTGGAAAGAAATGGACAAGCTGTAAGATGTGAGATACTTTTAGAATGTATTTGTAACGCTAAAAGACGAAAATCTTCGAAAAAGCCTCAAAAAGTGTCTGAATGGTGAAAACGATGTTTTGTTTTGTTTCTTTGCCGTGTAAACGTAAATGGTTTGGTTTGTTTCTTGGTCATATTGCCGCATATGACCAAGAAACAAACCAAACCATGAATGGTGAAAACGTGAGTTTTTTTGAAAGACTTTATTAATTTCTATTATACCTTATGAATTGCGATTAAAATAGAAATCACTGGGTGAATATTTGGTCATAATAGCGCTAAAAAATTACATTTTCGTAAAAGTATACTTTTACTGTTTTGACGATTTTTCTCGCGATTTTTACATCTTCAAAAACATTTCTTACCTTTAGCAGATTTTCTCATGCGGTGACTCATTGGAAACAGTGAGACAAGATCTAGGATGTGTGATACCTTAAATTTTTGAAGTACCACGGCGCTACACGAAGCGCTACAAAAATACATTGGAAAAAGATAAAAAAAAATATCCAAAAAACACAGATTGACATGAAAAAGGGTTCATTAGAAAGGTCTCGTCAAAACCTATCCAACCATACGAAATTTGAGGAAATTAAACATAAATAAACAAGAATTCAAAAGAAAGCGCTAAAATGGGTAAAATATTAAACATCTTCTCAAGTTTAATTGAAAAGCAGTTCAATTTCAACATAAGAGGGCTCGTTGGGAAGATCTCTTCAAGACCTATCAAACTATATGATATTAGAAGTAAACAAACACAAATGTTCGCAAAATAGCTGAAATTTTGGTCAAAATTACGATAAAACCGCTACTATTACACCGAAAAATTAACAGATTTAAAAAACGGAAATATTAGCGAATTATCGATAGCATTTCGATATGATTGCATATTGGATCTTTGCATGAAGCGTTAGATGCAATCATCATTGAAGATTAGCAAAGTGGATAAGAAAAAAATGTCTTTGTCATCATTGCACAGTACACTTGATCTTGTAAGGTTATACGGGTAACAGTAATTATATGAGAAATTTAAATTTGGAGAATAATGCGAAGTTGGTAAAAAAGCCAATTAAATCAAGCATTTCCCGCACCTCCCTAACTAACTAACTAACGTAGGATATATACATTTTCTTTGGCTTCTATGAAGCAGCACATTTTGTATGGAAAATGACAATTTTCTAAAGGTCATATCTTCGGATCCACTGGACCGATTTTAATGAGTGAAAGGTCGATTTCAATCAAAATTTTACGTAGAATCCGATAGGTTTCAGGGGGATACGACGCAAGGGAAAAAGTCAAAACTTAGCTGTATATATGGTTCCGCAGTCTACGAAAAAAAAATTCTGATTGTTTTGATCGTATGGGGACTTGCGTCACGGGCGCAATGCTACCGCGCGCCCATGATAGACGCCGAAAAAAGTGTCAACAAAGTGCGCCGGAAATTATTTTGACGTAAATCGAAATTCGCCGCCGTCAAGAACGCAAAAATTTAATTCGACGCAACCGAGACTCAATTGTGCTGATTTTCGCCGCCTCCGAGAGTAGCAGAACATCGTTTCGTCAACAAAAAGGTAGCCCAAAAACCTAACGAGATGTGAATAGCTGTTTGTGTCAGGAATACACGGACAGAAGGACGGAGAGACGGTCATGATAAAATGTCTTATTTTTTCGTCGTGATCCCTAATGCTCACTACTGTTAAGAGTGTGCTTCTATAATATAAAATCTATAATATTACATAACCAAAGACCCGTATCAGGATAGATGTGACAAACAGAATAGATGTGGCAAAGTGACTCAAACGTACCTAAATATACAAATAAGCAAACAATCCAACGTTTTCTTTTCTATTATAACTGTAAGAATTTCAAAGATCCATAGAAATTACCCAAGGTAATGTCAAAGGCCCTACCGAAGTACGTCTCAGACCATTCAAATCTAGAAAAGCTTATATCCAAGGACTAAGTCGTTTTTCCCTAAAACCCAGAAAAACGTGTTATCTAAAATTTTATTATCTACAACTTTGTTCTTGGAAGCAACTTTCTAAGTCTCGAGATCTGGGTCATCCTGCCCAATTATGGAAGTGGCCATATACCAGGATTGGACCATATTTCCCCAAATCCCTGAAAAACGTGTTCACTTAAATTTAATTCTCTATAACTTCGCCTTTTGGAACCAACTTTCTAACTCTCATAGTTCTGGAGATCTGGGTCATCCTACCCAATTCGGGAAGTGGCCATATATCAGGATTGGACCATATTTCCTCATAACCCTGAAACACGTGTTCGCTTAAATTTAATTCTCTATAACTTCGCCTTTGGAACCAACTTTCTAACTCTCATAGTTCTGGATATCTGGGTCATCCTGCCTAATTATGGAAGTGGCCATATACCAGGATTAGACCATATTTCCCCAAAACCATGAAAAACGTTTTCGCCTAAATTTAATTCTCTATAACTTCGCCTTTGGAACCAACTTTCTAACTCTCGTAGTTCTGGAGATCTGGGTCATCCTGCCCAATTATGGAAGTGGCCATATACCAGGATTGGGCCATATTTCCCCAAAACCCTGAAACA
>CM055404.1:79797645-79850808 GCA_029228625.1 Pseudolycoriella hygida
TAGGCTGATCGGTTGAGCCGTTTGAAAAAAAAAAAGTGGAGACGGACGGACGGACGGACAGACGGACATTTTTTTTATTGCTGATTTGTCATTTCTAGACGATAATAGATGCATCCCCCCCACTCCCACCTCGATCTACCCCATGTTACAATAAAATTGTTTGTAGTAAACGTATAGGACCTCTTGTACTTCGTACGGGTCCAAAAATCCAAAATACACTGCACCTCACCGCACCTCACCGCACCTTGGTGCACCTCATTGCACCTTGGTGCACCTCATTGCACCTTGGTGCACCTCATTGCACCTTGGTGCACCTCACTGCACATGGTGCACCTCACTGCACCTTGGTGCACCTCACTGCACTTTGGTGCACCTCACTACACCTTGGTGCACCTTGGAACGCCTCTTTGTACAATAAGTCACTCAGCTCAACCGAGGCCTAAGGTCGGTGGAACGGTTGGTTGATGGCGAGACCGATGGCCAAATAATTAATTTTTGAAGTGTTGTAGAGGACGTAGGGCGAAACACTTTTGCCCATTGAAGTGTGATTCCCAGGCCTCCAGGTCGACGCTATCGTCAGCCGAGGACCAAAAAATTACTTTTCGAATTGTTGTACAGGAAGTCGAGGGGAGCATTTTACCAATGTAACAATGTGTTCCGGTTCACTCGGGCATCCAGATTGATCCTAGAGTCATTCAAGTATAAATAAAATAATTTTGAAATCATTGTAGAGGATGTCGAGGAAACATTTTTGTCTATTCAAATGTCCCAGACGTCATCGTCATCTAAGGACCAACAAATTATTTTTGAAGTTTTGTAGAGGACTACGAGTGAAATATTTTTGTCAATCGTCCAGGTCTAACCCAGGGTCACCCGATGGCTGAAAAATCAATTATTGAAGTGTTTAAGAGGATGTCAAATGGAACATTTTTACTCGTACGAGTCTTGGTTCCAGGACTCATCACAGTAAACCTTCGTATAAAAAGCTAATTCCTTTAAATACAGCTAAATAAAGTTTAGACAATCCGGCGAGCACGGGATCACGGGCATCATGAAAAGGCTGGTTGGTTGAGGTCCAAAATTTAATTTTGGATTTGCTGCAGTAGACGTCAGGGGGGACTCAATTTCTCATGAAACTATTGGTCCCAGAAACTTACTAAGATACTACGGTCGTCCGAGGACCTAAAAATGATTTTTGATAGATGGTAGAGGACTCTTTTGCGCAGCTTTTGGTTTTGTAAATTTCATGACACTTTGAGTATCGCCATTTCATTTTATTTATAACTGCATGAGAATTTTGCCTTACAAATGTCTGAATAACTTATCCTTGCACAAAATAGCTTCACTTAAGGAAAGAAAGAAAATGGCTGTACCTTGAAAAATTTCCTTTTTCATCTGTCTTCTTATTCACTTCAATCGCAAAGTCGCAAAGACGAGCAAAATCTGGCGATCGGACGGGCGGAGTTATATGAGAAAAGTGTTTCTTTGAGGGTAAAAAGTACACCACGCAAATTGTGAGGAAGATCTCAGTTTTCGGAAATCCGTTGAGTGTTTTCGGTAGGAGGGTCTATGTAGTTGACGTGGGCCTAACGATACACATGTACGCATGATACGAAGCAAATTTTCAACTTTTTGCTGGGTCAGAGCTCAAAGTAGGAAACTAAAGTATTTTATGTAATTTGAGGTTTCTTAGAAACTTTCAGCAAAGAACTGATTGTAGACATATTTACTGGTAAGCAATTTTCATAAATTATTGACACCATATCCATATTTTTAGGTCTTTTTTATTTAAAAAAACTACCAATTGTGCGCTCTTTGTCTGCCTTTTTTTGTTTTATTAGTTTTTTTTTTACAATGAGGCCCACACTAACAAAACGGCTTATTCGAAAAAACTGCTGAACTATTTTTGGATGGTCATGGCTATACAAGTATTTTTATTTGTTTATTTATTTTTTAGTATTTTTCTGTTTTTATAAATTACAGAAGTGTTTTGTGTTAAAAAAGTATAGTGAACGAAGTGTCATGATTGACTCAGTACCGGGTGCAACCATAACTTCTTTCTATTTATGTTTGGGGAAAACATTACATTGTTTGTGGTTAATATGGTGGCATTTTTGCGATAAACATTCCACATGTTTGTTCTGTCTATCATCAAAAACAAATTTTCAGATTTTTCGATACATGTTTCTCACAAATACATCTGATGTTTCGAGTAGCTATGCCATCCGTCTCAGGTCTATATGTGAAAGTGGTCAGAAGATTTTTAGCACCGTGCGAGGTATAAAGGGGATATTAGGTTTACTGTGCTGTTTGGAACATTTCGATTTCGCGGCAGAATGTTAGGGTAAAGAGTAAAGGGTCTAGAGATGCGAAATCAATAATAAAAAAATGTCCGTCTGTCCGTTAAGAGCATAACTTGCGTAAATCAACTCCGATTTCGATGAGCTTTTTTTCAAGTTCGAAAATGAGCAAAATCGACCGACTAGAGAGCTCATTTTCCTAAGGTGCTTGTTCAAGCTCAGCTGATGCAATTGCTCTGCATGCTGATAACTTTTTCGGACCATCCTATATTAGGCTTTGATATGAAGCATTTCATATGCCGTACTTCATCAAACACAAGCTGAGCCTTAACCCAATTCTTTAACACTCTATCGAAAAGAGACTGAGTAATAGGGATTTGGGGTTATGGTCGACAAGTTCGCTTTGAAGAGTCGACTCTGGACAGTTGAAAAACTCAAGCATGACTTCCTAGACTATGCCAGCTGCCGCTTCGGTCTCTAATCCGGAAAGTCAACTTGAAAGTTCGTAACAAAGTCAGGTAGTGCTTTCATCCGATTCGGAGTCCACAAGCCATTTTGTACCAGTCTGTACGCCGCCACAAAAGCTTTCGCCTTCGCAACAATTAAGCTTACTGTCAAGTATAACGCCAAGGTATTTGGCTCTAGAGCTTAGCTCATTGTCTTTTCCGAAGAGTCTTACTTTACCCACAGGATTTGAGCCTAGAATGATGACTAGAAAACACTAGCTTAGTCCTTTTAGGATTTAAAGTAAGGTCGTTCTTCCGGCACCAATCTTCAACAATCTTCACTGAGTCCCTAATTTCGTCCCCTGGCGTACTCTCAAACTTTCCTCTAATCAGGATGGTCAGATCCACCAGATATCATCAGACGAAATTGGCGAAAGAATGCCCTATTAGGGACATCCTTTTGCTAAACAGAGTCTGGTTTTAAAACCACATACATTGGCTTCAACGTTTCTGCTTTTGAGCATACTGCAAATCCACCTTACCACCGGATGGGTATCGGAAAACGGACACACTCAGATAGGGTGGAGGGTGTCAACTTGATTCTAAACACTTTTGTAAGCATTTTGGTCCAGGAATGGGAGCTATTTCAGTTACATTTTCATACTAAAATATAACATCAGAATAGATGTGGCAAACAGAGTTGATGTTACGAAAAGACTCGAACGTTTTTAAGTAAACATTGCCTTACGTCCACATTAAATTGTATTGGAAATTGCCGAGAGGGCAATATTGAAAAACCCGTCCGAAGAAACGGTGTGAAAAAGGCCTTATGAAAGTACAAAATAGATAAAATGTTTTATACAACATGGCAAAAAACCATTTTTTGTCAGGAGACACCTCAGACAAATAATTACATAAACAAAAATATTTCGCTCCATTTTCTCTACGACATATTGAAAAACCATAATGAAAAACCAAATTTGTTTTTGAAAATAATTCGGTACTCGATTACCTCTCAAATAGAAAAAGAATCAACAAAATCAATTAGGATTTATCCAATTTATGTAAGCAAACATGTTGGGCCCTAGTAGAATCTCAGGTTTAGGGTCCTCGATGAGTTTAAGGGTTTCTAATCAAAAAATTTTCTTCCATAAAACGGGAGACAGTCCTAGACCCTTCGATAAAAAAAAATTGAAAATCGGAAGAAATTTACTCGAGTTAAGTACGAAAAACATGTAGAGCGCTAGCAGGAACTCGTTTTTAGTGCCCTAGCTATATCCTAGAGCCCAATCTCAAAAAAGTTTCTTCTACAAATAGTAGTGCTTTCATTGACCTGTCGATTAAAAAAACAATTATGAAAATCGGAAAAGATTTACTCGAGTTATGTACATAAAACACGTAGGGCCATAGCAAAGACTCGTTCTTAGTGCCCCAGCTAAGTCCAAGGACTCAAATTTAAAGAAGTGTCTTCCATAAATTGTCGGCTATGCCCAGGTCTTTCAAACAAAAAAAAATATTTGTAAATCGGAAAAGAGTTGCTCGAGTTATGTACAAAAAACACGTATGGGCCTAGCATAGACTCGGCTTTAGTGCCCTAGCTAAGTCCAAAGACTCAAATTTAAAAAAGTTTCTTCCATAAATTGTCGGCCATGCTCAGATCTTTCAAACAAAAAAGAATTATGAAAATCGGAGAAGATTTACTCGAGGTATGTACAAAAAACACGTATGGCCCTAGCAGAGACTCGTTTTTAGTGCCCTAGCTAAGTCCAAGAACTCAAATCCAAAAAAGTTTCGTCCATAAATTGTCAGCCTTGCCCAGATCTTTCAAACAAAAAAAATTTATGAAAATCGGAAAATATTTACTCGAGTTATGAACAAAAGACCAAAAACCACTAAAAATGAGTCTCTGCTAGGGCCAAACGTGTTTTTTGTACATAACTCGAGTAAATCTTTACCGATTTTCAAAACTTTTTTTTTAATCCAAAGATAAAGCAATTTACTACAATTCACTACTATGAAAGAAACTTTTTTGAATCTGAGCGCCTGGGCTCTAAAACTGAGTATCTACAAGGGCCCTACGTGTTTTTTGTGCATAACTCGGGTAAATCTTTTCCGATTTTCAAAAAAAAAAATTTCAATCGAAAGGTTTGGGAATGATCAACAATTTATGGAAAAATTGTTTTTTACTTTGGGTCGCTGGACCTAGCTAGAGCCCTAAAAAAGCGGACCCACTAGGGCCCTACTTGTTTTTTATACATAAATAGAGTAAATTCCATTATTTGCTCAACATTATCTGGTGACGTCAGCTATGTTTGGATGCTCGTCCATGCACTTCCTTGGATTGCTTTTTTTTATTTGTGTAATCTCTTGTATGCTACTTTGTTTGCTATTTTTGGTGTTAGCTTTGCTCGACATGATAGATTTTGCATAATTATGATTTCGTCTCGAATTTCTCTCTTCATGTATTAGAGTATTTTCAACATTGGTTTCGTAAATGCCTCCATATGCTCCAAATGCACCATCTTTAGATTGGTTCTGTAAATTTGCGCCTCCAAATGCACCATCTTCAGGCCCATAATTCTCGAACCCAAAACGTGTTGGAGGTATTCCTTTTCCTACGTGTTCGCTTTTACGTGGAACGTTTACGTTTCTATCCATATTGATTTCAATTGTTGACATGAAGGACAGGGAAGAGTTTAAAATAAATTTTCCCATTTTTTAATGATTTTCATTTCATAAAACTCCTTCCTCCCTTTTCATTTAATTTGCCTTCTCCAACTTTTTTAATTATATTAAAAATATTTTCTAAAATTATTTAATTTTCTCAATTTTCACGAATTTTGTCGTATTTTCACAAAATTTTTATTGTGATGTAAGACAACTGCCGATTTTAATTATTTTATAATTGATGTGAAGAGTACTCTCAATATAAATAATATAATTCGTACAGATAGAAGAAGCTCAGCAAACCAAGGTTAAACCGGTACGCTGAAAATTCAGCCCTAGGTACTTATGTTGATCATTCTATTATGCCTTTATTGGCCACCAAACACCTAAAATCTGTTATGTCACTATTTTGTGTATCATCAATTGAGCATTAAAGTTCTTATAAATTTTTAGAAAAAATTTGAGAAATTTTCTCAAATTTTCACGAATTTTCTCAAAGTTGATGGGTTGGGTGTGTAGTGTATCAAGGTGACCGCCAAAATGGCGGAAAAGGGGGGCGTTCCATTTTTTCTTATTTTTTTTTTAAATTCGAGATAGAGGTCTGGTGTCAAAGGGATAGTTGTTGGGTTGGGTTCGTAGTGTATCGGGATGACCGTCACCGAGGAAGTTGTGGGGATCATTTTCGCCAATGGAAGTAGTAGCCGGCGCGCTTCGGTTTTGCGGCGGCGGTGGCTCAAAAAAAATTTGGATATGTTGCACAGCAATGAGTTAAAAATACCGGACCCCTCAATGTTATAGTTTTCTGCTATTTCAAATTTCATAAGCAAAAATTTGGGCTACCCGTACTTCATACATCCCGCAAAGCTAAATTTTTGGAGTGTGAAATTTGAAAGAGGAAAAACTATAACATATTTCAAAAGAATTTTTTGCTTTCCGAAGCTTTTAGCGTCACCCAAATTGATATCAATTGATTCGGAAGAAGGGACAAGGACGTGTCACATTTCCCTTTCAAAAGCGGTTTTTGTTGTGATTTATAACAACTTCCGAGATTTTAATGGTATATTCACAACTTTTGAAATTTGTGGTTTCCACGACTATTTTATTTTATTTTTTTTTATTTACTTGAACACCATTTTCAAAAAAACTATTTACTCAATTTCAGATGGTTCAATTTTGGTACTAATCCATATACAAAACAAGACGACTGGATTTACACAGGCGGATATTGGGACCGAAACTATGAATTGTCGGATATATTTTAGGGTAATATTGATAGAAGAGTATTCTTTGAAATCTATTGAGTATTGTGACCGTTAGGTTCATCTGCTGTAAAAGGAAAAAATAAATGAAAGCAATGCTTTATGTATATCATATACACTAAATACTTAACTGTGAATGTACTTAATTATACATAATCATATATTTGATAAAGAAATTTAATAACTCAGTTGATTTATATCGTATTTTTGCCATCGACATACTTCGTTAGCATGGGATTTAAAAACATCTTGAAATCACGAAGTTCATCCCCAACTTGAAAATTGTATAATAATAAATTGACGTAGTACGAATTTCAATATTTAAAACTAAAATATTGCTTCCCTAAGCTAAAGCGAAGAGAAACAATCGAAGCTGAACGTGAAATTTTTAAATTAATTAAAGGATCGTAATAAACGGCAGATATAAATTTACAAAAGGAATATCAAATAATTCAAAAAGGCAGATACAGAGACAGAAAAATGAAAACCAGCACATCAAGCATAATTTTAGGTTTTCACCTTTCTGCAACTGTAACATTTCGTAAAAGGAAAAAATATTTTGATATCTGCGCTTTTGAATTAATCCTCTGCAATTTTTATTTTTTTACCTTCATTTTTGAATTTTTTATCTCAACGTTTATTGTAATTGATTAGTTAAATTCAAACTGACACAAAGGCTTCTTTTTCTCGAATTGAACTTTAAAAAATAATAGTAAATGTGTGAAATTTTTGCTTGGAATTAATGTCTGAAAATGAGTACCGAGATTTTTTCAATCAAATTGGATGACGGATAAGTCAGATAAATCCGAAAACGAATCTGTCGATTTTTTTTATAAATGCCTAGAATTTTGTGTCCACATAGTAGTGCTTGTAGCAAAAAGCAGTCTGATACTAGCACGATGGTGGCTGCTCGAAATATTATATCAAATTTGCATAATTTATTGACAGAAAATGGAAAAAAGGAATCGAGTCCAAATTACACCGGAAAAATTCTAGTTTCTACATTTAAAACCTCTGGCGTGGGTTGATGGACCGTTCACAAAGTATGTCACGCTTCGGGGGTAGAGAGCGATTTAAGATTGTGTGAGAGAGAAGTCTGGTCATGAAAAATTTTGACTGAAATTTAAATGTTTTTTATGCTTTTACATATGTGTGGAATCGTGTAATTCTTATGAACACTCGAAAACTGTTGGACCATTGGGTGCCCAAGCTACACTGCTGGTGTGTGCAAAAATTTCAACGAGGAACGAATTCTTCCCCAGACACAAGAGTGAAAGCGTTCCTCGAGTAACGTGTCCCTATTGTCGATTTCATATTTTACGCTGATTTTAGGATTTTTCAATACACCGTTTAGTGGGCCACATTATTAGAGATCGTAAATAAATACAAATACCATTTAGAGAGAAGACTTAAGCTCTAGAGCCCAATCATGCAGCAGAACGTATCCATTATTTCGACGCATACGAAGTATGATCATTTACGAATCTCATAAAAGGGCAAAGGGGCTGAAGCTCATGTGACGGTGAGGGTGTGTCATACTTTATGAAAGTCCCTTAAGAGAGTGAGAATAAATTTTACTTGTTTTAAGAGGGCATATATATATGCATATGTATTTCCTCAAGATGTAACGCAAGACTAACCCTCTAAGATTTCCGAAAACCAAAATTTTTTTTCTTTCTTTGCCCTTTTGATATCCAAAGAAATTTTCCGTTTATGTCCACTTTTTAGCGTCGAGAGCGTCGAGGAATAATAAACAAATGAATCGAATTTAACAGTTTAAAGAATATTAATTTTTCCTTGAAGTTTTTCGTGTGAGTAAATTTTTGCTATTTGTGATTTCTATTTCATTGTTGGTATTAATGGGCTTTAGATAGCACCAATTTTATGTAGGTACTAAAACATCAAAACGAAATATTTGGAACAGGTGCTAAGTTCACAGCGCACCGAATTTTGTTTCATTTTTCCCACCTATGGAGTCCCTTTACAAATTAATTGCAATACCCCGAGTGAAACTGGATAAATAAATAAAACCAGGTTTCATTCTTGCCGAATATGACAATTGTTTTGTTAGCAATCGTAGTTCTGAAAGGGAAAAAGAGACGTCCATTCTGCAATTAAAATGACGCATAAAATGGGAGCTATTGTTCTTTTTCATTAGATGGTAAATGTCAATAGAAATTGATGCCAAAAGATTCAGGAATTCAGCGAAGTGGTAGGTAGAATCCAAAGTCTCATTCATTTACTTTTTTCAAATGTCATATCAGCGAAAAGGTTTTAGTTTCGTTATTTTCTGATATTATTATTTTTTATTGGGTAGTATTATAATCGATCACCCAAAAATAATTTTTGAGCACCGGAAAATACAATTTTGATCACCAATACAAAATAAAAATTAATTAGGGCCAAAATTAGTTACACCTACGCAGAGTTAGCCGCTTTAAAGATACATTACTCCTTTTACGAAACGGTCGGACACGCCCCTTGCCCTAAAAAAGAGTGTCCTAAATTTCTGGTGATCTAAATTGAATTTTCTGGTGATCAGTTCAACATATGCCTTCTTTATTTAGTATTATTATTATTATTAATATTTATTTTGATGTGTTCTCATATCTACTCAATGTTATAATTAATATGAGACAGATAGAAAGAAAAAAATTTCTAAAACCAACAATCACCGCACGTAAAGAACTGGTAAGGGACTTTGCTGTATGAAAGAAAAGACACTTTTCGAAAAACAAATTAATATACTTTGTTGTCTTGAAGTTGATTTTTCGTATTTTCTGGCCGCAAGACAACAAATAAATTTACTGTCTCACTGGGAGATTTCTCGTTTCGACGTGTTGTACTATTGTCATGTATACGATCAATACGTTGAGTTTTCTTAGTCTTTGTGGTTTCGAAAATTTGTCATTTCTCAGTCACAAATGTCCGGAAATGTGCACATTCACAGCCACTGTCCGTGAGCAAAACTTTTTCGAAGATGATACCACTACGCTAAATCATTCATGTTTTGTACCGTAAGAACGTTAACAAGAAATCTTATGTACTTACCACAATATACCATAATTGGGAAAGATGATTGAAGAAACTGAAAAGTCTTTTATATGGTCTGATGGCTTTCTCCACACTTATAAATTCTGAACCAGGAACTTCTCTCAAATAAGTTTGGGAAATGCTATCTCGCAACGATTTAGAAGTGACTTCACTTATTCGACGTTCCTGGATATCGTAACTAATTTTCGAAGTTGCTGAATATCGTAACTAATCACTGATTTACCATAATTTTATGATGATTGGATTGCGAGATTGCGACAACTTCAAGAGGTCATTTCACTTTTGTATTGCTCGCTCATTTATCTTTATATTTTTCGCTTTTTCATTTTGTGACAGAACAACCGGACCATGGAACAAAAGGACCATTTTTGCGTGACATACTTTATGAACACAGCCTCTAAGCGGACGTGCTATAAAATGAGTCGTTGGTCTTTTTTATAATTTATAATTTTTAAAAAATCGTTTTGAATCATTTTTATGTCAACGTTACTTTTATGAAACGAATAAAAATCACTCTAGATATGGAGGAGAGAGAGTCTTTCAAAGCGAAAGGACGTGTTTTTGTACCAGCTGCTGAAATTTTGTTATTAATTTTTTTTGTTTACCGATTGTGTTTACGGCTAAAGTTAGTGAGGCTAAATTTCATCGGCCAAAAATTTTAATGAAACAATCAGTTCTGGCAAGTAAGTCTTTTTTCGTTAATATTAGAATATGTCGTTCTAAGTGAAATTAGTGTTATATATTTCGATTATCTCAACGTCGAGTTGCCAGTGAGATAGCGGTGAAGTAGCGCGTAGTCTTTTAACGTAAAATGTTTGTTTCTTTTTGTGGCTCTGCTGTTGTAAATGATCGTTACTATCAAAACACGTTTGTTGATCAGAATTTTTGATCGTTTTCAATATTGTGTTTTTAAAGGAGGGCCATTTATTTTTGCGGTACATAAAGGCTAATAAACGAATTTTTGTCTCTCTATTTTGATTCAATTAAATGTTTTGAGCGCGAACGCAAAATTCTCTTTTTACCGACGATTGATATCCGAAATCACACGATTCTGTACGAACGACAGCATCTAATTTGGGCTCTCCGTGTATGTCGTTCGAACCTTGACACGCATGGATTTAATTATTCACTTTAAATAAAGACCGAATTTTTGTTGCAAATTATAAAATCGGCTCTCCATATTTATAAAGATCGAATAAACATTATCATTGCGTGCAGGCAAGCGTTCGCTCTTTTTACATACAAACGGTTCTCCTTCTGAAGACTTGTTGGAATATTGTAATACAGCGGCATTCTTAACTAATTTTTTGGATAAATGTATGTTGGAACTGGCAAAGATGATCACGCAATCAAAGGAATACAGTCTGATCCAAACAGTACTGCCCTTAAAGTTGCACAGATCAACCTGCACCACTGCAAAAAAGCCACTTTAAATTTCTGTTGCGATCTGAAGAAAGATCCAAGAACCCTGGGTTAGGAGCGGCAAAGTTCATGGCTTCGGTCAGCTTCACAACCGTCTATTTTATAACAGAGGGGGAAGAGTAAACCGAGATCGTCCATTCATATTTCTCCCGACGTTGACGCACTGGTTCTGAACCAATTCACAGACAATGACGTGGTAGCCGTTAGGGTTTGTAGAAGTCAAATGGAAGACGGTGACCTAATAGTTGTCTCGACCTACCTACCATATGACTCTTCCCAGGCTCCTCCAGGTTCAACTCTGGCAAATGTCGTTGATTTCTGTGAAAAAGAACGGATCCCCATCTTGGTTGGTATGGATTCAAACTCCCATCATACGATTTGGGGAAGTTCAAATATCAATCGTAGGGGTGAAGAGCTCGTTCAATATCTGCTATCCACAGATCTTGTGGTTCTAAACAAAGGAGATATACCGACTTTTGTCAATAAAGCCAGGAAGGAAATTTTGGACGTTACTCTCGCTTCCAGCGGTCTGTCGCACCAGATTGAGTTTTGGAGGGTTACAAATGAGGAAACCTTTTCGGATAACAGGCTGATCAAAATAAACCTTAGAGGTAGCTTCCCGCAAAGGAAACCTTACCGTAATCCCAAAAAGACGAACTGGGACGAATACAGACGATTGCTGCAAGAGAAGCTAGAACAGATAGAGCGAGTAGATAGATACCACACGATAGAGAAGTTAGAGCGTGCAAATGTAGATATTACATCAGCGATTGTTGAATCTTACAAAGCTGCCTGTCCCCTTCTCAATCCTAAGCCCCTATACAAGAACACCATTTGGAGTAATGAACTTGACAGGAAAAGGAAAGAGTTAGAGAAAGCTTGGAATAGAGCTGGTAAGGTTAATGTACAGCAAGACGCAAACAGGGATAGATTTCTTCTCAAAGAGTATAACCAGGCCCAGTCAGACCTCAAAGAAAAACATAAAAGGAAGTTTTACGAGGAAGCAAATTCCGTGCCGTCTTACGCGCGAATACACAAGCTATTAGCGAAAGATGCTACCGCTCAAGTGGGGTCCCTTCTTAAGCCGGATGGCTCTTTCACATCTGATAGCAGAGAGACAGCGGAGCACTTGCTGCAAACGCACTTTCCGGGCAGTGTCCAACCCCAAGTTGCAGAACAGTTCGAACCACTGAACCCTCACCTTTTACCTTCTCGTAAGGATTGGTTGTTTGCAGAAAAACTTACCAAAAGAGGAAAAACTAAATGGGCCATTTTCAGGTTTTATTCGTTCAAATCTGCCGGACTTGACGGAGTCTTCCCTGCTTTGCTCAAAGAAGGTATTAATTTGCTTCTCGATAGATTAAGGTCTGTTTTCAAGAGTTCGATCGCTTTAGGATATATCCCCAAGTTTTGGGAAAAGGTTAGAGTAGCCTTGATTCCTAAGCCTGGCAAAACGTCCCACTGTAAAGCTAAAGACTTCCGTCCGATTAGCCTTACGTCGTTTTTGCTTAAAGCTCTGGAGAGACTCTTAGACTTCTATATCCGCGGCGAAGTGCTAAAGAAATTCCCGTTACATGTCAATCAGCACGTGTATCAGATTGGCAAATCGACGGACACCGCGCTGCACCAGATGACTCAAAAGATTGAACGCATGCTCAAAAATGGTAAGGTCGCACTCGGTTGTTTTCTGGACATAGAGGGGGCTTTTGATAATACGGATTTTGAGGTGATTACAAGGGCGGCAGCTGTAAGGGAAATGAACGATTTAGCCATCAGATGGATAGTCAGAATGCTGAGCGGTAGAACTGTCGAAGCCACCATTTGCGGGACTAACATCAAACTCGGAGTAACTAGGGGCTGCCCACAAGGTGGTATTCTCTCTCCTATACTCTGGTGTATGGTGATTGACTCGCTCTTGGTTAAGCTTAACGACTCGGGTATTTTCACTCAAAGCTATTCCGATGACGTGTCTATCCTAATCTGTGGGGATTTCGTTGCTACTATAGGCGATTTGATGAGAACCGCAATTGGGGTAGTTGAAAGATGGTGTCTCGAAAATAAGCTGATGGTTAACCCCATCAAAACTAAAATCATTTTCTTCAGCCGAAGAAAAGCCGAAACCGCTTCAGAACTGGGTACCTTTAGGTTGTTCGGAACGGAAGTTCATCTGAAAGCGGCTGTTAAGTACCTCGGTGTGATCTTTGATCGTTGGCTAACATGAATACCTCACCTAGAGGAAAAACTTGACAAATGCATTGGTATCTTCTGGCTGTGTAGAAATGCTTTTGGTAGTACGTGGGGTCTTTCTCCCGAGGCTATCTGGTGGATATTTACGGCGGTGGTCAGACCTATTCTTTGTCACGGGTGTGTAGTCTGGTGGCCCAGAGTGGAAATAGGAACTGCCAAGAAAAGACTAGAGAAGCTACAGCGTCCGGCATGTCTCTGCATGACAGGCGTGAAGGGTTCAACCGCTACTGCGGCCCTGGAAGCGCTTCTCGATGTTCCGCCGCTTGACCTGTTTATAAAATCTGTTGCTTTCAACACTTCTGTCAATATCCGGAGCAGCGGTTGGTGGTCTCCCGTTTTTGAGGAAGGACACTCCGCCATAATTAGGGTAGTCAAGGACGAACGGTTGCTTATGCCAAGTGATCAAATCAAAGCGGAATATATGCTCGACGATTGCTTCGATTGGATTATCCCTGAAGCAGATGACTGGCTTGGTGAAAATAAAATCTTTCCTCCGGCTGAGGGCGTCGTCTGCTTCACGGATGGTTCCAAGGGAGAAGATTCATCAGGAGCCGGTTATTCTTGCGACTTTTTGAAACTGTGCGATGAACTGATCAAAGTATCTCTCGGAAAATATCTATGTTTACACCGACAGTCAGTCCGCTATTCAAGCGGTAAGTTCTCCTTGTATCAGGTCTAGAACCGTACTTGACTGCAAGGTCAGCCTTAACGAGCTCGGAAAGACCAACTCCGTGACAGTTCCGTGGGTTCCAAGTCACAGCGGCATCCCAGGTAACGAAAGAGCGGTGAAATTGCTCGCCTAGGCGCCAGTAAAGCTTTTGTTGGCCCAGAACCAATGTTCGGTATTCCAATATCGACAAGAAAGGCCATAGTCAAAGAATGGCTTCGAAAGGACCATCTCAGAGGTTGGTCGCAGTACGAAGGCGCAAAACACACCAAACTATTTTGTAAGAGTCCATCGATGGAAGTCAGGAAGACGCTGCTAGGCCTTAGCAGACCTGACATTAAAAGGGTTATTGAAGCCATTACCAACCACTGAGGGCTGAACAAATACCTCTACGACATCAGTTGCGTCGACAGCCCGGCGTGCCTTTGTGGCCATGGTGACGAAACCGGATATCACGTCATTAGTGTCTGTCCCAGATACAGACTCGTTAGGAGGCAAATTATGGGTAAAACAGAACTAGATAGCTTCGATCTGATTCTCAACCCTATGGTTATAAACAATCTGGCTGTTTTTCTTCGGAAAACCAGAAGGTTTCCCATGAGTTAAAGAAAATCAAATCATAAGGCTGTGTACGTTGAATATAAAATGGATCCGGTTTTCCCGCACAGGAAGTCAGTTCTATTCAATTTATTTTATTTTATTTATTTTGAACTTGTCATAATTATTTGTAATTTGTAATTGTATTCCCTTTGTTTAATTAATAAACGAAGAAACTAGGAGGTGGTACAAAGAATCATCGATTCAGGTGCCAATACCCCGACGTTCTTATCTATCTATCTATGTCAACGTTACTTTTATGAAACGAATAAAAATCACTCTAAGCTCAAATTCTGTGATTCGTTAAATAATCATTTTGGTAGGTACATACCTTTGTTAATAAAAGTAGTTTACAATTAAAACTTAGGTTCAAGTGTATAACTACAGTTGCAGTTTTCCTTGTTCATTTGAGTAGTTATTTTATTGTAGTGCAAAAAAATTAGAGTATTCTGTAAACAAATACGAATTATGTTACTTAAGCGAGAAAATGTACTCGTTGCTAACAAAATTTAATGAATTAGTCAAATAAAGTTATTCGATTGATGGTGTATGAAGAATTTTTTAATCACTTAATCTTTGGTAAAATGTTGGGCCTCGCTTAAGTTCAATAAAATTTATGTTGGAAAAATACAGATTGAAAAAAACAGACGTCATTTTAGCGTATGAACTTAAAATTCAATAGAAACTATGCAAGGGAACCGTACGTATCAGAATCGATGTGGCTCGAAAAGACTCGAACGTATTTAAGTAAATATTGCCTTAACTCGTAAGTGTATGGAATTACGTCCATTTTAAATGGGATAATATAAGCGAATATAAAAAATATTGACAATTACCGAAAATAAATTCGAATTGTCAAATTGAAAAATAGGTTTTACCGAAAGTTTAATCAACTATTACCGAAAATAAAGTCATTTTTTACCGCATAAAAAGTCAATTTTACCAAAAACTAATTCACAATTTACCGAAAGAGAACAGCATATATAAAAATAAATTTTACCAAAAAAATATATTCATTTTGTCATAAAATTAAATAATTAATTACCAAAAAAATAATTCACAATCCACCGAAAAAAAATCAATTGTTACATAAAAAAAATTAAGATTAGAAAAAAATTAGCGCTTTAAATCCTATGGACATTTTCCTTGTACAAATTGCTCCAATCATAGGAAAATTCTCCTTTTACAAATTATTAGGTAATTTTAATTTTATGTCTCAATTGATTTTTATTCGGTTATATGAATATTGAATTAAATGAATATTTTTTTGATAAAATTTATTTTTATTTATGCTGTTCTCTTTCGGTAAATTTTGAATAAGTTTTTGGTAAAATTGATTTTTTATTCGGTAAAAAATGATTTTATTTTCGGTAATTTTGAATAATTTTTTGATCGCTGAATAGGTCCCATTTTAAATTGTATTGGAAATTGCCGAGAAAGCAATAATGAAAAACCGTCAACGAAACAACTGTGAAAGAAACCCTTCCGAAAGCACAAAATTCACCCCCAAATAGACAAAAATGTTCACCTCAATTTTTTCAACAACATAACAAAAACCATTTTTTGGGGTAAGGCCGACCTTAGTACCGACCTAGGGCCCTCAGGAAAGGCCTCGGTCAAATACTTCCATAGACAAAAATATTTCGCTCAATTTTCTCTACAACATAGCAAAAAACCATTTTTTTGTCTAGGGCCGACCTAGGGCACTAAGGAGAAGCGTCAGACAAATGCTTCCATACATTCAGAGATTTTGTTGAGTGAACCAGCTATGAGAAGTCATACGTAACTCTTCCTAGAACAGTTGCGTTATGGAGGTAATTAGAAGAGATCAACATTTCGGTATCCAGTGCCAATCGTCAGTCAAGTCATGCAACTTGATAACCGACAATTTTTTTTTTTTTGTAGATTCGGCGTCTAAGGACCATGACCGATGCTCCCCCCTACTCCCCCTCAAATCGGCTGGTTACAAACTTCGTGGGAAACTCAATAGACCTATTTTCGAAGCAATACTTTCTTCGTATTGGTCTAACAATGACCTCGCCTCTGACCGGGACTCTAGAAGATCACATCGATTTACCGGCTGAGTACCTAAATGTCAGAGAAAAAAAGGAACGATACTGCTATGATTTTAAGAGAGCAAATTTCATTGGATCGAACGATTATGCAAACGAATATGATTTCCAAACAGACTTCGGTCAATTTCAATACGTGGACGATATGGTGTTATATTTTTACTACATTTTGTTCATCGGATTTGTCGTCAAAAGATCCTCCATGGCACAACCGATCATTGATTCGTCTTCTTAAAGAAAAAAACAAGGCTTTCCGAAAATATACATCATCATACTGCATATACATCACGCTGCCCAAGGTTGTACGATTCGTATAAATTCCTAAGAAAAGAGGTTGTGAACTACCAGAAGTTCTTATAATGAGCAGTTCTTAAACAAAGTACAGGATAATTTGAAGATCGATCCGAAATCATTTTACAAGTTCGCTAAGTATAAGGCAAGGTCACCAACGCTCCCCTCACTAATGTCGTTCAATAATGTGGCAGCAACAAACGTTTCGGACATATGCGACCTCTTTGCGGACTAGTTTGAAAGTGTGTATTGTCAACCGAACGACAACAAAGAGACTCCTACTAGTTTTACTCAAAGTTAATATTGGATGTTTGTCAATTACATGTGAAACAATTTTCAGTTACCTATCGAAGCTAAACACTAGAAAAAGTTGCTGCCCTGGTCTGGTATCACCAATTGCGCTAAGAAATTGCGCTTCATCGTTAGCGGCTCCACTTTCATTTTTGCTCAACAAATCGCTTTCGTGTGGTACGTTCCCGGAGTGTTGGATCCTTTATTACGGCGATATTTAGAAATGGTTCAAGGATCTTGATTGAAAACTATAGAGGTGTGGCGATTCAACCGATTGTTGCGAAAGTTTTCGACGCTTGAGTGTGTGAAGCCTTCTGAATTCTGCGGAATTTATATCGATCTTCCAGCTAAGTTTTGACTTCCCCCCTTGCGACGTACCCCCCGGAAAATATTTTTCCTGGATTCTACGGAAAATTCTAAGGCGAAGTGTCTTTTCACTAAAATCGGTTCGGTGGATCCGAAGATACGACCTTTAGAAAATGATCATTTCCTATACAAAACGTGCTGTTTCATAGAAGCCAAAGTTAATGCAAGCATCCTACGTTAGTTAGTGGGTTAGTTAGTTAGTTTCAGGGCCATTTGTATGAAAAACCACTTTTTTGGCTTGTGCTCGATAACTTTTCTTGAAATTTTTCAGGGACCTTCAGGTGGGCATTCTACGGCATATGAGATTTTAAAAAAGGGGGGGTACCGGCCTTGTTTGGGCGCCAGGGCTCTTAGAAGGCGCCATATAAAGCCCATATGTATGTTTTTGTGTGTGTAGTGTGCGTAGTGCGTATGATAGCACATTTTGTATGAGGCAATGGTTGTGTGTTTGAGATAGTGGTTTGGTGTCAAAGGGAAAGTTGTTGGGTTGGGTGACTGTTAAAATGGCGGAAAATAGGCGGGGACTAAAAAAAAAGCTTTTGATATGTTGTAGGGAAAGTTGAGAGGATCATTTTCGCCCATGGGAGTAGTAGCCGCCGCGCTTCGGTTTGGCGGCGGCTGCGGCTCAAAAAAAACTTTTGATATGTTGTAGAGGAAGTTGAGAGGATCATTTTCGTTCATGGAAGTAGTAGCCGCTGCGCTTCGGTTTGGCGCCGGCGGCGGCCCAAAAAAAAACTTTTGATATGTTTTTTTTTTTTTTTATTCGTTTAAAGACCAATTAACAGGCCGAGGCCCAATAACAAATCAGTCTAATTGTAGAGGAGGTTGAGGGGATCATTCTCGCCAATGTAAGTACTAGCCGCCGCGCTTCGGTTCGGCGGCAGCGGCGGCTCAAAATAATGCAAAATCACAATCACAACGAAAACCCTTTTTAAAAGGAAAACGTGACGCAAGTCCTCGTCCCTTCTTCCAAAACAACTGATATCACAACAAAAACTCTTTTTAAAAGGGAAACGTGACGCAAGTCCTCGTCCCTTCTTCCAAAACAGCTGATATCAATTTGGGTGACGCTTGCAGCTTCGGAACGCAAAAAAATTCTTTTGAAAGATTTTCACTTTTGATTAAAAAAATGCGTCACAAATGCCGGACCCCCCAGTGTTATAGTTTTTCTGTTCTTTCAGCTTTCATAATGCAAAAACGTGACGCAAGTCCTCGTCCCGTCTTCCAAAACAGCTGATATCAATTTGGGTGACGCTTGCAGCTTCGGAACGCAAAAAAATTCTTTTGAAAGATTTTCACTTTTGATTAAAAAAATGCGTCACAAATGCCGGACCCCCCAGTGTTATAGTTTTTCTGTTCTTTCAGCTTTCATAATGCAAAAATTTGACTTTATGGGATGTATGGCGTATTTTTGTACAGGAAATCAAATTTTTGCGTATAAAAGCTGAAAGCGTAGAATAATTATTACATTGGCGGGTCCGGCATTTGTGACGCATTTTTTTAATCAAAAGTGAAAATATTTCAAAAGAATTTTTTGCGTTCCGAAGCTGCAAGCTTCGTTGCTTCATGGTATGTACCCATTCACCCGACCGATGTCAACGATTTTTTCAACTTCCTCGGAAGAAGAACAGAATGGAATCGAACAGGATGATTGCCTTTGTTTTTTACATAATCTTAAGGTGATTAGTATAATTGTTTCACGAACTGGTTATCAGCGACTCATGTATGCGTAGATTTTCGTTATTTGTTTTTCAAAAAAAGTACTGTCCTAGAATGATAACTTTTAGAGGGAAAATTCAGTTTAAGTAAATATCCCGATGATGGTTGTTTAACAACCGAAACCTAGGTCGGTCAAAATATTAAAATAAATCAGGTGCAATTTAAAAAATAGAGCATTTATTTGTAACTCAACTTTAATTATAATTTAAAAATTGCACCGAGTTAAGCGCACTCCCAAAATGCGAAAAATATTCCATATAAACATAATTTCACTAGCATTTTACCTACGTTTTACCAGTCTAAGAACATGAAAACAAACCAACGTACGTACGTTCTTGTGAATGCTGTAAGAGAAGTGACGAGTCAAAATGTAGCCTACGTTATGTCTTCTACTTAGCCTAAGTTCGGGCAATTTGATCTTACTTTTTTTTAAACGTAGTCCTCACATTTTATATTCTTTGGATATAGTATACTATACAATACGACTACTGTTGCAACTGAAAGTTTGAAATTTAAAACTGATCTTTGTGTTCGGAAACTTATCTTATCAGCAAAAGCAATTCCATTTGATAGAAATAAAAAATCACTTCATTATTAAATCTACATTGAATCAATATGCTAAATCTGAGAAGTTCATGATTGTCTAAAAAATCGAATGAGGTTTGTTATCAAGAAACATATTCATATTGATTGTTCAGAAGAGTATCAGAAATGGCAGCGTCTAGTCATCAGTTTGAAGAAAATGAGCAGGCTGGTTATAAGTACAGGTTAGTTGATTTTTCTAGTCAAAACGATTTTCATAATATTAATAATCATATTTACAATTGACCCATTTAAATAAAAGGGAATAAGAAAATTGACAAAAACTACTAAGATTTAGCATGAAGATTGTTGAAAGATAGACACTCTGTGTAACTAGGCAACCTTCGATATGAGGGCAGCACCTTTATTTATTTGTATTCTAAATAAACGGTTTCTTCTCTCACCATAATTCCATATTCATTCTATTAATTTTTATGGTCAATTTTGTGATAAACGTGACGAAAGACGTATTAAGTCGTATTAAGACGTATTAAGTAAAGTCTCTTTCAAACGAATAAATTTTTATACGATTATATTCGTAAAAAATTAAGCGGAAGATGGAGCTTTTTCGAACCCTATACCAAGTAACTGGAGATCGCTTAGATAATACATAAAACATCTCGTCGAGATGTGGCGACAGTGGTACCGTTTACATAATGTAGGAGCTATTATAAGGTTGTAAAACCTGAAGCATTAATCTATGCTTACTGTTTTGAGTCTTGAGCCGACAAGAGGTTAATCAAATCCTTAGCCTCAGGAATGTCACTCCTCCTAAAATTCCTAAAATGATCCAGATTCCTCCTAAAACCTCCTATAGCTTACTTTACTTTTACTTTTTCGACGCTGCAACCACTTATGGGCCTTGGCCTGCTCGAGGATTCTGATCCAACGCTGCCTATCCGGTGCCGTGTTTTGCCAATTCCTTACTCCAAGCGTCCGAAGATCTTGTTCGACACCATCAATCCATCTAATTTTTGGTTGAATAACTCCTCTTCGTCCTTCTGGATCGTAACGGACTAATTTTGAGAGGGGCTCTGTTTTCATCCATGGGTGCTGAATGCCCGCCCACCAAAACCTGTGGACTTTCACCATCGTCAATATACCCTGCTCGCCAAAATCACGTTCCAATTAAAAGTAGGGATTGCGAACCGATTAATCGTTGAAGAATCTCGGTTACGGCTATTTCGGAGCATAGAAACCAATTAACCAAATTCAACACTGAATTCATTTCTTGAAATTACTGTTGTGTTTTCGGCAGAGAAATGAGTCACTGTAGTGAAGATACTTTGTGTAAAGATTAAAAACGAAATGTCGCTTAAGACAGGGTCACTAAAAACGCAGTGTTTAGCTTGCCATAATTTCATAACTGCTTTCCACGTTTACGAAATACAAAAATTTGGAAGACTCACTGAAGATGTTACGGTCCTATGTAATCGACGCAATAAAAATATCTTGTTAAGTTTCTGTTAAGGCAGCTATGAAAAAATATCTCAAACCAAATCGGAGTTGAAATTCGATGTTTTTCTGTTCCTCTTCACTCTCTCAGATGGCATTCTCAGCCAGTGCATGAGCCAACAAATTTCTTAATCGCAATCTTAATCTGAATTCTTGTAATAGCAAACAGTAAAGCGCCGAAAAGGCAGGTCGGAATTGGAAAAAAATAAACCTACGGGAACAGGTCAGGTTCAGGTTTTTTTAAATTTGATCTGACAGGACTTCACCTGAGCTGCCTCGGTCGACGTGGCCTGAGTGAAATGTAAATCGTTTTTTAGAGAAAATAGTGTGTGAAAAAAGACACAATGTGACAGAGGGAGGTCTATAGGACCGAAAAAGAGCTGAAATCAATGGACGCTCCTTAAACGGAGGTCAAGATAGGCGTCTGTGAGGATAGGGCTAACAACGAAATAATCATTTAACGTGAATACAAGCGAAAACAAAAGTTATAATTTCGGGTGCAAAGAGTTAAATTGAAAATTAAACATTTCATCTATGAAGGTTGCGCAACGCTCATACTAGTGCATCAAGCAAATAGTTTTAGTCATAATCGTATTTGTGTGACGCGACTTGAGGTTCAGTGATAACATGCTGGTCATAGCGTCGATTTTTTGTATATTCGTACTTACGAAGTTACAGAATTTTGTCAAAGAGGACTTGAAATGGCGCTACGTAGTATAATACAAGAAATGGTGTACTCTTCAAAAAAAAAAAAAAAATAACCGAAAACCCGGTTAATAATTGGTTGGTTAACCGGATTTTATTTTCAGTCAAAATTGCCCGGTTAACCGTTTTTTGGTTCGATTATAACCTCTAATTCAAATTTATATCGCCGTCTCCGCCGATGCCACCTCTCCCCCTCTCGCATCGCTCCAAATATGGTGCGGAGCACCTTGCGCTCAAACGTTAGGAGCAACTGCTCATCACTTTTCTTCATCGCCCAGTATTCGCATCGGTAGATCAATGCTGACGAATAAGTGTTTTGTTAATATGGCACATCGTTTTCTTCGATATTAACTTTGATCGTACATGTTTGATTAGACCATATAATAATAGCATCTGCTTGTCGCCATATGATACGTCTGTGTATCTCAGGTGTATTGTCACCATCTGACCGTATCAGCGCTCCAAGATAAATGAACTAATCTACTGCCTCGAGATTGAGCTCTCCAATTTTGTCTCCCTGTTGTTTGGCTACCGGATTTGGCTCGTTTTTCATGTACTTGGCTTCAAATTCGTTTATTAGCTTGGATTTTCAGATTTGTGAAAGTGTCAACTGCTGCTGCATGTTCCCTAAAACACTGAAACACGGCTTCTCTAAAATTTTATTTTTTACAACTTTGCCTTTGGAAGCAACTTTCTAACTTTCATAATTCTAGAAGTGATTAAACCGAGGATTGGGCCTTTTCTTCCCTAAAACCCTGAAACGCGTATTCTCTAAAATTTTATTCTATCCAACTTTGCCTCTGACAGCAAATCTCCATATTGTATAGTTGAGCAAATACAGACGAAAAACGATCTGCTTTCGTATATGGTAAAGAAACTCAATTTGGCCCATTCCATTGGCACCAGTGCCCAGACCGCTGACTTGACTTCCACCATAAAAAATGTACCCAATTTGAGACCAAATGCTTTCATTTGACACAAAAATGATCAATTTCCGAGCAACAGTTTTTCGTCTATATTTGCTTAACTAAGCAATATGGAGATTTACTGTCAAAGGCAAAGTCGTAGATAACAAAGTTTTAGAGAACACTTGTTTCAAGGTTTTGCCCAATTCTGAAATATGACCCTTTCCAGAATTGTGAGGGATAACTCATATCTCTAAAAACTATGGCAGTTAGATAGTTGCTTCCAAAGGCAAAGTTGCAGAGAATAAAATTTTAGAAAACATTGTTTCAGTGTTCACTTCCACAGTTGTCGTACTTCGGGAGGGTTTTTGACAATTTGGTACAACATCGGTACAACTCCCTTTTGTAGTGAAGAGTACATAACATACTTACGTTGATGTTTCGTTAGCTTGCTTTCTCTATAGCTTGAAGAGTGTGCGTAACTCGCTAAAATTTGGTACACGTTGTTTTGTTGTTTGTGTGAAACTATGTAATTTATTTATTTATTTATACGGAATCCATTGATTTTTCATGGGTAAGTACATCACTCTTGTCGAGCGGTGCAAGCAATTAATTTTTTCTGAGGAATAAGTGGAATAGGAAGCTGTCGATGATTACCAGCAGAGCTATGTTTTTTCGTTTCTGAATATAAGGCAACATGCAACAATGATTTTTAGTATATTGACCAAAAATGTTGACCAATGTTCGTGTACATACTTCATGTCTGAAACCCCCTCCCCCCTAAATTCCTTAGGCAACCGCACGCTTTTGCAAGACCTTCTCTCCCCCCTCGTGCGTACTTAATATGTGGACAGCCCCTTTTTTGATGAGGGTTATAACAGCAGTCATAGTCACTCTTTTTCCTTGTCGTCTAGAAAATGTTAAGACCATAAAATGAAATATAATCATCATCATCATATTTGTTCAATTTACTTTCTTTTCATTTGACTGTGAACGACCTAATGAAAATTAGTGTTGTTGTAGCAACACGAAAATGTTTCTTCATTCAGGTCCCTAGAATCAACAAATTACGGAATTGAATACGAGGTGGTGTCGCCAGGTCGTTTATCCTGTCCGATCCGAGGCTGTGTTGTTGAGTTCATAACCGGTATCCATTTTTTACGATGCTTGGAGGTTATCCAAACGCCCAACCTACTTCCGTTTCCCCGATGACTCGTAATGGAATCATCAGGCAGCACTCTTAAGTTTAGCACAAAACTCCGAAGATAATCGAGGTCCCGGGTACTACTACGTGGACGTAAAAAGAGCACTTGATAGTTTGTTAGTTGCACGCCTGGCCCATGACCTGGACTGCCACACTCCGCTCATATGTAATCAAGCGCTACCCTATCTAACTACCCAATCCTCAGCTTTATGGAGAGCCGGACATAGTCAGAAACACTAAAATAAACCGTCTGCGTTGGCTCGGTCATGTACAACGAATGGAAGATAGAGGTGTGCGCCGGTCAATTTTAACCGGCGCGGCGGCTGGCGATGGAAAAACTTTTTGGTATCGGCGGCTGGCGGAGAGGTTAAAACGACCGGCGGCTGGCGGCGCGCCGCGGCTGAAGAAAATTTTTTAAAGGGCAAAATTTCAAACAAAAGTATATTCTTCTAATACATAAAATAAAGTTCACAAAGTTGTATTCAAGTAACTACATATATCGATGAATTTTAATCTTTAAATTTAAAGTTTTCAAAAGCAATTTTCTGACAAAGTTCATAATTATTATGGATAAATAACATTTTATCCAGATTGCTCGGCAAAATATTCGGTTTACGAGAGTTCGCGATTAATCCGCTGATAGAAAAATTCCTCTCACTGGGAGTACTTGTCATAGGCATCGGTAAAATTTTTCTTGCTAGGTTTCCGAGTACTGGCATTTGTGGAGAATAAATTTTCCAAAACATACGAATAGAAGTAATCTTCACATTTGGACCTAGCGATAGTAAGAAATGAATTTCTCTAGCAATCTCTGTGTCTCTCGACATTGATTGGCGGACTGACGAGAGAGTCGAATGTTTCTCTACTAAATCTTTAATAAATTGTTCATTTTTTTGAAGAGAATTTGGTTCTGAAACCGTTTGAGGGTTATTTGAAGGATAACAATCATCGGCCCACTTTTTTAACAAATCGAGCGCGTTTGTATGATTTTCTTCCAAAAATTCTTTAACCTCAAGTAGATTTTGAAATCTAGGATCGAGCAAAGAAGCGACAATTATTCTCTCAGTGATTGGAAGTCTGTATTTGAGTTTTTTCCGCATATTTCTTTTTAAATCAACGATTTCCGAACGATCTTTGTCGTCCTTTTCTAAAACAGATGATAATTCGCAACGAAAGACACAGGCGATGTTAATGGTGCTGTATTTCTCACCGGAAAGAATTTCTGTTATTTTTTTAAATTGCTGGAAGAATACGCAAAGGTCGGTGATCAATTCAAATTGTACAAAAATATTACTGACTATGAAGTATAACTAAATTTTTTATTTTTTTTATCTGCGGCAGATTTTTTAATACAGAAATTGTGCAGCCGATACAGCCGATTGAGCCGAATCGGCGCAGGGGTATCGGCGGCTTGAGTTTGGCTGAAGCATATTTCGGCTGGCGTGGCTGGCTCAGCTGCGCCAGCCGGCTAATGGAAGATCATCATATTTCGAAAAAAATCCTTAAAACCAGACCGGAGAGCAAGAGAGGTGCAGGACGTCCAAAATCCAGATGTTATGATGCCGACTTAAAAACTGTGGGAGTATCCAGCTGAGATGTTAGCTGGGGATAGGCCCGGTTGGAGAAGATCAAGACTCTTAATGGGTTGTAGTGCCGGTTAAGTAAGTAGCGTTATCGAGTATACACCGTTAAGAATCTTGCAAGCATATTGGATGGTGAATACGCAAAGGTTCTGTTTCGACTCTGGAAGGTTAGACCTTTTGTTCTAAAGGTTACACGTGATCGAATGAATCGTTTAACGAACACAGCTAATTAAAGAAAAAAGTTTCATATCATCGAATTCATGACGGAGGTAGATATTGTGTTGCAAACCCCCAAAATGGTGAAGAAACTAAAATTTTTGAATTTATTACGAGAGTTTTTCTAAAACAAAAAAATTGATAGACTTTCCAACATCCCAATTTGCCCTCAAATAGAAATGTCGTAGTCGATATTTGCAACTACAATTTATTATTATCAAACTTTCAGAACCTCGTTGCCAATGCCAATGCCCTCAAAAAATGACTCTAATATTTGGTCAGTTTTGAAGAACTGTATTGGTCCAGACATAACTAAAATTACAACGCCGGTTATATTAAGCGAACCGTTAAGCTTTCTACAACGGATTACAGAGTACATGGAGTACGCGGAACTATTGAAAATCGCATCTGAACAAGAAGAACCTGTTGATCGAATGAAGTATATTGCAGGTTATAGCCTTTGCAGTAGGAGAATGTAGATTTTATTTTCTGTATTTTGTATAGGATTCGCTGTGTCAGCATTGTCTTCGAATTGGGGACGCATCGGTAATCCATTTAACGCATTATTAGGTGAGACATTTGAATTGGACAGACCTGATTTCAAGATTTTGTGTGAACAGGTAAGAAACTAAAAATGAACAATTTTCTCACATGGAAACGTTGTTCACAAGACGCGGGAATTATTTAAAGTTTTTTCATTTTCCCATACGGGCAATATCAGTTTGTTGCATGAATCACGACTTTAAAAAAATGAACCCACGGTGGCCATTAAAGAAAATTATTTTCATAGACTGACTATATACAGCAAACTATTAATTTTTTCCCTCTTTTTCTGACTTGGTTTTTCGTATCATGCCCGAAGCGGCAGCGTCAAATTGATTCGGGTTCAGGTCGGTTTTTCTCGACTTTCTCTAATTTGAAGCCGGAAAAATAAAAGTATAAAGGTTTTTTTTTTGTAAAGTTTTTTATTAAAACTGGTCATGAGATGACCAACCATTAATTTACATCTGAGTTTGTTTTGTTTTTAGGATTTCACAAAGTATCCATTGATAGACTTTGCACTTTGTCTGTGTTGCATGGGATTGAGTAGAGTTGTTATATTGCAACTATTCCTGTCTGTGGACGAGTTCATGTGGCTTGGTGCGTTTGAGTCGTCTTATGTTCTGTTCGTGGTCCAATAAGCGAAGGGCCTCAGGATTTTCATGTTGAATGAGTCTATTTTCATGCTTTGTTGCGATCGTCTTGATGACCTCGGAGACCATAGGAACTTTAAGGTCGCGATGGATGTCCTTGTTTCTGATGTACCAGGGGGCGTTAACGATGGTTCGTAAAGCTTTATTTTGAAACGTTTGGATTGTCTTGATGTGACATTCGCTCGCACATCCCCACAATTGGATGCCGTACATCCAGATTGGTTTTAGGATTTGATTGTAGATGAGCAATTTGTTGTGGATTGAAGTTCTCGATTTTCGGTTCAGTATCCAATACGTTTCTCGAAATCGGATGTTTAGTTCGGTTATTTTGGTTTTGATATACTCTAGCCATTTCACTTTAGCATCGATGTTCATTCCAAGGTATTTCGCCGAATTTTTGTGTGGAACGAGGTTTCCATTCATCCTTAGTCTCTTGGGGTGCGGTATTTTTTTGTTTGTGAAATTGACGTGAACTGCTGAAGTGCCGTTGATTGAGCATCCGTTTTGGCTGTGGCTGCATTAGCTGTGTCATCTGCGAAGGTAGCTGTCATAACATTTGTTGTTTGAGGTAGGTCGCTGGTGAATAGAAGATACAGGATTGGTCCCAAAACACTTCCTTGAGGAACTCCAGCCTTTATATCCTTGTATTCTGAGTAATCAGCACTATGGTTGACACGGAACATTCTGCCTGTTATATACGATGTGAGTAGGTTCACGTATTGTATTGGCAGGAATTGATCAAGTTTGTGTAGTAATCCTTCATGCCACACTTTATCGAAAGCTTGCGATACGTCTAGGAATATGATAGAGCAGACTTCTTCTCCTTCTAACGCTTTTTCAATGATGTCGATGAGTCGATGCACTTGTTCTATTGTTGAGTGTCTCTGTCTGAATCCAAACTGATGATTCGGTAGCAGGTTCTTTTCTTCTATGATTGGTTTTAGTCTTTTCAAGAAAAGTTTTTCAAAAAGTTTTGACATGATAGGAAGCAGAGAGATTGGTCTATAGGAGTCCGTTTTTGTTGCCTTTTTCCCTGGTTTCAAAATCATGATCATCTCGGCTACTTTCCAGTAGGCGGGAACTTGCATAAGTCTGAATGTAGCGTTGATCAGAAGCAGAAGCATCTGTAATCCTTTTGTGGGTAATTCCTTGAGAACCATTCCAGTGATGAGGTCGTATCCTGGAGATTTCTTTGGGTTCAAGTTATGCTTTAGTTCACGTTTGAGTTCCTTAAGTGTCACTTTTTTGATGTTTTTATTCCAATTGTTTGTCACGTGCGGAAGTACGTCGCCAGTAGTGTCATCTGCTTGATTTGGCAAGAAGATATTTCCTAGGTGTTGAGCGAAGGTGTCAGCTTTCTCCTGGTCAGTTTTGGCATAATCATTGTCCTCCTTCAGTAGGGGAGGTTGATGATTGATTTTTCTTCTCAATATTTTGGTTGTTCTCCAAAGCGAGTAGTTTGTCGATTTTTCAGCTGAGAGATTTTCTAGAAATTTATTTGCTGAGTTTTTCTTCAGTTGTTGTATAAGTCTTTTTATCCTTTGAGATTCGTTGTTTAGTTTAGTTTTGATTCTGGGGTCTCTAGTTGATTGCCAGTCTCTTCTCAATTTCCGTTTATTTTTGACTATATTTCTGATCTCAGTCGGGTAGTTAAAACCGGGGATTTTATGAGTTACAGTTCTGGTATTGCTCCAGACCGCATTTTGTATTTGAGAGGTGAAGTAGGCTACCGCCTCATCTAATGAATCTTTGGTGGATAAGTCAATGTTTAAATCAATTTCATTGTCAATTTGGATTTTAAATCCTCCCCAGTCTGTGGTCTTATTACTCAATGAGGGTTTCATGGGTTTCTTGATGTTTGTTTCACTAATTGTCATGATGATAGACGAGTGGTCAGAGTCCAGATCGTAATTGTCTTCTATGTCAATGAAGTTGGCTGCCAATTTTTTGGTGATGAAAAAGTCCAATACGTCTGGTATTTTCTTTCTATCTGTAGGCCAGTATGTGGGTCGGCCAGAAGAATGCACTTCACATCCTGTTTTCACTATTGCATTCTTTAACTCTTTACCTTTGGTGTTGTCTAGTCTGGAGCCCCAGTGTTGGTGTTTCGCATTAAAGTCCCCGCCTAGGATGAATCTGTCACCCATGTGGGAAAGCATAATCTGATAGTCAATTTCTTTTAAATTGTGTTTTGGAGGTAAATACACTGCACCAACTTTTAAGTTTTTCTTAGTTGTATAAATGTTCAACACAGTCAGCTGCATTTTGTCAAGTTGTATATGAACGTCTTCGTTATATTTCAAATTGTTTTTTATCAGCACAGCACTACCACCACTAGCCTTATTTTCTGGATGATAGGTATGATGTACATTGTATCCGTTTATTTTTATGTGGCACTGTTTGGTCAAATGAGTTTCAGAAATGAAACAGATGTCGATTTTATTTTCTTTTAGATAGATATTTAATTCGTCTTTTCTATTCAGAATACGTAGATCTTTACTATCCATTTTTATTGGTTTTATTGTTATTATGTTTCGGAGTTTTATTTTCAATTGAATTTAGTCTGTTTGTTATTAGTTTATTAGAGTCTAAAAGAGCGTCGAATTTTTGCATCATATTATTCATAAGCGCAAACATATCATTCACGTTTATGTTCTGTTTGCTATTACTCTGATTTTGTTTACCAGCACTGTTTTTCACTGCTTGGGAGAAGGTTAAGTTTTGTGTTACTTCTGTGTTCGATAATTTTTGTTGCGGCGCAGTTTTAGCGGGCACATTAGTCGTAGATGATTTTTTGTTAATTAGTTCATCTCGTTTTTTCTGTATTTCAAGGAAAACTTCACATCCTCTAAAGTTTGCTGGGTGATTTCCACCACAATTTACGCATTTAGGATTAACATTTAATGGCTTCTGACAGAGGTTTGTCACATGATTTTCACCACACTTAACACATTTTGCTTGTTTGTTGCAGTAAGCACTGGTGTGGTTATATCCCTGGCATTTTTTACACTGAGGAATTTGGTTGTTTCTTCTCAACGCTTCGATCGTAATTTTTGTGTTACATATAAAGCGTATGTCAAACACTTTTTTCGTCATTGTATCATTACTGAATGACAGCATAAATAGAGGGAGACGTGTGTAATTAGGTTTGCCATCAGTATAAACGATTTTATTGTATAAAGTATAAAGGTAAAAAAATATTTCAATTTCGGGTTTTGGGAAAACATACTGCTAGTAGTCAAAGTGGAGCCATCTTGAATTGGCACTGTCAAATATCTACTCTCTTCTGAATTACAATACAATCTTCGAAGAAAATTTTTTAACCTAAATATTATTGGACCCGTACGAAGTGCAAAGTTCCAATATACGTTTACTAGAAGACATAACCGCACATTTAACATGGTTTAGGCTCATGTTGTTGGATTCACACCACCGCTCCACTAGTCAAGGACATCTTGTAGAAGTAAGCAGTCACTCTGGTTGATGATCGGACGTAAGATTTTGAGGTCGTCAGCGAAGCCAAGTCCGGAACCTTCAGAAAGAGATGAAACAAATCGTTCATGAAGATTATGAATAGCAGTGGGCCGAGTATTGATCTTTGAGGTACGCCGGATGTTGGAAAAATCTTGTTGGAGGTTGTACGACCAAGCACTACGAGCTGAAAGCGATTACTAATATAAGATGCAAACCATTCCACTAGATTCGAATTGATTCCAAAGCCGTAAAATTTACTAATTAGATGCCTATGACCGACTTTGTCAAAAGCTTTCGCGAAGTTGGTATATGCTGAGTCTACTTGGCCACCATCCACTATTGAGTTGGCTATAAACGATAGGTATTTCATGAGTTTAGTTTGCGGAGACCTTTTTGCGAAGAATTCATGTTGAGAGTGATGGATTTTATCTTTAATTTGTTCAAACAGCCTGTTAAAACTAACCTTTCAAAAATCTTCGATACCGCACACAAAATACTAATAGGTCTATAATTTGCGACGTTAGCTTTATCACCGTCCTTGAAAATTGCTGAGATGAAACTCACCTTCCACTTGGATGGGAATTTTTTCTCAGCCAAGGATTTGTTGAATAGTATGCTGAGTAAACCCAAGGAAATTGACAAATTTTTAAAAAAACATCATAGAAATACTGTCTGAGCTGCTCACTTTATGCATGTTCTTTATGCTCTTTATCGCATCCTAAACTTGACTTTCCGAAAAAGAAAACTCCTGGAGCCTGTGCTCACTAGACATGGACTGAAATGGGTCGTAAACAGGTGCTTGCGTCTGTAAGTTTACAGACGGATTTACGATCATTAGCTACTTCATTTTCAAGTTTCATCTCATTCGGTAATGAGTTGGTCTTTCGCAATGACTTCGTAAACGCAAAAAACATTTCGTGTTAGTTTTGATCTTGTCTTTAAAACACTGAGCTATACGCAGTTTGACTTCCTTACGCAGACGACGATATTCAGCTTCAGCTTTATCAATTTAGTTGTTGAAGTAGCCTTCTTCAATTCTCTTAGTCCTTTTTTAATCCTAGCTTTCTTATTTATTAGAGAGATCAGCTGGTGCAAGAAGTAGTTTGGATATTCTCTAACTGAACTGAGCACTTACATTCTGGAATGGAATTTATATAGGGAAGTAAAATGGCATAAAATCTCTCCATAACAAGGTCAACCTCTAATCCATCGAACTCAGCAACCCAGTCAATTTTTGATAGTTCTTCATTCAGCTCCACATAATCCGCCCGATAAATATTCATCCTTGCTGGGCGTTCTTCAAAAAAAAATTACGGGGGATAAAGACAAAGACACCTCTAGTGCAGGATAATGTACATACATCTTCCACAACTATTGGTAAGGGAAGAGCGAATCATCATTTTTTTTCAGATGGCGGTCAATTCTTATGCAACGTGCTTCGCTATTTTGTTTAAAAAAACTTCATTGCATTTTGTTATTACCCTCCAGTCATTTAAATATTATTTTTTCGTTTTGTTATTCAGTATGTTAAGGTACGGCAGTGTGCTTTCAGTTCATAAGTTATAAGTTAATAATAATAATGTTGTTACATCCGTGAATCTTAACCGAAGCGACCTAACGTATTTTTGAACTCCTTGAACAATCAGTAAAAACATGATACGCAACCAATGTGGATAGTAAAATGGTTTAGATAATGTGGATTTATAAAACGAGAAAATACCAATAAGCGGGATATTCTTATTGTGCACCGCTGTAATGAAAATAAAATCCGAGTCCAAGTCCGATCCCCACCCTAAGATTTGTCACAGCATCGGTTTTGTACCCGAATAATCGTATTTTGTTAGTAAGCATGTGACAACACCACTACGCTGTTGCAGAAACAACTGAGTTATAACAACGGAGTTTAAGAGAGAACATTTCGTTGATAAACAGAGCCGTAAGCAGTGAAAATAATAAAAAATAAACATAACCAAAGACCCTTACGTATCAGAATAGATGTGGCAAAGTGACTCAAACGTACCCAAATATACAAATAAGCAAACAATCCAACGTTTTCTGTTCTTTTATAACTGTTAGAATTTCAAAGATCCATAGAAATTACCCTACCGAAGTACGTCTCAGACCATTCAAATCTAGAAAAGCTTATATCCAAGGACTAAGTCATTTTTCCCTAAACACCTGAAACACGTGTTATCTAAAATTTCATTCTCTACAACTTTGCCTTTGGAAGCAACTTTCTACCTCTCATAGTTCTTGAGATTCGGGTCATTCTGCCCAATAATGGAAGTGGCCATATACTAGGATTGGGCCATATTTCACCAAAACCCTGAAACATATGTTCGCTTAAATTTAATTTTCTGCAACTTCGCCTTTGAAATCAACTTTTCATCTCTCATAGTTCTGGAGATTCGGGTCATCCTGCCCAATTATAGAAGTGGCCATATACCAGGATTGGGCCATATTTCCACAAAACTCTGAAACACGTGTGAGCTTATATTTAATTCTCTACAATTTCGCTTTGGAACCAACTTTCTAACTCTCCTAGTTCTGGAGATCTGGGTCTATGGAAGTGGCCATATAACAGGATTGGACCATATTTCCCCGAAACCCTGAAACACATGTTCGCTTAAATTTAATTTTCTACAACTTCGCCTTGGGAACTAACTTTCTAACTCTCACAGTTCTGGAGATCCGGGTCATCCTGCCCAATTATGGAAGTGGCAATATACCAGGATTGGACCATATTTCACCAAAACCCTGAAACAAGTGTTCGCTTAAATATAATTCTTAACAACTTTGCCTTTGGAACTAACTTTCTAACTCTCACAGTTCTAGAAATCCGGGTCATCCTGCCCAATTATGGAAGCGGCCATATACCAGGATTGGGCCATATTTCACCAAAACCCTGAAACACGTTTTCGCTTAAATTTAATTCTCTATAACTTCGCCTTTGGAACCAACTTTCTAACTCGTAGTTCTGGAGATCTGGGTCATCCTGCCCAATTATGGAAGTGGCCATATACCAGGATTGGGCCATATTTCACCAAAACCCTAAAACACGTGTTCGCTTAAATTTAATTCTCTACAGCTTTGCCTTTGACAGTAAATCTCCATATTTCATAGTTAAGGAAATACAGACGAAAAACTGTTTCTATCGGTTGAGCCGTTTGGAAAAAAAGTGGAGACGGACAGACAGACGGAAATTTTTTTTATTGCTGATTCGTCATCTCTAGACGATAATAGATGCATCCTCCCCCCCTCACACCTCGATCTACCCCATGTTACAATAAAATTGTTTGTAGTAAACGTATAGGACCTTTGTACTTCGTACGGGTCCAAAAAGCGTGGTTAAGGGGCGAAAAAGTCAAATATTCTCTTGTGGAGTTTAAGGGGCAGAGCCCGATGCACGTTCGGCCACCTGCAGGGTGCAAGCAAGCCGGCCGCAGGCGTAAAATATACGAAGTGGGCCGATAGCCACCCGGGAGATCAATTGTGATTAATATAACTTGTGGTGACACAGATCAATCATAGTACACATGAATATTTAATCATTTTATTATTAATCATAGCAATCTGTGAAATCTGAAAACGTATAAATACGGTTGTAATTTCGTTAATAGAATTAGATTTGTTTCAACCTCGAAAGAGGTAACATCTCTCTTTTAATATGTAGAACTTAGTTTCTCCATACACCATTGGCCTTCAGGAGCTGATTACGACTTCAAATTGCTTAAGATATGCCTTCTTTTTACAAAATCCGTCAAGGTATAAAATACTACTTTCGTGTGCAGAATCTGATCTAGTTTTTTTTAATTTCTGACCAAGGGTTTCATTTTCAATGTTTCAAAATATAAAAAGTAAATAATTCCCTGCATCTAGAATATCCCACCATCATCAGTGCTATCATCAATAAATTAATGCAATTATTCATCATTTCAGGTATCTCATAATCCACCCGTGTCAGCATTCCACGCTGAGTCACCCAGTTTTAAGTTCCATGGCTCCATTCATGCTAAGAAAAAGTTTTGGGGTAAAAGTGTTAAAGTAAAGCCAAAGGGTTCGGTAAAAGTAGAACTTTCTAAGTAATTTTTTAAACTGCTAAGTAATCGGTCGAATTTGGTGCTAACTTTGATTTCTGCAAGTAGATGGAACGAACTCTACACATGGACGAATGTAAAATGCTTTGTTCATAACATTATTGTTGGAAAACTTTGGGTGGAACAGTATGGTACAATGGAAATTGTGAATAACGTCAATGGCTTAAGGACTGTGTTGACGTTCAAGCCAGCTGGAAATTCATTCAAAGATTTGCATAGAGTCGAAGGATTCATAATGGATAAAAAGTATTTGTGGGATTTTTTTGAAAACCCGTCTTCCGAAATCGGACGCATCTTAGGGCGCATATTTTTATATGTGCCTAGATAGGTAATAATCTCTAGAAGCTAAAAATATTTTTTAAAAAATTCATTGATGCTTGTGTGGCTAGCGGGAGCCCTTCGAAAATCTAAAACATTCATACAAAAATTTCTCTGGGTACACGAATCGTACATGGTCGTGTGAGGTGTCATTGGACGTAATTTCAGGCCTAATAGGGTCTTGTTGGTTCTTTATGTCATCTACACTGAGATATCGGTCTGCGAAAACAATCGAAGAAGTTATTTACACGTAACAATGAAATTTTAACGGCTCTGTAACCTCAGCTAAACAACTAAATAGTACACAATATTTCTCCCCTTGATGTACTCGACCTCCGTTGAGCAAAAATTCAATTTCACCGGTTCTGGTAGAATTCTACAAAGTGACAGAATAAGTTTCGGTTGGTATCGTTTAATGGGTAGAGAAGAGTCCATTGTGCAACGTTCTTTTGTTCGCTCTAATAGAATAATAACGGTAATATAGTATTCTGCATAAAGTTCATGCACTGACTTGAGGTAAATTAAATTAAAAATGGTGTGGAAAATATGTGTCAATCCATTCGATTTTCATGGGAAGCACTTCTACAACACTCGTGCAATAAGTGCCGATTTCAAAATTAAATGCGCTGCTGTGTTGGCAAATGCCCAATTACAACTATCGGTGGGGGAGTATTTGTGTGGCAAATGTTACGGTGCAATGAGAAACCAATTTCAACTGCTGAATACTAATCAAACAATTTCGCGAATAAATATGAATGTTGAATGTTGATGTTACTGATGCTCATGCCAATGAAACACCTTTCCGAGAAATTATGGATGTTGATGTGTTGGGAGTTCCACATGATGAGTTTTTAGATTTGCCAAACTGTCGTCGTTCTACTCGTTCAAGTAGATTAAGAACTCAGATGTCTAAAGCTTCGATTTCAGTTGAAGATGCTCAGCACGCTTTCGATACAATTTTGAAGGTCCTCAATATTCCTCACATGGAAAATGGTATGACTAACACCCAGAAAACGCGGTTTTTAAGGAAAAGTCTTCCATCATTTTTGAAAAAATAAAGGAAATCATGGATTGCTTTTGTCCCCACAGTCAAGCAGTGGAATTACATTCAGAGATTGTTCAGATTGTGCGGACCTAACTAACGAGATACAGAAAAAGTATCCGATACTTGGAAAAAAACAAAAATTTCAATTTGCTACCTGGATTGCCGCTAAGTCAATGAAATGACGTATTTGCTGAATATAAGTAAAGAAACAGGGAGAAAAATAAGTAAGGTGAGAAATAACGACGGTGAATTCAGTTACAACGATCTGAAGAAGCGTGCAAAATATCAGTCAAAGTGAAAGAAATGTACTTGTCGCCGTTATACAGTAAAATTTTACCAGGCCGATGGGACACGGTCTTTTCTGATAAAGACGTCGAAGAAAACAAACAACGTGTAGCAAGACAACTAATGTTAGTCACTCTCACCGAACTTCATTCAGAATTCGTCCAGCAGTATCCTGAATATAGCATATCACTCACTGAATTTTCGAAAAATCGACCTCGTCAGTGCCGTTTGGTTTGGAACAGAGGTAAACATATAAACTGTACGTGCATTATCCATGAAAACTTTAAACTTCTATTGGAAGGTGCAGTCTCTTCACAATTGTTGGTTGGGCCTTTGTGGCAAGTGTCCGAAAGAAGAAAAGGTTGAATTTTTATGTGAAGGTATAGATGACGACAATATTTCTTTCTACCAATGAATTTCGACAGATAGAACCGACCTGTTGCTGTTGACGAAAATGCCACCGATTTTCGCGATCGAATACGGCGATATATTTCAATAATAGTAATGCACTGTCACATCAACCGAAAACAAAATGAATTTCTTAAAACCTAAAGACACAACTTGTTAAAAACAATTCAATAATTTAGCAAATGTCGATTTTGGCCAAAATTATTCCTTCCTTATTCAAGATGCTATGCAAAGCTACCATTGGTCTCCACCGCAGCCAACCACTTTCGCTCTTCAATATTATTGTCCGGATACACAAGCTGTAAATGACATCGCATTCGTTGTTCTTTCTGATTGTTTGAAACACGATGCCGCGACATTTTATTTCTTCCATCATGAAGCCATGGCGGAGATGAAGAAAGTAGTGGTGGATCTGGAGAAAGTGTACATAGTCTCTGTTGGGAGTGCAGCACAATATAAAGGCTGTAATATAGCTTCTGCAACCTTTTGTACCATGAGAAAAACTACGGCGTAAAATGTGAGCATCATTTCCACCTTACAGCACATGGCAAATCCGCTTGCGATGCAGCCTCCGGAATTTGCACGACAAGCTAGCAAACGTGGAGAGAAGATCACTACTCTATTACAATTTCATGAATTTTGCCAGAGAATGCTTACACAAGAAAAATTGAAATTTCGAAAGAACGAATCGGATTTAATAATGGCAGAGAAGAACCTCAATGAAAGGTATGCTAAAGCTATGCCAATTCCAGGCAGTCGCTCCGCTCATGCATTTCTACCTTCAGCTGAATGGCCAAAATTAAACGTAAAACAATATTCATCAGCAGAAAAAGGTACTGAGGTTTCAATTTTGGAAACAGAGGATCGTCCTGAGCAAATTCGACCTTTAGAAGAGGAGTTTGTTGCTTTTATTTTCCAAAACGCTATGCGAGTGGGACGTGTCGTTAAAACAGACACAGAATCTGGCGACGTTAAAATTATTCGTTTAATTAACGCTGCAGTGAAGGCTGAGAACAGATTCAAAGCCAAAGATTTTTCGGTAGAATTTTGGATTAGTAATTCCGCATTGCTGTGCATTGTTAACCTACCCATTCATACTACAAAGTCAGGACGTCAGTACAAATTACATGACGAAGACTTCGCGAAATCTCATCAATTGTTTGTACGGCTGTAGTCATGAATAATTAAAATATAAGACATCAATTTTCAAATTCCATTTTGTTTTAAATGTCCGTATTATTTCGAAACACTACTGATGCAACTATCAATTTTATTTATTTATTTTTTCCAATGACTAAAAAACACACAAAAAAAGCAAAAAATACACAAAACCTTCACGTTCACCACAATTTGCACTAAGTTTAAAAGTAAGAATAAAAATAAAATAAAACTGATTAATGGGAACTCTTTCGAAAAAGAATTGAAAATGAATTAAATTCGTATCACAGGTCAATAACTAGATCTTGCAGCCAGTTAACTGCATCATCGGTTTCCTGGTGAATTTCTGAAAGTGTTCCACTGAATTTATGAATCATACAAGTACTCACGATGTGGTCGATTGTCTGTATCTGACCGCATTGGCAAAGTTGGGAATCGATTATTTTCCATTTGTGTAGTAGCGAAGCACAACAACCCTGGCCAGTACGTATGCGTTAAGTCTTCTCCAAGTACGTCGTGGAAGATTCATTCCTTCGACTTCCTCGGTGGGATCATGAATTAGATATTTGTTGTGGACAGCACTATTTTGCCACCAGGCTTTCCATCGGTCCTTTATCTCGTCCGCGTTTTCGGCATTTCTGTAGAAGCATTAAAATGGTTTGCGGGACCGCAGTCTTAGAGGTACTGGCGCCGTTACGATATCCTTGTGAATCGGTAGCTCGGCGTTAGTAGCAATTTTTTGGCACTCTTTGATAGCGGCTTCCTCTCTCGTTATATGGCGGAGGGGGACGATGTTGCTGAGCACATTTAGCCATTCCAATTGTGTTGGTTGGACCGCACCGCATACAATTATCAATGCGGAGTTGATTTGTGCGTCAACTTTTTTTACATGGCAGCAGTTCGTCCATACAGGCGCACAATAATTGGCCACTGACATTACCATTGCATGCGTTGTTATCTGTAGCGTTTTACCAGAACAGCCCCAGTTCGATCCGGCAAGCTTTTGAACTAAATTTAACCTCGGTTTTAGTCCCTATCAACGACAAATGTTTAGTGTTGGAATCTAAAATCGAATTTTTGCTCAACGGAAATCGAGTACATCAAGTGGAGAAATATTGTGTACTATTTAGTTGTTTAGCTGAGGTTCCAGAGCATTGTTACAGGTAAATTCTTCCATTGTTTTCGCAGACCCATATCTCAGTGTATATGACATAAAAACAACAAGACCCTATTTGACCCAAAGGAAGGTGCAAATACCTTTCCAATGACACCTCACACGACCTTGTACGTTTCGTGTACCAAGAGAAATTTTTGTAAGAAAAATGCATGTTTTCGATTTTCGAAGACCTCTCACTAGCCACACAAGCAACAATGAATTTTTTAAAAAATATTTTTGGCTTCTAGGGGTTATATAAAAAAATCCGCCCTAAGATGCGTCCGATTTCGGCAGACGGATATTCAAAAAAATCCCTCTTTGCTAAATTTATGTAAAATTATTTTTCATGCTTCGGCGCCAATATCGAGGGCAATTTTGTAAATTTTCTCTCAATTTAGGACCTCTGCATGAAAAATTTTTTGTGTTGGACGTCTGATCTTGGGCATTTTCGCAATTGCCTAAAATGAATCGTCCTAGTCGGCAAATCGATAATTTCAGCAAATTTCAAAAACTCTTTTCTTAAAGGGCAATGAAGGGGTAGATCGGTAGATGTTTGAAGTTTATACAATTTTGGATCAGTTTCTAATACTACTGTGTTACGACGCTCTGTATGTGGGGGTGCGTGTTAAGGAGATTAGGTTTTCTCTTCCATTTGCTTTTTTGAAAAAACGAAAAACTGTATTTTGCGATGATACACTGCGTGGGCAGGGTTGTATTTTGCTAACCAATTGTTTTAGCGGAGTTAACGCTAACGCTAATTGGAAAAAATATTAGCGAAACTGACGCTAATCGATAAAAATTGAAAAATTAGCGCGCCAATAGCGGTCGCTATTAGCAGACACTTATGTTTGCTAATTGTAAGTAATCAAAAAAAAAAAAATTAAAGAAAATATATCCTTTTATTTCTTCATCACAAGAAGCTCAATACCTAACAATACTTACCGTCAACTGAATCGCTCGCTAGTCCGTCTTATTCACCTTAAGAAAAATCAACGATTTCACGTTTACGAAGTCACATTTATTCAACACATTAATATGTTTTGTGGGTGATAGCACTGATTAGATGGATTCCACACAAGATAGCAGGGCCTATTTTTGAGAAAACTTTTTCAAATTTTCTCAAATTTTCTCGAATTTTCTCAAATTTTCCAGAATTTTATTTTAAAAATGAGTGTAAAATTAAAAGTGTAAAAGTAAAAAGTGTATTCTGAACCATATTAGATGTCGGTCAGATGAAAAAAACAACAAGAAATCAAGCATGAACGGGTGGCTGAATAAAAAACATCAATTCAGAAATTTTTTTAGAAATTTTCAGCAAATTTGAGAAAATTTTCTCAAAATTTCACAAATTTTCTCAAAAGTTTTCTCAAAAATAGGCCCTGCAAGATAGGGAGACTTACTATTGAGAGAGTCGCTCAATAGATTATTTTCGCTGAAAGTTTCTGTTTTTTAGACTCTTACGAAAAACGAGCTAGGGCCGTAGTCGTCGAAAAACATAACTAAACACTTGGTTTGTACTTTTAAAAACATGCAGAGGACCCGTACGCATCAGAATAGATGTGGCAAACAGAATAGATGTTGCAAAAAGACTCGAACGTATTTAAGTTAATATTGCCTTTAGTCTTACGTGTATGCCATTACATTGGATTGGAAATTGTCGAAAGGGCAATCTTGAAAAACCCGTCCGAAGAGACGGTATTAAAACCTCTTTGAATCCCTAAACAAATCTCAAAATTAAAAAAAAATTCGCTGAGGTCGATTTTAGAACCTACCTAGAGCTCTTCATTAATTAACCTGTCGTTGTAAGTCTCGTCAGTAAGTCGTTCTGTTACACATTCCTATTTATAGAAAATTCTAAAAATTCATCAAAAATAGAACAATACCACAACAAGGGATCCTTTCTTCCGTCCGTCACAATCGTCCTTAGAACGCGACAAAATCAAATTCAAAGAAAAATAAATTTCATTGAAACAAATTTAAATTTAAAAATACGATTAGTCAAGTCACGTCACGTTTAACCTAGAGTACCTAAAGGCACCGTTTCAACCCGCTAGTTTCAAAAATCCTCAAAGAGTTCATCTTTGTATTTGGTGCCTTTAGGTACTTTAGGGCTAACGTGACATGACCAATCGTATTGTTAAAAAACATAACCAAAGACCCGTACGTATCAGAATAGATGTGACAAACAGAATAGATGTGGCAAAGTGACTCGAACGTACCTAGATATACAAATAAACATCGAAAACCAACGTTTTCTGTTCTTTTACTGTAACAATTTCAAAGATCCATAGAAATTACCCAAGGTAATGTCAAAGGCCCTACCGAAGTACGTCTCAGACTATTCAAATCTAGAAAAGCTTATATCCAAGGACTCAGTCGTTTTCCCTCAAACCCAGAAACACGTGTTATCTAAAATTTTATTGTCTACAACTTTGTCCTTGGAAGCAACTTTCTACCTCTCATAGTTCTGGAGATCTGGGTCATCCTGCCCAATTATTGAAGTGGCCATATACCAGGATTGGGACATTTAAATTTAATTCTCTATAACTTCGCGTTTGGAACCAACTTTCTAACTCTCATAGTTCTGCAGATCTGGGTCATCCTGCCCAATTATGGAAGTGGCCATATACCAGGATTGGGCCATATTTCCCCAAAACCCTGAAACACGTGTTCGCTTAAATTTAATTTTCTACAACCTCGCCTTTGGAACTAACTTCCTAACTCTCACAGTTCTGGAGATCCGGGTCATCCTGCCCAATTATGGAAGTGGCCATATGCCAGGATTGGGCCATATTTCCCCAAAACCCTGAAACACGTGTTCGCTTATATTTAATTCTGTACAACTTCGCCTTTGGAACCAACTTTCTAACTCTCATAGTTCTGGAGATCTGGGTCATCCTGCCCAATTATGGAAGTGGCCATATACCAGGATTGGGTCATATTTCCCCAAAATCCTGAGACACGTGTTCGCTAAAATTTGATTCTCTACAACTTTGCCTTTGAAAGTAAATCTCTGTATTGCGTATATATATATATAAGCAAATACTGAAAAAAAAACTATCTCTTATCATTTTGGGCAGAGAAATTTATTTTCGCCCATTCCATGGCTCACAGTGCCCAGACCCCTGACCCGATTCAACAAAAAAAAATTCCCCAGTTTTTTGGTGTCAAATGCTTTCATTTGACACCAAATTGAGCAATTTCCGTGCTTTACTTGCCGAGATATTTGCGAAAAAGTTTCACCGACTCTCGAAAAACCATGTTTTTGGTCACTTCCTCGACCATATCTCCGGAACCACTTCATCGATTTTGCTCATCTTCGAACTTGAATCATGGGAGGCATGTACCTTTCAGGGAAAAAAAGATTAGGCTGATCGGTTGAGCCGTTTGAAAAAAAAAAAGTGGAGATGGACGGACGGACGGACGGACGGACGGACATTTTTCTTATTGCTGATTCGTCATCTCTAGACGATAATAGATGCATCCCCCCACTCCCACCTCGATCTACCCCATGTTACAATAAAATTGTTTGTAGTAAACGTATAGGACCTCTTGTACTTCGTACGGGTCCAATAAAATTTGTTTCAATGAAAAAATATTTAGTTTTCATTGAGTTTGATTTGGTCGAGATTCTAAGGACGATTGTGACGGACGAGAAATAGGATCCCTTGTTTTTCTTTTGATTTTTATTAGGTCTTTTTTATATATATATAAATAGAGTGAGGATGTATGACTGAAAGACCACTGACGCGACCTATGACAGGTTACATAATAATTAGGAGAGGCCTCTGATCCATAATTCCATAAACAAAAATATTCGCATCTTTTTATCTGCAACACTGCAAAAAAACATCATCATTGAAGGAATATTCACAAAAAAACACTAAATATCTTGAAGGGTCAAGTAGCGTGAATTGGGCCCACACTAAAGGCTCTACAGCCCGAACCACACAACAGATTTTCACCAGGTTATTTTTAGCGGTTTTCTGATGTTAATATGTTTTATTTAAAACCTTCAAGAGCGATTTCCGTTCTAATTTCGCAAAGATATAAGGTAAAAAGTTTCACCGACTTTCAAAGAACCACGTTTTTGACCACTTTTTCGACTATAACTTCGAGAGTTCTTAACCGATTTTGCGCAAATTCAAAATCGTAATCATTTTTTCAATTCAATCAATCAATTTATTCATTCCGAACAAAAAGGAAACAAATCCTTATACTAATGTTCATCAGATCGTTACAGTAGGGAACATAATATAGAAATAAACTAAAACTAAAACTTATAACTAAACTACAACTAAAACTAATGGAACACATGTTAGAGAGAAAATTTAGATGGAAACTGATTATCAAATTGAATTTATCAAACTGGTTGTGGATAAACGTAAAAGCCAGAATTTTTTATATAAGTCATATGATTCACACAATTTATGAAACATCAAAACTAGAGCAACATTTGGAATTCCCGAAAAAATGGAAGAGCGGAATTAGGTTTGCGCATCTCTCAGTCGTTTCATATAGTACCTCTTAAGCTGATCGACTGTACGCAACTTCTTAATGAGTGCTGGTACGCTGTTGTAGGCAGAAATTGACCGAACCAAGAACGATCGGTTATATTGGTACGTGGTGTTTCTCGGTACAATGAACAACGGATTCCTTGAGCTCCGACTAGGCTGCAGCTTCGAGTCGAGTAGAGGTACCTGGGAGTTTTTGTGACTGCAAGATTGTGAATGAACACATTCTGTCTAATCACTAGGTAATCTGCAATCGAACAGCCTAGTATGCGGTGATTATATTCACGTGTGCTATCATAACGCCTCAGTCCGTATAAAAAACTGTAGCTCACTAGCTTGCAGATTTGTCGAGTAAACAGTCGCTCCATACGTGAAGAGGGGAATGATAAGTGCCTTGATCAACAGAATTCTTGTTTTCATGGGGAAAAAGTGGCTGTTTGGCCAAAGGCTACGTAACCTGCTAAAGACATTAGAGCACAGTTGATTAACATGCGGTTTAAATAGCATACGCTCATCCATTGTAACACCCAAATTAAGCACCGTAGATGCATAAGGTACGACCACTCCATTCAAAACTACCTTCGGTACACTAGCATCAACTTTACGCTCCGAAAAAACAATTGCCTGTGTTTTCCCCACATTAAGTACTAGTGAGTTTTTGGCAGACCACTCACTTACCATTCTAAGATCTTCATTGATTTCTCTCACTGCATGGTCAACTACCTTTGGTCAATTACCTTTCAACAAAAAAAAGTTTATGAAAATCGGATAAGATTTGCGCGAGCTATGTACAAAAGACCAAAAACCACTTAAACAGCCCTAACTCAGCAGTCCTTGGCCCGACAGTGCCCAGATTCAATCCCGTAATGGCTATTTTCCTTTCAGGGAAAATAAAGTTTCCTAAAATCGGTTAGAGCGGTGACGGACGGACGGACAAAATTTTTATTAAATTTTTCTCTTATTTAGGGCCTCAAAACGAAAAAGTAAGCAACTCCAGGGTCTAAATCGGGGAGGTTACAAACGTTGTAATAAACGCATAAGACTACGGGTCTAAAAACCACTCCGTTTTGCCACAGTTTACTGAAACGACGAGGCTCTTTTATATTTTCCAAACAGTAAACCGAGGCAAAACACGGAATGATTTTTAGTAAGTGCAAACCCATGTAGTGCACTATAATGGTAAAGCTAGATTTGTAGTTCCCTTGAATCAGATCCGCCGATATCCAAGGATGTATCGGTTATTTTGGATACAAGAGGATACAAATCTTCGATTATATTGCAAATATCTTCCAATATTGCCGCGCTGTTGTCCTTGCAGACTCATTGAAAATGTATATTTTTTGTGCTAAAAATAAACATCCCTCACTACCACGTCAACTCCCGATCTTTCCGTACTTCAAATGTTGTTGGTCTTGACCCTGTCCACAGAACCTATTAGTTTTGGGTTTGTTCGTTTTTATTATCAATATAAAATTTTTACGATTTTCTTACATAACCCTTCAAAGTTACTTCCAGAACCCTAATAACATGATAAAAGGGGGAAATTACTTCATAATAATCCGAAAATAATCCCAAATAATCTCAATAATCCCAATAATCCCAAATAATCCTAAATAATCCCAGGAAATCGCAAAAAGTTTAACTTCAAAAAACCCTCTAAAAATAACCAATTTGTCTTGCAAAGTACGAATTCTGAGATTGAAACTGCGCAGTCTTGGATTCAATAATTTTGTACGCTAGGCTTTATGGGATCGACATCTTTCATTTGACACCTGCCGACCACTGCTGACCGAGATATAGCCGAAGAACTGCTCCCGTTCGTTGGCGACAAATCGCATCGAAATTTTCAACCAACATTATTCGGCAATTTATTTGCACTGAACCTGCACTATCGATTGATATTCAAAAGCACATTCCACTTCACACAACAGCACCACTTTCATACCAAAAAATTTACCAAACCACCAAATTTGAATAGTTTTCGCTGCCCAACTCCTCTGGATAAAATAGGATGAAAACATTTTATTCTGTGAAAATGTTGCTCATAAAAATCATTAGACTTTTTTCTCCGAGCAAACCCCCAGAGTTAGATCCCGGCAGCCATTGGTGGGTAAGCATTCGCAGGCGTTGGAGCGGGTGAGCGTGAGGGCAGCAATAGATTAGATTAGATTAGATTAGAATTTTTGGGGGTGTTGGCACCTGGATCTGGGACCCTTTGTACCACCCCCCCCCCCCTCTTCCTTTATTGAAACGATTTAAACATAGATGTTAAGTAAATGAACAATAAAGAAATGAAATCAAACCAAATAAACTACACTTAAAACTAACAAGTAACTAACTAAAACATGACGCATTCCAATAGTCCCTCGGTGTAAATTCACAGTTGAAGAAAACATGTTATCAAACGTCCGTGATAAATCGCAGATGGTGAAATATCCATAACCTCCACGTTTGGAATATGGTTGTTCCTCAGTAGCGTTTGAAATCTTAAGGGCGGTGGAAAAACATTTAACTAATCGATATATAAACATAACCTGCTAACACATATCCGTGAATCGGGACTTAGCTGGACTATTATGTGATTTTAAATGTTTCCATCTCCTCTTCTCATATGTGATCAGGGAGCCGCTGTGTAAGTGACGTACTCCGTCATGTCGATTTGAATGATCGATATATAAAGAAAGCCTGCTAAAATTTTGCCGTAGATCGGGATTTAGCTGGAATAATATTCGATTTATTTCGTTGTTACTTCCCTTACTGGGAAGGAGTGATAGCTTCCATAAGGCCACACCCATCTCGAAGGATGAACCCTAACCCTTGGGGCAGTGTTTGTGTTGGAATTTCACGACTCCCCTCACATTTTCCCATCTGATTTCAGCCGGGGTTGTATTGGCGTCATTGCCTCAATGCCCTCAATGCTTAACACAGAAGGGGAAGGGGAGTAAGTTTATGTCGACCGAGCCAACTAGGAATATAGCCGTATAACGGGATTCTTGTTGGTATAATGCACAATTCTGCTCTAACGAAAACGGCATTAAGCCGAAGCAAATTGCTTTTTATCCGTCTGCATTTTACCCCTTAAAGCAAAACCGTTAATCGGGATTTAGTGGGTTATTATTTGCACTGAACCTGCACTATCGATTGATATTCAAAAGCACATTCCACTTCACACAACAGCACCACTTTCATACCAAAAAATTTACCAAACCACCAAATTTGAATAGTTTTCGCTGCCCAACTCCTCTGGATAAAATAGGATGAAAACATTTTATTCTGTGAAAATGTTGCTCATAAAAATCATTAGACTTTTTTCTCCGAGCAAACCCCCAGAGTTAGATCCCGGCAGCCATTGGTGGGTAAGCATTCGCAGGCGTTGGAGCGGGTGAGCGTGAGGGCAGCAATAAGCGAGAACGTGCATAAAGCTGTGATGCGATTAACAGAATTATGTCTTTATACTAGCAGCCCCCTGGACCCCCGCTAATTATTAGTCTGCGATGCTTTATGTGCCTGCGGTGCTTCATGTGCCCGCGGCGCTTTATGCGACTACGGAGCTAAAGATCTTTCTACAACCTTCATCAGATTCGCCGTCCACATCCCCTTCACACCCCTGCAGACATTGCAAAAAAGGTGTTCTATTCACAGTACAGTGCAGTGCCCCTGAGTCTTGAACATCAATGGCCTTTATAAACAGAGTATTTGTAGCTTCATGCATAACTCGATCTGTGGACTGTCTTACAGTACGATTCAATTCAAAATAACCTTTCATAGGTATGGAACCAGAAATCGTAAACAACTCTACTATGCTTCAACACTAATGAAGTTAGCGAAAGGTGCTCTAACCATATCTGATAGCGCTCTGTACTGTTCTCTCTCAGACAAAGCTCGAACAGTGGCTATCGGAACAGCAGTACCCTGGCTGAAAGCTTAGATGTTATGCGTCCTTTCTAGCTCCGTCAAACAATATTCATAGTATGAGATTCAATTAAAGGGGTTGTAGAGTGTGGGCCTACCGAACGGTACTCTCCATCTCAAATCTCAGAGTGTTAATTCATATGTGGTATTGGGGTGGGAAGAGCAGGGTCGTCATTATGGGCCCATGTCCTTTTATTCCCTCTTGCTTGACATTTTATAAATCACTGAGATATCGGAAGTAGGAACAGCTCGCGCTTGTTCGGGTCACCACTCCAATCTCCAATCCTTAAAAAAGCCCAAAATTAAAAAAATGGAAAAAAAAATAAAAAAAATGCACTAGGCCCGATCTTAGAACCAACCTAGAGCACTTAGGAGAGGCCTCTGATCCATACTTCCATGAACAAAAAAGTTCGCCTCTTTTTTCTCTGCAACACTGCACCAAAAATCTCATCGTTACAGAAATATTCACAAAAAACTACCAAATATCGTATAGGATCGCGTAGCGTGAGTTGGGCCCACACTGAGGACTTTACAGCCCGAACCACTCAACAGATTTTGACTAATTTAATTTTTGTGATTTTCTGATGTCCATATCTTTTGATAAGTGAAAAAGTTCCTCCAACCTTTAAAAATCCAGGTTTTTGACCAGTTTTTCGACCGTAACTTCGAAAGTTTTCGACCGATTCCGCCCAAATTCAATCTTGTAATTAATTTTCTGATTATCTTTCAGGAAAATAAGGTTTTTGAAAATCGGATAAGATTTACCCGATTTATGTAGAAAAAACACACTGGGTCATAGTATAGATTCAGTTTTAGGGCCCTGGCCTGAGGCCAAAAGTTCAAAATTGAAAAAACTTTCTTCCATAAAATGTCAGGGATGCCCAGGCCTTTCGAACAAAAAAAATTTATGACAATCAGGAAAGATTTACTGGACTTATGTACAAAAGATCAAAAACCACTTAAACGGCCCTAGCTCAGCGGCCCTTGGGCCGACAGTGCTCAGATTTAATCTAAATTGCATCGATAGATAAATTGCTTCGGATGATGACATAAATTTACAAAAACTGCTCACTTTTGTAGGAGTCGGTGGAGCTATCACTTACAAACCAATTTTTAGACCTGTACGAAGTACGTAGGTCTGATGCGTTTACTACCACGTTTGTTACATTGCGAATTCGAACCCGCGAGTAAGGGAGAAACTTTTTTTGTTGCCTCCAGATGACAAATCAGCGAAAAAAACAATGTCCGTCTGTCTGTCTGTCGGTCTGTCTGTCTGTCCGTCAACACGATAACTTGAGTAAATCTTGACCGATTTTCAAAAACTTTTTTTTCCTGAAAGGTAGTCAAAAAATATTTTATGGGATTGAAGGGCCGCCGAGCTAGGGCCGTTTAAGTGGTTTTTAGTCTTTTGCACATAACTCGAGTAAATCTTTACCGATTTTCAAAATTATTTTTTGTTTGAAAGATCTGGGCATGACCGACAATTTGTGGAAGAAATATTTTTCGATTTGAGTCTTTGGACTAAAAAAGAGTCTTTGTTAGGGCCCTTTTTTTGTACATAACTCGAGTAAATTTCTTCCGATTTTCAAAAACCTTTTTTTGTTTGAAAAATCTCGGCACGGCCGACAATTTATAGAAGAATTTTTGCCTGTGCTTAGGGCTATGTTTTTTGCTATGTTGCAGAGCAAATTGAGGGCAACATTTTTGTCTATGGAAGTATGTATCCGAGGCCTCTACTGAAGGCCCTAGGTCGGCCCTAGCCCAAAAAATAGTTTTTTGCTATGTGGTAGACAAAATTGAGGAGAACATTTTTCTCTATTTGGAGGTCAATTTTGTGCGTTCGGAGAATTTTTTTACACCGTTTCTTCGGACAGGTTTTTCAAAATTGCCCTACTGGCAATTTCCAATACAGTCTAATGTGAACGCAATATTTACTTAAATACGTTCCAGTCTTTTCGTAACATCAACTCTGTTTGCCACATCTATTCTGATACGTACGGGTCCCTTCTATGTTTTATTTAAAAATAACATATTAGATACCAGTGAGAAATGTCGTGTTACTTTTTTAAGAAAATATTTTGGTTCAGTGAAAACATTGAAAAACGAATATTTTTGCGCACAAGTGTAGGCGACAAATTTACCAAGCTTACCAATCTTAAAACTTGGTTGGATCAAACAAATACTGTCAGACAAAATTATTACTCAGATTCTAAAAATAGTGTATCTCTACACTCAGAGTTTTTTATAAGGATTTTTCATCGAGGTGGCCCAAATTTTGTATTGAGAGGGTCCAAATTTTCAATTGAATGTTCCAAATTTTTCAATAAGTAGTGTTGTCTTTTATGCATACTTTTATTTTGCTTCTAATGGACAAAGATCGTGTAAGAAGCGCGAGCGAGAAAAATTTCCACTCGTGAGGATTTTGGATAAAAAATCCATACTTATTATTTATCTCTTTGTTGGAAAATTCAGTTTCAAAAGAAGAAAACACCCTAAGAAAAAACATTATGTAAAGCGCCGAAGGCGAAATTTTTTATTTCGAATATCAAAATTTTGGACACAACCCTGTCAGAACTGTTGTCCACTGTAGACTACAATTCTTTAATATACAAAAGAAAAAATTCATGTTGTCCACTTTAGAACCTCTTTTCAGTGAGAAAATCTGTCATTTTTGTCCAGCTGAATCTTAAGAATCATTATAAAGCGCCGCAAGCGAATTTTTTTAGTTGAAAATGAGTTGAACTTTAAAGTTGAAAATGAGTTGAACATGAAAGTTGAAAATGAGTTTCACTGGGATGCACTGGGTGGATTTATAAAAAGTGGGGTGGACTGACATGGGCCTGGGGTACATATTTCATCTGAGCTTGTATGTTATAAAAGGCCCTGTCTACACCAACTCCGTAATCACATACTAGCTTGTAGAGTATTTGATTGCACACGCACACCTGCAAGGTGTAATGAGGTGAGCAACTGCCGAAATATTTCTCTCGACCTCACAGTCGACGATGAGCTGCAAAAAATTGAGCTTAGGAAGGGGCATCCTTTCTCATCCAACTTCTAAAAGCTCAATACAGACGCGAAAACTTTCCTGGGAAACTGTGGCAGTTCCAAATATTCTTGAAATTCTCCATTGATCGATTTATTTTAAAATATTTTATTATTTTGTGTTACCTATTCTGTAAGATAAGGACGCTAACATTCATGTTAACAACAATTTGGTCAACATCAATCTAGTTGAGCAAATACTGAAATATAAAAAAAATCAAATCTTGAGGTTTTTTTCGTACTTTATGCAAAATATTCTTTTATTTTTATTTTTTGTTATTGCATATCTTACATATCTTTTCAAAGCATAAGAGTAGAAAATTTGCTTCAGCTTAGAAAAGAAGAACTTTTCGGATTATTTCAATAGAGAGAGGACTTTGTTTCATCTTTTCCCGTCATTTCAGTGTGGCGCTCTATGTTGGCGACTATTGAATGGCAAATTCTCGTACGATTTTGAATATTATGAAGTGATACAAATAAATCTAAATCATTGTGACATGGCACAACAACTTCTGTGGCAAGCCTCAGCGGAACAAAAATGTGACGTAGCGATTATTTCAGAACCGTACCGTGTATATAGAAACAACGGTAAATGGGCTGCTGACAGAGCCGAGATGGCCGCAATATTGACAACGGGCAAGTACCCCATACAAGAAGGATTCGTGATAGCGAAAATTGATGGAGTGTATATTGCCAGCTGCTATGCACCACCAAGATGGACGATTCTGCAGTTTGAACGAATGTTAGATTTACTCACAGGAGAACTGACGGGACTCAACCCAGTTCATATTGGAGGTTTTTAACGCATGGGCAGTTGAGTGGGGTAGTAGATTCACAAATGATAGAGGCTTCAGTCTACAAGAAGCGCTAGCTAGATTAAATGTGGTTCTGGCAAACGTGGGAAATGCAACTACATTCCGCAAGAATGGGCGAGAGTCGATTATTGACGTGACATTCTGCAGTCCAGTACTAGTCCCAAGTCTGAACTGGAGAGTCGACGAAAGTTACACACACAACGATCACCACGCATTGAGGTACACCGTGAAAAAGTGTACAGAGGCAACAAGACAGATGACTCATAGAAGAGAGCGAAGATGGAGAACCGGAAATTTCGATCAAGAAGTTTTTAAGGAATATCTCCAATCAAAAGACGATCACGAAGAGAAATCTGCAGAAGAATTGACGAAAGAAATGGTCAATGCATGTGACGCGGCGATGCCAAGAAGGATGGAACCGAGGAATGGGCGAAAACCGGCATTTTGGTGGAACGACGAAATAAGACTTTTGCGAACAACTTGTTTTAAGACAAGAAGGAGGATGCAAAGGGCCAGAAACGAGAATGTTAGGATAGAGAGGTCCGAAGAACATCGTAATGCAAAACTAGCACTGAAGCGAGCAATCCGGGCGAGTAAGAGGGATTGTTGGAAGAAACTGTGCCAAGAGGCAGACACGAACCCGTGGGGCAAAGTGTTCAGAACAGTAATGACGATGATGAAAGGGACATTGGCGCCAAAAGAAAAGTGCCCGGATAGGCTAGGTGTCATAGTGAGAGAGCTCTTCCCACAGCACGAACAGATCACATGGCCGCAAACTCCTTATGACGATGAAGCGGAAGACAGACTTGAACGGTCGATCACTGTAGAAGGGATCCAGATGGCTGCACAAAAGCCAAAAAATAACAAAGCGCCAGGACCAGATGGAATCCCCAATATAGCTCTGAAGACAGCAGCATGCGCAAAGCCTAACATGCTCAGATTGACAATGCAGAAGTGCCTAGACGACGGATATTTTCCTCAAATATGGAAGAAACAGAAGCTGGTCTTAATACCAAAACCAGGGAAACCGCCAGACAAGCCATCATCATATAGACCTATATGCTTGTTGGACGGGTTAGGAAAAATACTGGAAACCGCGATCCTGAATAGACTAAGAAAACACACGGAGGGCGAGCACGGACTGTCGGACGAACAATTCGGATTTCGAAAAGGGAGATCGGCGATTGAGGCCATTAAAAAAGTCATAGAGACCACCGACAAGGCGCGGAAGCAAAAAATACGGGGTAACCGCTTCTGTGCGATAGACGTTAGAAATGCCTTTAATAGCGCAAGCTGGATAGAGATAGCCAAGGCGCTACATGTCATGAGAGTCCCCGATTACCTCTGTAGGATACTGAAAAGCTATTTCGAGCGACGAGTACTAACGTACCATACTAATGAAGGGAAAAAGACAGTCGACATCACAGCTGGAGTACCACAGGGATCCATATTAGGACCAACGCTGTGGAATGTTATGTATGACACAGCGCTGAGGCTGAAACTGCCAAGATGTGCTAAGACGATTGCTTTTGCCGACGACTTGATCCTCACGGTATCCGGAACGTCTAAGATGGAGGTAGAGGTGGTTACGATGGAGACGCTAGAAACTGTCGAAAACTGGATGACAACGGCGGGGCTGAGGCTGGCCCACCAAAAAACTGAGATCATGCTAATAAGTAACTGCAGAAAAACCGA
>CM055404.1:79851308-79866865 GCA_029228625.1 Pseudolycoriella hygida
TTTTTTTTTGTTTGAAAGATCTGGGCATGACCGACAATTTGTGAAAGAAACATTTTTCGATTTGAGTCTTTGGACTTAGCTAGGGCACTAAAAAAGAGTCTTTGTTAGGGCCCTACGTGTTTTTTTTTTTTTGTACATAACTCTCTTCCGATTTTCAAAAACGTTTTTTTGTTTGAAAGATCTCGGCACGGCCGACAATTTATAGAAGAATTTTTGCCTGTGCTTAGGGCTCAAGTGGGCCTCATGTCGGTCCTAAAGTCGGCCCTAACATAAAAAAATGTTTTTTGCTATGTTTGCAGAGCAAATTGAGGGAAACATTTTTGTCTATGGAAGTATGTATCCGAGGCCTCTACTTAAGGCCCTAGGTCAGTACTAAGGTCGGCCCTAGCCCAAAAAATAGTTTTTGCTATATTGTAGACAAAATTGAGGAGAACATTTTTCTCTATTTGGAGGTCAATTTTGTGCGTTCGGAGAATTTTTTTACACCGTTACTTCGTACGGGTTTTTCAAAATTGCCCTACGGGTAATTTCCAATACAGTCTAATGTGAACGCAATGTTTACTTAAATACTTTCCAGTCTTTTCGTTACATCATCTCTGTTTGCCGCATCTATTCTGATACGTACGGGTCCCTTCTATGTTTTGGGTTTGTGGACGTTTTTTTTTTTTGGGGTGTGGGGACTGCGTCACGCCCTCCGCTACCGCTGCGGGCATGATTTTCAAACATCTAAAAAAGTTCAGTTCGAATTCAAAAATAATTTAGAGCATCATCTCAAAGACGTTTTCACCTATTTTGACGAAATAACATAATATTTCTTTACTTGACGAGCTTTACCGCTGTAAATTCAAATAAAAATCTTTGTAATTCAAGTTACGAATGCTAAAAACCACACTTAGTTTAAGGTGAAAATTTCGTTCGTAAAGTTACGATTTTTTTTTAAGAATTGCAAAACACCACAAAACACCGATTTCGTCGTAAGTTACGAATTCTTAAAGTTACGAACGGTATAAATAAATAAATAAAGTCTTCAAGAGTTTTTACGGATTTGTTGAAGTGACATAATTTTTCGCTTGTTACATTTATTCACATTTTTATTCCATTTACTCCATGAACCGCAGAAGTGCAGTCACTTCTCGTTTGGATTTACTATAAACAAAAATTGAATATGAACACTTCTCTCATTTTAATTTTTTTAATCCTTGAAATAATGAAATTCTCAATAAAAAATTGTGAAAATTACAAAAGAGGGCACATATATTTAATTTTTGTGAACTAGTTCTCATTAAAAATTTTTGTGCATTTTATAACACATTTTCTTGATTTTAGCGAAAAGAAACTTCATTTTCTTTATGGAAAGTGGACCGAATTTATCAAATGCATCAACATTAATTCTTATGAAGAATTTATTATAAAAGACAATTCCAACATACTAAATTGCGAAGATCGTTCATCGTTCCAAAACGCATTGGTACAGGAAGTAACTATATGAACGTCTAACAAAAATAATTTATAGAAATCATGCAATATATTCACAGTCTTATGAGCCGCCTGAGCACGAAATTCCGAAATGTGATTCTAGCTATTCTATCGATATTCCGCAATCGTTTACCATTTGGAAGGCAGATCCACGACCTCCAAACACATCCGAAGTATACTGATTGTGTCCATTTTTGTAAAAACATGTAAGAATAGCTTTTTACTAAATTTCCAGTTCTACCAATTTACATTGTTTGCAATGTCTTTGAACGAAATGGTGCCTGGCACCACAATCTGTCCTACCGATTCACGTTTTAGGCCGGATATACGAAAGTTGGAATGTGGTGATATCGATGGCGCAGCATTAGAGAAAACTCGCTTAGAAGAAAAGCGAAGAGATGCTCGCAAGTCTAAAAAATCAAAGAAAGGAGAAGAGTTTACTCCAAGGTGAATATGACATTGTTAATAGCGATGTTCCGAAACTTTCTGTATCATTTAACTATTTCATATCAAAGTAAGTTTTCAAGCATCCACAAAGCTCCAATGTGTATTTAAAACAATGCAAAGCAGCCAGTATTAAGACACGGTTGGGTTCTTTGTGGTAGAAGTGTGTGTCCTGAACGAAAAATAAATGCTACGCAGCACCGTACGAGCCCTGAGGAGAAGACAAAGTGTTTTTTGCAGATTTCTCTTATTTAGACCCCAAAACGAAAAACCCACAGACCCCCGTGTTGAAATTCGACTGGTTACAAACGTCCGACAGATACTTCCTACGAGCCTTAAAATATATTTTATCAGATTTACCGAAATATTACAAATTCTAGTAAGATTTTGATGCGAAACGTCAGTAAAATTAGCTAAAAATTGCTTGTACGATTTGATGATAATGTAAATTACATGACAAATTAGAAAACATTTAAAAAGTTTGATGAGGGGAAGGTTTTGATGAGAAATTTTGATAAGAGGAAGTGGATTGCAGTAATGTTATTGTAATTCATTTCCATAATGCAAAGTATCTAATAGCTGATTTCCATACAACTCAATTCTAACTAATTTCAGATGGTTCAAATTGCATACTGACCCAGGAACGAAACAAGAGGAATGGATTTATGCAGGTGGATATTGGGATCGGAAGTATGAAATGTCCAATTTTTTTTAAAACACAATTCAATATTTCAAAAAGTTTTATAAAATATTGTAATATTGTAATTTGGTCGTCATGCCATGAGTTTCAATGAATTTCTGTGACCTCATTTTACCTAATCGTCTTTTTGACTATATTGCAAAAACCCAAAATTATTCTTATTACTCAGTTATAGTCAGTTACAAAAACAATTCATAATTTCAATTAACTGAAAAACGTTCGACATGTCACGATTAAGTAAGTACATTATGTTGCTGTAAATTTTTTTTTCGCAAGTGGTTGGCTTGTAGTCCGAGCCGAAGGCACTTTATCACTATAGAATAACTATAAATGTGAAAAAATGTGTTTTATGAAGCGTTTAAAGGTAGTACGTAATGCATCAAGTATGACGCCCCTACGCCGCCCGCTCTCCCGTTCCCCCCGTACTGCCCAACAATTTGCCAAAGAGACTGGTGGTCTAACACTCATTCCTTCGCAGATACTTCTAAAAACATAAAATTTGATCACTTTTCCAACTGCCTGACATTTTTCATGAATGTCGGTCACTTCCATCCACAAAACTATGCAACTTTGCTGAGGGAACCAATGCCCTATCTTACATACCTTCCCGCTCTATCTCTCATACTTTCCCGTTCTATCACTTATACCTTCCCATTTTTACTGCCGTGTTAAGCATAAATGCCGTATCGCACAATCGAGGAGCTTTCAATTTGTATACAATACATAAACAAAAGAAGCTCGCAAAGCTCAGGTTTGTGATACGGCATTTACGCTTAACACGGCAGTTTAGTCCACTCGATATTTCAATTTTAATTGAAATTTGAATAATTTCACACAAGATGGCACTATAAAAATCTATTCTTTGTGTGTGATTTTACGTACGTACGTAATTACGCATATATCGTACGAAATTCGATTGTAACGCAGTGAAAAATTCAGAATTGAACCGCGCTAAAAGCGTCTATTCTAACTGAGGAATTAGATAGTGGCGTACGCGAGTTTGACAGTTGCTGAGTTGCGACGTATAAGTGACAGGTTGTGATGCTCGGTTTTGAATGAACTTATTTTAGATTTGTTTCTTTATGACAAAAACTTTGTAAAAATGCTTTTTGGATACAATCGGTTTCAATATAAATTACCATCTTTTACGTTTACCAGCTGGTTTCGATTTTATATATTTTAGATGTCAAAAAGGGGTAGTCGCGGCTATCAAGTCTCATATAAAAAATCGAATATCGATTGTAGTTATTTCCCCTCCGAAACGAGATATGTTTGTGAATGTAAATCAAAAACATTAAACTACATGACATGAGTTTTTAGACCCGTACGAACTAAACGGGGCACATATATTTATGAACACGTTTGTAACCAGTCAAATTTCAACCTGGGAGTTTGTGTGTTTTTCGTTTTGAGAAATCCTTCCTTAAACGCAATAACTCGAGTAAAACTTGAAGATTTTGAAAATGTTTTTCTTACCTGAAAGGTCATCGAAAAATTGAGGTCAGGTTCGAAGATGGACAAAATCGGTCAAGGGTTTCAAAAGACAAGGTCGAAAAAGTTGTCGAAAATATACTTTTACCCTCAAGGTCGATGAAACTTGTTACTTGTGTAACTCGTTTGCTCATATCTCTGTAAAAACGCAGGGAAACTGGTGAAAGTAGGGTAAGTGGTTTGGGGTGTAGGAATCATAGAGTGGGCCTAACCCAGGCTGCTCGATACTTGATATGGCTTTTATTATTACTTCATCAATAATTTTTTTTATTTGTTGTAAAGAAAGTTGAAGAAAGATTTTTTGCCTGAGATCTTTCATAGTCCAATTATTTTTTTCTACGAAATTTTTTAGAGGAAATTGAGGGGAATATTTTTTACTATTTAGATCGTCAATAATTCCGAAAACATTTTTTATGAAATTTTATTTTTTGAAAAAAATTTTCTTGAAAGTTTTTTTTTAATTTTTGTACTATGAATTAGCTTTATAATGACATCATCAAATTAACTTTACTAATGTCAAATAATATTCTTGTACTCTAAACATACCGTAACGGCCGTGCACTTTTTAAACTAAAATTCTTGATCGAATGAAAGCTTTAGTACATACGTTCAAACGAAGTTTGCAATTATGCTAATTTATAGAACACATTGAATTTTACATTTGAATTTTCCTAAATACAGGAAAGAAATCGTAAGCTTGTGCACTTTTTTAATTTCTCTCTTATCGCTCCTTTCACGTATTCGCTTGTATATTTCTCAAGTAAAACCGGTTTTTCGGTTGAAAGAGTTAAAACGAAGCGTTGCACAATCTTATGATTCTCTTCCTGTATTTGAATTTTTCTGAAAATTTAAATTTTCTTGAAAATTTGAATATCCGTGAAAATTTAAATTATCTTGAAAATTTGAATTTTTTTAAGATTTAAATTTTCTTGAAAATGTGAGTTTTCTTTAAAATGTAAATCTTATTGAAAATGTGAATTCTTTAAAGCCGTCGTTGTGTTTCATAAATTAAAACATAGGGTAGATGTCCTTGTTACGAGCCGTACATAGCCGTTTTACTTTATGAAATTGCATACAATTTATATCAAAAGTATACCCACCGGTTAAGATCAAATCAATCTGCACCGGGTCAAGAAGATTTTACTACTAGTTACGAGCCCCTAAACCTAAGAATTTTAAGGGGCTCCTAACAATCAACAGTTTGAATTTAAAAGGGTTCGTTAGGGATGGGACTTTTCGGAAAATATCAGTATCGATAATCAAAAAATATATCGATAAATGATTATCAAAGTATTTATCGATAATTATCAAAACATCGATAATTATCGAAATATCGATAATTATCAAAATATCGATAATTATCAAAACACTAGTTACGACTCGAAAGTTGTAGAATAAAGAGTGGATAGCTCGGTTTGCAAAAACTGCAGCAGTAGAGCAGAGTGCAATATAATCAACTCAGCCCTGAGTGAATATGCAACGAATTTTAGTTGAAAATTCAAAATGTCGAAATGGATTTTTCTCACAGTTTCCCAACCAAACCGTAGAACGCATACAGTTTCAACAAATCATCGCGGTTTGTCGTTCCTAACGATGACCACCAATCCGCTGGATTCTCTTCATACATCTCGGGATATATAAAGAAGATCCTAGTGAATTGTTGAAACCAGCGGGTCGAAACGGCGCGGCGTCTCTAGGTACTTTAGGGAAATCGAGACGAGACATGACCTATAACTTCCCGTGTTTCGCATTACCTTCGAGTTTTGTAGACGATTGTGACGGACGAAAGAAAGGACCCCTTGTTTTTTCATTTAATTTTTATTAGGTTGGATAATTATCGATATTTTGATAATTATCGATATTTTGATAATGATATGAAATGATAATGATAAAATAAAATATCGATAATTGATAATCGATAATTATCGATATTTGATAATCATATCAATTATCTGCCATCCCTAGGGTTCGCTATACACAGCCGGTATGGTGTGGTAGCTGTATTTTTTTGGGTTACAACTTTCGGACGGCTTTTTGACTATTATCTTTTCACGATGCATCTTTATGAGAACTTTATCAACAATTTAATTAAATATTCTCGATATTCTTTGCACCGTATCGCGATTCGTACGGGGCCGCGTAACATGTTTTTGTTTTGATTACGGCAAAATTATTTTTCAAATTCTTTTAAATAACTAGAGTTCGAACAAATTTTTTTATTATTGGATTAGTGGTATAGTCGGTATAGTCAATTCGATTGGTTGTAATGCTCAAAACGTCCACATAATCTAAAAAGTAGCCAAAGCAAGAGTTTTCAATGAAGTAAATCTTTGGACGTTCTTCAGATTACACACATCATCGAAATATTTCTTTTCGCACTTATTAGAAACTGATTCACCGAAATTTAATTAATAAATAAATTATTATAACTTCTTCTTCCAACTGTAGTAGTTATTACTATTTGAAGGAAGAAAAAAATTAAAAACATGTTTAGCTTGCATAATCAAAACAACTAAAGTCATGTCATGTAAATATTATTGACATTTGTTTTGTAGATACACACATACACACAGTTTGTCGCGAAGGGCTAATCACTACGAACTATATTCAACTTTTTATATGAGATTAATCGCCGTGACTACCCCTCGTTTTAATATCTAAAATATATATAAAAGCGAAACCAGCTGGTAGCTGATGAAACATGAAAGATGGTAATTTATGTTGACCCCAATTGTATAAAAATCTGATAGCCATAATGCTATTTTAAACTTTCAAATGCAATAATAACCAACTATTAACAACAAAACACAGGTTTCATCAAACAAATAACTTCTAATTTTATAATTCAATTTGATTCATACAATTTAGGATCTTACTGTCATTGATAGTCGCTTCTAGCATTAATTTAAATTAAATCAAAACTTTTTCAATAGTTTTCGCATGAAAGTCGCACTAAATTTATGATAAACAGAATTTGTAAACAACATCACAAACCAAAACATTGAATCAGGTGAATTTTTTGGTGTGCCGAATTGCTGAATTGCAACGATACGGAGGCTAAAATTGAAAAAATTCAATTTGACCGACGCGAGTTTGACAGTTGTTTATGTTTTTATGAATGAAATTCGGTGTGGTCATATCAGACGAATTTCGCATTTGGTGTTGTTTTGACGAATTTTTTGGCATACGTCGCTATCTAATTCAACAGTAAAACGGGTATTTTTTGGCATATTTCCTATCATATCTGACACAAATATTATTTGTGTTTCATGTACATAACAAACACGAATAATACTTGTGTTGCTAATATGCAAACAAAATCGTAGGGTACATTGGGGTACATTGGTAAGTAGTTTTTCTTTGCGGTATTGAAATTTTCAGATATTGTAAGCGATCTGAATTTTTGTCCTCTTCATTTGAAACTTTGAAATGAGAAATCAGTTTAGTCCATATTGTTCAGAGAAAAAATAAGTTTCGTGGTCACTGCCTAAAGTGGGATGTATTGGGTGGTAATGAATGAAGAACCACCCATCAACAATTGGAATAAATTATTTCGGCAGTATTTTTAATTCATTTTGGTAGTGTTTTTATGTTAATCTTTTGGCAGTAAAATTATTTCCTTGGAGTAAAATTTACGAAAAGTAAAAATTTCAACCGTGTGCGAGAGTTGCTGCCCGCGCCGAAGGCAAGGGCTGCAATCGCACAGGTTGAAATTTTTACGTCGTCCCTTGTGATTCACGTAATTTTTCATTACAACAACTACGAATATTGTCATTTTCGCATCCCAAACTAGAAAAACAAAAGCAAATTTAAAAGTGAAAACATTTCAACCGTTATAAATATCAGTCTTAGTCAGCATCATAGTCATCAAACTTTATAGACCATTAGTACCTTTCGGTGTGAGGTCTTTCTGTAGAAACCCCAGAATGGTGAGCTATCGTCCTCCATGTCCATCCATCGCCCGCCATTATCGTACGATGCAACTCATTACATATTGCTTTTACTATGAACGTTTAAGCTCTTATTTGAATTATTTTGTCATTGACATGATGCTCAGACAATAACACGTCTAGAATAGTTGTGTTATGGAGATAATTAGAAGAGATCAACATTTCGGCATCTAGTGTCAATATTCAGTCATGCAACTTTATATCCCGTTGAATTTATATTGATCTGCAAAAAAGTGGCGCCGTGTTCTATGGGAAACAATGTCAAATTCAATACATTTTTTATCCCCATCACAAATGATGTCTTTGAAGCCATCATTGAGGGATCTTTTTAGACACAGGGATGCTGATGGTCGTGATGGACAAAGTGTTGACGTATCTATTTGTCTCGGTTAGAGGTATTGATTGGACTATCGAACTGTCACCGAAATTATTACTGCTGCCAAAATTTTGACCTCTTCGAATGAACTCCATAACGCGACCGGTCTAGATGCGTTAATGTCTAAGTATCATGTCTATGACAAAATAATTCAAATAAGAGTTTATACGTTCATAGTAAAAGTAATATGTAATGAATTGCAAGTTTGTGGGCTTTATTCCGTAGAGATTTGCAAAGTATCGAATGACCTTCCACAGTTGGGTTTACTCAACAAAAAATTCTCTGAATTGCCAAGGAGATGATTTGTTCGCTCATCGAAAGTCCCCTAACTTCTACATCTAATTTAATTGAATCTATGAACCTTCTATTTGGTCTACAACTTAGCCTAACACTCGGGGCCTGTACTTCCAAATGCTTTTCGGTAGCCTATTATTACACATTCTAAAAAATCATATCGTTTCTGAATTGTTGTTCTTATAAACAAAAATTTCTGCGATATGCCTCTAAGAATTATCATTTTGGAATAAATTCAATTGCAAGCGTACTTTGAAATAGCCCTTTCAATTAGATATCAAAATCTATAAATGTTTCTGCAGTTTGTCTAACTGAAACTTAGTTCCTTATTTCGTAAATAATCTAAGCAGCGGCGCATACGCTTCGATCAAAGTTAGCTCAAATTAAATTGAATTTAGTGAACCGAAAAAAAGTATTTTCGGTTCTCTGCTATTTTCGGCTCCTATTTAAAGAACCGAAAATATTTTCGGTTCCCTTACCAATCAAGAGGTGAATTTTTTCATTTTCGGTTGCCATTTGGGAAGCGAAAATGACAATATTCGTAGTTGGTGTAATGAAAAGAAAAATTACTTACCAATGTATCCCAATGTACCCTACGATGATTTTGTTTGCATATTAGCAACACAAATATTATTTTCATGCCACGGGGCCAAAATCGAAGGAAATTTTATAAATTTCTCTCGATTTTGGACCTCTGCATGAAAAATTTTTTGTGCATCTGTTCTGGACGACTGATTTTAGGCACTTTCGCATGTAGACCTGGCTCTGCTCGGTCTACAGCACGCGAAATTGCCTAAAATCAGTCGTCCAAAACAGATACACAAATAACTATTGTGTTTGTTATGTACATGAAACACAAATTATATTTGTGTCACTATATACATAAGAAACACAAATAATATTTGTGTCAGATATGATAGGAAATATGCCAAAAAAATACCCGTTATTATAAAGCGATAAAAATTGATCACTTTGGCAACTGCTGATACATATCCGCACAACTTTTCCTATGACACCAGAAAACATTTCAATCAAAATCTAAATGTTTTTTTTGCTATAAAAGAAAGTGCAAAACATTTTAATTCAGTTTCTCGGAACTGTTACGTTCTACGTAAGGAAAATAAATCATTACATGAGCAATCATTTTTGTGATATGAGCGAAACTCACGAGTGTGTTTTCGAGGTAGAGTTTGCATATCTGAGCCGAAGACGTTGTGTGATAAAATTAGGAATTTCATTTTCACAGCATGGAACGTATGCTATTTTATTCGCTGTTCCATATGGAAAGAAGTCGTCAATACATGCATATTTACTCACTGTCAAACAAAAAACCACAACAACACAATTAAAATTGAATTTTTTCCCGAATTTGAAGAATAGATCAAAACGAAAGTACACATGTTGACTGTCATATTTTCGAACACCTGCTCAAATCATTCGAACATTCCATGGTTTCAACCGTTTCGACTATAAGGTTGGTACTAAAACGGTGATAATGACATTAGTTGTATGTAATGAGTTTTGCGGATAGGACACAATGTTATTACGTGTGGGCACAATGCTATTACATGTGGACACAATGCTATTACATGTGGACACAAATAGCGAAAGAACCCTGCATGAAATACTTGCGCAGCTTAACGATCACATGCTTAGAATTCGCCTACAACCAAAATTGGTTTTCGCAAACTCTTAAATTCCATACAATAGTAACCCTGAGGCTTATGCAGCTTGTTGAATAAGTCAGGCCCAGCAAACGACACATTGCGCCTACCACCACTAGTCTTTAAAAACGGAACAGATAGCACATTTTTATTTTTAGTAAAATAACTGTGCTTTCTTGTCATGAAATTGCATTCATTTATGCACGAGTATATAGCGTCGATGGCACGAATTAGGATAATTTTCTTCTCCGCTTGCCATTGAATGACGAGTTGCAGAGGAGAGAAACCCAATGTGACGAAACATTGCCTCAGCTCTAGTGAATAACTCCAAATTTTCCTTTACGGAATCCCTTTATAGGTTCTGCATAAAAACCGTCAGGGGCTCGGTCTTTACGTATAACTGTGCGAATTTCCATCGGTACTGTCATACACAGAACAAGGAAAGAGGGGGAGCCTGCTCACTCTCTTCGCGTCGTTTCTGTTCAACGCATGGAACAAACTCAACAAACACCTCCTCAGCGCATTAAAACATCGTGATGGCATAAAGTAGACTTAATTTCGATAGAGTATCTCTCTCAGTGTAATTAAAGAAAAATGTTTACACATTGAATGTGTAAATTTTAGTGATGCTAAATGAACCGAAAACTCCTCGATCGCTGAACCAACACTACCTTCACTTCTTAGGTTGTTCGTTCTAACTTCGGCGCACCGTGCGGTCATGTGCATCAAATAGCATGTAACAATTAATGTACCTAAGTGAGACAAACCGATCATGCCATTAATTGTCCCTATAACAACAGTAGCGGACATAAAAAAGTTCCGTAGAATACATTATGCAGTAGCGGTCAATAAAGAAGTTATTTATACGAGTCATATTGTTAGGTACATTAAAGTATCGGACGGTCCTAAAACTAACAGACACTTTGTTTTTTATGGAAAAGATTTATTAACGCATAATGGCCTCTTTCCTGATTCTAGAAAGCACCCACACATCAAAATCGGTTGAAAAATGGGGCAGAAATGGGTAAAATGATACGAGCGTCATCTATATTTAACTTTGAGTTATTTTTTTTAGTCGTTAGTGAAAAGATCAAGGATTAATTTGAGCCCTTACTCGATAAAATCGGTTGAAAATGGATTTTTGGGAGCGATTTTAAGTTTTAGCCGCCATCTTGAATTGGCGGCGCGGCAGCGGCTTATGAACTTGAAAACAACGGAAAAGCTTACGTCGAGGGTCCATTCTATCAGGAAATGCAATAAAATCAATTTCGGCACGCAAAGCGAGCGAACCGACACAGTGGAACCCACTAAAATGATATTCATCGCCCTTTGAAATTTTCGAACATTTACGAACTCGTTTTAAAAACTTAATTTTATTTTAATCCAAACAATGAAGGTTAAAGGTTACGAGAATGCTAAAAAAATTCAACACACAACTTTTCAATCAAATATTATTTAGCGAGCATTAGCGACCGCTAATAGCTCGCTAATATACAATTCATTAGCGAATTCAGTTAGCCACGATAGTATTTTTTCATTTTAGCATTAGCATAAGGGGGAACGAGTTAGCTCAGCGGTAACCGGGTTCAATTCTGGTGGGAACAAATTCTGTATAGGATTTTTCTTCAATGTATAGCATGAAAGTAACGTTCCCAGGCACACCAAGGTTTCATAATATGGGTAGTTGTGAATTTGGTGCCGCAACGAATCGTTCATAGAAGAATAACATATATGGGATATTTCATTGAAAAGTTGGAAAATGTGTTACGAGGGAACCGTCTTCTGGCTAAGAATGCACAGGTTGGACTTCTTTCGCATGAAGAAGTTGTACATTGAACCTATAGAGGAATTTTCTTCATACAACACAAATCTCGTATGTGCACGGTTTAGCAAGAACACATGGTTCCCTCGCAACCTACCAATGGAATTGCCCATATGACGATGGATGACGTGGTTCGATGAATTCTGTGTACAAATATCTGAGCCTAGCTTAAACAGAGATATAATTAGCACCAGAAGAAATCCTAATGGTAAAATGTTAACTACCATTAGGCGTGGTTCGGAATTCACGTTAAGCATGTGGTCCAAAAAATGGCTGCCGGTAAAAGACATTGATGGGGCGAACCGGCATTCTAAGCCCTACTAGTTTCAGCAACTAGTACCTCATCGATGGCACTAGGTTTGTGTGCAAATTACCAATAACACAGTAAAAACGTCAGCAGCAAAAACAGAAGCATCTCTGAGAAGAATCCATGTGAGCAAAAAGCTCACAGAAAATTGCGGAACTAATAAGTAAAACATATGCAGGGGACCCGTACGTATCAGAATAGTTGTGGCAAACAGATTAGATATTTCAAAAAGAATCGAACGTATTAAAGTAAATGTTGCCTTTACTCTTAAGTGTATGAAATTACGTTGACATTAAATTGAATTGGAAATTGCCGAAAGGGCAATATTGAAAAACCCGTCCGGAGAAACAGTGTAAAAGTCTCTCCAGATATTCAAGCAACCGTCAAAATAAAACAAATTTAAAATAGTTTAAAAAAAGTGCAAAAGTACAAATGTTCTTTGTACTACCGCCGATATTAGAACCGACCGAAAGCTCTTGGGAAAGGCCTCTGACCCATACTTCCATAGACAAAAAAGTTTGCCACTGACACTGATCTTCTATCACTTATAGTTCTCAAAATGTCTGAATTTTTCGAAAATATATTGTCTAGATCGATCCACGCTAACATTAGCAGCCATATTGGAAGGTATCATGACATGCGTATCACCGAAACCAAACAATTTTTCCTTTGACACCGATCTTCTATCTCTAATAGTTTTCAAAATATTTGAATTTTTTCAAAGTAAATTGTCTAGATCAATCTACCCTAACATTGGCGGTCATCTTAGGCTCGGCCCGGGCCCACATTTTTTCTTGGATGCTTTTGAGGCTTTCACTACCTATCGAATAGAAAACGAATCACGAAAATCGGATGGAATTTACCCGATTTATGTATAAAAAACAAGTAGGGCACTAGTGCGTCCGCTTCTTTAGGGCTCTAGCTAGGTCCAGCGACCCAAAGTAAAAAAAAATTTTCCATAAATTGTCCCAGGCATTCCTAGACCTTTCGATTAAAAAAAACACGTAGGGCCCTTGTAAAGACTCAGTCATGGAGCCCTTCCTTCTTCCATAAATTGTAGGAAGCAGTTTAAACTTTTCATTGAAAAAAAAAGTTTTGAAAATCGTAAAAGATTTACTCGAGTAATGTACAAAAAACATGTTTGGCCCTAGCAGAGACTCTTTTTTAGCGCTCTAGCTAAGTCCTAGGGCGCAAGATCAAAAAGTTTCTGGTCGACAGTGCCCGGATTGAATCTGAAAAAAGATTTTTTGATTACCTTTTAGGGAAAAAAAGTTTTTGAAAATCGGTTGAGTTTTAATCGAGTTATCGTGTTGTCAGACGGACGGACATTTTTTAGACCCGTACGAAGTACGAAGGTCTGATGCGTTTACTACCACGTTTGTTACATTGCAAATTCGAACCCGGTAGTAAGGGGAAAACTTTTTTTATTGCCTCCAGATGACAAATTAGCGAAAAAAACAATGTCCGTCTGTCTGTCTGTCCGTCAACACGATAACTTGAGTAAATCTTGACCGATTTTCAAAAACTTTTTTTTTCCTGAAAGGTAGTCGAAAAATATTTTATGGGATTGAATCTGGGCACTGTCGGCCCAAGGGCCGCCGAGCTAGGGCCGTTTAAGTGGTTTTTGGTCTTTTGCACATAACTCGAGTAAATATTTTCTGATTTTCAAAATTTTTTTTTGTTTGAAAGATCTGGGCATGATTGACAATTTGTGGAAGAAACATTTTTCGATTTGAGTCTTTGGACTTAGCTAGGGCACTAAAAAAGAGTCTTTGTTAGGGCCCTACGTGTTTTTTGTACATAGAAGAATTTTTGCCTGTGCTTAGGGCTAACATAAAAAAATGTTTTTTGCTATGTTGCAGATCAAATTGAGGCAAACATTTTTGTCTATGGAAGTATGTATGCGAGGCCTCTATTTAAGGCCCTAGGTCAGTACTAAGGTCGGCCCTAGCCCAAAAAATATTTTTTTGCTATGTTGTAGACAAAATTGAGGAGAACATTTTTCTCTATTTGGAGGTCAATTTTGTGCCATCGGAGAATTTTTATACACCGTTACTTCGGACGGGTTTTTCAATATTGCCCTACGGGCAATTTCCAATACTGTCTAATGTGAACGCAATATTTACTTAAATACGTTCCAGTCTTTTCGTAACATCAACTCTGTTTGCCGCATCTATTCTGATACGTACGGCTCCCTTCTATGTTTTTTATTGCTGATTCGTCATCTAAGGACGCATAAGACTCCTTTTCGAAGAACTTCGTTCTTTGTACGGTTCTAAAAATGATCTAGAATTTGACCCGAACGGGTTGTAAAGGCGGATTATTATAATTGTTGTGTGGGGTCTTTGCTAGATTTTTCGGTCCAATTTGTTTGAAAAACTAAATATGTCTTGAGACGCTCGCATCTTTATTGTTGCATCATCAGTCTGTTGAGCTTATTTACAATTTTTATAATGCTCAATTGTTTGGAGCTGTTCAAAAAACACCCATTCCACACATGTGCCGTATATTGATAGTATTTCTGTACTAGCGATAGAACACAACTACAGAAAACGCAGGATTCTAGAATCGCTAAATATCCTTTCGAAAAACACCATGAACTTAAGAAAAGACACCGAAAACATTAGTGCAGCATACCACAGCCCACTAAAAGACAAAGTCCGTCGAAGCTGAATAAAAGCTCCATCCATTCCATGTGCATTCATTGAACCTCTTACAAATTATAACGTTTTTGGGCCCTTACGAAGTACAAAGGTCCTATACATTTACTACAAACAATTTTATTGTAACATGGGGTAGACCGAGGTGGGAGAAGGGGGGTGCATCTATTATAATCTAGAGATGACGAATCAGCAGTAAAAAAAATGTCCGTCCGTCCGTCTCCACATTTTTTGCAAACGGCTCAACCGATCAGTCTAAACTTTTTTTTCCTGAAAGGTACATGCCTCCCATGATTCAAATTCGAAGATGAGCAAAATCGATGAAGTGGTTCCGGAGATATGGTCGAGGAAGTGACCAAAAACATGGTTTTTC
>CM055404.1:79867365-79897229 GCA_029228625.1 Pseudolycoriella hygida
TATTGCCCAATCCTGGTATATGGCCACTTCCATAATTGGGCAGGATGACCCGGATCGCTCCAGAACTATGAGAGTTAGAAAGTTGGTTCCAAAGGCAAAGTTGTTGTCAATTATATTTAAGCGAACACGTGTTACAGGGCTTTGGTGAAATATGGCCCAATCGTGGTATATGGCCACTTCCATAATTGGGCAGAATGACCCGAATCTTAAGAACTATGAGAGGTAGAAAGTTGCTTCCAAAGGCAAAGTTGTAGAGAATTAAATTTTAGATAACACGTGTTTCATGGTTTTAGAGAAAAATGACTTAGTCCTTGGATATAAGCTTTTCTAGATTTGAATGGTCTGAGACGTACTTCGATAGGGCCTTTGACATTACCTTGGGTAATTTCTATGGATCCTTGAAATTCTTACAGTTATAAAAGAACAGAAAACGTTGGATTGTTTGCTTATTTGTATATTTAGGTACGTTCGAGTCACTTTGCCACATCTTTTCTGTTTGTCACATCTATTCTGATACGTACGGGTCTTTGGTTATATTCTTGTAATACTTTCAAATATTTGTCCTATCCATGTAGTAATATCTTCGTTATTTATGTTAGTTTATTTGATTTTGTTCAATTATATATTTTTTTTAGTGTTCTTTGATGCAGAATTTCAAAATTGGAAGGTTAATTGTAAGTAGTCTTTTAAAATTTGAACAGCTCCAAACTATTGAGCTTTATAAAAATTGTAGATAAACTCAACAGACTGATGATGCAACCGAAAAATCTAGCAAAGACCGCACCACAATAAATTTTATGTTTTCACGGTCAAGCAAATAGTCAGAAAGACTCTATTCGTAAATCATTGCTGACACCGCTATTATATCATGCCCGGAGCGGTAGCGGAAGCGTGACGCAGTCCCCACACCCAAAAAAAAGTCCACAAGCCGAAAAAACTCCATACAAAAACCTTTGGGACAAGGAGTCATATATACGCGAACTTTTGAGTTTTTCCCCTCGCCTTCCTCCCCCTCCAAATTAATTAAAAAAAAAACTACGTCGCAGCAGCTTTCCAACGAGCCCAGATCCATCAAAGTCGGTTGAAAATTGGTTGAGATTGCGAGGTTTGAAAATGGCATTTTTGTATGGGATTCGACTTTTCTGTTATTCTCATTCATAATGAAAACTTTTTTTCTGATCTGTCGGTTTCTATGTTCTATCTATTAATAATTTTCGATCTCGAGAAATAGACAGCCGATCTTCCTGAAATTTTCATTTGGGGCCGAAATGAAAAATTCCATAGGCCGCTTTTCCGGGAAAATTCAGGTAAAGCCGTGGCATTAGGAAAAGTGGTTGGTTTCTTCGGGAAAGTTATAAAGTTTGGTCAGGAGAAATTTTTGGGATCTTAAGAAAATGGCTGCCAGCAGTCAAACAGGCGCCATCTTGAATTTTCCCAAGCAATAAATTAGGTTTTTTTGGTTTTCGAATTTTAGCTACGGAATGACAATACTTAGAGAGTTGTATCTTCTACAAAGTTATAGAGTTTGATCAGGAGAATTTTTTGGGATTTTCAAAAAGCTGCCAAATTGACGCCACCTTGGATTTTTGATAGGTAAAAATTAAGTTTCTTTGGGTTTTCGAATTTTAGCTCCGGAATGATAACACTTATGGGCTAAAATACAGTCTGCGATTGCGAATATTCGCTGAAGGTTCAGGCGCTACAAATGTATGGGTTTTCATATAGCATTTGACATGTAGCGCTGCAAATCGCGAGCGATTTTTTTTTCGCGCGAATAAAATACATTTTGTCAGATATTTTTAAAATGGAAGCTAATGGCTACCGGATGTCAGAGTGGCGCCATCTTGAAGAGATGGTTTCTTCTAGAAAGTTATAGAGTTTCATCAGACAAATTTTTTGGTATCATTAGAAAATGGCTGTCAGCTGTCATAACGGCCCATCTTGGATTTTCGTTTATGCTTTTTCGTTTTTCGAATTTTAGCTTCGGAATGACACTACTTAGAGCGATGGTTTCTTCTAGATTCTAGCATTTTAAGAAAATGGCTGCCAACTTTAAAAGTGACGCCATCTTTGATTTTTTGCTAAATTCTGAATAAGAATATCTAGACAGTTGGTTTCTTCGGCAAAATTATATATATCAGTGACACGAAGTATTCCGACGGTAGTTGAAGGTAACACGAAGTGTTACAAAGGTAGCCGAAGGTGACACGAGTGTTCCGACGGTAGCCGAAGGTGACACGTAGTGTTTCGACGGTAGTCGAATGTGCCACATGTGTTGTATGTTACATGTGTGTGTGTGTGTGTTAACACATCGTGTTTGAGTTGTTGCAATCGTCACGGACAGACACGTTTCAGATACCGAATAGATAAGTTCAATAAAGAATAGTGTGAATATTAATTCCTGGTATTTTCTATTGTACGAATGATCGGGATACATATCACCGCAAAGTGTTCCGAAGGTAGCCCAAGGTGCCACGAAGTGTTGCGAAGGCAGCCGAAGGTGACACGAAGTGTTCCGAAGGCAGCCGAAGGTGACACGAAGTGTTCCGAAGGCAGCCGAAGGTGACACGAGATGTTCCGCTGGCAGCCGAAAATGACACGAAGTGTTCCGAAGTGCTCCGAAGGCAGGCGAAGGTGTCACAAAGTGTTCCGATGGTAGCCGAAGGTGACACGAACTGTTCCGGAGGCAGCCAAAGGGGAAAAATTTTTTTTGGAGAAAAAATTTTTTCTGAGAAAATTTTTTTTGGAGAAAAATGTTTTCAAGAGAAAATTTTTTTTGTAAAGTAAAATTTTTGCAGCGCAAAACTGAAAGTACAGAAAAATTATTTCGTTGTTAATTTACTTTACACCAACAGCATTCACATGATTCACAAGAAATTTTTCACGTTTGGTATTCTAAAAATGCAGAATTACGCAACACAATAGTGTTACGCAACATAGTTTTTACGGCAACAAGACAGCAATAAATACTAATGAATAATCAGTAAATAAGGAATAATCAGAAAATTTTTACGCTGAAAATTTCGATAGTCAACCTTTGACTGTAGTTACAACTTTGATTGAAGCATTTTATATTTTTTTACACGTTCATCCTTTAATGTTACAAATCCTAATAAAATTTGACTGGCCACCCCCGGAGTACAGACCTAATTCAATTTCTTTTTGTGTTTTTTTTTTAGATTTTTAAGCAAAACTTCAGGAAGTTTTTTTTTAATATAATTTTTGGGGTGAAGGGGGTAAGGGGGAAAATTTCAAAAGTTCGCCTATACATCCTCCTTGTCCCCAAAGGTTTTGTATGGTGTTTTTGGGTTTGTAGATTTTCTTGTGGTGGGGGCTTCGTCACGCAATCCGCTACCGCTGCATAGTCTGGCTTCAGGACGTTTCCAAATGAAAGACCTGCCAAAAAATATAGGAGCCATTTATAAATTACGTAACGCTGAGAGGTGGGGAGGGGGTCTGAGCGTAGCGTTACACAACGTTACAGGTGAGAGCGGAGGCAGTAGTGTTACGTATCGCTACATATTTCATACAAAGACGAAAGAAACAAGAAACGACCGGATTAAAGCCTGGTGTGTCTTTTTTCTATTTTGAAATTGACCGACATTGCCATGAGCTATTGTTATAAATTATAAAATTATAAATTGACTGATATAAATACGAGTGATGACCGAGTAATTTCGTCAGTCGACTAGCAGCTCTCAACCCATAAACATGTATGCGAAATAATATTGCAGTCAATATTCACTATAAATTACATCGGTTGAGCGGTTTGGTGTCCAGTAGGGTGGGTCAATTTTCCGCTTTAACAGTTCTTTCCACGCTTTGAGTTTAATTCGAACTCGTACACTGACCTCATTGATTGAAAAAAAAACCGTAATTACAGAGCCTCCCCTAACCAAAAGGTTTTCACATTCGGAACTTCAAGCGCTTGTTCGTGATGGACCTAACTACGAATCATACTCAAAGCGTGGAAAGAACTGTTAAAGCGGTGACAGTAGCATCGAGGAATGTTGTTGGACCCGAAGGCAGGAAGGCATTCGAGAAACATTGCGTTCACGCAAAATCATACCTGTCTTCGGATCCAAAAAAGACTATAAGATTTGAATTTGTTACTTTTTGTTGAAATAAAATTGAAATTTTCAATATTGCTCTTTAAGTACTTCCAGTAGTCACTATAAGCCATCGACTATTTAGTACGATGTTTCTTTGAGATCCTTAAACATTTTATCATACAAAAAGACCAGATAAGCGGAAGTTGTTTCACTAAAAGTGGTGATTTCATGATGAAAAAGTGAAAAAAATTGCAAAAAAATCGACCTCCGTGAAACTTTTGACCTTCGACCTTCTACATTTTTATGTCTATCAACACGCAATCTGTTAATTTGTTGTCGTAGGACCCGAAAGAATTGATTCCAGCAATTGGTGGAATAATTTAGTCATATGGTGGGTCACGGGAAGTGATAGAGTAGCGACTATGTGAAAAACTCCGAAATTAGTAGAAATTCTCGTTGAGCTATCATGAATGACTATAAAGTGCATCCAATTTTGAACCATATGTTCAAATCGCCTCAGGGGGGCCTGGTCGTCAAAACAGAAAAAGTGGAAAATTGACCCACCCTAGTGTCCAGGGTCGATCAAAGGAGACAAAAATGGACAAAAATTTGCTCCGCTGCCCGAAAATTACTGAAAAATTAATTTTTGATATGTTGTCGGGGATGGTGCAAAACGCCGAGAAAACATGTTCCGGGTGGGATATTGTTCTGAAATAATGGAGTTCGGCGAAAATGTAGTCAAGATGTCGTCTTAGACATTTGGTCGGGGAAGTGTCCGAGTAGAATACGTAGCAAGAGCAACGCTGAATACAGGGAACTTGAAATACGGGGAACGTTGAATACGGTGTAAGTGGAATACGGTGAACGTTGAATATGGGGGAAGTGAAATGCGGGGGAAGTGGAATACGGGGGAAGTGGAATACGGGGAACGTTGCATACGGTGAACGTTGAATACGGGGGAAGTGGAATACGGGGGAAGTGGAATACGGGAGAAATGGAATAAGGGGGAAGTGGAATACGGGGAAAGTGTAATACGGGATAAGTGAAATACGGGGAGCGTTCAATACAGTGAACGTTGCATACGGGTGAAGTGGAATACGGGGAACTTGGAATACGAGGAAAGCTGAATACGGCAAACGTTGCATACGGTGAACGTGGAAACGGTGGAAGTGGAAAACGGTGAACGTTGAATACGGGGGAAGTGGAATACGGGGGAAGTGGAATACGGTGGAAGTGGAATACGGTGGAATTGGAATACGGGGGAAGTGAAATAAAGGGAAGTGGAATACGGGGAAGTGGAATACGGGGGAAGTGGAATACGGGGGAGTGGAATACGGGGAAATAGAATGCGGGGAACTTGGAATACGGGGAAAGTTGAATACGGTGAACTTGGAATACGGGGAACTTGGAATGCGGTAAACGTTTAATACAGGGTAAGTAGAATACCGAGGAAGTGGAATATGGGGAACGTTGCATACGGTGAACGTGGAATACGTGAAATACGGAGGAAGTGGAATACGGAGGAAGTGGAACACGGGGAAGTGGAGTAATTTTGCGGCAAAGAAAGTATTTTGATTTATTGTGCCTTTCTGCGATTTTAGTATTATTAGCGGTAATATCAGCGAAGTGATATAATGACATGAAACATTACGCATCATTATTTAAAACGAAAAAAATATGCTTTGGCTCTCTGAATAGACAACAAGCGAAAATGATAAAGTCTGCGTAGCCCCTAGGGGCGGTTGTTTCGACTACGTAACCTACCCGTTAATGTTGAAGCGAAAATGATAAAGCCTACGTAGCCCCTAGGGGCGGGGTTCGACTAGTTACAAATTATAAAATTATAATTTATAAAATTATAATTATAATTTTTTTTGTAAATTATAATTTTATAATTTAGAAATTATAAAATTATAAATTGACGAATATAAGTATGAGAGCTGAGTGAGTAATTTCGTTAGTCGATTGTCAGTTGTTGGTGAGTAAACATCTCTGTAATAATAAAATTGATTTTCAGCTATCATATATATTTTCATGGCTCATGCATTTATGAAATTGTTTTCAGTCTTGCTGTAAGAGTACAATCTGGTCATTTGAAAGAGACCTGGCTAGCAGCACTGAGGTAAATGTATGTAAATCTACCTCAGTATTGCCAGTCAGGTCTCTTTCAAATGACCAGATTGTACGTGGTTTGCATCTCATACACATGTCAGTGGACTAACTTGAAGCGATACATGTCGGTCATCCAATGATGAATTAAATATGACTGTAGCTTTGAGCCACATATGATATTGTTTCGGTCACAAATGTGACTGGCAAGAACATCGGCTATTGGACTGTAGTCAAATAGTCAAGCTATCAACTACAGGCTACATATTTCCAGCTGCCAACTAACAATTATTTGCCATCGCTACTACTATTATGCATCTATGTGATTGCCCGCCTCATGAACTTGTGTATGTAGTGGCAGTGGTGTGTGAATTTTTGAACTATAAACTTCCGTCAAGCTATCAACCACATACTACATATTGCCAGCTGCCAGCTTACAATTATTTGCCATCGCTGCTACTATTATGCACTATGTGATTGCCCCTCTCATGAACTTGTGTATGTAGTGGCAGCGGTCTGTGAATTTTTGAACTATGAACTTCCCTCAAGCTATCAACCACATACTACATATTGCCAGCTGCCAACTAACAATTATTTGCCGTCGCTGTTACTATTATGCACTATGTGATAGCCCGCCTCATGAACTTGTGCGTGTAGTGGTAGTGGTGAGTGAATTTTTGAACTATCAACTCATAGCTGGCTTTGCAATATTTTCGCCATAAGTGGAACAGACATCGGACAGACAGATGGACGGATACACGGGTGGACGGATGAAGTGTCCACAGTAAAGCATTCACACACCAAAATCGGAACGCGGAAAATGTTAAAATTTTGAATGAAAAGTAATTGGTACGATGTCGAAATTTTTTTAATAGATACATTAACCCTCTAGGTACGATTTGAAAAAATCTTGAACTTATATGATGTTTGACAGGATAATTTTCAAAGAGTTTTCGCTGAAGCAGCCCATAAGGTTCTGCACAACTTCGGGACGAGCTTTTCTAGCAATTCTATTTCTAGAATTTTGCAATTAGTTTATTATTTTTAAGGAGTCACGTCCCTTTTTTAATTTAGACGTAATTACAACTACTTCTTTTTTGATACGAACGAACTGGTACCACTTAAGCGAATGAATGTTTTTTGTGAGAAATTGTGGTCAGCCACGTAGGTGCCGTTTCTTGATCATCCTAAAGAAAGACCAGTGGCTTACCATGGCTAGAAGTTACTAGGACAATGATAGCCTCCAATGAATGCCAGAAGTCGTTATTGCAAGCACGTCATAATGTAGGGAAAGCGCTTGATAGTTCACTTAGAGTTGAAATCTCTGCATTGTGGTCAGGTGCAATTACTGTCTCACAATTCATAACCTTCTTAGTAGATTTGACCTCCCCAATATATTGCAAATAACGTAGCATTCCCCCAGGATTATTTGTTACAAAAGATATGTGCCGCTACAGCTGCAAGGGTTCACCTTTAACATACATTTTAGAGCCTTAAATTAAATAACTCTAAATTTGGTCAACACTACATTGTACCAAAGTTTTTTTCATTTCTTTAAATCCGGTTTTGCTTTTCTGTCTTGTCCAGTCTTTTATTACAACCATCAGACTTATACAAATCACCGATATGATTATTGGCATGTTAGAAACGACTTCTATCATTTTTCTGACTCAATATTCGCACGTAAGTCCAGCGCTCTCATTGACGGAACACAGTTCCGTCTTGGTTAGTCTTCAGTAGGACTGCTCGTATTTGTGATCTTATCCACTAGCCCTGTTGACAGCCAAAGTTCCCTTGTAGTGTCCGACAATCGTCAAAGACTCTATTCAAGGCACTTTCAATGTTTTTAATACAAGTGAAACTAATGTAGTTCAAATTTGGAGAAATTTGTGCAAAGCAATTTTTTGATTTCTGATTTATATTTCTTGTAACGACCACATTTTGAAACAAAATTTCGAATTCTAGTAATAGGTTTGTAGTTTTATTTATTATCAGTTGACCTAAAACTTGTGGATTGAATTTTTTGAGAATTACCTGGTCTTTTATCGAATTTCCTGTGTTCCGATTTTGGTGTGTGAATGCTTTAGGGTATTTTTTCTAGAGAAAGACCTAAAATTTTTTGCTAAGGAAATGCAAATTAAACTCAAATTGTTAGGTGTTCAAATTGATGTTTTATTTTCAAGTTTTTTCTATGAGAGAAGATAATAGTTTGATCATCACGATAAAATTACTTTGTGTTACTTCGACTGAGTATTAGTTCGACGATAAACAAAGACATAACAAAGGTTTTACAAGGAGGCTGCGACGTTCGCTGAGCAGTGAACGCAAATTTTGCAATAAACTATACTACAAAAATCTGAAATAGCTTCAGTTCAGTTGACATTTCATACTGAAATAAAGAGAATTTTTTTTATATTACTACAACAGTGGAAAAATTGTCAATTTATCTGCACGACCTCTGCCATTCACGACGAATATTGTGTTACCCATTCGTCAAAACACTAAACAATGTTATACCAGCAGTCGACATTACCAAAAAAATTACGCCACACTACCGAGAAATGTCAATATCAACGTTAGACACTATTTTTGAGAGTATTGATTTTGTTCAGTTGCGTTACGTAACGAATGGGGGAGGGGGCGTATTGATATTGCTTTACGCCTGCGTCTCAGGAGGGAGAAGTGGTCTGAAAAATGTCGATCTTAGCGTTACGGTTTTTTGAACGGCCCCATACAAAAAAACTCTTTGGTTTAATAGACTAATTCAAAGTTAGCCCCCAGCAAGGAAAGGTAAAGTCGGTGTGTCTGGTCACACTCTGCCTTTCAAGAGGTTTTTGTTGTGATTATTATTATCGTCCCTAAAAAAACATTAGCGACGACAACCCTGCTGACATCATAATACATTGTCTCGAAGCACATGTTTATGAAAAAAAGGGATTAACGATCAAATAAAAAATCAAAATTACCTAAAAAATAATCAAATTGCCGAAAAATAATTCAAGATTCCCGAAAATTTAAACAGCAATTACCTAAAACAAATTCAATTTTTACCTAAAATAAAATCAATTCTACCGAAAACTATGTCTTCTTTTACCAAAAAGAATAAACATAAATGAAAGCAAGAGTCACTGATAGAATTTCTTCGTCGCATTTTGTAAAAGGAAAAAAAAAATTACCCAGAGTCAGGGATATAATTCGTGGCATTTTGTAAAAGGAACAATTACCCAGAGGGATAGAATTTCTTCGTGTCATTTTGAAAAAGTTAGGGATAGAATTTTTTAGTGGTATTTTGTAAAAGGAAAATTACCCAGAGTCAGGGATAGAGTTTCTCCGTAACAATTTGTAAAGGGAAAAGTTGCCTATAGCTCTATGCGAGAAAAGTAGCTTTTGTGTCCAGTGACGATTTTCATTTTTTAATGTAAATGGTCAAGAAATGAACCATCTCACAATCTGCCGCATCTGTACTTCCAAAAAAATTAACAAAATTGAAGAGTTTTGTTAATAGATTGCGGAAGTTTTTCAATGTATAAAAGCTAGCGCTGAAAGTTCAAAATTGTATTTGTTCTGTGTCTGCGCTGATATACACATTGTCCTGCAAGACATAGGTGTACTGATGAAATCACATACTTTGTTTGATATGTGAGGGCGTGATACGCCGAAATCAGCATGTTTTCTTTTATTTCGTTAGATTGTCTTTCCTTAAACGATTGAATTTTATACGTTATAGATTTGGTTGTTACGAAATTTGCATTGAACTATACCGAAAATAATTTCCGAAATGAATTGATTTTATGATTTTTCGCATTTTCAAATTAATTACACCTATTATCTCTCTATAATGAACACGACTCCCTTCAGAATTCATTATAGAGAGAGTTGACTGTATAACTAAAAATTAGATAAAACCGAAAAACTAACAAAATGTGTAAAAACACAGAATGGCACTGCGAGATCGTCTTCTGTTTATGACGGTCGAGATCTAAACAAGTGTTAAATAGACCGGAAAATTCTGCAGTAGCAAAACATGCCATGAAACATTTACATTCAGATATAACAGTCGAATGTGAAACTAGAAAAACGCGTCATAGAAATGTTAAGTTCAGATGCATGGGAAAGTTTTTATATGCACAAATACAAATCCGAACTGATGAGCACCGATCCTGCATCCATTTTGTCACGACTCTTCTTCAACTGTTCAAATAATTTATAAACAAATATAAAAAATCGGATGAAATCAATGTTTGTATGTACGGTGACAACAGAAGCAGTCTCATTTAGCCACGCGTCTGATGATGATTTAGTTTGTGGCCATTCACAAAGTACGCACGCACAAAAAGTCGGATTTTTGACCCCTCCCCCTCCCCCCTGCACGCTTTTCGAGCCCCCCTCCTTCCCTCCTAAAAGTACGCACGCAATTCTCAGGGGGGAGGGGGTGGTCTGAAAGTCCTCATTTTTGCGTTACGTAATTTATAAATGGCACCATAGTAGGGGTCTAAACATCATCTCCTAAATAGCAGCGAACAGACTTTTTATTTTTTTTAAAGAAAGTGATCTAAAATAATCTTATATTTTCAGCACATGAGTACGCACGCTTTTGGCAAACCCCCTCCCCCTTTGCACGCTTCCGTACGCTTTTGCCTAAACCCCCCTCCCCCCTTGGTGCGTGCGTACTTTGTAAATGGCCTCTTTGTATTTAATGGAAGTAAATTTTTACATCAGTCGTAATTGATTTTTCATAGAAATTTGAATTTAAAGCATTTCTCACTAAAAAAAACACGAAAAATATATAATGACTGATGTCCAATGACATAATAATATATAGACTGTTTATTAGGAGGCCGTGCAACAGAATTGACTAATATTGTTTTTGTTCCTTTTAAATATTTTGAAATTAATTTATTTTTTTTGTAATAGATTCAATAAAATATACTATGGGTCAATCATCTAGTGGTCTACCTAGTGTTTCTGACTGTGTTTGTTTTTGTTTAACGGATAATGTCCAGGATGCGAGTGCTCAAAATTGGATTTTTTGCAAAGGATGCAGCAAGTGGTACCATAGAAAATGTTGTTTGGTAGGTGATGACGAATGCAAAAGGATGGTAAATAACACGGATTGGTACTGCTCAAGTCGTCATTGCGACAGGATTTTTTCTTCATTTGGAGATAATGATAAGGTAAAACATCCAACTCGTGAACGTTTGACTAGGAAATGTAAAAACAAATGCCCAGAACGTGTTTCAGAAATTTCTTTGGAAGATGTTTCTGTTTCTGGAAGGGTAATTTGTAGTATTTGCGGTTTCCTGGCTAAGGATATTCATGGGTTGAATGTTCATATGAGTAAACATAGGCGTGACATTCATGTTAGTGATAATTTGCCTAATAATGAAATGTCTAATTCTGATGAGTTGACACATGATGAGACTGTATCTGAAATTTTAAATAATTTCGGATTACTGCTTAACAAGTGTTGAGTTTCAGTTCCATTGACTCGTATTATACAGAAATCCGTGAGGATTGCTGTTTGTCAGGAACTTTGTAGGGAAATTGAAGGTTTATTACAGAAAAATGATGTTAATTCTTGGATGAGATTACTTGCTTTTCCATACATCGTTTTGAATAATAAATCAAAGGGGAAAGATGGTATTAATATCATTAGATCTAATTTGAATTTCTTTAGAGATTGTAGGGACATCAATGAAGCTTTGTCCAAAGTTTTAATTGACGCAAGTATTCCATTCACATTGAATAAATCTGTCAATGGAGATGCTGTTATTATAAGAGTAGCTACGAGGAAAGTTAGTCAGGGTGACATCAAAGGTGCTGTTAGAGTTTTATGCTCTAATGAAACTGTTGCGCCTCAAACTTTGGAAACTGTTCCCAAGCTGAAGGCCAAGCACCCAGATGATGATGGCGGGGATTTTGAGAAAATAGGACTGATTAGTAGTTTGTCAGCTACTACAATTGAGGATGTTGTCAAAGCTATTAGAAACTTTCCATTGAGTTCTTCTGGTGGTATAGGCGGTTTGCGACCTCGACATTTAAAAGATTTGACTTCTTTTACTTGCGGTGAATCTGCAAATCGTCTTTTAAGGGCAATAGCCTCATTGGTGGACATTATTAAGTTTGGTAATGTTCAAAAAGATGTCTCTAAAATATTTTTTGGAGCTTCATTGACTGCTCTTATGAAAGGTGAGGATGATGTTAGGCCGATAGCAGTAGGTATTGTTTGGAGACGCTTAACAGGTAAAATTGCTTGTTACAATATTAGGGATAGCTTAGTCGAGAAGTTAAAACCCGTTCAGTTAGGATTTGCTGTTCAAGGAGGGGCAGAAGCTTTGGTTCATGCTGTACGTAGATTCTGTACAGCTGACCATGATGGGCCAATGGCTTTAGTTAAGTTTGACTTTAGCAATGCCTTTAATATGTTATTTGGAAAGTTTATGTTAGGCGAAGTTAAGGAGATATGTCCAGAATTATTTCCTTTGCTTCAACAAGCTTACAGGCTTTCCTCCAATCTTTACTTTCTTGATGAGCCTTTGCTTTCAAAGAGAGGGTTTCAACAGGGTGACCCACTAGGTCCTCCATGTTTTTGTATTGGTATTATGAGAATGACACATTCTCTTTCATCTAGGTTAAATGGTTGGTATTTAGATGATGGTACTGTTGGTGATAGGCTTTCAGTAGTATTAGATGATATTAGGAAAGTGTTAGATTTTTGTGAATTATCAGGCTTGTCATTAAACAAAAAAAATGCGAAGTTTTTTTTGTTGATGCAACTGATAAAGATAAGGCAACGTTTACAATTAATGGATGTTCACCCCGCATTGTGTATTTTTAGGAAGTCTTTAGGTAGTTGTAGGTTCAATTATTTGCTGCGTTCTTCTAGGGCATTTCTATTACGTGATCATTTAAAAAATGTTGACGAGATTTTTCGTTCAACTATTTAAGCGATTACGAATGTTAGGATGTCAGAATTTTCTTGGGATCAGGCTACTCTTCCTTTAGCTTTTGGGGGTTTAGGCATTCGGAAGGTTGAAGATTTGGCATTGCCAGCCTATTTATCATCTGTGTATTCTTCATCTGATCTGTCAAATAAGTTGGTAGAAAAATTTAATTTGCAAATAATCGATAATTACATTTTAGAGTTAGTTGAGGAAATTCCTCAAGATTTTATTCCAGGTTATGAGAAGAGAAAGGAGCAGAAAAATTGGGATCTTCCGAGGATCAACAGCAAGTTTTCTAGGATGTTTGATTCTAGTGAACCTTTTGCTCGAGCCAGACTACTTGCGTCATCTACTAATGAATCTTCAAAGTGGCTGCAGGTGGTCCCATCGAGTAATACGGGTTCTAATAGTAGATAACAATTCCGCGAGAATTGCTGTTGGTCTTCGTTTAGGTTCTCAATTATGTGAAGAACATAAATGCATCTGTGGTGCTATGGTTAAAAAGGACGGCCTACATGGTTTGTCTTGCAAGAAGAAATCAGGGATAATTTCTAGGCACGATGAAGTTAATAAAATTATTTCTCACGCATTGTCTTCCGTAGGATTTCCAAATATAATACAACCACCAGGAATTTCTAGGGATGATGGTAAACGACCTGATGGCATGACTCTAATTCCGTGGAGTCATGGAAAGTCTCTTCTCTGGGACGTGACTGTTCGAGACACGTTAGCTCCTTCTTATGTCAATGAATCTTCCAAGAAAGCGCGTTCAATAGCCGATAACGCGGAAAGATTTAAGCATAATCATTATATTCGTTTAAAAGAGAATTATTTATTAACTCCTGTTGCTTTCGAAACTCTAGGTTGTATGGGCCCAGAAACGAAGAAATTTATAGGCAAATTAGGGTCATTGATAAGGACAGCTTCTGGGGAATCACGCTCGAAAATTTCCTATTACAGAAGATTTCAGTTGCAATTCAAAGAGGCAATGCGGCATGCATCCTGGCAACATTAGGGAAAAGTAGAGTAGATGAAATTTATTTATTGTAATTTGTTATTGAAAAGATCGTTTTTTTACTGGCTGCGCCATTGTGAGCAGTCTTTTTTTTCGCTTTATAGACTGAATTTACGTAAATTTTCTATGAAGCAAAAATAATACCGCATGTAAGACACTATTTCTCACTAACACACACTCAAAAACTTGAGCGACGCACTGCAAAAGTTGTGTTTTATTCCTTATGCAAATTCATTACAACTTTTGCATGACATTGCAAACGACGTAACATCAATTGATTGAATGAAATGTTTGCACTCTACATTTTCAAAAAAATCAATATTTTTGTGTTATTTGCTTTCAGTAGTGTTTCATATTCACGAGTATGATTGAAAATGTGCTAGAAAAATATTAAAAACACATAAATTTAGGTGGACACGCACACTGTTTTACATTTCGTATTTTACTTTTGCTTCAATTCTTGTTCATTTTCGTGCTTAGAGGACCACTCTATATATTATTATCTCATTGCTGATGTCGGTCTGATTAACATAATTCTGGCAATACATTGCCCGGTCTTAAAACAAACATAATTGTGGCAACTGGGCCATTCCAAATGTATGTAATGAAAGGAACGAAAATTTCTCCTGAGTCGTTCAAGAGTTCTGCCGCACGTATGATGTCGCCATTTCCTACGGTTAAGGCAGTATTTCCGTTCCTTACATTAAGGCGTTACTGTGCTGTTTGACAGCAGAAATTACACATCTACCTCTTTCCTTCACGATTTCTGACGACAGGCCTCTACATTTTAATCGAAATATCACAGTACATTAGTTGGATCAACGTTAAACCGATTCAATCTTTATCAACTTCACCATCAAATCGCTCTGCTTTTAAGATTTGAACGACAGTTACCGTTGCGTTTTCATCATCGAACTGACATGAAACCGTAACATTTGAAATTTGGAATGTAAATAATTGCGAGCCATGTTTCGTCCGTAAGTAAACTGAACGAGGATCCTGACTGACAACTTCCTGAATATGGTTCTAGTCAAATACAAAATATTTAAAATTCAAAATATGCAGATTGATCCACGCTTATACGCTTATACATTACTTCATTCAACTCTAGTTGAGCGAGTTGTTCAGATGCCCGAGACGTAAAAACTACATTCAGTTTTGTTGGGTTATCTATCCATTTCGGTACTTTAACTGTAGAACAGGCAGCGACCTGTGGAGAACTTGAAGGTATTCTGAAATTTTCTTCGCCTTCTGGTTCCTCTCGATCGGTTGAAGCCGTACATTCTGCTCGCTTTTCTGAGTGTTTCGCTGAAGTTTTGGTAACGTTATCTTTCACAGAATAAATAAAAATAGAGTCGTCAAATTTTTACCTAGATTTGACGAGTTTGATGTATCTGGAAAATCATACGCGGGAATGTATGGCTTAATATCCAATACAGGAGTTCCTTCGAGTTAAAGTTAGTTGTCAAAAGGAATGTTAGAAAGTTATTTGTCTTACCGTCAACCATATCCGTTCCGTAAAAATAAACAAATCTGTGGTCAATTTTATTTATTTCAACTAATGACAAGCCGATGGGACAGGGTCTATGTGGTGATCTTGTTGAAAAAACGCCAACCCTGCTACCTCCTAATCGAGGTGGCGCAACTTTCGCTTTAGGATGAGACTCGTTTCGATGAAAATGATAAATTATCCAAATATGTGAAAAGGAATGTAAACCATCGAGCGAGTGTTCGGGATTGTTAAAAACACTTTGACTAATCTCAATGCGGCCTAATAATTTGTTGGTTGTTGGTTGCCTCGGAACGGCACGCTTTTCCGAAAAGGCAGTTCGAATGAACCCAATGGGTTTGAATAGATTTTCGTTGTTGTCTGCTGAGTTCTATAAAATTAGTATAGAAAAATCAATTATTGTCAATGTCAATAAAGATTCATTCATTCATTCAACTATATCGCTACTTACATCAGAGACCGGCTTCATAGTTTCTATATTTGTACAGCCTTCACATTTGTAGTTTTCAATTGTGCTCTTGATGCTTTGAATCTCCTTATGATGAACGTATGTCAAACTTGAAACTTGTTTTCTGTGAAGAAAATTTTGGACTTTGTAATATTACCAATGACACTTTGCAAAATTGAAGTGCCCTACCGAAGATTTTGAATTTCCTTTCGAGCTCTGGCCAATTCTTTTCGAATGGATTCAATTTCACTCATTTTTCAGTTTTGTATTGCACTGAGCGAAATAGAGTTTCATCAAAGGGAGAGTGTAGTGTGTCTTACTGCTTTGATATAATACTTGATAAGCTTGATAATCAAATCATTCTTCTTCTCTTTTATTTTTTCTTTTTTAGGGCGAAGTATTACAGTATAAGCAGTTCGATAAGGACCTTGAAATTTATATTATTATTCGTATATTATGTTGAGTACAAAACAAAACAATGTGAGATAAAACGGATAAAACACACAATACAACACTGATCGGACTCTGCTGACAACATCAATGCTGCATTCCTAATTTGCTTTCAAGTCTTGCTACTTTAACTTTCTTAAATTTCCGCATTTTACGAGATACTAATCCAATTGCTCATATCTTGTCCCCGAACCTCAAGTAGTCACACCTATGTTATTTTCATAGCCGAATTTACGCCTAAACCTTGTCCCTTTTCTCTAGTAGCGTCATCCATGCCTTCATTTCTGAATAGGGACCGTACGGACTATCACTAGACTATTTACCTAATTTATTTATCCCACGAAATTCACTCATGTAGATTCGTACGTAAATGATATGCGAAACAAAAGTTAAAATGTACACATGGGGAACGACAAATGGGAACGGGTTAGCTTAACGGTAACGTACTGGCTTTCCACCAAGAATATCCGGCTTCAATCCTGGCGAGGGAAATTCTGTAATACAAACACGTGCTTTTAAATTTACTTGTTATGCTGTTTTCAACATTATCGACATTATCTCTGTTTTCAGTGTATTTTTTGTATGGAAAACCTTGAAAACAGCTGAAACTTGATAACAAGTAAATTTATAAGCACACGACGGTATAAAGAATTTTTCTTCAACTTGTAGCATGAAAGTATCGTTCCTAAGCGTACCCAAATTCTGGATGGTTGTGGCGATCGTATGACGAACCGTATACAGAAGAATGACATGGATGACGTCACCCAATGGGTGACTCACCCATGTACGATGAATTTTGTGTACACATATCTGAGACTACCTTAAGGCGTAGATATAATTAACATCAGTTCAAATTAAATATGTAGCTACAATAAACATAGGCTTGGTTCGGAATTCACGTTAAGCATGTGGTCCAACAAACAGATTAATGTTTGTTACTCATACAAATGCCCTAGAGTGGTTGTGTGGGATACACTGCATTCACGAGGCTCGTATATAATAAACATAAGTTGTGCCTAGAAAGTTTGTGAGGGAGTTCGTCAGGGTTGTTGTCTCTCCCCTCTTCTGTTCATAATTTTCATGGACAAGATCATCAGGCATGCAAATGTAAGTAAATGTGAAAGTTGGGGAAGTTATTATGAAAATCCTGGCCTATGCGGATGACTTAACTCTGTTAGCAGATAGTACCAGTGATTTGCAGAGGGGGATTTTTTCAGAGGATGACAAGTTAGATAGGGAATTTGAAGAAAGGAGGAAAATGGGAAACGTAGTGGCCAGTCAGTTGAGGTGTCATGTCTTCAACAAAAATGAATTAAGTAGCGGCACAAAGTTAGCTATTTACAGGTCAATTTTCAGGCCAACGATTTTATATGGTAGTGAAAGTTGGGCGGTGGACTGCGGGTACCTTGTGAATGGCCTGGAGGTTTCTGATATGAGGGTTCTAAGAAGCATAGCAAAGGTTAATAGTAGGGATCAGTGGGATAATCATATCAGAAACGACGACATCAGGGAAAAATTAGGGGTTATGTCAGTGGAAGAGACGGCAAGGGTTAGTCGACTGCGGTCGTACGGGCACGTTCAGAGGATGGGTAATAGCAGGCTACCAAAGAGGATTTTGAATGCACAGGTCCCGGGTGTACGCCCTAGAGGTAGGCCAAGGAGAAGGTTTATAGATTCAATTAAATCAGAAGTTAGGGGACTTTCACTGAGTGAACAAACCATCTCCTTGGCAGGGGATAGGAGGGTATGGACGTGGGTGGTCCAAGATCACCCGGTTGTGGCGTAAAGACCCCACACCGAAAGGTATATAAAGTTTGATGATGATGATGTGACTAGAAGATGTATCGTAGTGTGTCCACACACGACGAGGCTCATTTGGCTAAAGAGTCTAACAAATGTGTAATCTGAATGGGAACGTGAAACCAACCAAATTAACCAAATTATTCCGCAGAAATTCGTTCGGACAAAGAACAATGGAAGCTATCAAAATATTCTTTTGTTCAATGTGCGAACTACTTTCCTCGGAAGAATTTCGTTGATTGGGCAAATAGTAATTCTAAGTATCGTAACTTATTAGTTGCCGCAACGTTTGGGTTGCGCTGCGATAACCTTTGAGGACCAATTAATGCCGGGTTATAAAATAGCCTAGGAGGAGAAGCTCTTCTGTAACCGAATAAACTAAAAAGTCTTAATTTCATTTTGTGTTGATCATCGAAATTGGTTGAATAAACTGGGTTGTTTTATACCCGGCATTAACTGGTCCTCAACGGTTATCGCAACGCTACCCAAACCACCCAAACGTTGCGGCAACTAATAAGTTATGGTTTTCAGAATTGGTTTCAGTAATGAGTTTTTGACACCCCCTCCCGTCTCGTACGCTGTAATACACCTCCCCCAAAAAGTTCTACCGAAAACTTCATTTAAGAATTATAAATGAAACTTACTTTACAGACCTGCAACATTAAAGAAAAAAAAGTCAATTGGAATCTGCAAAAAAATTGTCGGTCCGGGTTTCGAGGTCGGTGTGACACAAGTATGACAGAGTATGACATACTTTATGAACGGCCCTTTACGCTTTGGTAAATTATTTTCACAACAAAATATCACCAGGTGTCAACTTAATTGCTCCGTATTTATATATGCTAATTACACAGTAAATAATTGTTACCGTACACACGAAATGAGAAAATGTCGAGGGGTGACGCACTTCTGCGGTTTATGGAATAAATGGAATAAATGGGAATAAATGGAATAAATGGGAATAAATGGAATAAATGGGAATAAATGGAATAAATATTGGAATAAATGGAATAAATGATAACTTTTTCAAATTCGTCAAAACCTCAAATAGACTTGATTTTGATGGCAACGCACACAACAAACCATACTAATGTGTCAAAAAGTGAAAAAACAATCTTTTGAAAACTTAAAAAAAATTTTGTTGAAAAATGGAATAAATGGAATAAATAAATTTATTCCATTTATTCCCAAAAAAATAAAATTTAATCTCAAGATGGTTTAAATGCTTTATAATTTGTGCAAACCTTTTTTTGAACTTATTTGTCTAATTTGTGATGTGTTTGGTTCAGATATTTCACAAAAACAACAAAAAAAATTTTGGGAATAAATGGAATAAAAGAATAAATGGAATAAATGAAGTGCGCCACCCCTCGGAAAATGTGACACTGACCTACCAATCACGTATTGAAATGTCAGGCCACGTGATATTTCATAAAACTCTAAATTGGCAAAAAAGTTGAAGTCGTTTCAACTTTTCATCAACTTGCATCAGTGCTACCAATATTCGCACTTCGAAAGTTGTAAACAAACACAAAATGCAATGTTTTCAATATTGAATATTACTGCGAATATGATCCAATTCTGGTATATGGCCAGGCCACTTCCATAATTGGGCAGGACGACCCGAATCTCCAGAAATAAGAAAGTTAGAAAGTTTGTTCCAAAGGCGAAGTTGTAGAGAATTAAATTTAAGCGAACACGTGTTTCAGGCTTTTAGGGAAATATGGCCCAATCGTGGTATATAGCCACTTCCATAATTGGGTAGGATGACCCGAATCTTCAGAACTATGAGAGTTTGAAAGTTGGTTCCAAAAGCGAAGTTGTAGCGAATCAAATTTAAGCGAAAAAGCATTTCAGGGTTTTGAGGAAATATCCTGGTATATAGACACTTCCATAATTGGGCAGGATGACCCAAATCTCCAGAACTATGACAGTTAGAAAGTTGTTTTCAAAGTTGAAGTTGTAGAGAATTAAATTTCAGCGAACTCGTGTTTCAGGGTTTTGGGGAAATATGGCACAATCCCGGTATATGGGCACTTCCATAATTGGGCAGGATGACCCGAATCTCCAGAACTATGAGAGTTAGAAAGTTGGTTCCAAACGCGAAGTTATAGATAATTAAATTTAAGCGAACACGTGTTTCAGGATTTTGGGGAGATATGGCCCAATCCTGGTATATGGTCACTTCCATAATTGGGCAGGATGACCCAGATCTCCAGAACTATGAGAGGTAGAAAGTTGCTTTCGAAAACAAAGTTGTAGAGAATAAAATTTTAGAGAACACGTGTTTCAGGGTTTTAGGGAAAAATGACTTAATCCTTGGATATAAGCTTTTCTAGATTTAAATGGTCTGAGACGTACCTCTTTGACATTACCTTGGGTAATTTCTATGGATCTTTGAAATTCCTACAGTTATAAAAGAACAGAAAACGCTGGATTGTTTGCTTATTTGTATATTTAGATTCGTTATCAAAGACATATCATCCGTTGCATGAAAATTGCTGTTATGTTCCCTTTATCTGGCGCGCCACCTAGGTGTCATTTTTCTGCTTAGAAATTCGTTGGATTTTTAGTGAAACGCGCCAATAATTAACGAAAAACCACGTTCATCCATACAAATTCATTGTTTTGTCACCGAGTTTTTTGGCGCTCCACCCCCCTCTGTTTTCACGATCAATATAGTGAACAATAAAGTCAATCTATGTTCGATGGAAAAACCTCTTTTCAAACATTTCGAACCTACACCAAATATTTCCGTTGGCTTGGTGTGACGTCGGCTCAGCTGAAAGTCTGGTTGGTTTTACAAGATATACAAGAGTGTTTTAGTGTGTGGTTGGTGTGTTGTGATAGTTTGTCAAAACAGTTTTCGACTGCCTGTGAAAGTTAATGGATCGGTGATCTGTGCAATTGGTTGTGTGCTTGTATTTTTTTATTTTTGGCAAAAAATGTTCATTCATATTTCCCGTCATTTCGAAGTCAACTAAAGAATACTAAATCACTAAAGAATACTAAATATCTGGAAACATTGAAACGTAATAAAAACAATTGACAAAAATGTTATTAATCATATTGGGGATGAGATAACAATTATAGCGAATTAATATTTTACATATTCACTTCTTATCTATATTTGTAGTCTCGGTAATTTGTCATCAACATGTGTCATCCATCGATACTTTTCGCACTAAAAGCAATGCATATTGATCCAAACGTACATACGCCTTAAGTTTTGGTAGAAATTGTATTTTTAGACATAAGAAACAAGTTTTCATGTTTTCCTGGCCAAGTCCCGTGAAATGAAAAAAAAAAGTAATTACTTTGCATCCATTCACTTATCACCAGTAGCTGCATCTTAATCCGACTGATATATTTATGCTTTCAATTCCATTAACAGAAACTTAAGTTTTTCGTGTATGATGTTATCGTAAATTTCCAAACACTTAAAAGCATATTTTATACGGTTTATTTGTTTTCAGACAATCAACATTAATGGGAATGGATGATTGTTCTTTCCACATTTACTTGGTATTATACATGTAGTGATGTTTATTTAGTAATTGTTTGGGATTGGCTTTAATATCGTTCTTCTTGAAATCAATTCAAATTTACATTTTAATGAATTAAAGTCTCAAAATGTAATACAAGCATTAAACAGGTGTTGCATATAAACAACGCTACATACCGAAAAGAATTCATCTATACTATACCAACATATAATTCTTTTCTAAAACTTAGATTTGTGTTGTATGTTTAGATTGGGATATTTTTAAAACCACATAATGATAAAAGGTAATGGGGAGATAATGAAATAACTCAGTCAAATACACATTGACACACAGAGTGTATCACAGCGAGACTCTTAGACTAAATGGCATACAATTTCACTTAGCCGTAAATAGCACACTTCCACGTTTTGCGCAATATAATTTTATGTATAAATTTTTGCCCCAGTTCGTTAGCCACTCCTGTCTGGATTGGTAGCAGAGGTTTTATATAATGGCTGACATGTCTCTATATTAAAGAGCTATTTGTTTATTAGACCCCCAAATATTAATTCAGAATAAGAGAAAAAATCTATGTCTGTCCGCTTCCATTTTTTGGAAACTTGAAAATGGCCAAGATAATGTCCTAAGGTCTGATATTTTCATTGGGCGGTTAAAATATGTCGAATATATCTGTTTGATATGACCACGGCAAATGCTAGTGAAGATGCTACGTTGAGGATATCAAAGGAATCAATCTTAACTGCCACGCTGCAACGTTTGTTTTGATTTTGCCTACGTTCGACAATATTCCTATTGCTGTTACTTTAACGTCTTAGAATTTTCAAATTAGGTGATTTTTATTACGTTTGGCATTAAATAGTTTTACCTGCTAAATTGATAACCAGCTGATGCACCAGCTAATTTGTTTACGTATTAAAACTTCGAAAAGATGTTATTAATCCGCACATAAACACTTCTGTTGTGACGACTTGATTTGTCCTAAATTTATACACGACTGCAAACGCACTTCGTTTTATTTGTTTATAAATTAATTTTAAAAACAACATTTTGCGTTCTTATTTAAGGAAAAATCATAACTGTTTCACTGATAAACTACAGTTTGTTGTCGAATTTTGACATCGAAAAAAACATTACAGAGCATTCATCATGTAAAATTCTACGTGAGTGCTTCCAAATGTTTGTTCGCCTTCGTCTCATGAAGTAAATTTCCTACGAGTCCGAAAACAATCAATTTGGAAGCACTATGTAACGTTCTATTAGTAGTCACCAGTAATCATATGTTAATGTTCACATAGAGAATCAGAAAATTAAACCCAATTTTGCTTCTTTGAGAAGAAAAAAAAGTTCGACAAATGACATGCGTTTATTTATTTGTGCATTGTTGTAAACTATGGTCGCCTTGATTAGCTTTGTCATATGCAGAAATGAACAAAGTAGTTGTTGTGTAAACGGGGATGTCACTTATTCATTCATAATTCTTATTGCCGAAGAAGAAACAATCGATTTGTAACCTCGATTCGGCCCATGCAACGCAAATTTGTCGATGTTGCCGAATCCTATAACAAACTGAAAATTAAAAAACGGAATCTATAAAATGTACACGAAATTCAAAAACTCCAAAAAATCGGTGTAAATTCGATGTAGATTTTTATAGTAAGTGACACCCTCGTGTTGTGTAATACTTAAAACGTGCTGGTCCAAATAAAATGGTAAATCTAATTAATGGTAAATGTGCACCCTGTGTTAACGTCAGTTTTTGAGCTACCTTAAATAGAATTGATTGTCCGTGTGTGATAAGACCTTTGAGTTTCCTGTTGGTTTGATAAAAGCGAGTTTTTCTCAACATCAGTTTATCTTAAACAATAAAATATCAAGCAAAGTGTTCATATTATATTTAGTCAATGACAAATGAACTAGAGATTACGGAAAGAACACCGTTGAAATTAAATCATACATCAGTTGAAGTTGAAAGTGAAATGAGTGAAAACTGTAGTGCACCAAAACCGGAAATGGATGATACAAGGAGAATTATTATTAAATTTCTCATCGACTTTACGACGCTCTTGCTAAGTAAGTATTCAATGTGTTATAAAGAAGTGTAAGACTCGGTTATCTGCTCAAAAATGTTTAGAAAAATAGGCTGCATTGTGGGATAAAACCGGTTTTCTTTTCGTTTTTTTGAATTCTTCTACATGGTTGTCGTGAATTTGAACCTTAATGCTTCTCGTATTGTCCTCGCTTTTCATTGGTAAAAGTTACGTCTTGTGTTTATTGCATGTCATATTTCAATTTTCAAAATAAATCAATCGTATATCCAACTAAAGTAGGCGAACGAATGCTTCTGACGTATCATTTGTTCGGAGAATGTATGTGCCATAACTTTGTAGACAAGTATTTGTACGAAGAAAGCAAAAAATTTACCACGAAAAATCAAAGTATATAAACAGAAAAGGTAACGCATATCCTGAGAGAATCACAAGAAATACGAAAGTCCAAGCTTGCGGTGAATATTGTTTTTGTCATGTTGGTTTTAAAAACTTATAAAAATTGATCGGTTACTTATCCATTATTTTTTTAAAGTTCAAATAGTTACCTACATAATCAGTTTTTGAGCAACTTTAAAGAATTGATCAGAAACTTTAAACTTGCCCGAAGAGTCATACAGAGTCACCTACTTTGAGCTCTGACCCATAATTATTATGTACTATCTATATTTTTTTGCGCTAGAGCCGACCTATAGACCGAGCCAGAGCTCTAGGTTGGACCCATCTATACCTATGTACATAGGTAAGAATGATCCGCTGAGTTTTCTTAACAACAAAGCAAAAACACATTTTTTAGGGTCGACCTTTGGGTCAGCCTATTCGCATTGGATCCATAACTGCAGGACAACAAAATTTACCCCTATTTTCTCTTCAACACAACACACAAATCTGATCATTAAAGAAATATCCATGAAAAACCACCAAGTCACGTGGCGCGAGTTAGGCGCTACCAGCCAGAACTACTTAGCCGAATTGCACCAATTTTTTTATTTTCCTTAAGGCCATATATTTCATTCAATACCTTGAAGAGAGATTTCTGTGCTAATTTCGTGGAGATGTAAGCGAAAAAGTTTCATTAACCTTCCGAAAACATCATTTTCTGAAATGGTGGTGATTACTTTTATAACAAATAGTGTGTACTTGCATCCCTTTTTAGACTTCTTGGAGTGTCGTAAGTTTCGATTGTTATTTTATAACCTTTTTTTGAAGATATTTCTGTTTCCGTTCAAATATCCATTGCAACATAATGAAAGGAATTTTTTGGTTAAAGTCGGACGACTCTAGAACCAACCTTGGAGCTAAAGAGGCGGATCAATATTTTCATCAATATAGCAAAAAGAACTTATACTTCAATACTTCATAAAACAACCACATATCTTATACCGTCTTGTAGCAAGATTAAGGTGCATTATATGAAAGATGCATCCATCTGCACCTCACTACATCTTACTGCACCTTGGTACACCTCACTAAACTACACCTCTCCGCACATTGGTGCATTTAACTACACTACACCTCAGTGCACCTCACTTCAGCATCTCACTACACCTCAGTGTACCTCACTGCACCTCATTACACTTCACTACACTTCACTGTGTTTCACCGTACCTTGGTGGACCTGACTCTACCTTAGTGCAAATTACTGCAGTAAAGCGCACCGAGGTGCTGGAAAGTGCACCAAGATGTAGTAAATAGAAATTTGAGGTTTTTGATACCTGAGGGCAATGATGTTGGTGAATGGAGTATTTTATTTTTCATCTTTATTTCTTTTTTTTTTCCTTCCTTGATTATGTTTTAATGTTTGCTTGTCATTTCCTATCGTTATTCTGTAATCTTGTTTAAGTAACCTTTTTCTTAGAAAACTTAGTTTCTTCTTATTATTTGTATATTTGTTTTATAGTCCTATGTCATGCCCAACTTTATGTTGTATAAGGGTAACCTTGGCATGACGAGAAGTTAAATAAATGATGATTATAATTATTTTGTTGCTTTCTTCGGAAGGAGAAGTATTTGAAATCCGTTAGATTAATTTATTGATTCGTTGGTTTTGCTTGGAAGTTTTTCGTATAGAACATTTTTCTAACTAATTTTTCTTGTTATTTCAAATATGTAAACTTTAGCTACGATTGATGTTGTGCTAAACTGATTTATTCAGTATTTTGGTCAAAAACAGCATTTCCGAGAACGAATGATTTCACAAGCTGTTAAAATATTATCAAAACTTTTTTATGCTTTATTTCGTCAAATAAACGAATCCAGATCTAAATATTTAGAATTACCTACAAATTTAATAACATAATTTTGAGAATTCACGTAAAGCGTTATCGATTTCGAAAGATGTCAACGACTCAAACCATCGAAACTTACTTTTTTTATTAGACATGTCTCGTCATTTTTTCCGACATTTGTCGTTCGGTATAACTAGGAGATATAACACAAACATTACGATCGAGTATATAAGACATAAACGCGCGAGCTTGCGGGCAAGTGCATGTGTCTTAAACATAACAGATCCCTTAAGGCCTTGGTAGCCGAATCGGCAACTTTTATGCGATGATCGGGGGCTCGTTACTGGCGAATTTTTTTTATTTATTAAATTCAAAAATGCGGTTTAAACATTATTAAGATAATTAATGATATTTTAGTTTTACCCCATCTAAATTTTTTTAAAACAAGAATTCCTATAGTAAGCTCGTTCATTTTTTAATGTTTTTTTTATGTCTTGCCTTTGAATTGATTGTAATTGATCACGAAGTTATACACAGGTTTACCTTTTTTCTATTTTTTTACTGTCTTTCCAAACTCAAAATTATACAATTTTGTGTTTTCAGAGTGGGATTAAAACACAATGAATAATATATTATATTCCAAATTCAGTGTTGCCGCTGTATGTAAACAATATACTATGTCAACAAAAACACAAATCGGAAGATTCGTTTGAGGATCACAAATTGAATTACATTTTTTGATTACAAAAATCAATTTGAAACTTCACAACATTTTACAACTTTTTCAAAATAGACAAACCTTTCTTATCAAACAAAATTCTCGAAAATTCATTGGAAGAAAGCGAAATAATGCTTGCAGAAGCTGGAAGTTTTAAAATACTTTTCAAACGGTAGAAATTAGCGAGTTTTTGATGCATACAGCGAATGATTTATTGAACACTGAACAATTAAATACAGCACAACAAATGACCAAAATGTAATTACATTTGAAATTATATTAATAGACAAAGTATAATTTGATAGATACCTCACTAGAGAATCGAAAGTTTTGAAAAATTAACTGAGTTACTGTCAAAGCCAATGTCATTCAAAACAATGGACGATAAAGGCGTCATTATGTTGAGTGCGATGCGAGTTGTATACTTTTGAGAATGGATCGATTGTATTTGAATTTTTTCAACAATACCTTGGTTTAAAGGATGTCCCAAACTAAATCCGGACGATTTCAATAATGAATAACTTTCTTAATTTTGCTCGAAATTAGCTGAAATTTTCAACTTTTGAAGTCTGATATGTTACAATTAAGTGCTGTAAATATAAAACTTTTTGCTCGCTGAAATATTTGCGATGGAGTGAAACTACAATCGATCCAAATGAAAAATTATACAAAACTTGCGATTTGTGGGTTCTGCGAGTTCTTTGAGATCTTAGTGTTGTCGCTTTTGGCTTTTGCTAAATGTATATCGATAATGCAGTTTCATTGAGTTCGTTAATTGGCGCATTTTTTTTGTAAAATTCAAACGTTCTCTGACTTAAAATTTTTGCACATTTGTTTGATGACTCTGTTGTTAGCAAATTTCGGAATAGATCGATATTTGTTTCTTCGCATTATTTTTTATTTAATGTTGGATTTAGAAATTACTTCAACAATTTGAATTTTCTTGCAAATGTAGTTTTTTGTTTAATTTTGTAAATTTCCTAAAAGCTTAATTTTGCAGAAAGTTCGATTATTTCGGGGATTTGCATATCTTATAAAACTCCAATTTTCTTAGAGAGTCTAATTCTTTTGAAATTTTTAATTTTTTTGATAATTTGAAATTTTTCTAGAAATTTATATTTTCCTGTAATTTTGGGATTTCCTTGAAATATTTATTTTCACAAAAATTTATATTTGGAGAAAGAATTGGGATTTTTCAAAAATTTGAGTTTTCTTGATAATTTTGAATTTTCACAAAAACTTTAAATTTCTTGAAAATTCAATTTATTTTTGAAATAACCGTACGGGTCAACCGTATCTTGATTTTCATCATCTTTATCTACATTATCATCCATTGTTTTGATTGACGGCTTTGACAGTAGCAGTACTTCAGTATATTTTTTAAAATTTTAGATTTTCTAATGAAGTATCTCACAAATTATTGTTTTACTTCGGTTAAAACAATTTCAATTGTTATTACGCTTTGAACATTTGTTGTGCTGTGTTTAATTGTGGAGTTTTGAATCTTTTTTTAATAAATAGATTGGTGTATCCATAAAAAAATCGCTAATTTCTATCGTGTGAAAAGTGTTTTAAAACTTCCAGCTTCTGCAAGCATTATTTCGCTTTCCTCTAGTGGATTTTCGAGAATTTTGTTTTTATTAGAAACGTTTATCTATTTAGAAAAAGTTGTAAAATTTTGTGAAGTTTCGAATTAACTTTTCTAATAAAAAAATGTAATTTAATTTGTGATCATCACGGGAGTCTTCCGATTTGTGTTTTTGTTGACAAATGACATGACATGGCCAATTTGTTTACATACATTCGTCCAAAAGCGGCAACACCGAATTGGAATTTATTCATTGTGTTTTAAACCCACAAAAATAACTCTCAAAAGACATAATTGTATAATTTCGAGATTGGAAAGATTGTAGTGCAAAAAAATTCTGCACAAAATAGTTTCTTACTTCATTCGCAATTACCTATGAGAGGAATGTCAGCTTTATGCTAATTTTTCATTGTAGAATATTCGTTTACAAATATATTTAATGTTTCTGAACAGAAAAACCCCACAAAACAAATTTCTGTTAACTTACGTGAACCTGATTGCTTGAATGCCTTTACTGGCAAGGTAGCAATTCCACATCTCCCAGAACAGAAACTTCTCGTAGAGTTCAACATTTTGCTAATCCGCCTTAAATTTGTTATAAGAGAAACGGAAAATATTATTTTTATCAAAAAATATCAAAAGTTTGTTGTCAAGATGCCCTTCGATCCAAATGTATCAGGGTGAAGTTGAAGGTTTCACGAAGGTGATGTTTTTTTGACACATCAGTACATTCCCTGCCAAAAGCAACGAGTTTCGCTCAGTAACCCAACTTTATGGATGAGAGATCATCAGACACATTCATACCTCTCATACTGATAAAGAATTTTCCACAGAAACCCCGCTATGAATTTACTTTTGCAGCATCCTTTTTACCCAATGCTCCAGGCGCTACGAATTTGGTCAGCTGAAATTACAGATATTCTTGTTTCAATTTTTAGAAGAGGTATGTTGTTCCTCGTTAAGCTCTTCAGTTTTTAGGGCAACTTTAGACCCTAAACTAACATTTTAGTGTCATTGTGAAATGTTCCCATGTCAAGGAGCGTAGCTAGGAGCTTTTAGTCTGAAGGCTTGCGCGGTGGTTTTCTCTACTGATCATGTTACTTATGCTGACAGTTTCACAAACTGTAAAAGCAAATTTTTGCTCTCTTTTATTTTATTTCATACCAATAGAAGCAATATCAGAAATGATTCCCCTTCCGACGATAAAATTCGGAAATTTCGTCAATTTCACAGGAGTCAAATGTGAGGTTGCTGAAAATTTTGTATTTTTGTGCAGAATTTTTTTGCACTAGTTTCACTCCATCGCAAATATTTCAGCGAGCAAAAAGTTTTATGTCATATTTACAGCACTTAATTGTAACATATCAGACTTCAAAAGTTGAAAATTTCAGCAAATTTCGAGCAAAATTAAGAAAGTTATTCATTATTGAAATCGTCCGGATTTAGTTAGG
>CM055404.1:79897729-79933548 GCA_029228625.1 Pseudolycoriella hygida
ACAACTTTGCCTTTGGAACCAACTTTCTTACTCTCACAGTTCTGGAGATCCAGGTCATTCTGCCCAATTATGGAAGTGGCCATATACCAGGATTGGGCCATATTTCCCCAAAACCCTGAAACACGTGTTCGCTTAAATTTAATTCTCTACAACTTTGCCTTTGGAACCAACTTTTTAATTCTCACAGTTCTGAAGAACCGGGTCATCCTGCCCAATTATGGAAGTGGCCATATACCAGGATTGGACCATATTTCCCCAAAACCCTGAGACACGTGTTCGCTAAAATTTGATTCTCTACAACTTTGCCTTTGAAAGTTAATCTCTGTATTGCGTATTTAAGCAAATACTGAAAAAAAACTATCTCTTATCATTTTGGGGCAGAGAAATTTATTTTCGCCCATTCCATGGCTCCCAGTGCCCAGACCCCTGACCCGATTCCAACAAAAAAAAATTCCCCAGTTTTTTGGCATCAAATGCTTTCATTTGACACCAAATTGAGCAATTTCCTTGCTTTACTTGCTGAGGTTTTTGTGAAAAAGTTTCACCGACCCTCGAAAAACCATGTTTTTGGTCACTTCCTCGACCATATCTCCGGAACCACTTGATCGATTTTGCTCATCTTCGAACTTGAATCATGGGAGGCATGTATCTTTCAGGGAAAAAAAAGATTAGGCTGATCGGTTGAGCCGTTTGAAAAAAAAAGTGGAGACGGACAGACGGACGGACATGTTACAATAAAATTGTTTGTAGTAAGCGTATAGGACCTCTTGTACTTCGTACGGGTCCAATAACAAAATATCACAATCATAAGCAAATTGTTATCTTTTATGTTATATGTTTTTAGTTTTTGATTTTACGTTAGATAACGAATTTTAATGAACAACGAAATATATGTTGTGATTACCGAACAAGAACGGTATAAACAAAAAACCAAATTCTGAAAATCTGATATTCTTCGCATATTTTAGCGTTACACTATCTTTCCAAGGGAAGTACTTATGTCGTCCTTTGTTTAAAAAGGTCCAAAATACATCAGATTTTTAACACCGGAAGAATTTGGTTTATTTGGGATTAACTGTCTACAGCTCGTAGTCGAAACTGTCGTGAACTGAAAAGTTTATTGGAAGAATATTATATGGAATATGTTAAACTGTTCAAATAAAAATTGTTTTAATAAGATTTATTTTGTATAGAAAGTAATTAAATGAATTGAACCACCGCAAAAGCACGTCATCGCATTCCGCTCGAGTGCTCGATCAAATCTCTTTTGTGCTAGCATTTATGAATGCTAATACAGCGTGTCAATGTATCTACGAGTACGACGTGATTGCGAATACATGTGGCGACTATAGCATACAGCATACACGGTTCAGAGATCATAGGAACAAAAAAAATGACAACGGTTAATAAAACAAAAATTGAATGTGAACTTAATAGGTACAGATAGCTCAAGGGATAGAGCACTCGCCCGGAATGCGATGACGTGCTTGTGCGGTGGTTCAAATACCCACCTGTATGTACCAAATTTTTCTTTTCACATTTAATTATGTCTATACAAAATAAATCTTATTAGAATAAATATGGACGTTCAAATGAGTCAGCCTTACAGCTAAAAGAGTTCGAACAAAGTTATTAAAAAATTGTTTTTGTTCCAAAACTTCAACACTTTTTTCTAAAACAAATTAAAAAGCGTTCCCATCGGGGGGTGACGCACTTCTGCGGTTTATGGAATAAATGGGAATAAATGGAATAAATATTGGAATAAATGGAATAAATGATAATTTTTTCAAATTCGTCAAAACCTCAAATAGACTTGATTTTGATGGCAACGCACACAACAAGCCATACTAATGTGTCGAAAAGTGAAAAAAACCACTTTTGAAAACTTAAAAGAATTTTTGGTGAAAAATAGATTAAATGAAATAAATAAATTTACTCCATTTATTCCCAAAAAAATAAAATTTAATCTCAAGAGAGTTTAAATACTTTATAATTTGTGTAAACCTTTTATTGAACTTATTTGTCTAACTTGTGATGTGTTTGGTTCAGATATTTCGCAAAAACAACAAAAAAAATTTTGTGAATAAATGGAATAAAAGAATAAATGGAATAAATGAAGTGCGCCACCCCTCGGTTCCCATATTTTGAAGTCGATTTTCCGTATTAAATAACATCTTGAAACTAAATCTGAAATGAAAAATTTTTTGGTAGAGCACCACCCCGGCAAGGTGAAGGTTCTGGGTTCATGTCCCAGTCGTGGCAAATTTTTCATTTCAGATTTGGTTTCAAGACGTTATTTCTATCATAATCACATTCAAATTTAAATTCTAAAATTCATTCAGTGAACGTTAACTGAAAAAATTGTTCAATTTATTAAATAAAAAATGTTCCAATAACAAATCAAACGTTCCAAATCTTTCGCAATCATGTTCCCAAAGAAATTTTAAGCATTCCAATGCTGAACATCAAACTTTCCAAAGTAAACATTGAAATATAAGTTAATAAAATAGAAAAGTAGGCACGTATGAAGTACTTCGAAAGTGGGTCCATAGCGTTTAACTCGGTCTTGCAACCACCCCAATTTCGACCCGTTAACATTTGTTTGGTAATCGTTAGGTGAAAACTGTTTTCCACAAATTTTTCGAAACGATTTGGAAATAGCATTTTCATCAAAATGAAAAACTTGAGCCGCTTTACGCCTCTTCTAGAGGTGAGCGGGTCGGCCTTTTTTAGAAACCCAACCCGGCCAGAATTCGACCCTACTCAATTTTCAAAAACCCGGTATATCGGTTATCAATATAAACTGAAACCCGGCCCGACCCGAACCGATTCAATTTTGAAAAACCCGAAAACAAGAAATAAACGGCCAAATAAATAAAAAAATATTTTGTATAACATCATCTCCAGAGAAAAGTCTCGAAGGTCTCGGTTTTCATGCTGCCCTATACAGAGAAACCGACCGACCGATTTTCAAAAAAAAATCCCTGAAAGGTAATTGAAAAATGGTGAGATTGTGGGCATTGTGGTGGATTGTATATAGACATTTTGGGACCAAGAGCCGGGGCGATAGTGCAATCTTAGTGGTTTTCATTTTTCGAGCATAATCTAGTATATCTTAATCGATTTTCATATTTTTTTTTGTTGGAAGGTTTTTGAGTTAGGGTTAGCCCTGGATTTAGCTAGATCCCTAAAAAAGGACCTACTAAGACTGTACGTGTTTTTTGTATATAACACCAGATAATTCCCCTAAAAATTTGGTAGATTTTTTTTTGCTATGTTGTAGAGAAAATAGAGGAAGGAATTTCAAACCCCCTCTCCAACTCAAAAAGAATTTTCTTTGCTATGTTGTTAATGTGTTTATAAGTAGATAATTAAAGGAATTTTCTTATTGTATGGCTTTATATTCAGGTGAGCGAAAGCGCCAGATCTTCTCTCCAAAAAAATGAAATTTTCTTCTAATCTATCACTTTCCACTCATGATTTCCTCCACCTGAATGACCCGATATTTTTGGTCGAAAACTGACATTTATATCCAATAAATTTTTTTGTTTATATTTTTCCATAAGAATTTTATTTATCAAAATTTTAATTTATATGTTACTGACAAATGTTTGATCTTCAAAATTTTCAGTTGTAAGGAAAGTCCAAGGGAAAGTCCCTGTAACGCATTCGTAATTTCCGCGTTGAATTTATTTAACGAATGGTATTTTTACACCTATTACAATTCTTATATTGCATACACATAGGACTTACATCTAATACTGGCTAAGTTGATCTTTCCACGGTTAACTGTTGTGTTGATGTCTGCCGGGAGGATGGTCTAGCCAACTGGTCGGCAACCGAAGGTAGATGAATTTTAGGACATGGACATAAGACATTTTATATTACGCTCACAGGCTATAGGAGCCATTTTATGTGCTGATTTGTAATGACAGGTTCCATTGCTGGGGAGATCGAATCAAACACACCCATGCAATTTTATTCGCACAAACTGTCAAGCACCATATGGAATTACATGTAACTGTAGCGCCAAAAAATTCGCATTGCGTCTCAATATAATGACCCCTATATATTAGTACAGCTGTAATTTACGCTTCGGATTTTCGTTAATCTCTTCATTACTTTATCAATCGACAAATTACGTAACCGTTTTTTTTCAAACGCTAAAAAAGTTAAGGTCCGTAGTCTATCGTTTCTCATTGAGATTCTTTTAGAGGTCCCTATTCTCTCTAAGGCTCTTCGCATTTCTCTTGAGCTTCTTTGTACTCTGCTCTATTTTTTTTATGTAGGCTTTCACGACAATCAACTACTACAATCAACTACAATCGATTACTAAGAAAAATTCTGTCATTCAGTCGAAAGTAGGCGTTTACCTAGTTTTTCATCACAAAACTCGTCAGCTTTGAAAACTGCTAAAAAAATACCGCAGTTGTCGTCGAACCTTCGTTTCATTTCAGATAGGAATATATCAATAACCGAATTAAAATCTATTAACTCGATGTTCCCATTAACATTTCGCTCGTAAATTTTTTCGTTGATAACGAAATTAGACAATCCCACCGGCCGCTTCGTTACTCGCTTCGGTCTACTTTCATCGATAGCCTCTGGTAAAATCGCTTCAGTTCTCTTCAGCATTCGTTCGAAGTTAAAAATTTTACGAAAATATCATCAAAAAGTATCTGCAAACCATCAGATTTTGGAAAGGTTTCGTCGAGACCTACCTAACTTGACAAAATTTGAGAAAATTGGAGATCACTATGAGGAAATATTCCCGAAACCCTCAAAATTTGCTAAATGGCAGAAAATTTCCTCAAATTCAATCGGAAAATTGTCCGTTTAGTACAAGTAGGGTGTCATTAGAATGGTCTAAAGTACACGGCCTATACCTGCATAACTTGACTAAGAATCGGTTGAGTCGTTGCGGAGAACGAGCCGAAAATGTGGCTAAAATGTGATTTTTCGAGGGTCGGTGAAACGTTTTCGCCCATAGATCCGAAAGTATAGCAATGAAAGTACCAAGTAAAGATGTCAAATGAAAGATATGGATCTCTCAAAGCGAGCGGTAAACATTTTCGAAAATCGTTTGAGTCTTTCGGGATATACAGTTCTTGGAGTGATGGTAAGTCGTGCTACGCGCAAATATACGATAGGGAGTGATTTTTCATCAATATTTTCTTACAGACAAGGTACACAGAAACGGTTCCAAAGGCAAAGTTGTGGAAAATTACAAGGAGAACATTTTTGCCCATGGAACTAGAGGTTTCGGTGTTTACCTAAGGGTCCCAAAGTCGGGTTAAGGGTAAAAATATTAATTTTTATTATGTTGTAGTGAATTTTAAGGAGAACATTTTTGCCGAAGATAGGAATTTAAAAAGGATGTATATAGTCAGGCTGTAGGTCGGTCCTAGTACTTCGGAAGGGCTTTCGTAATAAGCAATTTCTAGAAGCATACAGAAAATTGATTTTTTGGAAAAGAATACGAAGATTGCGAAAAGTCCATAAATTTTAATAGTTTTCGAATTTATGATTGATATGAAATTACATTTCGATAAATTGTTTGACGATGGTAGAATTCAGTACGACAAAGAGTTTAGTACGAAAAAGGATTTGCAGCCATTAAATTTTCAATCATAAAATATTCAAAGTAAAATATTTTTAGAGTCTACAATTTTGTTGATGTTAGCTTATTCATTCTTAGTACATACAAAATTGTATGTAGCAATGAATTAGCATAAAAATAATAACTCGTACATTCAAATGACAAGAACCAAAATTAACTTTAATTGAATTTCAGTTTGTCTGCAATGATAAAATGTACATTACATCATTTCTCAGTCACTTAAACTAAAAAATCAAAAATGCCTTTAATTGTAATCATTTCCTGCAGCTCCCAGTGAGGATTTTGGTGGAAAAAATAATGCCCAGTATTGTTCCAAATTGATTTATTTTTGGTGCTCTGTACATTATGATTTGGAGCATTTTATTTTTTATTGGAACATTTGTTATTTAATTGGAAAAACGACATTAAAATATTGGAACAATTTGTAATTTTTTTTGGAACGAAATGTATAAATTTTGGAACAAAAACATGTTTTTTTGGTACTTTTGCTTTAATATTGGAACATTTAAATGAAGCCTGTAAATTGTAAGAAAATGCGTGCGCATACATAGAATAGTTTTATTACAAATGAAATCGTTGTTTATAGCCGAAAACACACAAAACGTAAAAATTTCTTTACTTCAAATTATGGGGGGTTCCATTGTTGCACATCATCACATAGTTGTCAGATCTCAAAATGTAAGACGCACAGAATAAACTTGATAGTGACCATCAAATGGTTGGAAAAAGTTATGAACTTTGTGGAAGAAGGAGAGTTTGGATTTGCTTCAATTTTTGAGAAATCTTTGTTGCCTTCATCGCACTTTTCCCACTTGTAATAGAATCGCCCATTTCATGGAGCAATAACAAAATTCGAACTTGTTTACCCGTCAAAATATTCAAAATGTTCTTCCTCTATTCCATCTTCCAACGTCAAATGTCCAGCTTATCTCACGTTTTTATCGGATTCAGAAATCTTAACATTTATTTCAAAACGTGCGATATTTTCAATTCGACAAACAATGCTATCGTGAAAAGATCATATTCGTCATAAAAAGTTTCTTCAAATTCAAATGTATGTTTGGACTCGTACGAAGTATAAAGGTCCTATGCGTTTACTACAAACAACTTTATTGTAACATGGATCGAAGTGGGACGTGGGCGTGTCCGTCTGTCCTTCACGTCATTTTTTTCTAAACGGCTGCACCGATCACCCTGAAAGGTATATAATATGTCCCATGATTCAAGTTCAAGGATGCGCAAAATCGGTTATGTGGTTCTGGAGACATGGTCGAAAAAATGACCAAAAACATGGTTTTTCGAGGGTCGGTGAAACTTTTTCGCAATTATCTCACAATCAACAAGTACAGCAAGGAAATTGTTCATTTTGGTGTCAAATGAAAGCATTTGGGCGGGATGAGCCATATGTCTAAAACTATAGAAGTTAGAAGGTTGCTTCCAAAGGCAAAGTTGTTGAGAATAACATTTTAAAGAAGACATGTTTCAGGGTATTAAGTAAAAATGGCCCAATCTTGGAATGTGAGCACTTCTAGAATAGGGCGGGATAACTAAAGAGGCCGAAATAAAAACACGTCCAGTATGTTAGGTTGTACAAAAGGAAGTGGTTAAATTTATTGAATAGAAAAGAAGATGATTCATTTCTCACACAAGATAAATGAACAATTCATTCCGCTGAATGTAATAGGCTAGTAAGCTTTAACACCCTCACTCTTTCAAATTTTATGTTTAAACTAACTTCCAAAAAAATTCAAAAATTCAAATATTCAAAAATAAAATCAATGAACATACCAAACCTATAAGAAAAATAAACTTGAAAGAAAAAGAAAATTAAATCAAATTTTTCAAAATAATCCCATTTCTCTGCAACAAAACTCGTGTTTATCCTTAGTGACTGCCTTCGTCAAATTATCAGCAGCCATTGCCTCGGTTGTTACGTAATTGATGACCACGGTTTGATCCTCGACTCGTTCACGAATGTGATGGTGACGAATGTCAATATGTTTCGTTCGTTGTCTGAATTGATCGGGATTTGACAAGTCTATTGCCCCTTGATTGTCACATAGCAATTTACAGGCAACGTTCAAATCTTTGTCCAATTCGACACCAAATTGCTTCAGCCAAATTGCCTCTCGAGCCGATGACGATAATGACATGTACTCTGCGTCAGTACTGGATAAGGCAACTGACGCTTGCTTGACCATGTGATCGCTCCATTTGCCAATTTAAAAAAATGTCCAGAGCATGAACGACGTCTGTCTATATCTGACGCCCAATCCGAGTCGGTGTAACCAATGAGCGTTGTATTTCCAACTGATGTGTAACGGAGCTTGTAGTCAATTGTGCCTTGAAGATAACGAAAAATTCTTTTGACTGCTTGCCAATGTGCGTGACAATGCTTATTGTTGAACCGGCTGACGTCGTGAACAGCGAACGCTATGTCAGGTCTGGTGCCCGTCACCAAATACAACAGGCAACCAACAGCTTCCTGGTATGGAATTTTCTCTCCAGCATACTCCACCTTGCTTGGTTCCATGTTGATTGACAATTTTTTATTTGTATCGCTCGGCGTCGATATCGGCTTGCAGTGTTCCATTCCAAAACGTTTAAGAATTTCCTTGATGTAGACTGACTGATCCAAACAAATTGAATCCTCGGAATGTGAAATTCTTATGCCAACACAACTGGTTGCGGATCACATGTCTTTCATTTTGAACGATCCACTCAGCGAACTTTTCAATTTCTTCAGTACGACTTCGTTTTTCCAAAAGATGAAGATATCGTCGACCCAAACCGCCAGTAAGAGATCGAGTTTTTCCGTAAAGAACACACATGGATCCAATTTCGATTGCTTCAGTCCGAACGATTTCAATGCTTTCACCAACTTGATGTTCCACACTCGTCCGGCTTGTTTCAATCCATTTATTGCTCGCTTCAATCTGCATACTCGGCTGGTTCCGTCACTGAAACCCTCAGGCTGCTGAAGAAATATTTCCTCTGACAATTCGCCTTGCATGAAAGCGGTCACGGCGTCCATTTGATCGATTTTCATTCCATTTTTTGCAGCCAATGCAACCAAAAAACGAAGAGATTCACGCCGCACAACAGGTGAAAATGTTTCTTCATAATCCAATCCGTAGCGCTGCGAGTAGCCTTTCGCCACTAATCTTGCCTTGTGCCGAACAATTTGCCCTTCGCTGTCACGCTTCACTTTGAAGATCCACATTGATTTGACTGCTTTTCTTCCAGGAGGCAAATCGACCAATGTCCACGTCTGGTTCTCATCCAATGAGTCGATTTCTTCTTGCATCGCTGATTTCCATTTGTTGGCATTGCTTCCCGACATTGCATCTTCCACCGATGTCGGCTCTTCATCGATTGACTCAGTACACGCTGAAAATGTTTGATTTACAGATTCCTCCGATGGCACGTAGTCAGGGTCGCGTGAAGTGTCATCCAGTTCGGAAAATGAATCGTCGGTGAAATATTGTTCAGAGTCAGTTGAATCATTCACGGCGACAGCCGAATTTCCGCCTTCGCTTTCTGAACTGTGCCATAACCTCATTGATTCGGAATGTAATGGTCGCTGTGATTCTTGCTCAGGTTCGATGGTGCCGGAAAAATCTTCAAGAAAAATGACGTCTCTGCTCACGTTCAATTTCTTTGAAGTCGTATCGATGCATCGGTAGCCTTTTTTGTCCCAATCGTATCCCACGAAAATCATTTTTTCGGATTTCGGGTCTTATTTTTGCCGTTTCTGCTTCGGTACATGCACCATGACTGGAGATCCAAAAATTTTCAAATCGACTTTCTCCCCTGTCCAGATTTCTTCGGGTGTTCGGTCAACAAATGATGAACAACAGGAACGATTTATTAGGTACACTGCCATGTCCAGTCCCGCATCAAACAGCATACATTTGGCCCGTTCAACGATTGTGCGATTCATTCGCTCAGCGACTCCATTTTGCTGCGGGGTGTAAACGACTGTCCGTTGATGCCAAATTCCTTTCGAACGGCAAATGTTTTTTATTCCGTCGCAACAAAATTCAGTTCCGTTGTCGGTTCGGAAAATTTTTATTTTCCTCGAAAATTGATTCTCAGCCCACGCCGTAAATTCGGCAAATTTCGATAGCACTTCCGATTTCGATTTCAAAATGTACACAAACACTTTTTTTGAATAATCGTCAATAAATGTCAAAAAATATTTACCACCGCCGATCGAACATTCTTCCATATCACCGCACAGATCCGAATGAACTAAATCCAAAATGTTTTTCGATCGATTTTTGCTACGTTTAAATGGAAGACGCGATTGTTTCCCTTTCGCACACACGACGCACGATTTTAGCACAGTGGCATCGTTCGAAAAATTTATGCCGTTTACCGCACCGTTTTTCATGTTGCACATACTTTTATAGTTCAAGTGTCCTAACCGTCGGTGCCATGTCACAACACTATCATTGTCCGATGCAGCGATCAAAGTTTTCTCGCGAGGAATAGAATCAATCGAATTCGCTTTGATTATACACACCACATTCCTCTTTACAAAATCCAATAACGTCATTGTCTTTGTTCAAAATCGTACATCCCTTTTTATCAAACAAAACAGTGTTGCCTTTGCCGACTATTTTCGAGACTGATAGCAGATTTGCTCTCAACGACGGTACGTGCAGCACATCGAAAGCATTAATTTTGTTATTAGAAATTAATAAACTTACCGAACCAGTGGCTGCGACATTCATTTTTGCATTATTCGCAGTAACAATTTGCATTTCTTGGCTTCGGACTTGACTGTGCATCAATTCATTGTACGGTGTCATATGGCTTGATGCTCCACTGTCAATGTACCATTCATCCACCGACTTTTTGTTGCTCGTCGACATAAACACAGCTGGGAACGCGTACTCCGATTGTTTCTGTTGACTTTTTGATGAACAATTCGTACCACAGATCACCGATGATTTGTTGTTATTCACGACAATTGCCTTCTTTGCCGTTTCCTGAGGTTTCCCGGGGAATTTCGCCTCACTCGTGTCCACTTTCTTCTTGCACTCGAAACTTTTGTGATTTTTTCCGCCACATGAATAACACTTGAAGCTTTTTTGTGTGTATTTTGCTTTACTCTGCTTCTTCTTACTAAACAAAGCTTCACTAACGGCTGGCGCACTTTTGTTCACTTGTGTGTCCAGTAACTTTTGTTTGATTTCATCCGACTTGATGTCATCACCTCTGGCTTCGATGCTCATAATGAACGGTTGATATTCAGGTGTCAATCCGGCAAGCAAAATGGCGGCTAGCCATTCATCTTTTATGTCAAAACCAATACCACTTAATTTGTTAGCAGTCTCAATGATTTCACTGACATATGTCTGCATGCTTGCTGAACTGTCCAATCGAACGGATATGAGGTTACGTAACAAACCAATTTTTCTCAGCAATCCTTTGTCTTCGTACATTTTCTGGAACGTGGTCCATATTTCTCGTGCTGACTGTGTTCTTCGAATGTGAATGATGGATCGACGCTTAATGCTAAACGCGATTTTGCTTGAGACAATTTCTCAGCTTTTGTTTCAACGACCGTCCCGTTATCATCAATTTCAATGCACTTCGATAAATTATTTAATTCTAAATAGTTTAACATGGCAAATTGCCAGTTGTGATAATTTTCACTTCCTTTTAATCGCTCGATATCGAAATCATTTTTCACCATCTTGTTTTCGCTTGTGTCAGAATTACTCATTGAAACTTTAACACACAATTTAATCGAATAAAAATAATAATCCCAATGGCACTGTTTAGTCGGGAGCAGCACTGTTAAGTGACTGGTTCGACAGCCGGGGTGTTACACAGAGTAACTGCCAGCTAGTGCGGACTAGCCACACTAGGGACCACATGCTTAACGTGTATTCCGAACCACGCCTTCAATTGAAGGATTTGTATTTCGATTTTTTTCGCGCGCTAGTACATCTGGCAACACCTAGACGCGCATCGAACCGATTCAAATTACAACCCTACCGGTATGGAAGTTTGTCTTTTTTTGACATTTTACACACACCTTTACGTAGCAGTTGAATTCGAGTCTGCATGTTTCGTACACAATTGTTTCGAATATGGGTGACGTCATAATTCGTTGTGAACGACTCGTTGCGATATAACTATCTCAACTACCCATGTATGAAGCTTGGGTGTGCTTAGGAACGTTACATTCGTAATATACGTTGAAGAAAAATCCTATACAGAATTTGACCTCACCAGGATTGAACCCGGATATTCTTGGTGGAAAGCCAGTACGTTACCACTGAGCTAACCCGTCCCCAATTTAATCGAAAACTTTTAGCAACGAATGCCTTTGCTAACTACAATTTTAGCTTCACGAAAAATGTCTATTTTTTACAACCGAAACGTCTAATTGGGCTCATAACCTAAAGAGGCCGAACTAAAAACACGTCCAGTATGTTAGGTTGTACAAAAGGAAGTGGTTAAATTTATTGAATAGAAAAGAAGATGATTCATTTCTCACACAAGATAAATGAACAATTATAACGCATATATTTAGAACAATGAAAGTTGCTTCCAAAGGCAAAGTTGTAGAAAGTATAATTTTATAGAAAACGTGTTTCAGGGTTTTAAGGAAAAATGACACAATACCAGGATTATGACCACTTCTAGAATTAGGTGGGATGACCTATATCTCTGAAACTATGGCAGTTAGAAAGTTGCTTCTAAAGGTATACTTGTAGAGAACAAAATTTTAGAGAATACATGTTTGAGGGTTTGAGGTAAAAATAACGTAATCCCGTGATTTAGTAACTCCTGAATTAGGAGGGATGACTTATACCTCCAAAACTATGGTTTTTAGAAAGTTGCTTCCAAAGGCAAATTTTTAAAGATTAAAATTTTTGGAAACATTAGGGAAAAATTATCAGATCCCGAGATAAAGCAACTTCTAGAATTGCGAGGGATGACATATGAAAAATTACGGCAGTTTTAAGTTTGCTTCTTAAGCAAAGAGAAAATAGCTTCAGGATTTATTGAAGAAACTACGTTGGTTATCTTTTTGATATGGTGCAGGGGAGAACATTTAGGCCACCAAAATCAATGGTCTCAGACGTACTTCGGTAGGGCCTTTGACATTACCTTGGGTAATTTCTATGAAACTTCGAAATTCTTATAGTTATAAAAGAGCACAAAACATTGGATTATTTGTTCATTTCTATATTAAGATACGATCGAGTGTTTCTGCAACATCTATTCTGTTTGCCACATCTATTCTGTTTGCAGCATCGTACGGGTTTTTGGTTATATTCCATTTTCAATTTAAGACAGCAGACTACGTACGCCTGGTGTCAACTCGCTGCAAACTCATGCATTTGTTTAGGAAAAAGTTGCATTTTGTGCAATCATTTTCGGGTATTTTTAACTTGATGGCGCTCATTTCAATTATTGAAAATCAAAGTTTGGACTTCTCATTACAAAAATGCGGAATTTCTTCTGTCGAATAACTTTTGACGATGAAAACACTTTGTGTTGTACTTTTCGCTTATATTTACACATTAATCCAATTGTTTTACAATTAAAATCGAATCTGCGCCTAATTTTGCACCAAATTGTGGAAAAACGTTCTTACAAAGCGTTTTCAATGAATTTTATACACACAAAAACTCTGAAGTTGTTGATTTGTTTACGTTTTTTTATTTACTCATTTATTTATGCCACGTTGAAGAAACGTCAATCTGAGCCACTTCAGTAATTTTTTAATTGTTTTAAATTAAATAAAAACGATTTTTAGAAATTTTTTTCCGTAATTTGGTGCAAAATTTTGTGCAGACTAGATTTTAATCGTAAACCATTTGGTCTAATGTGTAATTAAATGTGAAAAGTGCAACACAAAGTGTTCCAGTGGACAATGCAGTGTCATTTTCAAGTAATAGTTTCATTAAGCCCGAAACTTATTTTGTACATTTGTAGTGAAAAGTCCAAACTTTGATTTCCAATAATTGAAGCGAGTCCCGAAAAGTGAAACATACGCGAAAAAGATTAACAAAATGCAACTTTTTTACATACAAATAAATGAGCTTACAGCGAGTTGCCACCAGACGGCTCTTTAGTACGTAGTCTACCCTAGGTTTTGATTTCGTCGAAAATTTCATTATTGATTATTGTATGTATAATTCGTTGGCCTGTTCATTTAATCAGTAAATAAATAAATAAGTTCATTGCGTGACTAAAGAACAAAAGTGTGTGTGTTGTGTTCCACCTGGCTGAGCTACAATGCTGTTTTTAAGACCCGTACGAAATAAGTGTCTACAATGTTTGTCACTACGTTTGTAACATTGAGTTTTTCGACCCGGGAGTTTGGTGGGTTTTCTGTTTTGGTGTCTATATAAACAAAATCTACACCAAATGCCCTTCTGTCTGTCCTTCTGTTTCACCTCTTTTTAGGACAAATCTCATCGTTCTTGACATTTTTTTCCACGAAAGGTAATCAAAATTTAAGTTACATTCGGTCTAGCGTAAGCCCTAACGTTTCATTGTATTCTATTGTGGATGGAGGACGGATTTATGAAACATTTTATTAACTAATTTTTAATCATCACTTGTTTTTGGCGGACCGAACGATGAAATAATTTTTCTGTACTTTCATCTTAATGTTTTGGTTTTTCTCGATATCCTTTAATATAAACAACGAAATTATTTTATTTTACTAGTTCCGCAATATTTGTGAGCTTTCGCTAATATGGATTCTTCTTAGAGATCCTTTCGTTAACGAAGTTTTTACTGTGTCAGTAGTAAAACGCACACAAAGCTAGTGTCATCTATGATGCACTAGGTGCGGACTACTACTACTCCCTGGAAAAGAAAGCACTGCGAAGAACTCGGTGAAGCTTCCAATGGATCCAACAGCTTTCGACCATTTGGGTGACATAACACTAGTCACGCTAGGCACGAACCACCCTCCGCCCTAGAGCGTTTCTTAATTTATGAATGGCCCCTCAGGACAGACCTTGGGCCAATACTATGTTACCGTATGTCGCTCGAAAACGGCTTGATAACTTTTCTTGAAATTTTGCAAGAAGCTTCAGCTGTGGATTCTACAACCTCTGAGATTTTGAAAAAATGGGGTAACCGGCCTTGTTTAGGAGCTCCCATATAATCCCATATCTTGTATGCGTTTGATCGTGTAATGTGTATGGTAGCACATTTTGTATGAGGTTGAGTATTCGATATAAATGTTTGGTGTAAAAGGGAAAGTTGTTGGGTTGGGTATGTAGTGTATCAGGGTGACCGCCAAAGTGGCGTAAAATAGGCGGGGGCTCAAAAAAACTTTTGATATGCTATAGAGGAAATTGTGGAGATCATTTTCGCTCATGGAAGTAGTAGCCACCGCGCTTCGATGTAGGTGCGGCGGAGGCGGCTCAAAAAATGTTTTTATTTGTCGTAGTGGAAGTTGCGTATGGATCATTATCGGCCATGGAAGTATTAGTCGCCGCCTTTCGGTTTGGCAGTGGTGGCGGCTCTTTGCAAATATTCTCACATTCACATTTTTACGGTGCTTTCAGATTTCTCACGCAAAAATTTGCTTCCCGTGCTCCATAAATCGCGCAAAGCTTATTTTTTGGTGTCAGAAATCTGAAAGCGCAGCATAATTATTACGTTGGGAGTCTGGTTAATGTAATTTGGCTCTGTTGAAGATACTTTTGCGTTCTGCTATAGCAAATCGTAACATTTCATATTTGATTTAAAAATGTGAAAATGGTAGAACTCCTTCGAAGTGTTATCTATACGTTAACTTTTCTTCTGTAGAATTGAAAAACAATTTTTGGTATAAATAATTGTAAGATTTCAAGATGCAGAAATAAATATCAATCGATTAATCGATGCCTTTGTACTTCTGCGCAGGTTTTTAACACGCAAAAGTACAAAATTCGTATTTAAATTTTGGTCAGTGTAGTCTAAATTTTGTGGGATAGATTGGATTGATATCTTATAAAATGTGGAAAGTTATTAATGCATGACTGTATCAGTTGGGAAATTTTGAAAAATTTCAAGAAATAGCAATATAACACTAATCTTTCTTTCAGATAACATACCAAAATTTTCTCCTACTTTTTCTCTAAAAGGACGATACAGCTGTACTTATGTCCGAAGTTTGCAAATCAAAGAAAAAAGTAAAATGCTAGTTGGAGAAACGATCGGTTTTCATACTCATTCGAGTCTATCTCCCAAGTCGCTCTAGCGCTGAAAAGGGCCTTCTGGTAGATAATTTTATGTAGAGCAACGTTTGTGAAGACATCTTTAAAAAATTTGTGTTTCGATGTCCTGCACGCGTCTTTTGTTCTTCTATGCTAAAGCGTTGGTTACAAAGAGACAGATCCAGTTGGTCTACACAACATAATGCTTACTTACTTACTTACTTACACAACATAATGATGAGTCCGAAAAATCACTAACTATCGATGGAGTAGTACGCGTTAGGCCCACAAAATGGACCCATTTTTATCATTTTTTTTTTTTAGTTTCTTGAGGTTCATAAATTTCATTTAAAACCTTGAAGAGCCACTTCCATCAGGTTTTTGATGTAAGTAAGGTGATGTCGAGGGGGAAATGACTCGGGTAATTAGTGGCACAGCCCATAATTCCATGCGATCGCAATTTGTCAATTTAATGTGATCAATTGTGAATTTAATTAGGAAAAATTAGGGCGAATTGAAATTTTACGAGGATCAATTGCGAGTAAATGAGATCACTTTCAGTAAATGAAATCAAGTAAGCGTAAATGAGATAAATTGAGAGCAAGTAAAGTCAGTTGATAAAAATTTTGGGTGAATAAAATTTTGCAACCATAAGCAAATAACAACCCAATCTGACTAAATCCTATGAAAAAGTACATCAAAATCGTTTTAAATTTGTGCCATTTTATGATATTCTTGGATTTTAGGATATTCTCGTAACTTCGCATTTATTAAAGTGTCACATCGTGCATTGGCCTTGCAATTGGCATATTATTGTGCATATTATCAATATGACCAACCACGTAGGAAAATTGGTTGAATTTCGCACCCGACTTTTGAAAACGGTTCAATGAAACATAACCTCGACCTTAACAGTGTACTGCTAAAAAAATTACTAGTCTTGCAAAGGATTTTCAATTTTTTTTGTGATTTTCTGGGGATTTTCTTCACGGTTTTGTTGGATATTTATCGATTTTCTTTTTAATTTTTGGGATTCGTGAGTATTTGTTTAGGTTCTCAACGAATTTTTCGAGGACTGTCTTCAGGGCCTTTTATAACATACAAGCTCGGAGGAAAAATCCACCCCAGTTCCACCCCACTTTATAAAAATCCACCCCAGTGCACCGCAGTCATTTTCAACTTGCAAAAAATGTTCCACTCATTTTTTACTAAAAAAATTTCGCCTGCGGCGCTTTACAATGATTCTTAATATTCAGTAGTTGGCCAATTTTTAATTTTATTTTTGATTCGGGATGCCTGACGCGACGCCTACAGCGATCTTCTATTGTCATAAACTCAATTTTGTGTTTTTTAAATTTATTTCAAAGCAAAAAAAAAACAAAAAAACGATCTTTTCAACAAAACCCAATTTCTGTACCCAAAGTTGACTCACCTATTGGGTCTCATTCAGCAAGAATTTTTCGCTCGCTGCGCTCGCGATTCCCTCATCTTCTACTCAAAGTATAACAATTTGAAAAAAAAACTTCACCTGCGGGCGCTTGACACTATTTTTAGTGTGTTTTCCTCTTATCGAAAATTAATTGCTTCCAGCATAGTTCCGTTTTATTCAATAAAATTTTCTCGCTCGCTACGTTTTCATAAGTTGTTTTCTAGCTTGAAAGAAAATCATAAAGAAATTCTCGTCAATACATTATTTCACTATTTCTACTATATCAGATTTTCACAACCCGAACGTAATAGGAATAAGCACGAAAAACTGGTCCCTCTTATCATGCCCGCAGCGGTAGCGGAGGGCGTGACGCAGTCCCCACACCCCAAAAAACGTCCACAAACCCAAAAAACTCCATACAAAAACCTTTGGGACAAGGAGCCATATATAGGCGAACTTTTGAGTTTTTTCCCCTCGCCCCCCTCAACCTCCAAATTATTTTTTAAAAAAACTACGTCGCAGCAGCTTTCAAACGACCCCTCACTCATCAAAATCGGTTGAAAATTTGGCTGAGATATCGAGGTTTGAAAATGACATTTTTGTAAGGAGAATAAATTTTTCTATAGGTCTCATCATTATGGAAACTTTTTTCTGATCTGTCGATTTCTACACTTACGGAAATATATTTTTGCATCAAATAGAATTTTGTACTTCTTCGCAAGTTTTTGCAGTGTTAAAAAGCTGCGCAGAAGTACAAAATTCTATTTGATGCAAAAATATATTTCCGTAAGTGTATCTATCTATCTATTAATAATTTTCGATCTCGAGAACTAGACAGCCGATCTTCCTGAAATTTTCAGGGAACGTCAGTCTCGGCCCCAAATGAAAAATGTTATATGCCGCTTTTTCGGGAAAATTCTGGAAAAGCCGTGGCATGTGGAAAAGTGGTCAATTTTGAGGGTTTTTTAGGTAATGCTCGGAGTTTTCGAATTTTAGCACCAGAGAGTTGGTTTCTTCGGGAAAGTTATAGAGTTTGGTGAGGAGAATTTTTTGAGATCTTAAGAAAATGACTGCCAGCAGTCAAACCGGCGCCATCTGGAATTTTCCCAAGCAATAAATTAGGTTTTTTTTGGTTTTCGAATTTTAGCTTCGGAATGACACTACTTACAGAGTTGGTTTCTTAAGGAAAGTTTGATCAGGAGAAATTTTTGGGATTTTCAGAAATCTTCCAAAGTGACGCCATCTTGGATTTTTGTTAGGTATAAATTAGACTTCTTTGGGTTTTCGAATTTTAGCTCCGGAATGATAACATTTAGAGAGTTGGTTTCTTCTAGAAAGTTATAGAGATTCATCAGGAGAATTTTTTGGGATCATAAGAAAATGACTGCCAGCTGTCATAGCGGCGCCATCTTGGATTTTCGTTTATGCTTTTTCGGTTTTCGAATTTTACCTTCGGAATAACACTACTTAGAGAGATGGCTTCTTCAGGAAAGTTATAGAGTTTCATCAGGAGAATTTTTTTGAGGTCCTAAGAAAATGCCTGCCAACAGTCAAAGTGACGTCATTTTGGAATTTTTGCTATCTTCTGAATTAGAATAGCTAGAGAACTGAAAGTGTGGAAAAATTATTACGTTGATGGCTCTGGCATTTGTGACGCAATTTCAAACATTTGAATTTTTTAAAAAGTTTTTTTTTTGCATCGTAATTTCTTGCGTATTTTCAGCGTAAGCGTCAGTGGACGTTAGGGACTGCGTCACACTTTACCTTTTAAGAGGTTTTTGTTGGGAATAAGAATTTGAGGCCCCTTCAATGAAAAAATTGGGCCCCCATGCCGAAAATCCACCCCAGTTCGAAATCCTTATAAAAGGCTCTGTCTGTCTTCGACGTTTCTAAAGTTTCTAGTTTGGAAAGGATTTTATGAGGTTTTTTTTAACTGATAAAGAATTTTCTAAAAATATCCCTTCCTCTGCTGTTATCTTCGTTTTTTTATAAATATTTATAGTGAATCGTATTGAAAAATGTACATTCATCATCTTTTAATTTTACTACTTTATTTGAATAGCTAGTTTCATTGTTTACAGAAATGTATTGTATGCGAAACGCTCGAAATCAATTAAAGTAGTAAAATTAAAAGATGATGAATGTAAAATATCGACGTATCACGTTTCTCGAATTTAAAATTGGAAAATATAGTGTAATTTAGGGAAATTGATCTCTAAAAATCTCGTGAAGTAGTGAAGTGACTCATCAGTTGGTCAAATGTGTAAATAAGTCAATTTTGTGTATTCGTAGGGTAAATGGAAAAAATTTTGGGCAAATGGACAAGTAAATGTCTATTCTTAAATGATGAGGAAATTGTAGGGTAAATTTATTTATTTATCAGGAGAATTGAAAGGAAATTAGAATGGAATTGAGGAAATTAAGTAATTTAATCGATCACTCGGGTAAATAACGGGGTAAATAGATCAATTTTATGAGATCGTTGGGTAAATAATTTGATAAATTGGGTAATTTAATGGATCACTTGGGTGAATAACAGAGCAAATAAAGTCAATTTTATGCGATCGTCGGGTAAATAAAAAAAATTTGGGTAAATGAATGTAAATGTAAAATGGTGTAAATGATGATTATTGTAAAATTAGGAAATTGTCGGAAAAATTAAATTTTTCTCATGTCGAATGAGCGGAAATTCGATTGAATGGTACACGATTTTCTCAAGTCATTTCCCCCTCGGGTGATGCAATGTGGCTTCCTGGGTTTTTAGGATAGACGTGTATTACTATTAGAAGTGTTCAACTTTTCGAATTTTTTTTTATACACCGTTGCTTGGGATGGGTTTTTCAATATTGCCCTTTCGGCAATTTCCGATAAAATTTCATATACTTAAGAGTTAAGGCAATATTTATTTAGATATTTGCGAGCCTTTTGCAATATCTATTCCGATGCGTACGGGTCCATCGTCCTTAGCATATGTTTTTAAAAATTTTTTTCGTCCATAAAAATTAAAATCGGTAGAGATACAAAGGAAATAGTGAGAAATATTAACAATCGAAGAATATTTTTCTTATCAAAGCTAATTACTTTTACAGATAAGAACCTAAGTCATAAAAATACCTGCAGAGAAAGAAAATAGAATTTTTATTGCGGTTGTGTTTGTGTTTGTTTAAATTAAAATGGAAAAACAACCATATCACCATAGTTACATTGTTCATAACAAAATCGTATTATGTACCGGCACGTATACAATAAATTTTTAAAACATAACCAAAGACCCGTACGTATCAGAATAGATGTGGCAAAAAGACTCGAACGTATCTAAATATACAAATAAGCAAACAATCCAACGTTTTCTGCTCTTTTATAACTGTAAGAATTTCAAAGATCCATAGAAATTACCCAAGTTAATTGCAAAGGCCCTGCCGAAGTACGTCTCAGACCATTCAAATCTACAAAAGCTTATATCCAAGGACTAAGTCATTTTTCCCTAAAACCCTGAAACACGTGTTTTCTAAAATTTTATTCTCTTCAATTTTGCTTTTGGAAACAACTTTCTACCTGTCATGGTTCTGGAGATTCGGGTCATCCTTCCCAATTATGGAAGTAGCCATATACCAGAATTGGGCCATATTTCCCCAAAATCCTGAAGCACGTGTTAACTTAAATATAATTCTCTACAACTTCGCCTTTGGAACCAACTTGCTAATTCTCATATTTCTGGAGATTCGGGTCATCCTGCCCAATTATGAAAGTGCCCATATACCAGGATTGTGCCACATTTCCCCAAAACCCTGAAACACGTGTTCGCTTAAATTTTAATTTCTACAACTTCGCCTTTGGAACCAACTTTCTAACTCTCATAGTTCTGGAGATTCGGTTCATCCTGCCCAATTATGGAAGTGGCCATATACCAGAATTGGACCATATTTCTCAAAACCCTGAAACACGTGTTCGCTTAAATTTAATTCTCTACAACTTTGCCTTTGACAGTAAATCTCCATATTGCATAGTTAAGGAAATATAGACGAAAAACTGTTTTCGTATATGGACAAGAATCTCAATTTCGTCCATTCCATTGGTCCCAGTGCCCAGACCCCTGACTCGATTCCCACAAAAACTTTTTCCCAGTTTTGTGACATCAAATGCTCTCATTTGACAACAAAATGAGAAATTTCTGTGCTATACTTGCTGAGATATTTGCGAAAAACTTTAATCGACACTCGAAAATTTCATGACCGACCTCCATTTCTCTGGAACTACTTAGCCGATTTTGCTCATCTTCGAATTTGAATCATGGGAGGCATGTACCTTTACCAGGGAAAAAAAGTTTAGGCTGATCGGTTGAGCCGTTTGAAAAAAAAAAAGCAGAGACGGACAAACGGACAGACAGACGGACATTTTCTTTATTGCTGATTCGTCATCTTTAGACGATAGTAGATGCATCCCCCCAACTCCACTGTTACAATAAAATTGTTTGTAGTAAACGTATAGGACCTTTGTACTTCGTACAGGTCCAATCATTCCATTTGATAAATAGGTGTTACTTTCAGTAAAGCCGTTACCTCGCTACAATCGATCCATTCTCAAAGGCATACAATTCTTACGATTTGTGGATTCTGCGAGTTCTTTGAGATCTAAACACCACACACTGAATACAATCAGTTTTGGTGATTTTGGTTTTTTTCAAAAATGTGTCGATATGCAGTTTTATTTAGTTCGTTAATTGGCGCATTTTTTTTTGTTTCTGATCTAAATTTTTTGCACATTTTGTTTTATGACTCTTTTCTTAACAAATTTCGGAGTAGATGGACGTTTCTTTCTTCTCATTATTTTTTATTTAATTTTAAATTTACAGGTAACGAAATTATCGCTTTCCCGTGTTTTAAGTCTTCTTCAACCTTAGAGCTCCCACAATTCACACATAGGCTCAGTACTTTAGACGGTTTTTTTAAATTCAAATTTTCAAGAGAAACGAATATCACAACCAAAAACCTTTTAAAAGGTGAAGTGTGACGCAGTCCCTAATGACTACTTCCAAAATTAATGATATCAGTGGAGGTGACGCTTGCGCTGAAAATACGCATACATTTTCTTGACGACAACGTTACCCTGTGTTCAAAAAATCGCGTCACAAATGCCAGACCCACCAGCGTAATAATTTTTCAACACTTTCAGTTTTCACACGCAAAAATTTAAAACTCAAAACAATCTTCGCAAAAAGACACAAGTAAATATTTTGTAGCTTAAACTGAAGTACAGAAAAATTATTTCGTCGTTGTGTCGGGCATTTGTGACGCGATTTTTGAACACAGGGTAAGTTGTCGTCAGGAAATGTAATGCGGAATTTTCAGCGCAAGCGTCCCTCCACTGATATCATTAATTTTATGAAGAGAAGGATAACATTTATTTTACATAAAGGTGCTGCTTATATAACATAAGTTGCTTAAATTACACAGCATATTAATCAATCCAATGGACATCGTCAATACTAACAAAGAGTTGATTTTTTTTTATAAAATAGCTATTCTTGTTGTTAATGTCACGAGTTATAAATGTGGTTGTTGATGATATGTATAGTTTTAGTTAAAATCAGTTCAGACAGTTGCTTGAAAGCGGAATTGTCTATTTTCACTTCACGGAAAAATTCGATTACGCTTTTGCCAAATGTTCCACGGCTTCCAAACCACAGTCCCCGGACGCTCCAATCTCTTTCGCCAAACGATTGCATATATTTTTCGTTGTAGAATGGGATTCATTTCCGGTAAATGTTATCCTTCTCCTCTTGAATTTTTTGGTCCTGGCATACGTCATTCGTTTCGTATCGAATCGTCGGATTAATGATATATGCTTTTTCTGAGTTTGGTTGGAAAGCTATTATATCGCTGAATCGACTCCTGCCGTCGGCATCAACTGCATATATTTCCTCGAAACATGTGTAGCCCTTTGCTCTCAGCAGTTCTGCAATGCGGTTTTTTACACTGTGATGCCTGGACGTAATTAGCAGATTGTTCGATGGGCAACTTCCAATCACATGTGGTATAGTTTCACTCTCTCTGTTGCATCGGCGACAGAGGTTGGAAGAGCTTGCGACTCCTGGAACTCCGTTCAGGCTGGCATAGTTTGTGCTGAGTTTGATTGCTGAAACCCATTCAGATGATGATAGCGAGTTTTTATTATAAACAAAGTCATTGCTGGGGGTGTAATTTTGAAAGTGGACAACACCGGAACCTTGGTAGCTCATCTTACACCAATTTTCAAATGATTGATTGCGTAGAGCCGCTCTCAATGATCTGGACGTGTCACCTACAACATTCAGTGCTTGTTTGCACTGGTTCATTTCGACATAGCAGTCAGAGACGCATTGGAAGAGGCCATCGTTTATTTTAGATAGTTTGTTAGCCAGGCTGAAATGTTGTAGGTGAACTTCCCAACCGGCTCTAAATAGACCCAGCCCTCGGAGCTTTCGTGGCGCGTAGAATAGATTGTCTTTCGTGCGTGTTGGTAGGCCAATGATTTCTTTGACAGTTCGGCGTATCATCACGTCAAGGCCATTCGTGACAAACATTGGTATTTTGTGGACTGGCGCTGCTTGCAGCGGATATACTAACATTGGGAAGACATATTGATTTATAACATTAAGCTTTTGGTCAGGCTTAAGCAACGGTGATACAGATTTTTGTTTAGTTTTTCAATGCATGTATTGTCGAATACCAGTTCTGATTCAAATGAACAGCCTAGATATTTTATTCTGTCGTTTTCTTTAATACCAATGATTTCGCTTCCATCAGCAAGATGAAGTGATCCAGCTTCCAACTTTCCGTTTCTAATTATAATTGCTTGACTCTTCGATGCGTTGAGAACAAGACCGATTTTGGCGAAGAGTGATTTGACTAGATCAATTGTGCGACATGCTGAATTCTCAGAGTGTGAAGATACGGCTTGATCATCAGCAAAGCCGGATAGGCAAAGGGGATTGTGTTCTTTGGAAAGTTGGTAACCGTTGTAGCTTGCGTATTGTGAGTCACAGATTTCTTCATATATAAAATCAATAGCAATGTTGAAAAGAATAGGCGATAGCGGTCCTCCTTATGGTACTCCGCATTTTATTTCGATTGGGCCTGTTGATTCTTTACCTAAAGCAATCACAACATGGTTATTGGATAGCAAATTCATTATCAAATCGTGTAAATCACTCGATACTCCTTTTGCTTTCAAAGCTTTCGAAATGTGGAGATGGCCTATTTTATCGAAAGCTTTCGTCATATCGAGAAAAGCAATTGCACAATTCCCTTTACGTTTCTTTGCGTCCAATAGGCACGCGTTGATTAATCTGGAATTAACATGGCATCCTGCGCGCGAATCTGACGCGCTTGGAACAAACCAACTCTCTAGGTATTGTCACTCCGGAGCTAAAATTCGACAACACAAAAAAACGTAATTTATTGCTTAGGAAAATTCAAAATGGCGCCTTTTTGACACCCGGCAGCCATTTTCTTATGATCCCAAAAAATTCTCCTGATCAAACTCTATAATCGCTCGGAACAAACCAACTCTCTAGATATTGTCACTTCGGAGCTAAAATTCGAAAACTCCGAGCACTACGTGAAAAACCATGAAAATTGACCACTTTTCCACACTTTCCGACTTTTCCAGAGTTTTTCCGGAAAAGCGACATATGAAATTTTTCATTTTGGACCGATTCTGACGTTCCCTGAAAATTTGATGCAAATCGGCTGTCAAGTTCTCGAGATCGAAAATTATTAATAGAACATAGATAGAACTAGATATATAGAAACCGACAGATCAGAAAAAAAGTTGTCATAATAATGAGAACAATGGATTTTGGTAAGATGTATGGAAAAGTACCATCTTCAAACCTCCACATCTCAGCCAATTTTCAACCGATCTTGATGAGTGAGGGCTTGTTGGAAAGCTGCTGCGACGTAGTTTTTTTAAAAATAATTTGGAGGGGAAGGGGGCGAGGGGAAAAAACTCAAAACTTCGCATATACATGGTGTCTTGTCCCAAAGGTTTTTGTATGGAGGTTTTTGGGTTTGTGGACGTTTTTTTTTTGGGGTGTGGGGACTGCGTCACGCTCTCCGCTACCGCTCCGAGCATGATTTTCATTCAGATTGTGACTAGCATACAGCTTCTTTCTAATTTTCTGATTGTTATTTGTAATATTTCATTTATAATTTCTTTTTTCTTTTTACATCACATGGCAGAACTTAATCATAGAGCAAAAAAACATATGTTACCATGCCGCTATTTAAGTGAAGATTGTGAGGACCCGTACGATGATTTTTAAAACGATTTAAAATTTTATGGATAATTCTATTTCTTCGTAAATTTGATAATACTGGAAAATCTTGAATGAATTTAAAAATAGAAATATTCAAAACTTTTGGAAAATTTAACATTTTTACCTAGCAATGGAATTATCTAAATTGGCAAAATAAAATAGTGCAGCCTAATTAAATGTTAATAGAATCAATAAAATTTCATCACATTTTATGAATTTAATTTTTTTTTGAAAATTGCGAATTCTCTGCGTTCGCACCTTTATCAGCTATAGCTGCGAGTTTAATTTTTCCTTGTCGCTACTAAATGTTTACAATGAACTAACATTTATTTAATGTTTAACGTCGAAACGTCTTTTAATTTGTAGTAACTTTTATAATTCGAAGCCTTCGAATTTGAACTCAAGCTGGACATCGGGAATACAAAAATACAGAAAGAACCTCCTGTCTAATTTGTGGATATAGTAGTAAAATTGTTTATATTCGTATTATGTTAATTTTGTTGATTTTTCAAAACTCGAAACAACTGTATATTCGAAAAAAATGTATTCAATTGTAAAAAGATAATTACAATTGTAATGTCAGGTTTACTGGAACCCTATAAGAACACACAAGTTTTTTCTGAAATTGTGAATGCATCCATTTCCTTTGTGTAGGGGTTTGAAATTCTATCTGTAAACAAAAAACATCTAATTTTTCTATACCAGTATCGGGCCATATTTTTCCAAAACGCTAAAATTTGATTCTCTCCAACTTCGCCCTTTAAAAGCAATTTTCTAACTCTCATAGTTCTAGAGATATGGGTCATCCCTCCCAATTCTAGAAGTGGATATCTCCCAAGAATTGGGCCATATTTTCCCAAAACCCTAAAACACGTGTTCGCTTAAATTTAATTCTCTACAACTTCGCCTTTGAAACAAACTTTCTAACTCACATAGTTCTGGAGATCCTGCCTAATTCTGGAAGTACCAGGATTGGGCCATATTTCCCCAAAACTCTGAAACACGTGCTCGCTTAAATTTGATTCTCTACAACGTCACCTTTGGGAGTAACTTTCTAACTGCTGTAGTTCTGTAAGTACTGGCTACATTTCAAGAAATTACAAAACGTTATACAAAGTTAAAAAAAATTGACACAAACAAAGAAAGAAAGAAAGAAAGGTTTACCATATTGACAATTTAAAAATATTCGATTTGGGTCCGTTTCCATACAAAATAGCAATATTGTTTAATTCATATCTCCGGATTGGCTAAACCGATTTCAACCTAAAATTTTGCGTAGAATCTGGGGAAAATATTTTCCGGGGGTACGTCGCAAGTCGTCGTACGTCGTACGTCGGGAAGTCAAAAAGTTCCTTAGTCTACGAAAAAATTTCTTGTAAATTTTTTGGCGTGTAAGACTTGCGTCACGGCCCCCTACTACCGTGGAGCCATGATTATTCTAGAAGTGGCCATATTCCGTGATTGGACCATTTCTCCAAAAAAAGCTAAAAAAGCTGAAACACGTCCGTTGAAATATTTGTCGTTCCCTCTATTGTACAACAACAACATTTCGTATTCAATAGTTGGGAAATAAAATGTTGACCTGAAATGTTGTCGCACCATGCATTTAAAATCAAGTTAAATTATATTAAATGAAGTGCACACATTTCGTTTAAACATAGCGATTAAAACTTGAGCTATAGAGCTACAATGAACAGAAAAGAAATTATTTCAATGAACTTAACTTGGCTAAGCACAATATTTCTTCATTGTACTCAACCAGTTACTTTAAAATTTAATTTCACAGACTTTTAACACTTAAAATCATTTTAACAGAAGCCGTTCACGGCTCAATAAAGCGAACAGATTAACGCACAGAATAATGTTACAAAACAAAATTGTGTTATGAGTGTATACTGTACACCCATCAACATTAAAAATTTGTTTATGCATTGCATCCATTTGAATGAATTACTCGCAAGTAAATAAATAAAAAACATTTTAATTTTATTTATATGTTCTACTTGAGTACAGCGTCCAGTTTCAATAACATTATTTTCATGACCAATAATACCGTATTTAAGTTTTAATTGAATCTGTCGTGTTCGTTGCAGACCCCACGGAAGTGTTCATTTAACATGTAAGAGACAATTATTATCCGTAATTTAATTTACGAAAAACAGAGAGCTACATTTTTGTTTTGTGTTTCATCATTTTGTTGTGAAAAGAGCCTTTAAGAACGGGGCCTTATAATTGGAAAGTGTCGAACAGTTTGGGGGACCAGTCCAAAAAGAAACAGAGTTACTTTTTGTGTTTATTTCGCATGAAAATGAAAAAAAAGAGGAGGAAAAATAGTTATTTTCATGACAAGGGGAGAAAGTAGAAAATTGCTTAACAAGGTTGACGTCTGTGGCCAAAGCAGAGAAAATTGCAACGAGAGTAAAGTTTGTGGCACAAGCAGAGAAAATTGCAACGAGAGTGAAGTTTGTGATTTGTAGCGAGTTGAGACCGACTTCAACCGAGTTAAGAATTTTCTATTTTTCCCCGAGTTATGAATTAAACTTTTCACATTTATTAGGCGAAAATTCATATTTTCTCCCGAAAAAGATTCACACTTTTTATCACTATAACAATTATTGTACATAACTTAACACATTTAAGTATTTATTTTCTCACCTCCTTTTGTTTTCTCATCTCAAATGAGGTGCGAAAATTTACTTTTCATCCTGATTCAAACTACCCATGCAAAATTCAATTTTCGCACCTCATTTGAGGTGAGGAAATATCAATTTTCGCCTAACAAATGTGAAAAAAAAAACTTTTTGATATGTTATCAAGGATGGTCCAAAACGTCACGTAAGCATGTTCCTTGATGGGATATTATTCTGAAATAAGGGAGTTATGGGTAAAAAACGGGTCAAAATTGAAAATCCACCAAAAGTCAGTCAAGATGTTGTGTTAGAGATTTCGTTGGGGAAGAAAAGTCTTAGAGTTTTTGATGGCCTACAACTACGTAGAAGAAAATTTTTTGATCCGACTTCATGCGGAGGAGCTAGGCAGCGAAAACTGTTCAAATTTTGGGGTTTCCTCACTTTGTTGTTAGGGAACTTTTGCTCTTGGACAAAGTAGAGGTAATTTTTAAGTACCCATCGTTAGTGGAGGCTTGGGGCAACGAAATTGCTGAACAATGTTGGGTGAAGAAGTTTCCCACTCCCGAGATATAGGCCATTTTCAGCGATTTTGTCCAGAACATGAGCACTTCTTCTGGTATTAGTAAGTGGAACACGGGGAAGTGGAATACGGGCGAAGTGGAATACGGTAGAAGTGGAATACGGTGGAAGTGGTATACGGTGGAAGTGGTATGCAGGGAACGTGGAATACGGGAAACGTGATATACGATGGAAGTGGAATGCGGTGAACGTGAAATACGGGGAACGTGGTATTCGGGGGAAGTAAAATACAGGGAACGTGAAATACGGGGAACGTGGTATTCGGGAACGTTGAATACGGGGAACGTGGTGTACGGGGGAAATGGAATCCGGGGAAGTGGAATGCGGGGAACGTGGAATACGGGGAACGTGGAATACGGGGGAGGTGGAATACGGGGAACGTGGAATACGGGGAAAGTAGAAACTAACAAAAGCAATAATGAACTAATAACTACTAAAATACCACTGAATTTTATTTCTTATTCATCCACATCAAACTAGCGATTGAGAATGCTTACGTCAGCGTAGCCCCTAGTGTGGATAGAAAGAAATAAAAATAATTCATGATTACAACAAGTCGTATTTATTTTTATTCTATTGTGTTGCAACGCAATTGAATATCACATAAATTTGTCGCAAAAGAAATACACTAATTGGAAAACTGTCACGTATACAAGTCGTCTCGTTGGATCGCCACGGAGATCCTTTGCTGCAAAAAATTGCGAGTGAATTTCGAGTCGATTCTATAAATTACCTAACGTTACGAGGACCTGGATCCATGTTATGTCACGCGAAATTTGTAGAAAAGCTTACAAACACTCTACAGTTGTTGGATCATTAGAAGCTTCAATGAGCTCTTAGGCAGAGACAAAAGTAACACAATTACTTAATCCAACTTGGCTTATACTCGGTGATACCTGATATTGGTTGAAGTAAAGCGTTTATCGCGTCGCCTTTTACAGAAGTTTTAACATTTTTGTGGGAATCGGGTCAGGGGTCTGGGCTCTAGGACCAATGGAATGGACGAAATTGAGATTCTTGGCCATATACGAAAACAGTTTTTCGTCTATATTTCCTTAACTATGCAATATGGAGATTTACTGTCAAAGGCAAAGTTGTAGAGAATTAAATTTAAGCGAACACGTGTTTCAGGGTTTTGGGGAAATATGGACCAATTCTGGTAAATGGCCAATTCCATAATTGGGCAGGATGACCCGAATCTCCAGAACTATTAGAGTTAGAAAGTTAGCTCCAAGGGCGAAGTTGTAAAGAATTAAATTTAAGCAAGCACTTGTTTCAGGGTTTTGGTGGAATAATGTCCGATCCTGGTATATGGCCTCTTCCATAATTGGGCAGGACGACCCAGATCTCCAGAACTATGAGAGTTAGGAAGTTGGTTCCAATAACGAAGTTATAGAAAATTAAATTTAAACGAACACGTGTTTCAGAGTTTTGGGAAAATATGGCCCAATACTGGTATATAGCCTCTTCCATAATTGGACAGGATGATCCGAATCTCCAGAACTATGAGAGTTGGAAAGTTGGTTCCAAAGGCGAAGTTGTAGTGAATTAAATTTAAGGAAACACGTGTTTCAGGGTTTTAATGAAATATGGCCCGTTGCTGGTATATGGCCACTTCCATAATTTTGCAGGATGACCCAGATCTCCAGTACTATGAGAGTTAGGAAGTTGGTTCCAAAGGCAATGTTGTAGAGAATTAAATTTAAGCGAACACGTGTTTCATGGTTTTGAGAAAATATGGCCTAATACTGGTATATGATTTCTTCCATAATTAAGCAGGATGACCCGAATCTCCAGAACTATGAGAGTTGTAAAGTTGGTTCCAAAGGCGAAGTTGTAGAGAATTAAATTCAAGATAACACCGGTTTCAGGTTTTTGGTGAAACATGGCCCAATACTGGCATATGGCCTCTTCCATAATTGGGCAGGATGACCCGAATCTCCAGAACTATGAGAGTTAGAGAGTTGGTTCCAGAGGCGAAGTTGTAGAGAATTAAATTCAAGAGAACACATGTTTCAGGGTTTTCGGAAAATATGGCCCGTTGCTGGTATATGGCCACTTCCATAATTTTTCAGGATAACCCAGATCTCCAGAATTATGAGATTTGGAAAGTTGGTTCCAAAGGTAATGTTGTAGAGAATTAAATTTAAGCGAATTTCAGGGTTTTGGGGAAATATGGTTAAACCCTGTATATGGCCACTTCCGTAATTGGGCAGGATTACCAATATCTCCAGATCTATAAGAGGTAGAAAGTTGCTTCCAAAGAATTAAATTTTACAGAACACGTGTTTCAGGGTTTTAGGGAAAAAGACTTAGTCCTTGGATATAAGATTTTCTAGATTTGAATGGTCTGAGACGTACTTCGGTAGGGCCTTTGACATTACTTTGGGTAATTTCGCTGGATCTTTGAAATTCTTACAGTTATAAAAGAACAGAAAACGTTGGATTGTTTGCTTATTTGTATATTTAGATACGTTCGAGTCTCTTTGCCACATCTCTCCTGTTTCTCCACATCTATTCGGATACGTACGGGTCTTTGGTTATGTTTCGAGTATATTGTTATGATTTTAATTTTTGTTATTTTCTTGATATCTTGTTGAGATTTTGAATTAAAATTATAAGTTGTGCCTTATGATTTATTGATGGTAATAAGTGAATTGAATTGAATTGAATTGAACTTGAGACGAGAACAATACTTTCTTTACAGCAATCACACACCCACCCCATCCTGCTTATCAAATGCCTCGTTGTTCCGATCTTTCCTATACACTGTATACCTGTCGTCAAACAATTCAGGTGTGAACAAATCTGGACTCAACCATGTCTCACACAGTATTATTACATCGTATTTACTTGATAAATTCGGATCTAAATTTGTTTGTTTTTGTTTTGAGCCCATGGATATTCTGCTGATAGTATACATTAATATCTGACTCATTTTCACAATAATCTCCTAATTCACGTTAGAAGACAAGACTTCACAATTGGTTTTACGTATGATCTTTCGTTTATCTCTTTCTACCATTGTGGATTTAATGTACAACGTGAACTCATGCATTTTCTATATCTTTTCCGACACAGATAGAGAGTGTGGTAATTTTTGAATATTCATCGTTTAATTTTACTCAATTTCGTAGGATACCGGGAATTTCTGGGGAATTGATTTTGATTACTGCGAAGAAAACATTATTTACACCCGCACTTTTGACCCACGGCCAGCTGTTGTTACATTTTAATCAAAGAAGGAGAGGTGATTCCGCCCTGCTAATTTAGAAATATAAACAATGCGATTTTGTTTTGTCTTATCTTTTAATAAATTTTTTATATTTGCGCCTTTTTGTCTTGAAAATTACGCCTGGGTCCATTCTCCTTGTGTCTTGTTTCACTTTTATTGTTTTTAACAGAAAAACCAACATACTCTAAACCAGCTTCCCTTTTCATTTTTTTTTTGATATCTCGTTTCCTCTATCAGACATTCGTTTTCGCTTCCAGACATTTTTGAAGGTGTTCAGATCAATGTGTACAAGAAATGATGACTTCATTTTGATATCAAACCAAATATTGATGATGTAGCTAAAAACTAAAACTCAACAACCACTAATACACCACAATGACTATAGGGGAAAGTACTCACCACCTACTCACCTAGAGTATTTTGCTTAAAGAACTTCTGATTCGCTCACAAATAACACTGTTCCATATGAATTATTTCAGTTGGTATACCAATTCTGGCATTTTTTCTATGGGGCAATCCATACGAACGAGGATTTTTCTGCGACGATGAATCGCTCATGCATCCATTCCACGAATCTACCATCAAAAACTACTATTTATACATCGTTGGCCTTGTACTTCCAATTATTTTGGTAAGTTAATTATAAAAGTAATGTAATTAATTGTTCGTTAACAACAATCCCTGTCTAAAGGGTCGTATGATATAGTACACATTAAGTATCATAAGCTTGTGTAGCTTTTTATTTTCGCTTGCATGTAAAATCTGGTTTTTGGAACGAGTTAAAATGAAACGTTGCACAATCTTATGATTCTTCTCCTGTATTATACAAATAAAAATAAATTAAAATTATTTGCATTATATTAGAAAAAATATTTAGGCTTGATTTGCACTTAAAAAAGTACTCCGGTGAGAGCACCGTTTAAAAATTTGATTGATTAAAATAATTCACGTGATTTTTGTGCAAGCCCAAAATAATGGGGATTACTAGGTGCATGTCGTCAGCCCCCCCCCCCCCCCCCGCATTCGTGCTGGAAAGGGCAGACGGTCTATAATTAAGGCCTGAATTTGTGCTGTCGAATGCCACCGGTCCCAGAATTTGTGCTGACCTGAGAGCCGAGAACGAGTCAAAAGAAACTTGAAATTTTCATGTTTTGTTCATTTTGCATGGAAAGTGTCTTAAATTCTTCTTTCGTCTAATTCAACTTAAAACCCTCAATTAGTGCTCAATTTGTGCTGGCTAACGGTACCGGTCCCACAAATTTGGCTAGTCGGGGAGCCGAGCACAAATTGATTGATTAACAAAAATTTTTATTTTCGTTCACTTTGCATGAAAAGTGTCTTAAATTCTTCTTTCGTCTCTTTCAACTTAATACCCTCAGTTAGTGCTCAATTTGTGCTGGCAAATGGTACCGGTCCTAGAATTTTGGCTAGTCGGGGAGCCGAGCACAAATTGATTGATTAACAAGAAATTTTATTTTCGTTCACTTTGCATGAAAAGTGTCTTAAATTCTTCTTTCGTCTCTTTCAACTTAATACCCTCAATTAGTGCTCAATTTGTGCTGGCAAATGGTACCGGTCCTACAAGTTTGGCTAGTCGGGGAGCCGAGCACAAATTGATTGATTAACAAAAATTTTTATTTTCGTTCACCTTGCATGAAAAGTGTCTTAAATTCTTCTTTCGTCTTTTTCAACTTAATACCCTCAATTAGTGCTCAATTTGTGCTGGCAAATGGTACCGGTCCCACAATTTTGGCTAGTCGGGGAGCCGAGCACAAATTGATTGATTAACAAAAATTTTTATTTTCGTTCACTTTGCATGAAAAGTGTCTTAAATTCTTCTTTCGTCTAATTCAACTTAATACCCTCAATTAGTACTCAATTAGTCGGGGAGCCGAGCACAAATTGATTGATTGTGTCAGTTGTTGGATAGGAAAGGGTTCCAAAATTGAGTTGTGGCGGTGTTCTGTACGTACTTTTCCAAATTATCCCCCCCTCGTACTAAATCGTACGGATTTTTTGACCACCCTCCCCCTACTCCCCTAAAGTAGTACGTACTTTATGGATGGTCCCTAGGGCCTTGCTCATAGATCTCACATTTTAATTTCAGGAACAACAAGCCGATCCTAGAAGAAGCCACCAATTGTCGAAAAATTGTCAAAAAATGTTAAATTTCTCAATAAAAATTGAAACATTTTACAATTTCTTGACAACCAATTCGAAATATTAGGCTCTGACGAAATCTGAAGAAATTGAAAACCTGAATGTTCACATAAAGTGATGATAGACTTGACAAAGAGTTCAACTTTTTCAGATTAAATTAAAATATAAATTACAAGTTAATTATTTAATATCTCGCATGTCTGCAACCTTAACTAAATGAAAATCATCTTCAAGATCAGTTCAGATTAAGGGTCGTTCGTGTGCTCAAAATAAACCATGAGGCATGCATTCGAAGCAATATTTTTCGTAATAAATAATATTTTTGTTATTTTCATTACGGCAGTAAAAATATGTGACTCGAAGTATTTACGAATATTTTACTATTTTATCGAGTATCGAAAGGGAAGTGAATAGTTGAAAAATCGAAAATTTTTAAAAACCTCTCTGAAGAGTGGCTTCTTCTAAGATGGGCTTGTTGTTCCTGAAATTAAAATGTGAGACTAGGATCTATGAACAAGCCCTTAGGGACCATCCATAAAGTACGTACTACTTTAAGGGGGTAGGGGGAGGGTGGTCAACAAATCCGTACGATTTAGTACGAGGGGGGGGCGGTATAATTTGGAAAAGTACGTACATAACACCACCACAACTCAATTTTGGAACCATTTCCTATCCAACAACAGACACAATCAATCAATTTGTGCTCGGCCACCCGACTATCCAAAATTGAGGGACCGGTACCACTTACCAGCACAAATTGAGCACTAATTGAGGGTATTAAGTTGAATTAGACGAAAGAAGAATTTAAGACACTTTCCATGCAAAGTGGACGAAAATAAAAATTTTTGTTGATCAATGAATTTGTGCTCGGCTCCCCGACTAGCCAAAATTGTGGGACCGGTACCATTTGCCAGCACAAATTGAGCACTAATTGAGGGTATTAAGTTGAAAGAGACGAAAGAAGAATTTAAGACACTTTTCATGCAAAGTGAACGAAAATAAAAATTTTTGTTAATCAATCGATTTGTGCTCGGCTCCCCGAATAACCAAAATTGTAAGACCGCGCGTGTGCAAATAGTGGGTATCCGCGGTATTGAGGATACTGGGCAGTTTTTTTAGAAAAAACATGGATACCTGGGAAATCGACTCGAGTTGGAAGAAAAAAAAGAAAAATTGGGCAGTCACTTGAAATTTGGCAATGAGTTGAAATTATGAAACAAATTAAGATTAGGCAGTGACTTGAAAGTGGGCAATGAGTCGAAATTGGGCAGTGACTTGAAATTAGAAAATGAGTGAAAATTGGGCAGTGACTTGAAATTAGAAAATGAGTCAAAATTGGGCAGTGACTTGAAAGTGGGCAATGAGTTGAAATTGGGCAGTGACTTGAAAGTGGGCAATGAGTTGAAATTGGGCAGTGACTTGAAAGTGGGCAATGAGTTGAAATTGGGCAGTGACTTGAAATTAGAAAATGGGTCAAAATTGGGCAGTGACTTGAAAGTGGGCAATGAGTTGAAATTGGGCAGCGACTTGAAAGTGGGCAATGAGTTGAAATTGGGCAGTGACTTGAAATTAGAAAATGAGTCAAAATTGGGCAGTGACTTGAAAGTGGGCAATGAGTTGAAATTGGGCAGTGACTTGAAATTAGAAAATGAGTGAAAATTGGGCAGTGACTTGAAA
>CM055404.1:79934048-79955725 GCA_029228625.1 Pseudolycoriella hygida
AAATTAGTCAAAATTGGGCAGTGACTTGAAAGTGGGCAATGAGTTGAAATTGGGCAGTGACTTGAAATTTGGAAATGAGTTGAAATCGGTCAATGAGTTGAAATTATTCATAGAGCACTGCGCCGGCCGGCCACGCCGAAGCCGCCGCCGATAACACTTGCAGCCGCCATAGCTCAGATAAAAATCGGCGGCTGACGATGGCTCAAAAAAATTAGTTAGAATTTCGTTCAGAGAGAGAATTTGGATAATTTTGTTCGAGATTCATTTTCATAGCTCGTAAATTATCGCCAAAAATCGGCTGTGTGGGACAGTGGTGTCTTTTAACCGTATACAACCAACTTTCTGTTTTCTTCACTTTTGGTTCAATTTTTGTGTTGCAAAAAATTTGGTGAGTTCGCTTTGATGTTCAACGTAAATTTGCGCAAGTGCCGGTAAACGTTGAATAATCAGTTTCGGATACAAACACCATTCGAATTTTCTTTTCAAACTTCCACTTTTGTAAATATTTAATTTTCTAAATTCAGCCGCCTCCATAAGCATGCTAGCCGGCCGCCGAAAACTGTCGGCTGCTCTTTAGCCGCCAACTGTCTATCGGCTGGACGGCGCAGTGCTCTAATTATTCACTTATCACTTGATTTAATCGCAATGCTAGTGCAAATTATGTTTTCTTTGCCCAAAGAAAAATAACGATTGCGCAAAATTTTGTTTGCATAATATATATTTGACGAAAAAAATTATTTAAAATTGAATGCTGTAATATTATGCAAAAAATTCAGCGAAAAAATCAACAATTGTTCCAACGAAAGTTCTCGGCTTTGGTAGGTCTCTATTATAGTGCACTTTTCCATGTCCTTTTTCTTCTGCGAACTTCTCAAGTTCAGCAACTTCCTTTGGATCGACGGTAGGATTCGCGTCTCGAACAGCTTCTAATACATCATCGTATAAAAGTATCGGAGTGCAACATTCACAATCTTCGCCTTTAGAATCATTTCCACATTTTTCAATTGGATTTTTTTGAAGTAAACGTGTTAGTGCCAAATTCTTTGCATTGGTGCATATTTTTTCGATGTCACATGGTGAAAATCTATAACAGAATACTGTTATTATTCAATTACCGAACCCGGCGGTTTTTGCAGCTAGTGATTTTAATTTATCATCAGATAGCTCATCACTTTTTATGTCGGACAGTTTTTTTTTAAATGTTTCCATTCTCGCTCCCTCTTCTGGTAACGGAACGTATATGAGCTTGTCAAATCGTCGTATTAGCGCAGAATCAAGATGCTGTGGGCAGTTTGTCGATGCCATAAAAAATACACCGTCGGTGATACCCAAAACTGCGTCCATTAGCAGAAATAACTCTGTTTTCGTTCCGCGGCTGTTATCCAACTCAGTTCTTTTGGATGCCACAGCATCGATCTCGTCGCTGAATATGATGCTCGGTTTTTTGCTTCGAGCCATTTCGAATATATCTCGTAGCCGTTTCTCCGATTCTCCAATATACTTTGATAATATATCGCCAGCTGATACATTAAATAATTCATTTAACAGTTGGAGTTGGAGAAAAATTCGTTTTAAAAGGTAATTGGTGGGTTTTGAGAGGTCGCACTTTACTCACCGGGAAACCGCTATTTTCCCCTTGGGCAGTCGTTTTTTTTCTGGGCAGTTGTCTCGAATTTAGCGGATACCGGCTAATATTGGGCAGTCGAATTTGGATACTGGGCAGAAAACATAATTTGCACACGCGAGGACCGGTACCATTTGCCAGCACAAATTGAGCACTAATTGAGGGTATTAAGTTGAAAGAGACGAAAGAAGAATTTGAGACACTTTTCATGCAAAGTGAACGAAAATACAAATTTTTGTTAATCAATCAATTTATGCTCGGCTCCCCGACTAGCCAAAATTGTGGGACCGGTACCGTTAGCCAGCACAAATTGAGCACTAATTGAGGGTATTAAGTTGAAAGAGACGAAAGAAGAATTTAAGACACTTTCCATGCAAAATGAACAAAACATGAAAATTTCAAGTTTCTTTTGACTCGTTCTCGGCTCTCAGATCAGCACAAATTCTGGGACCGGTGGCATTCGACAGCACAAATTCAGGCCTTAATTATAGACCGTCTGCCCCTTCCAGCACGAATGCGGGGGGGGGGGCTGACGACATGCACCTGGGATTATTTTCATAGAAAGCGTTGATTCTATTATATTGGACATGCGAGTATTCGCAGCTGCGGTTGTATTGAGCGCTGATGAAATTCCAAATATAAAAACCAATCTACAACTTTGTCTGTGAAGTATTAGTTGTGTTTCGTGCGAAAAAAATCGCTAGCTGTGGAGCATATTCGCATGCGATTTTTTCTATTTCCATACTTTGAGATTTTGTACGAATATTTACTTTTTTCGGCAATTCTTTCACTATTTTGTCATGTGCTGGGCACTTTAGTTATTCATTAGTGCAATAATGTAAGAATTTGCAAACGAACAAAATCGCATCATACGTCCAATATAATGAACGCCGAATAAATAGTTATTAATATACAACTCGTAACTTACTACATGCGCAATATAGTGCGAGGTTAGAGAAACAAATAACTATATTGCACACGAGACTGTTGGGATCAAATCAGAGGCCTGCGTGGTATACTGTTTCACTATTTTTTGATTTTCCATAAATAGTATAAAATTAAACTATGACAAGTTTCTAGTTATAAAAACGACCAGAATGTGAAAACTAGGAATTGGTTATGTTTAGTACTACTTAACTTATGGTATTATTTATAACTGGAGCAAATTTTAGTGTTGTGTTAAACCAATATTTCTTAGATTCTAGAAAAACTAAAAAATTTATGGTTTAATTTCTAACTGAAAATAAATGATGCAGCATGTTACCAAAAAATTTCTTGGTAATAAGTTTAACTTGAATTTAAATAGTCCTCGATATTACTAAAATTTTTTTGGTATTATTTAATACCAGTGAATTTAGGTTTTATTTAAAACCATTTTTTTAGTTTAATCTTGTACCAGTTTTTTCGTGGTTTAATTTTATACCATATTTTTTCTTGGTTTAATTTTGTACTAATTTGTTTATGGTTTAATTGTGCACTAAAATTGTATGGTTTAATAATATACCAAAATTTTTTGGTTTAATATTGCACCAACATTTCTTGGTTTAAATTTGAACCAAGATTCTGTTGATTTAATCTGCTTTATTACTTACTGTTAGAGAAATTCACACTGTATATACCTTAACGGTTCTCGTAACAGTGCAATGCGCCCGTGACGCAAGTCTCATACGATTAAAAATTCAAAAAAAATACTGCAAAATTTTGACTTCCCCCCTTTGCGACGTACCCCTCTGACTCTGAGTTTTTAGAGCCGTACGAAGAACGAAGTTCTTCGAAAAGGGGTATTATGCGTTTACCACGACGTTTGTAACCACCCCAATTTTGACCTGGGAGTAGGGGGGGAGGGGAGCTTCGGTAATTGTCCTTAGATGACGAATCAACAATAAAAAAAAATGTCCGTCTGTCTGTCAACACGATAACTCGAGTAAAGCTCAACCGATTTTCAAAAACTTTTTTTCCCTGAAAGGTAATTGAAAAATCATTTCGATTGAATCTGGGCACTGTCGGCCCAAGGGCCGCTGAGCTAGGGCCGTTTAAGTGGTTTTTGGTCTTTTGTATATATATCTTTTCCGATTTTCATAATTTTTCTTTGTTCGAAAGGCCTGTGCATGCCTGACATTTTATGGAAGAAACTTTTTTCATTTTTAGCTTTTAGGCTCAGCCAGGGCCCTAAAACTGAATCTCTACTAGGGCCAACGTATTTTTTCTACAGAAATCGGCTAAATCTTTTCCGATTTTCAAAAACTTTATTTATCCTGAAATATAATCAGAAAATTAATTACAAGAATAAATTTGGGCAGAATCGGTTGAAAACTTTCGAAGATACGGTCGAAAAAGTGGTCAAAAACGTGTATTTTTGAAGGTTAGTGGAACTTTTTCACTTATATCTCTGCGAAATTAGAACGGAAATCGCTCTTGAAGGTTTTAAAGAAAAGATATGAAGATCAGAAAATCACGAAAAATCTGTTGAGTCGTTCGGGGTGTAGTGTCCATAGTGTGGGCCAACTCACGCTACGCGATCCTATACGACATTTGGTGGTTCACTTGGTTTTTCGAGCTCAAAGAAACCAGATTTTAATTGTAATAAAAAAATTTTATTTTCGACTTAAGTTTCGGTCACGATGTGACCATTATCAAGATTTGCTTTGAACTTCGAAAATCTGGTTTCTTTGAGCTCGATAAACCAAGTGATTGGCGAAATTGTGCCCTATGGTCGAAAGTATTTGAAATATTAATAAATATCTCAAAAAGAATTTAATTGGTGGTTTTTTGTGAACATTTCTTTAACATGATGAGATTTTTTGTGCAGTGTAGCAGTGTTGCAGAGAAAAAAGGGGTGAATTATCCTGATACGTACGGGTCCCCTGCATATGTTTTGGATTTAATTTTGGATATAAAAGCATCTTTTCTATGTGTTTGTGTGTGAGTGTATTCACGGGGTGGGTGACTGAGATATTCAACTTCCATAAGGTTTTTTGATATTTTTCGTTTACTCTCGGCATGGGTGAGGTCATCCAATGGGGTTTTCTGGGTTTATGGGATTCCTGTGGATTATTCTGGATTTCTCCAGCACTTTTCAACTTCCATCAGGTTTTTTGACATTTATGGGATTCTAGTGGATTCCTGTGAATTTCTCTAACAATTTTCAACTTAAGAATTTTTGTCGGCCAAACATTTGTTGATAAATTTCTTTCTTACCAACATTTTGAGAATATAAGGAAATATATTTGTAGAGAGATAAACTTACAAAAGTACTGATATCCGCACAAAAACCCAAAAACGCAAATCTTTTTGTCTGCTCACAAAATTTCTGATATCAGAGGAGCGTGACGCATTAAGAATCTTAGGCAAAACGATTTTCTTCCAGTTACAAAAGTTCTGAAAGAATTGACGCTCGTTTTGTTCGTTAAATTTAAACTGGGCGATCCAGCGTTGACAGATTTTACATATTTAGTATCAAACCAACGACATGCACATGTACAATCCACAGAGGTCGCTGTTCTTCAATTAAATATTGTATGCCATGTTTATGCAAGAATCTTACAACTTTCTTTTAATTTGTTTGTTCTTATTTCATTTCATGTTGCGTACAATCACAGATTATCACGTTGCAGTTTAATTTCCCTTGCGTAATTAAGGGCATAAAATACGTTAAGGGAATATATTTCAGTATTTTTTGTCCTGGAACTTGGGGCACTAGGGCTCACCTTAGCGTTTATTCACAATTTCACGAATTTTCTTGGCGTTTCTTCTCATTTCAACGACTTTTCTTTGCGTCAAGAAAAATCTCCAAAGTGAGAAGAAACGCCATTTTGGCGATCTGACTGGCGTTTCTTCACGGTTATTTCGAAACTAGCAAGTAAGTTTAAGAATACTATCGCTTTCGTCAGTGTGGCGTTTGCGATAATGTGTTTAACCAATATAGCAGCCTACTGCAAGTCTTCTCATCGCCGCAGTTTTATTATTATTATATATAGAAAAGTCATTACATTGTGACGAATTTTTTTAATAGAATGTGAAAATATTTCAAAAGAATTTTTTGCGTTTCGAAGCTTTAAGCGTTACACCAACTGATATCACTTGTTTTGGAAGAAGAAACAAAGACTTTCCCTTTTAAAGGGTTTCTGTTCTCATATCAGTAGTTTTGGAAACAATTGGAACCGAATTACCGAAAAATATCGAAAAACCTGATGGAATTTAAACAGTGCTAGAGAAAACCAGAAGAATCCACAGGAACCCCATAAACCTAGGAAGCCCCATTGGATGTCGAGGGTAACCGAAAAATATCAAAACCTGATGGAAGTTGAACAGTGCTAGAGAAATCCAAAAGAATCCACAGGAATCCCATAAACCTTCAAGCGTGCTGAATTTACCGCAATTGCCGTTGCGTGTCAGAAAACGTAGCGTCCCAGGTTACGCATTGTCATTTTGAACAGCGGACCCACGTAATGCCGTCGACACGTTTTTTATCAGTCATCGACACTTTGGTTCAAATTTAAACCAAAAAATTATGATTTATTATTAAACCATACAATTTTAGTGCACAATTAAACCATAAACAAATTAGTATCAAATTAAACCAAGAAAAAACTGGTGCAAGATTAAACAAAAAAAAAAATAGGATATTGTAACACCATATTAAAATGGTATATCCTTTAACCAATTTAAATTGGTTTCAAATAATACTGAAAATATTATCCAGTCATCTTATTGACTTAAAAAAAAGGTGGTTTTACAATTTACTAAAAATTTCATAGTCTTACTTATTACCAAAAAAATTTGGTCGAATGTATGACCAAATAAAAACGGTTAAATAAGTAAATAAAATATGTGTAGTTTTAAATTCAACCAAATATTTTCGGTTTTATGAAGAACTAATAAATATTAGTATTTAGTAGTACGACAACAGTAACTAGTGATACTATTTACCATTTAATAATGGTTTAGTTTTGGACCAAAACAAAATGGTCCTATATTTGACCATGAATTTATTTATTTATTTATTTCGGCCAACGGCTATCGCTTACTGGCTATTATATTTACAATGAACACATTTAAAAATAGTAAAAAGAAAAATTTTATCAAAACCGAAGATGGACTGACGACCCGGTCGACCCGTCGAAGTCGACAGCCATCTTTTGCATCTTGTCCAATTAATCACAGAGTAGTAGTAAATTGAAACTGAAAACTGTAGAGCCCGTCGCGTCGATCCATGAGGCACCAACGTCTCGTGTAGCAATGGTCCACCTGAAACAAAAGGGATTAGCGGAAACTAGTCGCCTTGACTAGTTATTTTTGCACAAGCCGACGTGACTTAGAGTTACATTTGAGTTTCATTTGAGAGTCGTGAGACCCAATTGACTAATCAGCTTTTTCGTAGTGAAACAGTATACCATCTGGATCAAATTTCGGTCTATTTCAACTGTCAAAATGACGTTTCAAACAGACGTTATAGAACAGGCTGACAGGTAGAGAAAACGTTCAAAAAGTTTGCTTCGTTTAATTTAAATTCATTTAATCAAAGAAAAATTAAAATCGAAGTTAATTATTTTACGTTTAAAATGTCATTTTGTCAGTTGGAATAGAACGACTTTTGATGCCAACAGACTCATGTTAGTAGAAGATGGATTTATAATTTTTTATCATTCTCGACTCAACATGAAAAAACAAAACAATCAATGTAAAAAAAATTCAAAAAATCACCCACCAAATAAATCATTAATTCTACCGCATTGATAAGTATGCTCTGGACTGAATGTCAAACTATTTTTTTGGAAATAATGTTTTGTTTAATTACATTAAAATGGAAAGAAACTTTAGAAAAGTCATTCTCATCCATTTATTGTCTATACAACATTTTTTAATCTTTCCCGATTATATGTGACACCATGAGTGATGATCGCATGCTTTCCACTGTTTCCATGGTGACAAAGGGCACTTGACTAATAAATCCATAATAGTCGAGTCTACCAATAAATGTTGGTAGACACTATTTGCACAATGTGCGAATAGTGAAATAAAGTCTAATCGCACAATGTGCGAATAGTGAAATAAAGTCTAATCGCACAATGTGCGAATAGTGAAATAAAGTCTAATCGCACAATGTGCGAATAGTGAAATAAAGTCTAATCGCACAATGTGCGAATAGTGAAATAAAGTCTAATCGCACAATGTGAGAATAGTGATATAATGACTGTTCGCACATTGTGCAAATAGCCATATAATGACTATTCGCACATCGTGCAAATAGCCATATAAGGACTATTCGCACATTGTACGATGTGTCATTTGAGAGCTATTTGTACAATATTACACAGACAATAAAAGTAAATGCAACTTGCACGCAGAGAGAATAGTCACAGCGCAGTGCGAATAGTCTCTTTATAGTACTATCGCTATTCACCCTCATATTATTCTCTCAGTTAAATCAACTAAGTCAAAATGGAATGTGTTTCGTTACTCACCTGTGTATGACATTTCGTAAAAGGAAAAGTTCCGTAGCGTCGTTAACGACATAGTTTTCGTGACATTTCGCAAAAGGAAAAGCTCCCTAGTCTTGTTAGCCACATAGGTTTTTGTGGCATTTCGTAAAAGGAAAAGTTCCTAAGCGTCGTCGTCAGCCACCTAGTTTTTGTGACATTTTGTAAAAGGAAAAGCTTCAAAGTTTTGTTAGCCACCCAGGTTTTTGGGGCGTTTCATTAAAGCGCAAATTCCCTAGTTTTCTCAGCTACATAGTTTTGTTGGCTTTTCATTAAAGCGCAAATTCCCTAGTTTTGTCAGCTACATAGTTTTATGACATTTCGTAAAAAGAAAAGCGCACTAGTTTTGTTGGCCACATAGGTTTTTGTGACATTTCGTAAAAGGAAAAGTTCGCAAAATGTGCGAATAGACTTTATTTCACTATTCGCACATTGTACGATAGACTATTTCACTATTCGCACTATGTGCGGAAAGCCTTATCGATAAATGTTACTCTGTTGTTAATTTTAAGTTTTCCAATGGAATTAAAGCTCGACCTGTTCCATGATCGACCTTGGTCAAAAATCGTCTAACCTGCAAGTTCAGGTCAGTTCAGGTCAAACTGACCATATCATAGATAAATGTCCAATATGTTTTTTTAGAGCCAGGTCATTTTCAGGTTTCAGGTCGGTTCAGGTCAGGTCAGATTTCATCAAATCAGGTTTCAGGTCGATTAAGGTTTAGGTACCTGATGTCAGGTTTCAGGTTGACTTGACCTTGACCTGATTCCGAACCGATGATGATGGCAAGATGTTTTTGCTCGAAACAACTAAAGTATCAAATCTTCTGGACAATGTGTTTTGTATTACCTTGCTGTATTTTACAGCTCCTATGCGACAATAATTCTCGACTTCAGTTCGATAATATATATGTTAGATCCTTCAATAGTTTGACGATGCATTGGAAAGATTCTTTTTCAGTCTAATTTGCATGAAGCGTTACTTTTCAATTTGCTCATTATAGATTCTCGTATCGGAAATTATACACACCAGATTAAATAAACGACATGTACCGAGGAAGCTGAATGTATGTGGACGAAGTATACCAAATTGGATTCCGCATGCATACCAGCAAATTGGAGTTTTCGGGTTCGGTGCTGCAGCTAGTCAACTGTACTGAATCTATATATTTTACTGTTTTACATTTGCCTTCAATTTTTTGTATCTTTCTAGGACCACCGATATTGCTAAATATTCCATTGGTAGACTACGTCCGCACTTTTTCGACGTAAGTAAAGTTGCTTTAAGACCTAGGGCCTCGATTCTCATGTTTTTCGTAACTTTATGAATTCACAATTTGACAGTTTTCAGTGCAGAAGTTACGAACGATAAATACCACTCGTTGCAAGTTGCGAAAATGGCTGTATTCCCTTCAGCAAATATCTCTTGCGATAAATTTAACTCGGTGATAAAGTGTCAGACAGCACCAAACGCTATCATTGTTAAAAATATCGTGATAAACTTATTTAAGCCTCGGGGCTTAAACCACAAGACCACAAGTTGAATTTATCACAAGAGATATTCGCTGAAGGGAACATACCTAATAAAAATCGAGGCCAATATTTTGTGTATTGTAGCAACTTGTACGCAGGATTGCATTAGCGCCGGAAACTGCTATCTTTGTGCTCAAAGGTCTAGTAACTTTTGGAACATTTTTGACATAAGCTCTGAAACTAATTTATACTAACCAAAGAAAATTTAAAAAAATTTGATTTTTCGAAAAGTCAAAAATTCCATTTCAATTTTGACTAATTTCCATAAACGTCAAAAGTTATATAAAAATGACCATATTGTCCCAAATCACATTTTTTCACCTTACCTCTTTCTGAAGTTATTGTCACCTTGAGAGATCAATTTTGTGATATGAGCGGTGCTTACGTGTGTGTTCTGATGCAACAAGCTTTGGAAACTGTTTTTGACGAGGGTAGAGTTTGTGTATCCGATGCGAGCCGAAGTCAAAAAGCAGTGTCCAAAGCGTGTTACTTCAAAACTCACTCATAAGTTCCCGAGTTCACAAAATTGATCTTGAATGAATGAACTATTTTCACAGCACGAATGTGAGTTATTTTTTTGACTCCACATCTGAAAATTCATCATTACTATCGAAAGAAAATTTGATTTCACGAAAAAAACTTCAGTTAAATTGAAATAATCAATTTAAATTTGTACTTCCAAATGTTTGAGAAAAAATACAAAAGAACCCGTACGAAGAGTAATAATTATACACAAAAGTAAAACACCTTAAAGGCAGACATTGTTTTTAGTGGAGCAAGCATACTATCAATTACAATTGCCTAACTCAGCAAGTCAATGACAGAGGAACCAACGAACTCTTGTAAAAAATAAACAATCATGAACAGAGCCTATTATTTGGGAATTTTTTTATACTCTTTTGGGAAATTTTTATTTCAATCCCTCACAACGCTCATAACCGGTTGAACACAGTGCCATTGTGTTACATTATCCGATACGAGAAAAATTTGTTCTATCCCTTTCTTGTTGAGCGCTAAGAGGGCCTTTACGAGGGTAACCCCAGTGCATATCTAAGCCATCACACTTCTCAGAAAATACAAATTAGTGCCGAAATGAAGGTATTTCAGTCTAATGAAGATTGAAATTTAAAAATAAAAATTTTTCTGAGCAGACAATCCAAAATATCGAATTTTCAACTTGTCTGGAGAGGGATGCCCTTCATCATAAAGTTTACTATTAAATTATTATTTGGAAATTTTTTTATATTTTTTTTGGGAAATTTTGTTAATTTTTGTGAAATTTTGGGAAAGTTTAGTGAATTTTGGTGATTTGTTCCCAAATAATAGGCTCTGATCATGAAGACAGGTGTGTGCTATTGCTTTTCTACGTGAAATTAGCATTTGACAGATGAATCAGTAAGAAATCAGCAATTAGGAACGGGTTAGCTCAGTGGTAACGTACTGGCTTGCCAACATCCGGGTTCAATTCTGGTGGAGACAAATTCTGCATAGGATTTTCCTTCAATGTATAGCATGAAAGTAACGTTCCTAGGCACACCCAGGCTTCATAGGTAGTTCTGAATTTTATGCCGCAACAAATCGTACATTGAAGCATGACAAATATGACGCTACCCATATTCGATGAATTATGTGTACAAATATCCGAGTCTAACTTTAGGCACCAGAAGAAATCCTAATGGTAAAATGCTATCTACCGTTAGGCGTGGTTCGGAATTCACGTTAGGCACGTTGCCCAAAAAATGCCTGCCGGTAAAATACATCGATGGAGCGGCATTCTAAGCTCTACTAGTTTCCATAGATGGCACTAAGTTTGTGTGCAATTTACCACTGACACAGTAAAACTTCGGTAGCGAAAGGATCTGTAAGAAGTGTCCAGCTGAGCTAAAAGCTCATGTAAAATTGCGGGACTAGTAATTAACTAGTAATAAAAAATTATTCAGCGTCTTACCCAGATTAGATGGGTTGTAACGGCGGATTATTATTATTTTATCAGCAAGGATTGCCAAGAAATTAGAAATATTTCTAATTCTCTACAATAGCCTTTGACGATTGCTGATTTCGTAAAAATGACGAAATCGTTGATATCGGCAATCCATAATTTACTTTGTTTTTCCTCACTAAATTTATCAATCCAGTCTCTTTTACTTACTTACTTAACAGCCGTTTTTAACCCAAGCGGGTTTTGGCTGACTCCACAACAGCAGTACGCCATCTCTGACGATCCTCGGCGACAACTTTCCAATTTCGAATCCCCAATTCACGAAGGTCTCCTTCCACGCAGTCAATCCATCTCTTCTTCGGTCTCCCCCTGGGTCGTGCACCATCAAATTGACTCACGAAAACTTTCTTTGCCACTCTGTCATCGTTCATGCGGATCACATGACCCGCCCATCTCAGTCGTGCTGATTTTATAACACCAACAATGTTTTCGGCACCGAAAATTTCCACGAGCTCATTATTCGTTCTGATTCGCCACGCATCACCCACCTTGACCGCTCCACAGATTGAGCGTTGAATTTTCCTTTCAAAACATCTTAGCCTGTTTTCTTGGTTTACTCTCAAGGTCCAGGTCTCGCTGGCGTAAATTGCAACGCTCCTGACCAGAGTTTTGTAAAGTCGATATTTCGTGGCAGTGTTCAGTAGATTGCTCCTGAAGAGATGTTTCAACGCATAATAGCACCTACTCGCTTGCACCGTTCGGGTCTTCAGCTCTTCATCTATATCGTTAGCGACATTGACGATGGAACCAAGATATTTGAAAGATTGTACAACTTCAAAATTGTACTCGTTCATGGTCATGTTTTGTCCGATCCTGGATCCGTGACTCCTGTCGAGTACGAGGTATTTGGTTTTCTCTTCATTTATAACCAATCCAACTTTTTTGGCATCCTCGTCCATTTCCACCAATCTTTCCTTTACCTTGATCGTTCCTCTTCCCAAGAGGTCGGTATCGTCCGCGAATGCTGTCAATTGCTTGGATGTATTGAAAATAGTTCCATTCCAATTGATTGACAGAGCTCTAGCTACTTTCTCTAATGCAAAATTAAAGAAAAGAGTAGATAAGCGGTCTCCTTGTCTAAATCCAGTATTGATGGGGAAGGGGTCAGACAGCATGTTTTGTATCAAAATCTTGCATCTCGTGTCTGTTAACGTCGCCTTTGAAAGTCTTATCAGCTTCATTGGTATTCCAAACTCCTCCAATATGGTAAAAAAAGCGTTTCTGTCGAGCGAATCATAAGCCTGTTTAAAATCCACAAAAAGCTGATGGATCGTAACATTGAATTCATACGCTTTCTCCATTATCTGCCTTATGGTGAATATTTGGTCTATGGTCGACCTGCCCTCACGAAAACCACCCTGATACTCTCCAATTATTTCTTCTGCATAAACTGCTAGTCGATTGTACAGAATCGACGCAAAAATTTTATACGCTGAGTTTAGAAGGCAAATGCCTCGAAAATTCTCACAAATCAATTTGCTCCCCTTTTTGTGTACCGGTATCATGACTCCTGTTTTCCAAAGCTCGGTCATCTCCTCCTCATTCCACACCATTAACACTATTTCGTATAGCCTTCTCCACAGGGGTTCGCCGGCTGCTTTAATCAATTCGATTGAAATGTTGTCCTCACCAGGAGCTTTCGAATCCTTCAAGGAGTTCATTGCCGCTGTCATTTCCTCAAAAGAGGGTTCTTTGATCTCGGGTTCGGCACGCTGATATTGTTGGGTCGAGTGTTGCACTAATTAGGGTCGGTTCAGCAGGGTAGTAAAGTACTCAGTCCACCTCTTCAATATTGCTCTATTATCGCTCAATAATCCACCATTTTCGTCCTGAATTTTCGTTGAGATTGGTTTGAAATCATTTCGACTCTTTTTAACAGACTTGAAAAAGTCACGAACATCTCCGTTTCTGTTGTGCGCTTCCAAAGTTTCGATTTCTTTGATAAGGTGTTCCCGTTTCTCCCGCCTCAGCAGCCTGTACGTTCTGACATTCTCTAGTTTTAGAGCTGCGCTGTTTGATCTAGAATTTCTGCCCAGCGCCTTCACTCTTGCTTCCTTTTTCTTAAATACTGCATTCGCACATTCTTCATCGAACCATCCTTCCGATCTTCGAGCTGTCGGTCTCCCAAGGACATCGTTAGCCACGTTGCAAATGATACCGTTGGTTTTTCTTATCGCATCGTCAAGATCGAAAATGGGTGGTTCGTCAATCAGTTTGCTTTGTACTGCTGCTTCAAAACGGGTCTTTACGTCACTGCTTTTGAGGCTGTCTATGTTGAACTTGGGGCGTGCATTCGTCGTTCTGTTGTGACACCTGGGCCACTGACACCTCAGTTTAATTTTCACGAGTGCATGATCGGAATCATGCAACGTTCCCCTGTAGCTCCTAACATCATAAATGCCATTCCTGTACTTTTCTTCGATCATCACATGGTCAATTTGATTCTTGGTGATCCCATCATTCGAATTCCAGGTTATTTTATATATGTCTTTCCTCTGGAATTGAGTACTCCGTATGGTCATACCGTGAGATGCCGCAAAATTTACCGTTCTGACGCCGTTATCGTTACAGATGGAGTGCAAGCTATGTGAACCCACAATCTCTCTATAATAATCTTCCTTCCCTATCTGCGCATTAAAATCGCCCAAAGTGATCTTCACGTCAGATGACGGGATGGCGTTGATCGTGCTTTCCAACTGGCTATAGAAGTTGTCCTTGATATCATCTTCCTGGTCCTCCGTCGGTGCATGTACATTTATCATCGTAATTTTATGCGTTTTTGTCCTGATTCTAAGCGTGCATATAAACTTGCTAATAGGCACGAAACCAATTACCGTGTGATCGACCTTCCTGTCTACAAAGAAACCTGTACCAAATTCATGTGCATTATTGTTCGAACCGCTAATAACGAACTCACAATAAAATTGCAGTAAAATGCAGCAACGAACGAGGCTCGGGGCCGTTATAAATGAGGTCAATGTTTTAGGCTAATTTTTGACCGCATATCGTCTTACCTTTAACATGGAATGTCAATTATGCCGAGATCCCCCTCACCTCTAGCATGTCATTTGCTGATATAATGTCAGTTTAGAAGTTGCGTTAGTCTGAAAAGAGCAACGCAGCCTTACATACACAGCCCTATAACCTATAACAATATAAGCAGAATTTCGGTGCACATTATGCCGCCTCGGTTTACCTAGCTTCTCCTCGGTGCATCTAGCTTCACATCGATGCACCTAGTTTTATTTTTCCGCAGCAAGCTTCACATAGCTTCAGAACGCTGCACCTAGCTTCACCACGGTGCACCTAGCTTCACCACGGTGCACCTAGCTTCACCACGGTGCACCTAGCTTCACCACGGTGCACCTAGCTTCACCACGGTGCACCTAGCTTCACCACGGTGCACCTAGCTTCACCACGGTGCACCTAGCTTCACCACGGTGCAACTAGCTTCACCACGGTGCACGTAGCTTCACTGATTCAATGATGGCTTTAATGCTATGTAGCGAACGAACGTCGAAGTGCACAGTCGTCAATGTTTTCGACTAAGATACATTAAAACCTTCCACAAAGAGTCGATGACGCTTTAATGGTATGTAATGTGTGATGTCTACAGAGCCATCTTCGGTTGTGTAAGCCGAGATAACTGAACATTCTATCCCTACAATCTTAGAAAATATTTTCTCTGCCTTTGTAGGTTGAAGCATCGAATGAAACTCGATTCACCAGTCAAATTAACAGCGAAACGTTATAATTACTTTTATTGCAGATTCGTAGGAAAGGAAGAAAAAACCCTTTCATAGATTGCATTCTATCCTTAGAGGCGACGTTAAACAACATTAAATATGAAATTATGTGATCTGTGAAATAGATCAGTCGGAAAAAATCTTCATTTTTGCATTGATCCAAGAAAAATGCAAACGTTACGAAAACGTTTTCAATTTTCACTTTGTCGTATTTTCTTTTCAAGGTTAGTGCTCAGCAAATTATCCGATAAAATTGGCGACGTCTGGCTTACATTTGATTCGTTTGATTTCAGTTCGCTTGATGTTTGATCGGATTGAATTTCGCTAAGACCATCCAGTCTCCTCGTTGTAAAATCTCCCATAAAAATTGCTCAAAGCTATGTTGAAAGTCCCATCTGAAGTTAAGGATTCAACAAACGCATTCATTGTTATGTCAATCATTTGTTCAGACCATTCAGACCATAAATTAGACCATTCTGAACTCTCATCGAGTGAAATGTCTCTTATTCAATCATTCAGTTTTGTTGATTCAAACTAAAAACATCAGTTCAGTTCAGTCGTTCGTACGGTGTAGACGTGTGCTTGTATGGCTTAAACACAATTGCTATTGTTTCTGTTCAGTTTGTCGTCTTTTCTGGTTAATGCTTGTTTTTCAACGAAACCTTATGGTGATGCATTGGTGGATCTACAATTCGAAAATTCTACGCTATTTAGCCGCTCTTGTGGTTTTTCATTTTTACTTCTTCGCGACAACGAAAGCGTCATCATCACTTTGTTCCTGACGAAAAGCTGTCATTTTCGAATAATTTGTGCTATGGATCAAATTAATTGGTAACGTCGAAAATCACATCATAAGCTCAATCTAAATCGATCAATCTTGCACTGGTGCATTGAAAACAAATCTTACAATGTAAAACGCTTCCTATTGAAACGTTAACCTCAAATATGATTGCGCGAAAAAATCCATAACAATTCACCGATCATCCTCACAGACCAACGTGTAGTCGCATTGACGCTAGTCTCAACCTATGGAATCAATCTTTGCACCTACTAATGTATTTCGATTACCTCGGCGCTCGATTTGGTTGAACGGTGGTGAGGCTTGACCGCAGCTTGGATTACGAAACGGTCTTGATAGCTGGAGAACCTCTACTAACGGATGACTTCGTCAGAAATACATTAAAGTCGACTTTGTTATGCTGTGGATGTGGTGTTCGTATCGTGCCCATTCTTTGCCATGGTATCGCGAATTGCCACCAATTTGTGTTATTAATTTAATCGTTAACTGGCTTCCATCGTTTCATTCGCCTGAGTTGTTTGTCTTAAATCATTGAAGCTTGAGCTAATGTCTTAATCCACAAATTTATATTTTCAACTTTTTTCGTCTTCTTTACTGTAAAGACTGACCTGTACTCGCCTATTAGTTTATATACCCACCTAGTTTATATCACCTACGAATATGATATGTAATTTTAAAGGGTCGTAGGGTCGATATTATGACATATTATGGCAATAAAAACTACCTACCTTTGTTTCTAATCTAACTTCCCACAGACTCATTAGCAAATAACATAATTTCTAAAAATTTCAGGGGTCAACTTTACCCTGGCCTGAATTGATATATATAACTTTTAGGTTCCGTTTCAACCTAAAACTATAAGTTTGGGTTAAGATCGAGATCAGGTTCATGTAAACCTGAATTAAATTGATTAACCTGAAGCTGTTCCGATTCCGAGCTTTACTCCTCTTAGTATGGGTTGCTTTGAACCGAAGCCCCCTGACTAATTACAATTGATCTTAACAAAAAGAACATAAATTAGAAATATAGAAAATAGAAATTTAAAATAGCCCGTCAGTCGTTCTATCACGCACCAACGTCTCGTGTAGCCAATGGTCCACCTGAAACAAAAAGGATTAGTGGAAACTAGTCGGCTAGATTAGCTGTTTTGTGCAACCCGAGTTGACTAGTCAGTTTCTGATTAGATTGAATGTAAATGTGGATGAAATGATATTAACATCGATTATGAAATTCTGGTCCTATCCTATTCAGTAATTTTGAACATCCTGATAGTCATTTTGAACGTTACGCGTGGTATGTTTTGAAACCACAGTAGTGAAAAGCGGTTAAATGTGATGCACATGTTATTGATTGGTTCATAAATACCATATTTGGTCCTGTGTTCAACGACAACGAGAAAACAATCAGCAGGAGTGACCTTGCTTTTAATTTTAGGTGCGTCAATACTGCCATTCATCAGATCGGATACAAAAAGAGGGCAGGCATTTTGAGTCTATGTCAATCAACCAACGATATCTAAAATTTCACGAAATTATTAACAAACTAGCAATTACGAGGATAATATAAAAAATAAAATAAAAAAAATATTTAATATAAAAGCTTACAACAATATCACATTTGGGTAGTAGTAGTAGTAGTAAGCGTGTAAAGAAAACGGTCGCAAACATTTTTGCTCTAACGAAAAAATATAAAAAATAGTTTTTTATTAATTTTAACTCTCTGCGACCCAAACAAACATTGAATATATTAAATAAATAAATGAATTGTAAGCAATATTGTATAAATAAGTACATATCTTTCCCGACGGAATTTCTTCTTTAAATCCATGAAATATCGTACGAACTCGCTGATGTCAACAAGTTACGACCAATTGTTTTACTCTACACTCTTAACCGGAATAAGAAACGCGGCCCAAGAAAAATATTAGTTTTCCTGGAGGAATGTCATGTGCAAACCCATGATATTTGGTAATACATAGGCACAAAAAGATAACGAAACGAATCATTTACAGTGTGAGCAAATTTCTTAAGCATTACCACTTCGAATCTCATCAAACCGAGAATACATTGCAACGCTCAAAACATCCACCTGATATCAACATAGGATCACGGCTCATAAAAAAACCTTGAAATCTTTGTGCATTATTACATAGACAAGAAAAGAGCTTTTCTCATTCCTGATGTTCCCCTCAACAGCGATAATTACCAGATTTCGAAACATCGGTTCAATCAATTAGTACGGAATGATAATGACAATTGAAACAGTAATGGAGACAAATGTGTTTTACAACATCAAATAAGTTTAAGGGAAGATACTGTAATGAATTTTTTCTTTTCTTTTTATTTTTGTATCTTGTGTAACAAAAAATGTGTCTTAACCAGCAACAACTAAAGTTTTCTTAGAACAACTTAATACTAAATTAACATACGGTTAAGAATTATAAGACTGCGTAGCTCCAGTATGTGTACAATTCTAAGGAGCTACATGATAATATTACAAGGTTACAGTCAATCAATAGGTAAAGGTGACAGGCAAAACAGTGTATAAAACAACGGTAATTTATTTAAATATCCAACTATATCACAAATTAAAGAAATTAGCTAGTCCGATCACAAGTCGAGCGACCGCGGCTGTTGTTAGTTTGTAAGTATACGCATACCAAGTTGCGGTCCAGCGCTGTTAGTAATGAAATGTATGTTTCCTAATTAACATGATGGGTAAAAAGGGAGTTTCTGTCGGTACATTCTTGTGGTTACCAAAGAACTCACGTTCATGCCCTACTGGTCACGTTCACAGGAACCAGACTTGTGTGTGTCAGTCAGTCAGTCAGTCAGTTACAACAATATCACATTTGGGGAATACTTCGAACGAAATAACAATTTAATCAAAAAAATATGAAATTTACAATACCAATATCCAGTTGATCATCGAAGAAGAAAATGACAACGGTTGCATATCCCTTTTAGAAGTACTTTGTATTCGAATTGAGAAAAGCATTAAGACCAATCAAAGAAAGTTGGTCGGGAAGGATCCTTGGGAAGAAAATTAGAAAAAACAGAAACAGATTTCCAGACTAGTGTTTCCTCGATTATGTATGCCGATTCGAAGGAAATTCAGAAGGAAAAGTAGAAATTCAGATAAGGCCTCAGAGAGAAATTTGATCGTCAGATATTTATCTTGTCAGATTTAAAAACGTTGAAAATCGATAAAAACACCCCAATTAAGCTGTCAGGGCCTATTTTACCAAATTTTAAATACTAGAAATTACCGGAAATTATGAATAAAACATTAAAATATTGAAAAGTGCAGACTAGTTGTAATCATTTTCAGAAGATTTTAATATTTTCTGGTAATTAAATTTTTTTCGAAAATAGGCCCTGCTGTCTATCAAAACACACGACATTACCAGAGTAAATAAAGACTATTTTTTTTTAAATGATGGTATGTTACAAGGTATGATGTTATGTTAAAAGTGAAAATGACATATTACACCACATTCAACGCGGGGATCACAAATATGCTAAAATTCAAACTGGTATGGACAAGGCCATTCTACCCTATGCACAACAAAAAAATTTGCAAATTGTATGTGAAGATCGAAACATTCCTCATTACATGGACATTGAGGACGAGTCAACTACTGATCTTCACGAAGTGTTCTTCCAGGGATGGGCTCGAAAAATACGAACCAAGGGCAAAATATCACCGATGCAACGAAATTATATTGAGACACTCTTTCAAGACGGCGCGGCGCCCAACGAAAAACAAAAATGTCTCCCGAACAGATGTCATTGAAAATGAAAAACTATGTTTTGAACGGTCAATACTATTTTACTCCAGATGAGTATTTAGAAACCAAGTAAATACGTGGACTTATTGCGAATATAATCATATTTCCTCTACATTGTCAGAAGATGACGGCATAAAAGAAAATATGGAGGAAATAGTAGATTATATTCTTCATTAGGATGGTGAAGACTCTGAAGATGAAGAATAGAGTTTAATAAGAATTTTCTATTTTTGTTAAGTTTTTCCTTATTTTGAAAGTATTTTTTTACTTGTTTTTATTTCTTTCTTATTTTATATTTTTTTTACAAAAATGAATAAACTCAATGACCTTCAAATAATAGGTGTCGTCCCTAAATTACGTAACGCTCGAGGGGGGAGGGGGGAGTATTCCTCTAGCGTTACGGAAAGTTACGAGGGGGAGGGAGGGGGTCTAGCATCGGCGTTACGTAACGTTCGAACCTCAACATTTTGCTTCCTATATGAAAATATCGAACATAAAACCGTTAATTTCAATTCCTTTTGGCACCGCAGATTTTTTCGTTTACTTTTGACGAATTTTTTATATTTTAACTAGTTAACAAAAATGACAGTAATGAAATAACTTTCGGAAATTCATATCGTTGAGTCTTCCCTTGCATTCGCTTGATCTCGAAGCACCGTCACGTTATGATTGTGGATCGTTACAGTGGATAGTGAATAACACAAGACCAGTTTTGTACTTATAACAGTCTTTATTCTTTCTACGTTGCTTCAAAAATATGTTTTGTTACGTTACGTAACGAAGGGGGAGGGGGTTTCTCCAACGTTACGGTGTGTTACGACAGGGGGGAGGGGGGAGTCTATACCGCAAAATTAGCGTTACGTAATTTAGGGATGACCCTATACATTCTCTGATTCCTCTTAAATTTTTTTCTTATTTTGACAGCATTGATATGTTTAATCAATGGCGATCAGGGCCTATTTTCGAAAAAAATTTAATTACCAGAAAATATTAAAATCTTCTGAAAATGATTACAACTAGTCTGTACTTTTCAATATTTTAATGTTTTATTCATAATTTCCGGTAATTTCTAGTATTTAAAATTTGGTAAAATAGGCCGTGACAGCTTAATTGGGGTGTTTTTATCGATTTTCAACGTTTTTAAATCTGACAAGGTAAATATCTGACGAGCGTCTTAAAAATTTTGATTAGTTCTATGAATATATTGGCATTTTTACTAAATGGGCTATCTGGACTATAAACAGCCCGGACCAAAAGATGTCTATAGCGTTTTTGAAACTTCAAATCATTGTGCTTCCCCCATATATTGGGTTTTGCTGGTCACCGCTGTTAGCGACCTCTATAGCCCTTACAAAAAGTGCATTTTTTCAGCTTTAGACGTCTATAGCTCCCCCTCTAGAGGATTTTTTTGGGATTTTTCATTTTTAAAAAAATTGTGTTGATAACCCTCACAAATGAGGCCAATTTGACTCTTATCCGAAAAATATTTACAAATATATTAAAGAAACACGTTTTCAGCGACCTCCGTGCAGTGTTTTTTTTTGAACACCGCTACAAGCCGAACACATTTTTTAAAAAAAAAAATTTCTTCTACGATTTTCTCAGCACATTCCATAGATGGTTTGGCATCGAATTCGGGAAAATCGGAGAGGTGTTGTATATTGGGTTTCATGCAATTTTGTCGAAGTATTGGTGAATTCACTCTTAA
>CM055404.1:79956225-79999857 GCA_029228625.1 Pseudolycoriella hygida
AGTGCATTTTTTCAGCTTTAGACGTCTATAGCTCCCCCTCTAGAGGGTTTTTTTGGGATTTTTCATTTTTAAAAAAATTGTGTTGATAACCCTCACAAATGAGGCCAATTTGACTCTTATCCGAAAAATATTTACACATATATTAAAGAAACACGTTTTCAGCGACCTCCGTGCAGTGTTTTTTTTTGAACACCGCTACAAGCCGAACACATTTTTTAAAAAAAAAAATTTATTCTACGATTTTCTCAGCACAGTCCATAGATGGTTTGGCATCGAATTCGGGAAAATCGGAGAGGTGTTGTATATTGGGTTTCATGCAATTTGGTCGAAGTATTGGTGAATTCACTCTTAACCCTTAAGTGTATGAAATTACGTCTACATTAAATTGTATTGGAAATTGCCTAGAGGGCAATATTGAAAAACCCGTCCGAAGAAACGGCGTAAAAAAGGCCTTCCGAAAGTACAAAATTGACCCCCAAATAGACAAAAATGTTCATCTTTCTTTTTTCTACAACATAGCAAAAAAACATTTTTAGACCCGTACGAAGAACGAAGTTCTTCGAAAAGGGGTCTTATGCGTTTACCACGACGTTTGAACCCACCGCAATTTCCACCTGGGAGTAGGTGAAGAGCATCGATCCTGGTGCTTAGATGATGAATCAGCAATAAAAACGTTGTCCGTCCGTCCGTCTGTTACCGCGATAACTTGAGTAAAGCTCAACCGATTTTCGAAAACTTTTTTTTCCCTGAAAGGTAATCGAAATATCTTTTATGGGATTGAATCTGGGCACTTTCGACCCAAGGGCCGCAGGCCGAGCTAGGACCGTTTAAGTGGTTTTTGGTCTTTTGTACATAACTCAAGTAAATCTTTTCCGATTTTCATAATTTTGTTTTGTTTGAAAGATCTGGGCATGGCCGACAATTTATGGTAGACAATTTTTTAAATTTGAGTTCTTGGACTTAGCTAGTGCACTAAAACCGAGTCTATGCTAGGGCCATACGTGTTTTTTGTACATAACTCGAGTAAATCTTTCCCGATTTTCAAAAAGTTTTTTTTTCTTTGAAAGTTCTGGGCTGGAAGAAACTTTTTAAATTTCAGTCCTTGGATTTAGCTAGGGCACTAAAAACGAGTCTATGCTAGCGCTCTACATGTACTGAACTCGAGTAAATCTCTTCCGATTTTCAAATTTTGATCGAAAGGTCTAGGACTGTCTCCCGTTTTATGGAAGACAATTTTTCGATTAGAAACCCTTGAACTCAGTCAGGACTATAAAACTGAGTTTCTACTATTGCCAAACGTGTTTTCTTACATAAATTGGATAAGTCCTAACTGATTTCGTTGATTCTTTTTCTATTTGAGAGGTAGTCGAGTACCGAATTATATTCGAAAACAAATTTGGGCCCGGTGCCTGTGCTTAGGGCTTAAGAGGCCTCAGGTCTGTCCTAAGGTTGGCCCATGTTGTAGAAAAAATTGAGATGAACATTTTTGTCTATTTGTGGGTCAATTTTGTACATTCGGAAGGCCTTTTTTACGCCGTTTCTTCGGACGGGTTTTTCAATATTGCCCTTTCGGCAATTTCCAATACAATTTAATGTGGACGTAATTTCATACACTTAAGAGTTAAGGCAATATTTAATCAAATACTTTCGAGTCTTTTCGTAACATCAACTCTGTTTGCCACATCTATTCTGATACGTACGGGTCCCTTGCATTTGTTTTTGTCTAGGGCCGACCTTAGGACCGACCTAGGATCCTCAGGAGAGGCCTCTTACAAATACTTACGCAGACAAAAATATTTCCCTCCATTTTCTCTACGACATAGTGAGGAACCATTTTTTTGTCTAGGGCAGACCTTAGGACCGACCTAGGACCATAACGAAATGACTCGAACACATACTTCGATAGACAAAAATGTTTCCCTAATTTTGCTCTGCAACATAGCAAAAAAAATTTTTTAGTTAGGCCCAACCTAGTACAGACCTGATGCCCACTTGAGCCCTAAGCACATAAGTGGGTCCTAAGGTCGGCCCTAGCCAAAAAAAAATTTTTTTGCTATGTTGCAGAGCAAATTGAGGGAAACATTTTTGTCTATGGAAGCATGTGTCCGAGGCCTCTAGTTAGGGCCCTAGGTCAGTGCTAAGGTCGGCCCTAGCCAAAAAAATGGTTTTTTGCTATATTGTAGAGAAAATTAAGGGAAATTTTTGGGAGTCAATTTTGTGCTTTCGGAAAATATTTTTACATCGTTTCTTCGGACGGGTTTTTCAACATTGCCCTATCGGCAATTTCCAATACAATTTAATGTGGACGTAAGGCAATATTTAATTAAATACGTTCGTGTCTTTTCGTTACATCAACTCTGTTTGCCGTATCTATTCTGATACGTACGGGTCCCTTGATATGTTTAAATATTTATTTTTGAATGCCAAAATTCAAGGTTGTCCCATTTTTGTAGCAAATAATATCAACAACCATTGAGTTTATCATACATCAGTTCGAGCATCAGTTAAGACATATAAATTCGAAGAATGTAGAGATATTTGCTGATTCGCTCTAAAATTGGAGTGGGCAGTTATTCTTACAATCCTTTGACGCAATCCTGGCGTACTTTAATTATAGAGTAAAATCTCAAAAATTACTTAATTCTAATTATTTTTTAATAAAGGTATGTCAGCCTCAAATGATGGACGGAACTAATTGTTCGGATGCAATTAATTTTGGCAGATATATTGAAAATTTTACTTGCCTCGGTATTGGATCAAATACTCGAATGTTAAAGGAAATGCGTCTGTCATTTCCTAGTGGACATGCCAGCTGGTCCGCATATACCATGATTTATTGCGCTGTAAGTTTCTCTTAATAAATCTCGTTACAATGTTTGATGAATTAACTTTCAGATATACCTTCAAGCACGTATGACATGGCGGGGATCCAAATTACTGAAACATTTCATTCAGTTTATTTTAATATTGATCACTTGGTATACTTGCATGACAAGAATATCCGGTAAGTTTGCATGTATAATAAAGTAAAAATCTTAGAAATCGTAATTGATTCATTTCAGACTACAAACATCACTGGAGCGATGTGTTAGCTGGTGCAACATTAGGAACTTTTTGTGCATTAATTGTGGTTAGTATGCTTGGGCTTTCTTGGCACCCGTAAAACATTGAAGATATTTGAAACGGTGGCAATGAAATAATTATTTGGAATTGCGTTAGATAATTGGATAACGGGCGCTCCAGTTTTTCCATATATTTCATAAATAACGTAACGCAAAAATTGACTCTTTTTAGAACCTACTCCGTACTAAAAATCGAGTTGAATTACCAAAACTCATTAGAAAAAACCGGATAACTGCTGATTTTATTGTCGCTTCGGGGCAGGCCCGTAGCCAGGACGAATTGTTAGGGGAGGAGGTCTAAGTAACGAAACTCGAATGAATTCAGGGCAGTGTATAAAAGATAAAATCTGCAAGGGGGGGGGGGCGTTTTTTTTTAAATGGGAATGAGATGAGCGTTTTTACAAATTGCGAGCGGAGCGAGCGAAATTTTTTCTCGACATGGTAAATAACTTGCGTTTTTTAAATTAGAAGCTCTCAAATACGTTAATGTGATAAAGGCCGTCAGCTGTGACTGGTGGGCATCCCCTCTCCAGTCGGCCCCTTTGAATTAATAGAACACACGAAATACGAAAGATAAAAATACTTGCACGTGCAAGTTGTTGATCCGAGGCAAATCCAATGTCAAATAATCACAAGAAAACGCCATTTTTCATTTTTTCCCGAGTGATGTAGTTTGTAAAATCCGTCGTATTTGCGCCTCAGATGAAATTTTTCATGGCATTATTTTCTTTTCTTAACCAAACTTCATAGAGTTAAATGCAATTGGCATATTATCGTCTTAACTGGGTAATTTCTGTTTATTTAGATCCTCTAAAGAAGTTATAAGAAAAGTGGCAACATTGAGTCTAATATTACTAATTTGCATTAATCTGGTACTCTAACGGGAAAAACGATGAGAGTATGAAATCTGCGAGCAGAAATTATTTATTAAAATTTGAAAGTTAAAGGTTTCGCTAACCCCTTTTTGAACTCGCTTCATTTTTTTGCTTGTTCAGTGTTAAATTTTTATTTACTTCGAAATACCATGGCGTCCCCGCTAGCTAGGGCCTGCTTCGGGCGAGTTTTTTGTTATATTTGTGGAGATAAAACATACCCATATGGATCAGAATAGATGTGGCAAACAGAATAGATGTTGAAAAAGAATCGAACGTATCTAAATATAGATATGAGCAAACAACATTTTATGTTCTTTCACAACTATAAGAATTTCAAAGATCCATAGAAATTACACAAGGTAATGTCAAAGGGCATGTCGAAGTACGTCTGAGCCATTGATTTTGATGACCGAAATGTTTTGCTAGACCATATCTAAAAGAGTATAACGTAGTTTCTCCAAGAAATCCTGAAACAGTTTTCACTAAAAAATGTAATTCTCGCCAACTTTGCCTTAAGAAACAATTTTTTTAACTGCCATAGTTTTATGAATATGCGGAATCCCGCGCAATTCTAGAAGTTGCTTTAACACGGGATTTGGTAATTCTTCCATAAAACTCTGAAGCCGGGTCCTCTAAAATTTTCTTCTCCACGACTTTCTAACTGCCTTAGTTTTACAGAAAAGAGTCATCCCCGAGGGGTGACGCACTTCATTTATTCCATTTATTCCCAAATTTTTTTTTGTTGTTTTTGCGAAATATCTGAACCAAACGCATCACAAGTTAGACAAATAAGTTCAAAAAAAGGTTTGCACAAATTATAAAGCATTTAAACCATCTTGAGAATAATTTTTTTTTTTTGGAATAAATGGAATAAATTTATTTATTCCATTTCTCAACAAAAATTCTTTTAAGTTTTCAAAAGTGGGTTTTTTCACTTTTTGACACATTAGTATGGCTTGTTGTGTGCGTTGCAATCAAAATCAAGTCTATTTGAGGTTTTGACGAATTTGAAAAAATTATCATTTATTCCATTTATTCCCATTTATTCCATTTATTCCATAAACCGCAGAAGTGCGTCACCCCTCGGTCGTCCCTCCCAATTCAAGGAGTGACCAATAGGGAATGCAAAACCGACCGGTTTTCCGAAACCGGTTTTCGGTATTAAAATCACAAAACCGGTTTTGAAAACCGGTTTTACGGTTTTCAATAAATTTTGAAAATATTTTTCATTTATTTGTCTCTGGGCGGTGGGGGAGGGACTGCGCCCCTCATGGAACTTTTCAACTTTGTTTAATTTTCACATTAAAATCTTTGCTCATTTTTGTCAAAGCCTCCATATTTCTTTAAAAAAATTCGCTTCGCACCTAAACACATCTATTTCAACAATGAGCAGTTACATATCACCCCCATCAAAATCGTCAACAGTTTGATTTGAGTATCAATACCAATATCATTCACTTGAATATACAATCTTTCCAATCTCGAAAGTTTACAATTATGTCTTTCGAGAGTTATTTTTGTGGGTTTAAAACACAATGAATAAATTCCAATTCGGTGTTGCCGCTTTTGGACGAATGTGTGTAAACAAATTGACCATGTCATGTCATTTGTCACAACAAAAATACAAATCGGAAGATTCCCGTGATGATCACAAATTAAATTACATTTTTTTATTAGAAAAGTTAATTCGAAACTTCACAAAATTTTACAACTTTTTCTAAATAGATAAACGTTTCTAATAAAAACAAAATTCTCGAAAATCCACTAGAGGAAAGCGAAATAATGCTTGCAGAAGCTGGAAGTTTTAAAACACTTTTCTCACGATAGAAATTAGCGATTTTTTGATGGATACACCAATCTATTTATTAAAAAAAGATTCAAAACTCCACAATAAACACAGCCCAACAAATGATCAAAACGTAATAACAATTGAAATTGTTTTAACTGAAGTAAAACAATACTTTGTGAGATACTTCACTAGAAAATCTATAATTTTAAAAAACATACTGAAGTACTGCTACTGTCAAAGCCGTCAATCAAAACAATGGATGATAATGTAGATAAAGATGATGAAAATCAAGATACGGTTGACCCGTACGGTTATTTCAAAAATAAATTGAATTTTCAAGAAATTTAAAGTTTTTGTGAAAATTCAAAATTATCAAGAAAACTCAAATTTTTGAAAAATCCCAATTCTTTCTCCAAATATAAATTTTTGTGAAAATAAATATTTCAAGGAAATCCCAAAATTACAGGAAAATATAAATTTCTAGAAAAATTTCAAATTATCAAAAAAATTAAAAATTTCAAAAGAATTAGACTCTCTAAGAAAATTGGAGTTTTATAAGATATGCAAATCCCCGAAATAATCGAACTTTCTGCAAAATTAAGCTTTTAGGAAATTTACAAAATTAAACAAAAAACTACATTTGCAAGAAAATTCAAATTGTTGAAGTAATTTCTAAATCCAACATTAAATAAAAAATAATGCGAAGAAACAAATACGATCTATTCCGAAATTTGCTAACAACAGAGTCATCAAACAAATGTGCAAAAATTTTAAGTCAGAGAACGTTTGAATTTTACAAAAAAAAAAATGCGCCAATTAACGAACTCAATGAAACTGCATTATCGATATACATTTAGCAAAAGCCAAAAGCGACAACACTAAAACTGGGTGTGGGTTTTAGATCTCAAAGAACTCGCAGAACCCACAAATCGCAAGTTTTGTATAATTTTTCATTTAGATCGATTGTAGTTCACCGCTTTCTGGAACCATCCTGCTTTACAAAATTTAATCTTTAGTTCAATATTGTGCAGTCCACACATAATTTTCGACACAACTCTGATTGTTTACATTCTTTTAGTGAAATGCCTTACTTATAATTAATAATAAATACTAAAAATAAATAAATAATAAAAAGGTTTTCTTGGAATTTCAATCTATAATACTATTTTAATCTCCGCGTTAAGGTAGTTGAATTTCAATAACGTTAGAGTAGATGTTTTACGTGGACTTTCAATTTCATATAGAGATAAGAGGGGGCGCAGCACTCACCCTTCGGGAAGAATGCGTATGAGAGCGCTTTCCATAGAGCGGAAGAAATGTCAAACTCGCTGAATATATCAATGTATGTTTTTCGCTGACAAATGTGAACAAAATTATTACACTATAACATCGGTACTGGAAACGGAGATATCGTTGTGGAGGTGGGCTAATTATCCGAGGGCGCCAGCTCGAGAGCCTTTAGCCTCTCGAGACAACTTTTCGATGTTTCCAGTGCTGATTTTATAACTTGTATTATATACGGAGCATTTTAAAGTTTGACATTTCTACTGGATGTTGAACTTTACAGTACTGCCGTACAACGCATTAAAAACTAGCGACGAGAATTTGTAAGAGAAAATATATGAAAATCTTTCATCTGATAAAGTCGCTAGGTTTTTTATGCGTTGTAGGGCAGTGTAGAGAGCTATTTAAAATAATTAATTTTCGACTCTACAGACTGAAGTCAAACAAAGTGAAAATCTTTTTTCCTTCTAGTTCCATTTATCGCAAACTATTTTCTTTCCCCAATCGGACCGATATTACTGGAGATATTAGCGTTTGAAATTCGTTCGAAAAATTCCCAAACTTTAAGCGATAATATTCGAGGGGTGGCGCACTTAATTCCGTTGATTCCCAAATTTTTTTTCGTTGTTTTTGCGAAATATCTGAACCAAACACATCACAAGTTAGACAAATAAGTTCAAAAAAAGGTTTGCACAAATTATAAAGCATTTAAATCATCTTGAGATTAAATTTTATTTTTTTGGGAATAAATGGAATAAAATTTATTCCATTTTTCAACAAAAATGGGTTTTTTCACTTTTTGACGCATTAGTATGGTTTGTTGTGTAAAAGGGGCCCACCCATGCGGCTTATTTATACCTAAGTGTATTGTAAAATTATACTTGGAACCAATAAATCTAATGGTTTGTTGTGTGCGTTGCCATCAAAATCAAGTCTATTTGAGGTTTTGACGAATTTGAAAAAATTATCATTTATTCTATTTATTCCCATTTATTCTATTTATTCCCATTTATTCCATAAACCGCAGAAGTGCGTCACCCCTCGATAATATTTCTAAAACCATCGTTTCAATTAGTATAAAAACTGTTTTACTATCAATTTGGCAAGTAGGGAAAAGAATTTTCACTTCGTTTGACTCGAGTCAAAAATTAGTTATTTTTCTAAAAATCACGATTTTGAGGTAACGTATTACTTAAAAGTTTTACACACATCTGGTCTTCAAATTTTTACTGAAATTTCTGTCAGCGTAGAGTCACCTCTTATCATTTCCCCGCTTTCATCACTCATCAAGAGAATCCCGGTCTTTCAGGTGCAAATTTTCAAAGTCTTTGAAAAAATTCTAAAGCACCCGAGATGATGTTTTTTGGGCACTGTATGCCTCGGAGTTGCAGGTCGAATATTACAATACGCGTATAAAATAATTTATCATAGAGTTGTGAACAAAGTTTTCCTAAAAAGTTCCATTTTCCGTCACTCAGTTGAGAAAATATTTTTCAAACAGTACATAAGTAGAAAATGATACTTTTCCTGAGTCAAGGACTTTTTTCAACGCTCTCAGCTCATAAAATGCTTTACGTATTTGGGTACTAGAATGAAAAGTTCCATTTTCAATTGATTATTGGCCTCTGTCTTTCTTCGGGTCAACAGGATTCACATGAAAAGTGGACTTTCCGTCTTTTTATCTCTAGTTATGTACGTGAAAAACCAAAAACCGTGAAACCGGGCTCAAAAACCGGTTTCGGAGTTGAAGAAAACCGGTTATCAATACCGGTTTTGCATTCCCTAGTGACCAAATCCCGGGATTATACCATTTTTCCTTAAAACACGTATTCTCTGAAATCTTATTTTCTACAACTTTGCTTTGGGAAGCAAGTTTCTAACTCTCATAGTTCTAGACATATGGGCCATCGCCCCTGATTCTAGAAGTGGCTAAATCTCGGAATTAGGTCTTTCTTCCCTGAAACACGTGTTCTCTGAAATTTTATTCTATACAACTTTGCCACTTCGAGAATTGAGAGGGATGACTCATATCTCTAGAACAATGAATGGTAGAAAGTTACAGTTAGAGAGACAGTTACAGTTAGAGGACACTTGCTTCAGGAATTTAGGAAAAATTATCCAAATTCCGGTATATGACTATTTCTACAATTAGGAGAGATAAGCCATATCTCTAGGATTATGAAAGTTAAAAAGCTGCATTCAAAGGCAAAGTTGTAGGGAATAATATTTTAGAGAACACGTGTCTCACTTCTAGAATTGGGAGATGACCTATATCTCGAGAACTATGAGAGGTAGAAAGTTGCTTCGAAAGGCAAAGTTGAGGAGGATAAGCTTCTAGAAAACACGTGCTCCGGGATTTTACAGAAAAATGACCAAATCCCGGGATAAAGCAACTTCTATAATTGGGAGGAATGAGTCATATCTATAAAGCTATGGCAGTTACAAATTTGCTCCTAAAGACAAAGTTGGTGAGAATTACATTTTAGAGAAAGCTGTTCTGAGAAAACTTCGTTCGTCCTCTTTTTGATATGGTGCAGGGGAGAACATTTCGGGCTTCAAAATCAATAGTCTCATATGTACTTCGGTAGGGCCTTTGACATTACCTTGGGTAATTTCTAGGGATCTTTGAAATTCTTATAGTTATCTATAGTTATATTATACGTTGGATTCTTTTTGCAACATCTATTCTGTTTGCCACATCTATTCTGACACGTACGGATCTTTGCTTATTAGGGTGGTCCAAAAAAGTAAAGTGTCGAAAAGTTTGGGGCACCAGCGTTAAAACGAATCTAAATGGATCCCTGATAAAAAGTGTCTATGGACGCAACTCAATCCGGAGCGATCTAGGGGTTCCGCAAAATCAAAATAGTCAAAAAATCCCAAAAACAGTGAAAAATGTAGACTTTTGCGAAATTGCATGAAACTAGTATAAGGGTAGGAGTCATGTTCAGGCAAGTTTAATGAAATCCGTTCGGAATAGTCCGCAGAGAACGTTTTTTGACTTACTTCGAGTTTCCGCACGCTGTCGGAATCATGGGCTCCATTGAAGAACAAAGTGTACCCAACTTTTCCTAGCGCCAGGCCGCGACGACGACATCAGGTAGTGGCAAACTAATTTAAGGGAAATGTTAGGAATGAACAGTACTTTTAATAAAAAAATAACACTTGGGTTCAATTCACAAACTTGAAGTTTCCTGTGTCTTAAAAGTTGACCCATATTTCTTCACGATAATGTTAGAACCGCAAGAAGTCATTTGTTCCTACGTTTGAAATTTTTCGACTCCGCATCTTTTTATTCTCTAAAAGATAATCGAAAATGGAAGGTCAAGTTCGAAGATGAGCAAAATCGGTCTACGGAAACCGGAGTTATGACCAAAAAAGTGGTCAAAATCGGTGTTTTTTAAGAGTATCTGGAACTTTTTCGCATATATCTCTGCGAAACAAGCATGGTAATTGGTTTTCATGGTTTTAAATGAAAGTTACGTACCTAAGGAAAGCAACCAAATAAATTTAGTGAAAATAGGCTGAGTGGTTTTAGCTGTAGGGTAAATAGAGTGGACCAAACTCGGGCTACTCGACCGTACATGATACTTTGTGGATTTTCATGTTTATTTCCATTCTATTTGATTTTTTTTAAATTGTTTTTTGAACTTTTTTTTGAACATTATTCTTGAAATTTTCTCTATAAAGGGGACTTCGAGTGGGATTTCCGATATTGCCATATGCAATTTCTAATTGCTTCATCTAGGCTTTCGCTACATTCGTATTTTTTTGTATGTTTTTTTTCATTTACTTTTGACGAACAAAAAATAAAGGTAAGACTCAACTATATTGTTTTTTGTACAAAAGATATGTTAAGACTGGCACGAATGTAGCGAAAGCCTAGATGTAGCAATTAGAAATTGCATATGGCAATATCGGAAATCCCGCTCGGTTATACCCGTATACGTCGTCAAATACATAGTTGACTATGTAGACGGGTATAACCTGGCCTTAATAGAAAAAAGTTCAAAAATAATGTTCAAAAAAAGTTCAAAAAACAATTTAAAAAAAATCAAAAAGAATGGAAATAAACATGAAAATCCACAAAGTATCATGTACGGTCGAGTAGCCCGAGTTTGGTCCACCCTATTTGCCCTACAGCTAAAACCACTCAACCTATTTTCACTAAATTTATTTGGTTGCTTTCCTTAAGTACGTAACTTTCATTTAAAACCATGGAAACCAATTACCATGCTTGTTTCGCAGAGATATATGCGAAAAAGTTCCAGATACTCTCAAAAAACACCGATTTTGACCACTTTTTTGGTCATAACTCCGGTTTCCGTAGACCGATTTTGCTCATCTTCGAACTTGACCTTCCATTTTCGATTATCTTTTAGGGAATAAAAAGATGCGGAGTCGAAAAATTTCAAACGTAGGAACAAATGACTTCTTGCGGTTCTAACATTATCGTGAAGAAATATGGGTCAACTTTTAAGACACAGGAAACTTCAAGTTTGTGAATTGAACCCAAGTGTTATTTTTTATATTAAAAGTACTATTCATTCCTAACATTTCCCTTAAATTAGTTTGCCACTACCTGATGTCGTCGTCGCGGCCTGGCGCTAGGAAAAGTTGGGTACACTTTGTTCTTCAATGGGCTCCCATGATTCCGACAGCGTGCGGAAACTCGAAGTAAGTCAAAAAACGTTCTCTGCGAACTATTCTGAATGGATTTCATTAAACTTGCCTGAACATGACTCCTACTCTTATACTAGTTTCATGCAATTTCGCAAAAGTCTACGTTTTTCACTGTTTTTGGGATTTTTTGACTATTTTGATTTTGCGGAATCCCTAGATCACTCCAGATTGAGTTGCCTCCATAGACACTTTTTATCAGGGACCCATTTAGATTCGTTTTAACGCTGGTGCCCCAAACTTTTCGACACGTTAATTTTTCCATACATTTTTGGACCACCCTATTGCTTATGTGTTGTTTATAAAATTGGTCTTATCACAAAATTTTCATCTTTCCTTTCAGTGTAAGTTTTAACTTACTGAAGTTTAATTCCCTTTTTCTGAAATAAGAAAATTAAATTTAATTTTTTTGTCAAATTCAGCTAGACATCAAGCTTATCGGTAAGATATCGGTAAGATATCGGTAAGATATCAGCCTCATTAAACTCTAAAAGGAATACACCTATTGTGTTATTAAAAAATAATATAGCTTGGTTATAATAAGGAATGTTGACCATATATATTTTAATTGATTTCCTTGAAAAATTTGAAAAATAAAAAGACCCGTATTTTTTCTTTTCTCGAAAAAAAAAAATTATAAAAGTTATCACTAGTCAAAGTTACAAAAATCATCGCACCCGCCATACAAATTGCTGTTGTAATCGTCATTTGCATGTGATATATACGAGTAAAGTGATCTAGAGTGAATAACTATTGCTCTAATGGAAAAAGCAAAAAACACGGGTATTTTTATTTTGCGAATCATTAAAGAAAATGTGAAAAAATTGGAGAATTTTTTTTGTCAGCGTTCCTTACTTGCTTTGAACTTCCACGTAATTTGAGAATCTTCAAAGGTTTTGATTGTTGAACGGGTGAGGCCTTTGTAAAATCAGAACTAATAAAAATTTATATTTCAGTCAAGCTTCGTATCGAATTTATTTGTCAACAAAAATCGATTAATTTTGCCGGAGAGGAATTACGAGGTCAAACCATCACCGCCGTAAAATATTATTCCATATGTTGCTACTTTTAGAAAATTAATTGTGTTAAATTTGTGCCTATTTATTTGATATATATTATTAAGTTAAAGAAAACTATCGCATTTCGAAGTATTTTTTTAGTAAAATAACTTATTTTCGCATAGACTTATCATTGCAAACTTTAATGATCCGTATTTTTTTACTAATGGTAAGGATTTCGAAAATACTTTTCTCAAGTCAACTCTTTCGTGTTAAAAATACTTTCGCAGCTGAAAATTAAAAATCTGTATTTTCAACGAACAAGTCACCTTCCGAACCAGTTAAAAGTTTGAAAGTTTGAAAAAATAAATAAATTGAATTCTCTTTGTGCGCGCTTAAAGAAGCCACGGGAGCCTCAGTGGTGCGAATTCGAAAATTAAATATTGTATTTTTTATTTTGTTTACACGGAGCAGAAACATATGAAAAGAAAATATGCAATTGTTTTAACTTCAGAATTTAAATGAAAACAATTTTCGGAAAGAGAAGTTGCTTTCTCGAAGAAATACTTTGACATTTCACTTCAAATAGCATTGTGTAAGAATCTGTGCCACAGATTCTCTTGTATGTAAATGACTTAAGTAAATAAATGTAAATTGTCTCTCTCTCTCTATCTCTCTCAATAGTTGCTGTTAAAAGGGTTTGAATATTAAATGGTGCAGCAAGTATACATGTCCAAAATCAAAAATAAAATTTATCATAAACTCAACAGGTGTCATGTGGTGGTAGTGTTTTTGAATATCGTCTACATAGATGTAGTTTTTTAATTTTCATAAACTCAAAATACGGACTATTACTTCGCGGCTATTGCGACTCAATTACGAGATAAAAATCATGTTTCACTATGCTCTATCAACAACCAATCGACATTTTATCATAAAAGTAGAAAAAGAATTTTGCATACTTCAGTTTTACTTAATTTAAATTTTGCGTTAGCCTAAATTACTGTTTAGAATAAAGAGAACTTTCAGACGTTCGATACCTAAACCTGTTTATGCATGAATTTTAAAATAGTACTACCTGTTAGAGTTTGATATCCCGCAGCGGACAATAATACGTCCACTCTGAACAATTGTTAAAGCAAGAAGGATTTGTTCATGTCAACAAAACTCTTATGACAAGTCTATGTTCAGTAGGTCCATTTGACCAGATATCGAATTAATCTAAATCCCAACACTACCATTTATCATTTCGATTTTGCGAAGTAGATCCTCGACTTGGAACATTTACGCTTCCCCAAATAAAAATTTTTCTTGCAGCATTCTGTTATTCAATTTCCTAGCATACACGGCCGTTTAGTTGCCCTTTTTCACTGTAGAACCTTCACATTTTTCAAAACCCTTTTAATTTTCAGAACTAGTACGTAATTCTGTAAGTTTTTTAAAATTTTAAAAGTATAAAATTGCCGTTTTCCGAGGTGCATGACGTCCGTTACATTCTTAAAATTGAGCTGGCATGGTATTTTTATTTTCTATTTTAATTTTCAACAGCATAAATTACTCCCTAATTTGTGCTGGTGAATGTTGCAAATCTTGGAATTTATGCTCATATTGGAGCCGAGCACAAATATTCACCGGGAATTTACAAACATGTCATTTGTATGGCGCAACTTCAAAATTTTAATTTTCTCATTTTTAATGTTAGCAGCAGAAAAATTCCCCGCCCGTTTTTCTTACAAGAAGGCGTTTCAGACCGGTGTAACACAAAGCGATGAATATTTGCATCGCCTTACATGGTACTCGAAAACGCAATACCTTGGTTTTTAGTTCATCGATGCTTCAAGCCGCCAAGCGACACCGAAATTTTCACCTAATTTGACCTATTGTCGTGAAACGAGCAGGGGCTGGAGTGTACACTTCGGATACATTAACGACTTTAGATTCATCCGTAAATAACACTTTCGCATTTCCAGGCAGTAAACTGGCTAACCATTCTTGCCTGCTCGGAAATATTGTCTCAAACCGCATAGCAAAGTCAATTACTGGCGTCATTCTGTCCCTTGGCATGTCAAAAATCGGATCCGAAATAACGCCCATAAGCCTGAGTTCCCTAACCTATGAGCAGTAGCGAAAGCTCTGGACTTAATTATCAAGTCTAGAGGTGGTATCGCTAGCAAAGTCTCCCAGGGTCGTAGCTAGAGGCAAATTACAGGCCCAAACGATCCTAACAAATCAAAATCTATGCACTTTAGCGCTTAAGATTCTCGTCTTACACTGTTATTTGTTATGTTATGACCTAGTTGTTTTCTTGTTGGGATCGAGAGATTTGTCGTAAAGTCTTAAACTCGACTGTAAAGTGAAAATAATTAAAGAAAAGCACCGCAGGCTGATATTTCTTCTTAATAATAATCCGCCGTTATAACGCGTCCAGGTCAGAGGCTAGATCATTTTATTCCGTAATTTTTTTGTGAGCTTTTGCTCACATGGATTCTCTTAGAGATCCTTTCGTTATCGACGTTTTTACTGTGTCAGTGGTAAATTGCACACAAACCTAGTGCAATCTATGATGTACTAGGGCGGAAAATAGTAGGGCTTAGAATGCCGGTTTGCCCCATCAATGTGTTTTACCAGCAGGCCACATGCTTCATGTGAATTACGAACCACGCCTAACTGTAGCTAGCATTTTACCATTAAGATTTCTTCTGGTGCTAATTATATCTCCGTCCAAAGCTAGACTCAGATATTTGTACAAAGAATTCATTGAATATGGGTGACGTCATATTTGTCATTCTTCTATTTACGATTCGTTGCGGCAGCAAATTCACAACTACCCACATTATGAAGCCTGGGTATGCCTAGGAACGTTACTTCCATGCTATACATTGAAGAAAAATCCTATACAGAATTTGTATCTCCAGGATTGAACCCGGATATTCTTGGTGGAAAGCCAGTACGTTATCACTGAGCTAGCCCGTTCTTCTTCTTATCTAATTCTTATCTTTCTTTAAAATATGCCATCATAAAATGCTATGTGGCTTCAACGAACTCTCGGTGAAGATCGCAACTTTTGCAAAAACGAAAAGTTTATAAGAATGTTTACTTAATTGATCCTTAATTTCAAGTCCCCATTTTCAAATTACAATTATAGTTGTTTCATAAAATGAATGCGCCACAAAGTGGAATTTTTAAAAACGAAAGAGAAGAAAATCTACGTAATCATCTACGATTCTATTCTTGCTTTGAGATAAATTGAGTTTGTAGTCGAAAACACATTTGCACCTTAGTAGCATTGGCCTTGTCAATAATTCATTGGATATGAATGCATTGCAGACTTTGCAGTGTGCAGCGTGTGCGCTGAATGGTCATTATTAACGTTTGATGTGCCGCAGGCGAAATTTTCTTTAGCGTTTACTTCTCAGTTTCACAATCTTTCTCTTAGTGGAATCGACACTTAGGACCTTCCCCTTTCACCATTCCTTCACTATTCTCAGCGCAACTCTCATGCGCTACTCTCAATCATCCCTCTAAGACAGTCAGGTCGTCTGAGTACCCTTGCGCAGAGACTTCCCTCGTTTCCTAAGTCTACTACTATACACCAGAGTATTCGTGAAAGGATTCCTCCTTGTGGGTATCCTCTGGCTACCCAGAGACTGGTTTTGTACCCACATATGTCAGCCTCAACTGCTCTATCCCTAAGCATACTTTCTATCCGTCTCACCACAAAGCCCCTTCGGTGTCCATAAAACATCCCAGGGCCACTTCTTCGAACGAAAATGATTTCTCTACCTTCGCTACCAGAGTATGCAAGGCAGAGTCCGTGGATCTACTGGTCCGGTATGGTTGCTGGTTGTCATGAAGCGAAAATCAGCCAGGATTTCATCCCTAATGTAGAAGTCTATCAACTTTTCCAACTGTTTCAGGATGAAGTAGGTCAGACTTATCGGTCTGAAATCCTTAGACAAACGGTGGGAGGGCTTGTCCGGTTTTGGAATGAAGGTATCATAGTGATCTCCCACTTGGTCGGAATGTAGCCCAGAGCCAAGCAGCTACGTAGTATTTCCAACAACGGCCTCAACAGGATTTCCACTTTCATTTATCATAGCTGGAAAAATCCCGTCGTCACCAGGTGACTTAAACGGCTTAAATTTTCCGATGGTTCATCTAATCCTGTCCATGGTGACGATTCACCTTAACAGTGTCCAGTCCTCTTCTGAGATATCGGCTTGGTTTCGGCTTTTTCGTCTCCAGAGCCCGGGAAGTGTGCCTCTACAAGGCGTCTGGCCGTCTCCTCTCCACTCTCTGTAAAGCTGCCGTTAGGCATTCTCAGGGAGCTGGGTCTCAGTTTTGAGTTCTTGGCAAGGATCCTGTGGATTCTTGCGTAATCTGGAATGTTATCCATTGCCGTACAGAATCTTTTCTAAGCTTCTTTGGTACATTATCTTCGTTCAAGATAGAAAGATATTTATCAGTTATGAATTGAAGCAATCAATTTCCGTTCGTCGGAATATGGCCGCAGAAGTGTCTGAAAAGATGTTTCGTTGAGGACAGTTGACTTTGGACCTGAAATCTAAATAATGTGGGGGAACTGAGTAGATAATTTTTTCCTATGTCAGAGTTCCCCATTGCCCTGGGTTGTTTTAAAAATCTGGAAGGGTTTTGAACATGAACATTGGGTCGGGTCGTCCAGATAAAAATAAAAAATATTAAATATGCAGAATTAATTTTATAATGGAATGTGCAGGTAGGCTACTGTGTAAGCGTAGCAGTGCGAACGTGGCAGATGCGAAATTTTTCTAATATGGCAACAGCAAATTTCATTGATAAAACTTTCGATTTATGAATGAAATTCGGTGCTACCTAATTCGAAAATCTTCGCATCTACAAGTTACGCATTGCTATGTAAATATACAGTTATGTTTTTTTCGAATGTGTATTAATCTTGGATAAATTTGAACCAATGAACGTCGAGCAAACAAAACATAAAGCTAGTTAAGTTCGTTATAGAATACCTTAAATTTAGAAATTCATTTTTTTTTACTGACTGTTGAATCGCCTAATAACCATCAGTTGAAAGTGCAATGTGCAAATATTTACTTATATAAAGAAATACTTAATTGCATGGGCATGTCACTTACTATAAAATTTTGTCATACTGTGTACACAATTTTTTCACTTTATGTCACTTTAATGTACTTTATTTTGATTTTATTCCATGAGATATATTCTGAAGTGACATTTCCGTGCATAATTTATTGATGTAGCATTCCACAGTATTAGTAGAACTAATTAATAAGTCTATCGATTATACGACAATAACAAATCAATTTTGTTGTTGGTCTGTTTACAACATAAATAAACAAGAAAAACCGACGTTTAGTGTTATCTATTTTATAATTTTACTTTGTTTACATCACACATGTGAAAAGCGCATTTCTTTAAGAAATTTGAATAAAATGCTTTAGACAATATAATAATTTTTCTCTGATCCGCACTCACACCCGGACGTTGCCGAAAGCCTCATCTTTTTCATGTGCCCGTTTAGCCCACAGTGCCCAGTAGTCCCTACGATCACCCTTCTAATGCGATCCGGGAAGCGTATGAACGCGTGTGAACCTATTCCAGTACTCTAAACGCCTTTGCATCACCCAATCTCAACCAACTGTCCCAATCAACCACTGTCATCTGTCGAAGTGAACGGTCGCACATTTTTTTTGCTCCGTAGTAATACATTCTGTACAATACAGTTCGATATAGTTACATAATTCGATACTACCTGAATAATGTAAATTTATAGAATAAAAATAAAAGCAAACTATAAGAAGGATTAATAAGTGATAAAACAAGGTGAAGCAATGTTTTTTTTTTTCAAAAAAGACTCGTTCATAACTCGTTTTGTACTGTTGAAGTATAACAAAAGAACTTAGAAGAACCTATTGTGTCCTGTGATTTGATCTGAACAAGAGAAAAGATCATTAATTTAAAGCGGCAATAATCCTACAACAAAACGTGAATATTATTTATTAAATTTTTTTGATATTCCTCAAGGAAATGAGGAGTGTTTTCGCTGATAATTGGCAATTCTTCACCAAGGTGACCTATAAGCAAATAGGATTTCACATACATGTCTGTGTGAGAGAATCGTCAACGAATTCCCTTCGAATTGTAGTGCGAATAAGCTTCCATCCAGGGTTCTGAACAAGCTTTAATTTTTAACAAGAAAGAAACATTGCTAAGTTTGGATTTAAACTAAATGCTTTAATAAATAAAAGTGCAGGTGATAAATTGACAGACAATAGAATTAGAACATGAACATGAATAAATCACCTATGATTTCTAAACTGTGTGCATTTTGTAAAACAACAATTAATGGTAGATGTAAACCAATGCAATGCGAATCTTGTAAAAAACTATTTCATTTCCAAAGAACAATGGACATGCTCGATTCAGTGCAAACGTATTAGTATCAACACATTAAAATCAACTACAAAAAACAATGACACTTCTGATAATAGTAACACAACCAACAGCAATTCACTAAACTTTATATCTACGAAATTGGACACTGTGATTTCTGCACAAAATCAACTCATTTCTGAATTTGAAAAATTCAACATTCGAATCAGCAACATTGAGAAAGAAAATCATCACTTCGATTCCCAAATTCGTCAATATAATTTGAAATTGGACGATTTTAACTCAACAATTCAGCACTTGCGGACCAATATAAACAACATTGAACAACAACAATTAGATTGCTTCATGAACACAATTGGGATCCCACGCAACATCAATATAACCCCAGTAGATTTTATAAGATTAATTGGACAAACACTTCAACGGCCGATCTCCTTTGCCGACCTCGCCACCATTCAGACGAATCCTAACCCCCAAGGTGAACCTTCCAGTTTTACACATATTTGGTAAAATTCGCGAATCCAGCAATCAAAGAGCAATTAATGACTAATAAAAAATCGTTTGGCACATTGAAAGTCAGTCATCTAATAAAGGAAATTCCATCAAAGCTTAACTCTACAATTCAATTGTTGCATCATATGACGGCATTTAATTTATTCCTATACAGAACAGCCAATCAACATAAACACCAGGTTAACTACAAATACGTTTGGTTTCGATTTGGTTTTGATTAAAAAGGTTATCAAACAACCAGTAATTAAAATACAGTCACTTGCCGATTTGCACCGCTTAGACATTTCTACTAAGGAATTCATAGATGACATGAACAACATTAATCATTCATCGCTTCAGCAACAATACATATTTCAAGTAAATTTAGATCATAGTATAATTTAATTTAATTTTTAGTTTTCCCATTAGCTTCTTTCATTTTTATTTTAATACTTTTTTCCTACATTTGAATTGTCTCTTACACTTTTTCATCTTTTTGCTTTCCCTTTTTTTCTCGCTTTTTGACATATCAATCTTCCACTTACAATGGACACATATTATAAAATTAACTATAGCTGTAGCGATTCCATGACTGTGCCGAAGAAATATGGTTTTGTGATTCTTTACCTCAATGCTAGAAGCATGAGAAATAAGATAGAAAAAATGATGTTCTTTTGAGTCGTTTTCAAAAAATACCTGACGCGATCATTCTCACTGAGAGCTGACTGGATGAAGGAGAAGAGGACTTCTATAATTTTGATGGTTATTGTGCCTATCATGGTATTAGATCAAGCAAAGGAGGAGGCGGTGTGAGCGTGTTTGTGAATTCAACATATCAGTCAATTCAGGTGTTAAATCAAGCATTTAGAGTTTCTAATGTAGTGACTGTTTCCTTGCCCCAGTTAAAAATAAACTTATGCGGATATTATCGCCCAATCGAGAAGGATAACCGTGACGATTTTACTTATTTCATCAATACATTAGATAACGTGTTAGCAATTGATAAGAAAACAGTTCTATTAGGTGACATGAATGTCAATCTGTTGAAGGATGGCGTAGGGAAAGAACAATATGAGGCCACTGTTAATTCGAATGGTTTTTCCATCCTTAATAAAATTAATAAAGCATACGCAACGAGAGTGACGAAAAAAACAAAGGCAATTCTCGATCACGTATTATCGAATGCTAACGATAGCGAATATTATGTTAAAGTATCAGAACATAAGATATAAGTGACCATAAAGCCATCATTGTCGGTATAGAGCTTCCGTTACCTGAGTTAAAGAGATATCACTATAAAGAAACTGTCAATCATCAGAATCTCTTAAAGGATTTAACAGATGTCGATTTTACTTCTGTGAATGATTTTTCATCTTTTGTCTCTGTGATCCGGACTTCCTTAACTAAAAATAAGCAGAGAGTAAAAACGGCGAAGAAAAAAAACAAAGAACCTTATGTCGATAATGAAATTTTAAATCTTCTTAAAAAACGCGATAACTTATTTCGTTCGGTTAAGCAAAATCCAAATAACTGTCAGCTTCGTTTTAAACTAGTTAATCTCGGCAATTTCATTGATTATAAAACGCGTTATAAGAAAAAAAATTATTACGCTGAACAATTTCATAAGGCCGGCAACTTGAAAAAATTCTGGGATACAACAAAAAAGGCTTTAACAAATAAAACACCCAATATTCAACAATGTCCTGAAATATCTGTCGGTGGGGTGATGTTTCGAGAACCGGAAAAAGTAGCTGACGAATTCAATAAATTTTTCGTCAACGTCAGTAGTTCAATTAAACGGTATGATTTTATAGAGTCAAAAAATAGACCGAATAGCGAGCAGCGAATGCTTAACTTTCTAAAGGACTTTAAATTCGAAACAGTGCTGCCTGAAACGGTTTCAGTATCCACAAATAAAATGCGTACCGGTGCTGCCGCTGGACCAGATGGCATCACCGTGAAATTTCTGAAACGATATGAATTCTTGTTGTTAGATTATTTAACGCGCCTAATTAATAACTCCATTGAGACATCTCGTTTCGATGAAGTCCTTAAACATGCTAAAGTTGTTGTTTTAGCAAAAGAAGGTGATTTAACGAGCATGTGCAACTATAGGCCAATCTCACTGCTTCCTTCTCTGGCTAAGCTCTTAGAAAAGATTCTGTACGAGCAATTGTATGCGAAGCTCGATGCAATGAAATTCTTTGAAATAAAACAATTCGGCTTCGTTAAGAAGTCAAGCACCTTGGCATGCTGTACGGACATGTGTGATAAAATTAGAGAAGACATAGAGAAACGAATGTCAGTTTCCTGTCTATTTGTTGACTTTAAGAAAGCGTTTGACTCAGTCAACCATCGAATACTATTGAAAAGGCTTCAGACAATAGGTCTAAGCGGAACAGCGCTTGAACTTGTAGGCAGCTATTTGAAAAATAGAAAGCAATTTGTTAGCGTAGATGGTGTAAATAGTTCTTCCTTGGAAGTAACGTGTGGTGTACCACAAGGCTCCACTTTATCTTCTTTGATGTTTGTTGTGTTCTTATATGATTTGTTTGATGGAGGTTTCGAAGGAAATGTTTACCTATATGCCGATGATACGGTATTTCAGTACTCCGCTGAAACAATTGATGCGTTACAGAGTTCAATGCAACGTGATCTTGAAACTTTGTTGAGATGGTCAAAGCAGAATTCCTTGTTGGTCAATGAGACTAAAACTAAATATATCGTCTTCAAAAAAAATCTTGTTGACTTCAAACTGTCATATGAGGGTATAACTCTTGAAGAAGAAGTGGTCATGAAACATCTTGGACTTATGCTCAACAAGGAGTTTACATGGAACGATCCAATCAATAGAGTAATTAAAAAAATTACCCCGATTATAGGTATCTTCAGACGCCTAAGATGGTTGTTGCCAGAAAGGGTTTTGTTTAATCTTTATTACTCCTACGTTCACTCGCACTTGAGCTACCTCAATCCGGTATGGAATTGTGCTCCTCGTTATTTGATGGAGAAGCTGCTTCTTCTTCAAAAGAAAGCCTTAAGAAACATACACGGGATTAAGAATGGTGAGTCGGTTAGAGAATTTTTCAAACCCTCGATCCTTCCGATTGAATATTTCAATAGATACCAAACAATCATGCTAACCTTTTCATTGAAGAGCGGCCTAATTAAGCATAGTAGAGAAATTCAGACTAACTCAGATATACATAACCACTTCACTAGAAGCAACCACCTCCTTCATCCATCCTTCTCTAGATCACAATTTGGCCAACATGCTACCTCAAATCGCGGTTTCCGACTGTATAATGACCTTCCGCAAGAGTTTCACTTGATTGAATCTCTACCCGCATTTAAGAAAACGCTAAAGGAATACCTGTTTAATCAGTTCAATGATTCAATGAACTATTGTGTCGTCTAGTCATGCCATTGCTCTCTTCCCACTTTTAAAACAAATGCTTGAAACAAGAGGAAAGCAAAATAGATGGATTATTACATTTTTTTTTTTTGGTTAGACCATTTTCTATTTTCTTTCTTGTATTTTGATTAATGGATTTTGTTTATTTATTTTTTTTTTCTTTCTTCAGCCGAGCTTACTTAGAAAAGTAACAAAAAACGGCTAAATTTTGATTCTTTTAGATTTATTCCCTTGACTGAAAGTCAAAGGGTCTTATGAAAATAAATACCTATGAGAAAAATATATGATATCTACATGAAAAACCTTAAATACCTGCAAAAAATTTTCCTTGTTAGCACGATAACTTGAGTAATTCCTAACCAATTTTCCAAATCTTTTTTTTAATCGCTGCGGAATTAAATTCCCGAGGTTAAGTTCGAAGATGGGGTATGTGGGACTACGGATGTGGAAGTTATTCCGGAAAAACCGATTTTTGTTTCGTTTTTTTCTGGAGTACTTGAAAAGTATTAGAATGATGCATCGAAATGTAGTAGAATTGTATATAGAGAATATTCAATTTGATGGTTTGCTCAATGCAACTGTAACAGTCTCTTATGAATGTTTGTGTATAAAGTTTATAGCTAGTTACACAGTTACGGACAACTATCAAGCTAATAGTTAGACAACTATCAAGTTGATAGTGGCACAACTATCAAGTTGATAGTTGGACAACTATCAAGTTGATAGTTGGACAACTATCAAGTTGATAGTTGGACAACTATAAAGCTGATAGTTGGACAACTATCAAGTTGATAGTTGGACAACTATTAAGCTGATAGTTGGACAACTATTAAGCTGATAGTTGGACAACTATCAAGTTGATAGTTAGACAACTATCAAGTTGATAGTCACACAACTATCAAGTTGATAGTTGGACAACTATTAAGCTGATAGTTGGATATTAAGCTGATAGTTGGACAACTATCAAGTTGATAGTTAGACAACTATCAAGTTGATAGTTGGACAACTATCAGGTTGATATGAGCGTATTTAATCAAATTTAATTTTTAAAGTCGGTGCGCTCAGTTTAACTGAGCGCACCGACTTTAAAAATTATATCAGGTTGATAGTTGGACAACTATAAAGCTGATAGTTCGACAACTATCAAGTTGATAGTTGGACAACTATAAAGCTGATAGTTGGACAACTATCAAGTTGATAGTTAGACAACTATCAAGCTAATAGTTGGACAACTATCAAGTTGATGGTTGGACAACTATCAAGTTGATAGTTGGACAACTATCAAGTCGATAGTTGGACAACTATCAAGTTGATAGTTGGACAGCTATCAAGTTGATAGTTGGACAGCTATCAAGTTGATAGTTAGACAACTAACAACTTGATATTTAGAAAACTATCACGTTGATAGTTGGACAACTATCAAGTTGATACTTAGACAACTATCAAGTTGATAATTAGACAACTATCACGTTGATAGTTAGACAACTATCAATTTGATAGTTAGACAACTATCAAGTTGATAGTTAGACAACTATCAAGTTGATAGTTAGACAACTATCAAGTTGATAGTTAGACAACTGTCAAGTTGATAGTTACATAACTATCAAGCTGATAGTTGGAAAACTATTAAGTTGATACTTAGATAAGTATCAAGCTGACAATCATCTCAGAGAAATTTTGACAGTGAGGTAGCAATAGCAATGTTGATCTTGCATTTGTAATTTTTCGACGGGTTGAAACTCTCACACATACAAAACAATCGTTATAAGAATCGGTACTTGATTCCTGAGGAACTATGAGTTCTATTTTATGCAAAATATTCGATTAGAGGTTATATTTTGTATATGTGAGACTTACAACCGGTTGACAAATTACGAATTCAATATCAACGTTGCTATTGTTATCTCACTGTCATAATCGAAGATGGACAATATTGGCCTAATCGTCTGGTAGTAAGGATCGGAACAGGTCAGATCGACCTGATCAGGTTCAGGTCAGGTCACGACCTGATTACTGACCTGAGCCTGATTTTGAGATAATTAAATATAATATAATATAAAATATAATTAAAACAACTGGATTGTAACTGTATCGAGCTTTTTTGAAAAAAATTGAATTGAAGATTGGAGTAATGTTCGATCAGCTTTAAATGCTCTCGCTGCATGTGTGTTAAGATAGCCTAAATCCAAAATTTCTTACGTAACGACGTAAGGATGTAGCGACTCAAATTCCTTAGTACTTTGTTTTGGTACAAGGTTTGCTACAACCTATATAGTTGACTCAATCATTTCCAAATACTTGAAAATCCTGGGTACAAACCCAGTTCCATACTTACTTTTTGTATGAAAGCTTGCACATCTACAGGTACATGGTACAACTTTCTAGTTTCATTGAAAACTCGTTTCGACGTTTCCTTGCTATAACGAGTATTGTAGTGATAATGAAGTTAGCAAAGCAGCAGAAAATTTATTTTTAACAACAAACTTAATTGTTTTAGTGCTTACAGAAAACGAAGCAAAGTCGAAGTGGCAGATTAAAAAAAACCTATTCGCTCCGACGGCTCGCCTGGACTTATTGATAGCTACCGAAACGCCCAGTAATATCGTTTCTCGCAGCCGGACTTTTCGGCGCTTGTTTTACCGTTTACAGTTGGTACAGAAATCGCTATAACAAAGAAACGTCGTACGGAGGAGATACAAGGTTTTCAATGAAACTGAAAAACTTGTACCAAGTTAGTAAAAAACTCGCTATAGCAAGTAAACGTCGTACTGAGCAGGTAGAAGGTTTTCTATGAAACCTACCCAGCATTTTCATATAATTGTTAGTTGACTATAAAGGTAGTATCAAACCTAGAACTTAAGTACTTACTGAAGAAATTTTGGAATTGTGCTACTCACTGTCTCATTGATTCTATTATTTGACCCAAACAAAAAATTGTTTATCTTACAAATCCGTGCGAATAGTACATTGAATTGAAATTCAAATCATGAAATCTATTTGCGTCTTTTGACATGTCACTCTAAATTTATTAACATTAACATTAATAACAATTCACGCATTCAAACGATTTCAGGTCAAACAGGTTGATCAGGTTCAGTTCAGGTTCGATCTGATATCATCAGGTCAGGTTCAGGTTGAGGAAATGTCGACCTGAAGCTGACCTGAAAACTTCAGGTCAACAGGTTTCAGGTCATAGGTCTGATCTGACCTGACCCACTTCGATCCTTATCTGGTAGACATTGCAGATAAAGTAGGTTTTTAGACTCGTACGAAGTTATCGCCAGAGTCTATTAGAATTGTTTTAGTCAATTAAATTGTTTTATCTCCTATAGTCGAAGTAAGAAATAGCGCCTAGGCACTTCAAAAAGATTCCCATTCGTTTGATACTGGGGCAGTTGTTAGTTGATATTTTCATAGTTTGTAGCTAATTGCTAGTAATAGCTGATAGTTAATAATAATTTGATAGTTGACAGTTTCATAGTAGATAGTAGATTATGGTTGATTGCTGATACTCAACTATTGAGTATTGAGTGATTAGTCAACGATCAGGTTGATAGTCAACTACCAACTATCAAGTCGATAGTCAACTATCAAGGTGAGAGTGAACTATCAAGTTCATAGTCAACTATCAAGTTGATGGGCCACTATCAAGCTGACAGCTAACTATAAAGTTGATAGTCAACTATCAAAATGATAGCCAACTATCAAGTTGTCAAAAATATGAGCTATAAATAAGAAACCTCGACAAATAACTTCATCCGTCATTATTATCAACAATGAAGTTGATAGTCATCTATCAAGCTTATAGTCAACTATAAAAACGAAGGGGACTAAACATTTCAATCAGTCGAGAATCAGCTTTTGTAGGGCAAACTTCGAAAGCTCAGTAAGAACTCAAAAAATGACCTGATAGTTGACTAACTATAAACTTGATCTCTGTCAAGTCGACTAACTAAAAACGTGATAGCTTGTATTTATTTTATTTTGCATTGCATAGTTGACTAACTGTCAACTTGATTGTTGACTAACTATCAACTTGATTGCTGACTATCAGCTTGATTGTTGACTAACTATGAACTTGATAGAACTTAATAGATTGATTGTCTAATTGATAGTTAACTTTGTATCAAGTTATCCATCAAAAGTTGATAAACTGTCGATAGTCTTTCGAGTGCGACGTTTGCATTAATTATATGTCCTCAAGTAGAAAATAACTATTAAAGCGGATGGTCAACGATCAAGTTGGATAGTACACAAAAATAATGGTTTTCCAAACAAACATTTTAAATAAAGCATTGAGGAAGTATCGTTAGAAAAACTAATTAAAAACTTTTACGAGTGCGAAGTTTGCGGGGCGAGCGAAGCGAGGTCCGTAATCGGACGAGTTTAATTATTTGTTCACGAATAGAAAAAAACTATGAATTCGGATAGTAAATGTCCATAATCGATGATAACTATCAAAGTGGATGGTCGACTATTAAGTAAGTTATTAAAGTTGGACAGTACACAAAAACAATTGTTTTGTAGACAAAAATTTTAAAGAAAGCATTGTAGAAGTGTCGTTGGAAAAAGCCATAAAAAACTTTTGCGGTGAAATATTACAATTTAAACGCTGGGGACGCCCACAAACATTGACAAGTTTATATTTCTTACATTGGCTTATTTCTATTTGTCCTTAGCTCTACAAGTGTGAAGTTTGCGGTCCGAGCGAAGCGAGGTCCGTAATCGCATGAGTTTAATTATTTGTTCATTAATAGAAAATATGGCAGATATTCATTTAATAAATGGACGATGAACTATCAAAGTGAACAGTTTTTGTATGAAAATAAAAATAAAACAGTGAATCCGCGTTTCAACAGAATGCAGTGAATTTAAAATAATTAATATAAATTGAAAAATAATGCTGTTGATATAAATGAACAGAATTTTAAAATCTAAATAGTCTTCGGATGAACAAAGAAGTTTTGTGACCGTATGATCATTTCCAACAAATGTCAACTTTCATACTTACTCCCTTCCCTCGAAGTTATGGTTTCATATTTTCGCTTTCACCCCGTGGTATGAAGTTTGTTATTTTCTTTTTTCTTTCGGCGCAGCTGATAAAAACCATTTTCACTAAATACAGTTCGTTCATTTTACGCTTAAACAAATTTGAGATATTTTTGGTTTGTCAGAGATTTAAATGTCATTAACGTCACATTACGTAAGATATATGCGCTAGAAAGAGATCGCAACGTGCGTCTGATGTATGTATCTTTACATAGAAACCTATGTAGTCTGACATTAATGACATTTAAACATTTAAATCTTTAACAGTACAAGTTTTGTTTAAGCGTAAAATGAACGAACTGTAATTGCATAATCTTCCTCTGGCCTTCCCAAAGGCCGGGGGCAAAATCCCCCATGTGTATTATCGTCCAAGACGATAACATTGTCTACTGATACAATATTATCGTCCATGAGACAATAATATCGTCTACTGAAACAATAATATCGTCCATGAGACAATAATATCATCTAGTGGTACAATATTATCGTCTCATTGACAATAATACACTGGGGGATTTTGCACATTCCCTTCCCAAACCCTCTCCTATCAACGAAAAATTATTCGAAATACATATTTCCGAGTAAGAATCGATTTAATTGGAAAATGCATGGAGAATGTCTCCATATGAATTTTAAATCTTATTATATGGCTATTGTCACTGCCACCATGCTAAGACAACAATGAAATGAAAACATTCGTTTGTTTTTCTTGGTATTTAATTGAATGTTTCAAAAATAAATTGAACAGTGTTCTTGTAGTAGGGTATGCTTCTCTTCAATATAATGAAAAAGTAAAAAATCAGTCAAGGGATCTGACCCACCCAAAAGGTGGGACCTAGTTTAATTGATTAATTTTGTCTAATACAAAATGTACGATTTAATGGATTCATTTGATTTATGTACAATGCATGCACAGGCCATGAGCCTAAAATGCAGTTTTTTTTTCTTTAAATAAAAAAAAAAAAATCTCTCAGTGCTTTCAAACAGACTGATCGAACAATCGGCAAATACGGTTCGGAGACGTTCTCGAGAGCAGTTGAATCCGCCTTGGCTAGATCTTCTACCCTCTTATCTCCCTCCACACCAAAGTGTCCGGGTACACAGACTAGAGTGATATGATTACCCTGACACCTCAAGTTCAAGAGGTCCTTACACTTCTTCACAAGCCTGGGTGTGGTAACAAGTGAAACGAGTTCTTTGATCATCTCCCTACTATCTGAACATATGAGGATCTGCTTTCAGAATATATAAGAATCTGCATTCCCGGCACTCCAGCAGTGCTTCGCTAGCTCCTGCTAACACAACGAAACATCTGTCTGAAAGACACTCGCAAAGAATCTCAGATAGAACTGATTGCCTTCCCCCGAGTTCAGAGTGTACACTCCAGTACCCGCTCCTACAGATGTCTTCGATCCGTCTGTGAATTCTACCAGGCAGTCACACGGTGGTCCCTTTTGTGATACTTTTTACGTCCAAAAAGTTTTTTGTGTGTTGGAATAATTCATTTTGAAGCGTATACCGCGAGCAATGACTTTACCTACAACAAAAATTCCTTATCGTCATCCGAATGGGTAGCAGCCATCAAACTAAACGTGAGCTACGCAAATCGGAACGGTGTCCTTGGATCTGACGTCTGCCGAAAATGTAGCAGGGAGAAAGAAACCATTGGCCATGTCACTGGAAGTTGTCCATCTAATAACCAGCTCATCACCGCCAGACATCACAGCGTCAAACACTTTATGACAGAGCTACTACGCAAAAAAGGCTTTGGTTGCTTCGAAGAAGTATATGCAGTTGACTTCGACGGAAGATCCGGATTCAGTGATATAATTGCATTCGAGCCAAAGTCAAAGAAATCGTATATCGTCTACCCTACGGTTCGATACGTAACAAATGAACACGATCATGACAAAAATATCATCCAAGAAAAACAATCAATCTACGAAAAATGCATTACATTCTACGCTGAAAAGTACCTCCCAACCTTTGGCGAAAGAACATGGCATTTTATTGAAAAATAATTGTCTGTAGATAAATCGATATGAAGTGTACTATAGCAACCTTTAATATGAGGGCAACATCTTTACTGTTAATAAATGTTTTCTTCTTATTCTGCGATATTTTTATAATGTTTTTTTTTATTATTTTTTTTTTTTTGTTTAAGCAGTTTATTTTTGATTAAAGTAAAGAATTCGATAGTTTATTTTAATTTCATAACTTTTCACATATTTATTTGGCTAATCATAGCGCACAGCCTGATGAAGAGTCGAAAGAGGCTCGAAATATAGCTGAGAAGAAGAATCAGAAATTTGTTTATCAATTGCCTCTTGCCGCTATCATCCACGAAACCCTCAACAATTTAAAGTAAACGGCAAAGTGTAGTCCCTTGGCATGCCAAAGATTGTATCAGAGACAATCCTGTCAAATTTCGCCTGTCCAGTTCGAAAATTTAGATCCCATATACCGTTTTGCGCCTGCCTGTCTGCGGCAGCAAAGGCTATAGCCCTGATTACCACGTCTAGGGGTGGCAAAGTCAGCAGCGCCTCCATCGCCGTTGTCACCAATAAGGGACCGTTCATAAATTACGCAACGCTAAAATCAACATTTTTCAGACCCCTCTGTAACGCAATACAAGTGAACAAAATCAATACTGTCACAAATAGTGTCTAATGGTGATATTTATATTTCACGCCAATGAGGCGTAATTTTTTTTTTAATGTTGGTATAAGATTTTATTGGCTATCCTATCCGAAAGTTGATTATTACATGTATGTTTACACCCTATGAAAACCATGTATTACATGTAGGGTCTTCCTCGTTTTGTTAGCTGCTTAGGACGTTTTATTAAAGAGCCAAATCCTGGCTTTGTTAGCCATCTAGTTGGGGTGTTTACTTAGAATCTAGTTAGCATTCTGACCACTGCCGACCGAGATATAGCCGAAGCAGTGCTCCCGTTCTGGGCTGAATGCTAAAAAATGCCCTATATCTCGGGAACATGGAATTTTTTCACCCAACATTGTTCACCAATTTTGTTGCCCTGAACCACCACTAACGATTGGCACTCAAAAATTAACTCTACTTTAAGTAACAACACAACTTCCCTAACAAAAAAGTGACCAACCACCGAAATTTTAGCAGTTTTCACCTCATACCTCCTCCGGATGAAGTCTGATCAAAAAAATTTCTTCTACAAAGTTGTAGCCCGTCAAAAACTCTTAGCCTTTTCTTCCCCGACCGCAGCACCAATTCGCCAACTGCAGTGTCTACAGTCGTTCCAAAAAATTTGAACTTTTTTGATCAAATGTCTTAAAGAAAAAATTCGAAAAAAAAATCGGGACCTTGTTTTCTTCACGTTTCAGATCACCACCAACAGCATATCAAAAAGTGTTTTTTTTTTGCTTTTCGCTTTTGACGGTAAACAAACAAACAAACAAACGTCCGTCCCCCTTTTTTTGGTCACCCTGACACACACACACAACCCAACAACTTTCCCTTTGACACCAAACATCTAACATCAACCAAACAAAAAAAAATTATATTTTCCCCCAAGTTCGTCCCATACCATCGTCCGTCATTTCATTTCTTCAAATACATTAATGATCCTGTCAAAATTTCTCTTTAAAGTTTTCTAAAACATGTTTTCTCCACGTTTTGAACGTTTTCGCACAATATCAGCGTAGCTTTTTTTCACCACTTTGACTGAGTGCCGCCGCCGAACCACTCAACCGATTTGCATGAACTCAATTGCATATTCTTCAGTGGGTGATTACCTGTCGTTTGGTTTATACCAGACCTAATTCTGAAGAATGGCGGTGGAGTTAGACCCCCAAAAGTGCTCCCGTTCTGGGCTGAATCGCCCAAAAATGTTCTATATCTCGAAAACATGGCATTTTTTCACCCAACATTGTTCACCAATTTTGTTGCCCTGAACCACCAATGGCACTCAAAAATTAAATCTACTTTAACTAACAACAAAACTTCCCTAACAAAAAAGTGACCAACCACCGAAATTTCAGCAGTTTTCACCTCCTACCTCCTCCGGATGAAGTCTGACCAAAAAAATTTCTTCTACAAAGTTGTAGCCCGTCAAAAACTCTAAGACTTTTCTTCGCCGACTGAAGCTCCAACTCGCCAACTGCAGTGTCTGTAGTCGTTCCAAAAAATTTGACCTATTTTGATCAAATACTTTCAAATACTGTCAAAATTTCTCTTTAAACTTTTGAAAAACATGGTTTCTCCACGTTTTGAACGTTTTCCTACAATATCAGAAGAAAAAAAAATTTGATTTTTTTGTCGGGCAGCGTAGCTTTTTTTCACCACTTTGACTGAGTGCCGCCGCCGAACCACTCAACCGATTTGCGTGAACTCAATTGTATATTATTCAGTGGGTGATTACCTGTCGTTTGATTCATGCCCGACCTCATTTTGACGAATGACGGTGGAGTTAGACCCCCAAAATTGCTCCCGTTCTGGGCTGAATCGGCCAAAAATGCTCTATATCTCGGGAACATGGAATTTTTTCACCCAACATTGTTCAGCAATTTTGTTGCCCTGAACCTCCACTAACAACTGGCATTCAAAAATTAACTCAACATTAACTAACAAAAAAACTTACCTAACAAAAAAGTGACCAACCACCAAAATTTTAGCAATTTTCACCTCCTACCTTCGCCGGATGAAGTCGGATCAAAAAACTTTCTTCTACAAAGTTGTAGCCCATCAAAAACTTTTCTTCCCCGACCAAAGCTCCAACTCACCAACTGCATCGGCTACAGTCGATTGAAAAAATTTGACCTATTTTGATCAAATGTCTTAAAGAAAAAATTCGAAAAAAAATCGGGACCTTGTTTTCTCCACGTTTCAGCCCATCCCCAACAACATATCAAAAAGTGTTTTTTTTTTTTTTGCTTTTCGATTTTTGACGGTAAAAGCGTTACACACAAACAAACAAACAAACAAACAAACAAACAAACATCTCGTCGTTATAATATTTAATATCCATGTGTTTCGCCGATTAAAAATTATGTTTTGTCTGATGCATGCTGGTGCCATCTGGTGCTTGATATTGTAGACTAACATTAACGTTCGGTACATAACCCTCTGCTTCACACTCATCAAACATAGCGCTTCCATCATCTCTTTGATTGGCGTTGTTTTTGTGCATTTTTTTTATTAATTTTCATTTATTTCAACTCTTTTTAACACAGTTTACAAAATGGTTTACAGTTTAAAATAACAGTCATCCCGACTTTTCCAAATTTATGTTTCGAGATTTCTATATACTTTTGTATTTTAATTAGTTAATGTTAAACTAGAAAACTCAGGGAAAATTCGTTAGCGGAATTTAATTTTTTTTGCTTTATTAATTGAAACTTCAGTAGTCCACAGATTGAAAAAGACGTGAAAAACAATCAATAATCTAATTTTTATATAACTTAACCTAACCTAACTTAACCTAACCAACTATTTTCAGTTGTAATCAAATCAAACTGGATAAGACGAATTAATCTTATTTTTGTCTCTAATTGTTTATTCAGATATTTCCCGTATATGTGAGTCTAAAAAGATAATAGCTTGGAAGCAGTTCTCTTCACATTGAGTGAGGAGGCTTGTAAATGTTGTTAGCAATCCGTTCGTTTGAGAACTTCCCGAAATTACTAATAACACTGTTGTCATGTAAGTAAGTTTTGCTCAGCATACTTTTGCCAAGCCATACAAGTGTTCGTTCAGTCTTGGTATCTTTGTAGCTCTGTGAAGCTCCTCCGTCGATATAAATTTGTAATTTGTTCTAGACCTCCTAAAGTTGATCGCCATACGAAGGCATTTATTTTCAAAAACTTTCAATCTTCTGATCAAATATTTTGGCAGATTGTGTCAAATTCCCACAACATTTATGCTTACTTATAAGTAAGAACTAGCCTCAGAATGGTTTTATAAGTCTTCACTTTCACTTCCTGCGAAATGCCATTATTTGCTTTCATAATGGGATAGAGCCTGTGCAGTCGTTCGTGTGCCTTCAGCAACATTCTATTTACATGCTCAGCGTGTTTGAGGTTGGGCTGAACATAGTAACCTAAATAACGAACGCTCGTTTTGAAAGGGATCTTGAAATTATTCATTTCTAGGGCAGGAATGCTTCCCAATACGCGGGCGTTGTTTGATCTTTGGATTAGAAGAGCTTCTGATTTCCGTAGGTAGATCGATCATGAAAATTATGAATAGTAGCGGACCTAAGATAGGAACTTGAGGGACTCCATTATTTACAGAGATCGGGTTTGAAAGCTGGCCGTCTAATATGACGCGAAAATTTCTTTCTTTGAGGTAAGATTGTGTTGTATTTATAAGGTAAATTGAAAACTTCATTTTTGGACCCGTACGAAGTACAAGAGGTCCTATACGTTTACTACAAACAATTTTATTGTAACATGGGGTAGATCGAGGTGGAAGTGGGGGGGATGCATCTATTATCGTCTAGAGATGACGAATCAGCAATAAAAAAAATGTCCGTCCGTCCGTCTGTCCGTCTGTCCGTCCGTCCGTCTGTACGTCTCCACTTTTTTTTCCAAACGGCTCAACCGATTAGACTAAACTTTTTTTTCCCTGAAAGGTACATGCCTCCCATGATTCAAGTTCGAAGATGAGCAAAATCGATGAAGTGGTTCCGGAGATATGGTCGAGGAAGTGACCAAAAACATGGTTTTTCGAGGGTCGGTGAAACTTTTTCGCAAATATCTCAGCAAGTAAAGCACGGAAATTGCTCAATTTGGTGTCAAATGAAAACATTTGATACCAAAAAACTGGGGTTTTTTTTTGTTGGAATCGGGTCAGGGGTCTGGGCACTGGAAGCCATGGAATGGGCGAAAATAAATTTCTCTGCCCAAAATGATAAGAGATAGTTTTTTTTTCAGTATTTGCTTAAATACAGAGATTTACTTTCAAAGGCAAAATTGTAGAGAATCAAATTTTAGCGAACACGTGTCTCAGGGTTTTGGGGAAATATGGTCCAATCCTGGTATATGGCCACTTCCATAATTGGGCAGGATGACCCGGATCTTCAGAACTGTGAGAGTTAGAAAGTTGGTTTCAAAGGCAAAGTTGTAAAGAATTAAATTTAAGCGAAAACCAGCTTCAGGGTTTTGGGGAAATGTGACACAATCCTGGTATATGGTCACTTCCACAATTGGGCAGGATGACCCTGATCTCCAGAACCATGAGGGTTAGAAAGTTGGTTCCAAAGGCGAAGTTATAGAGAATTGGGGAAATGTGACACAATCCTGGTATATGGCCACTTCCATAATTAGGCAGGATGACCCAGATCTCCAGAACAATGAGAGTTAGAAAGTTGGTTCCAAAGGCGAAGTTGTAGAGAATTTAAAATAAGCGAACACGTATTTCAGAGTTTTGGTGAAATATGGCCCAATCCATGTATATGGCCACTTCCATAATTGGGCAGGATGACCCAGATCTCCAGAACTATGAGAGTTAGAAAGTTGGTTCCAAAAACGAAGTTATAGAGAATTAAATTTAAGCGAACACGTGTTTCAGGGTTTTGGGGAAATATGGCTCAATCCTGGTATATGGCCACTTCCATAATTGTGCAGAATGACCCAGATCTCCAGAACTATGAGAGTTAGAAAGTTGGTTCCAAAGGCGAAGTTATAGAGAATTAAATTTAAGCGAACGCTTGTTTCAGGGTTTTGGGAAAATGTGACACAATCCTGGTATATGGCCACTTCCATAATTGGGCAGGATGACCCAGATCTCCAGAACTATGAGAGTTAGAAAGTTGGTCCCAAAGGCGAAGTTATAGAGAATTAAATTTAAGCGAACACGTGTTTCAGGGTTTTGGGGAAATATGGCCCAATCCTGGTATGTGGCCACTTCAATAGTTGGGCAGGATGACCCAGATCTCCAGAACTATGATAGGTAGAAAGTTGCTTCCAAGTACAAAGTTGTAGACAATAAATTTTTAGAGAAAACGTGTTTCAGGGTTTTAGGGGAAAATGACTTAGTCCTTGGATATAAGATTTTCTAGATTTGAATGGTCTGAGACGTACTTCGGTAGGGCCTTTGGCATTACCTTGGGTAATTTCTATGGATTTTTGAAATTCTTACAGTTATAAGAGAACAGAAAACGTTGGATTGTTTGCTTATTTGTATATTTAGATACGTTCGAGTCTTTTTGCCACATGTATTCTGTTTGCCACATCTACTCTGATACGTACGAGTCTTTGGTTATGTTTATCAATTTGTGTTTCCTTTGGAATCAATCTTAAGATACAACTCATTACGTATTACTTTTTACTATGAACGTGTCAGCTCTTATTTGAATTATTTTGTCACTGACATGACGCTCAGACATTAACACATCTAGAACAGTTGCGTTATGGAGATAATTAGAAGAGATCAACATTTCGGCATCTAGTGCCAATCTTCAGTAGATATGCTGATGGACGTGATGGACAAAGTGCTGATGTATCTATTTTTCTCGGTTAGAGGTATTTTATGGACTGGTGAAGTGTAACGGAAATGGTAACAGCTGCCATCTGTTGAAGTTCCATATGAAACATTTCTTACTCTAACCCTGAGTGTATTGTCTCCAAAGTTAACTCAAGAGCTTATTACGTTCATCAAAGCCTATGCGATCTTGTAGCGCCAGATGCCAACATATTGTAACTATGTAATGTGAGGGTTTTAGTTCGATTTAAACTGTTGCACACATATCGATTTACCGTTCTATCTAATGATAGCAAATCGATTAAATCATAGGCGGTCCTTACGGAGAACAATTTCCGGCTATGTGAGGGAGCACACAAACTCGTAATTAGTGGTTTTTAAGAGAGGTTTTTAGTCTTTTGTACATAACTCGAGTAAATCCTTTCTGATTTTCATAATTTTATTTTTGTTTGCAAGACCTGGGATAGCCGACAATTTATGGACGAAAATTTTTTGTATTTGAGTCCTTGGACAGAACGCTAAAAACGAGTATCTGCTAGAGCTCTGTGTGTTTTTCGTACATAACTCGAGTAAATCTTTTCCGATGATCATAAATTTTTTTGTTTCAAAAATCTGGGCATGACCGACAATTTGTGGAAGAAACTTTTTTGGACTTGAGTCCTTGGAGTTAGTTTTTTTTGGAGATCTAGGCATTGCCATCAATTTATAAAAGTAACTTTTGCCTGTGCTTAGGGCTCATGTGGGCCTCATGTCGGTCTTAATGTCGGCCCTAACCACAAAAAATTATTTTTGCTATGTTGCAGAGCAAATTGAGGGAAACATTTTTGTCCATGGAAGTATGTGTCCGAGGCCTATACTTGGGCCCTAGGTCAGTACTAAAATCGTTCCTTGCTCAAAAAATGGTTTCTTGCTATGTTGTAGAGAAAATTGACGAGAACGTTTTTCTCTATTTGGGGGTCAATGGGGTCAATCTTGTGCTTTTTTTTACACCGTTTCTTCGGACGGGTTTTTCAATATTGCCCTATCGGCAATTTCGAATACAATTTAATGTGGAGGTAAGGCAATATTTACTTAAATACGTACCAATTTTGTACTTACGAAAGGATTTTTTTACTCTGCTGCTTCGAACTGGTTTTGTTTCCCGTACGATGAACGAAGTTCTTCGAAAAGGCGTCTTATGCGTTTGCCACGACGTTTGTAACCACCCCAATTTCGACCCGGGAGTCGGAAGTAAGGGGGGGAGGAGACATCAATCATGGTCCTTAGATGACGAATCAGCAATAAAAAATGTCCGTCCGTCTACCTGTCAACACGATAACTTGAGTAAAACTCAACCGATTTTCAAGAACTTTCTTTCCCTGAAAAGTAATTGGGATTGGATCTAGGCACTGTCGGCACAAGGGCCAATGAGCTAGTGCCGTTTAAGTGGTTTTTGGTCTTTTGTACATAACTCGAGTAAATATTTTTCGATTTTCATAATTTTTTTTGTTTGAAGTATGTGGGCATGGCCAAAAATCTATGGAAGAAACGATTTTAAATGTTTTTTGTACATAACTCGAGTAAATCTTTTCCGATTTTCATAAATTTTTTTCTGTTTAAAAGGTCTGGGTATGCCTGACAATTTAAGGAAAACTGAATTTGTACTAGGGTCCAACGTGTTTTTTCTACATAAATAGGAAAAATCTCATCCGATTTTTAAATTCTTTTTTTTTTCTGAAAGATAATCTAAAAATTGATTAAGGTTGAAAACTTTCGAACCTAATGGTCGAAAAAGTCGTTAAAAACATGGTTTTTTGAAGGTTTGTGGAACTTTTTCACTTTTATCTCAGCGAAAATAGAACGGAAATCGCTCTTCAAGGTTTTGAATGAAAGATGTGGACATCAGAAAATCACAACAAATAAATTAGTGGAAGTCTGTTGAGTGGTTCGGGCCGTAGTGTCCTTAATGTTCTCTAGGTCTTCTCTAAATTCTGGGCTTATTTTTAGCGTCGTTGCTTCGTACTGGTTTTACAATATTGCCTTTTCGGCAATTTAAAATCCAATTTAATGCGGACGTACTTGTATATACTTGAGAGTTAAGGCAATATTTACTTAGATACGTTCGATTCTTTTGCAACATCGAAAATTTGATATCTATTTTAGGTATGACTGTATAAAGTCAAAAACTCGAAATTTTCGGCATTCGGCTTTTTCTCAAAGTGCTGAAGTGGGATCGCTTTTAGAGTTTTTTGTAGGACCCTAAGGCCAACCGAATAACATACTAACTGCTTTTGTCCCAATTTTCTAAGTGGGCCAGCCTATAATTGCAATTTCCTCTAATAACGCATGCACGAGTTATACTTATAGAACAATTTTGGCTTGGCACGGGTGTAGAAAAACCTTTAAACATAGCGTGTGAGATTTATAAATCATACATCGCGCGAACTATTTCTTATTCTACCTACATAAACATTTTTGTTTATATTTTGTCGTTAGGACGTACGTCACGGTACTTTACTACTGTAGGCCACGATGAAACATAAACTAATGAAACCGAAAAACACAGAACATCACTTCAAATGAGTAAATACGTTCTGCCCACAACTTCCACAATAAACAACTTTTATATATTCAGCAATGAACACAGACACATACCTGTTGCTGAAAAGTTTACCTGTTATGAGTTTAACATAAGTAGCAAAAAAAATATCTTACAGTGTAAGAATTTACATCACACATTCCACATTACATTAAGCCTTTCACAACACTATTAAATCCGCCTTTGTCAGAACGTTTTTTTTTTTTTCGTTAAATTGAACAGTGTATTATTCGCGCTTTGCTGGAGAAGTTAATAGAAGGCAAAGAAAAAAACCTGTTCTTCGAATAGTTACGATTTGAATCCGATCATCACATGAAGTGTATGTCCGATCTGTGCAGTGAATAAAATTTTATTTGGAAAATAAGTTTTTATAAAAAATTAATTAAAGTATTGATGTACTTTCGTGGTGAAATTAAGAAAACAGTGTCAATAAAGTGAAATTTGAGTGAGTTTTCCAATTAGAAATAAACATATCAGGTGATACATTTTGGAATTTCATAAATTTGAAATAATATCTGGACATATGGTGCACAGAAGAATTAATTTTTCTGTAATTTCACGAAAAAATATTTGAGAGTTTTTGTTGCTTAGATATTTTGTGAACTGTGTAAATTTTTTAATTTAACGAAATCGATAGAAATTCCGATTCAAACACAGAAAATATTCATGTTTCTATTTTCGTCTATTATTCAATTGGAATTCTTAATGAGGTTTCTTGCCGTTTCATTTCTGTTGATGTCTTTTGTTACGAGTAACACTTTCGCCAGATTTTCTTAATTAAAATTCATAATTTTAAGTTAACAGAAAAAACTCTACAGTCATATCGTGGTTTATCAATTGAATGTGAAAAACCTCATGAATTCAATTGAAATAAGGCATACTTCGACGACCATTTACATAATGTCTCCGTTCAGATGAGATCATTTTTTTCATTATAAAGTCTTGAAATCTAACTACAACAAACAAGTATAACATGATCCATAGTCAATTCTAGCAAAGTAGGGACTGCGGGAATCGGTTGAAAGGTAAAATCTCAATTTTTGCGGAGTAGACGGTACCAAAATTTATAGTTTAATAAAATTCACAACATATAGAAAATAGACATACACGTTACTACAGCTGATTTTTTTATTTAAAGAACTATTAAATTATCAAAGCAACTCGGTTAATCTAGGACTGATGGAATTTTTGCTAATTTTAAGGGTCTTCTCCACAAACACAAATGAGATGTTGAAGGATTGGTGATTCTAGCCGTTAGGACAAAGTAACTGGAAGTTCGTCGTTTGACTGAAGTTGCGACGCTGGAAGTGTCGGTAACTAGTGCGGGATTTGATGTTCGAATTGGCCATAAATCTGGCCTTATCTGCTCAATTAACCATCACTTCGCAAAAAAGTACAAGTCAAAATGGCCGCCGCGTCGGACGTGTTTGATTTTGCTCCGTGTAAGTTTTGATTATTTTTACTGTTTTTCCGTTTAAAACCGGGTTTTTCGTTTGAATAATTTAATTTTTACTAGTTGTTTGTGTGCTAAGTGCCGGATCACTCAAATCTTTACGCGGTTTTTATTGTTTATTTTTCCTTTTCGTGTTTCCAAAGCAACGCGATTCGAATGCAACGTGACAGTTATTTTTCTTCACTTTCTCCATTGCTCATTTTATAGCTTCGGATTGTTTTCTGTGCGATATGCGCGTTCTAATTTGAATTTTGGCGTCTTTGAATTTCAATTACATTTCCATTTTAATTTCCGAATGGCGTCAAAATAACATAACCTCAATGTTGTGATATTTTTCGGATCATCGTTTTGCTAAACAATCTAAACAATACGGTTTACTTTATTTGTCGTTCTCGGCATAATGCTTCGGGTAAAATGTTTATGATCATAATTTCGGTTGATGATTTCGCTATATGCATAGCAATTCGGTTTGGTAAAAATATAAACAAACTAACACATTGCATTCCGAACAGCCGTTCTTGGTGCCCATTGAAACTTGTACTTCCGGTGCGGTTCGGCTTACCAGGCCGTCCCACTGTATTCATTCTCGGTAAAAACAATTTCACACAGCCTCGGACGAGTGTTGGTCACGGGGTACGACCAACGCGGGACATGACAGGTACCCCATCGTTGACGATCAGGCAATGCAAAATGGTTGATGGTTTGTTTATTGGAAGTCTAAACGTTAATGGGGGTTTTCGGGATCGCAGGGAGGAATTGGTGGATCTGGCTAAGGACTACGGTATAGACATATTGGCGCTGAGTGACGTTAGGAGGAAAGGACAGACTGAAGAATACGTGGGCGCCTATAAGGTGTTTTTGTCCGGGGTTCAGTCTGGTAGGGCAAATTGGGGGGTTGGAATCGCAATCAGGAAGGAATTGATCAAATTTGTCCTAAATGTTCGTTTCGTAAATGAAAGGCTGATGTGGGTCTCTGTAAAGTTAGCGGGGGGAATTTATCGCTTGGTTAGCGTATATAGCCCTTGCAATGGCAGTGATGCTACTGACTTGGACACCTTTTACGAACAATTGGGGAACGTGGTTAGCAAGAAGGGAAATGAATCCTTGATTTTGCTGGGGGATTTTAATGCAAGAATAGGAAACTTTAAAAACAACTCAGGTTATGGGAGTGTAGTGGGTAGATTTGGGGAAGGAACTCTGAATTCAAATGGTAAACGGTTGTTAGATTTTTGTGATTTCAATGGGTTAGCAATAACCAACTCTTTCTATAGGCACAAGTGGATCCATCGGTATACGTACGTCAATGAGGGTTTGGGTCACAAATCCATTATTAATTACATGGTTATAGAGCAGGACAGGAGACAAGTAGTCAGGGACACACGTGTTTTCAGGGGTTTCACTTTCGGTTCTGACCACTACTTTTTGGGTACCCATCTGTCGGTTGGTAAACTCTGTCAGGCTAAAAGGAAGAAGGTGGTAAGTCGCAAATTTCGTGTGGGCAAATTTAGGGAAGAGGCAGTTAGGTCTCGTTTTATGGCAAAATTCGCCGAAGGATTTGAGGGGCTTCCAGCTGACTGCGGGGACATTGAGGCTGAGTGGGCGAATTTTAAGAAATTTGCCTTGGATCTGGCTGAGGAATGTCTGGGCAGTGTCGCTAGCGGGGTCGAAACAAAAAGACGGGTTGGTGGAACGCCGGTATCAGGGGGGCTGTATTGGAGAAAAGGAAACTATACTTGGTTTGGTTACAGGACAGGACGGTGGCGAAGTGGGAGGCTTATAAGGCTTGTAGGCAACTGGTTAAGGATCTAGTCAGGGAAGCGAAGGACCGGGAGGGGAAAAAGTTTGGGGAGGATTTGGAAAGGGCAGGTCAAGGCAGGGGTAAGAAATTTTTCGTCGATGATTAAGGACATTAGGCGCGGTGGCGTGAAAGAGGGATGTAGTAGTATTTTAGATAAAGGCGGCGAGTTAATTACAGATAGGGGTGAAGTCTTGAAGACTTGGCGGCATTACTTTAAGGGTTTATTTACATCTGTCAATCAGGTAGAAGAAAATGGGAGGGAGGCAGGTCCTAGCTCGGAGGTGGAGGAGGAAATTACACTGGATGAGGTGTCCCGAAAGGTCGGCAGATTAAGGGAAGGAAAATCCGCAGGGGTGGATGAAATTAGGACGGAATTTATTAAGTAAAGCGGATCAGGTGGGATCCAATGGCTTTGTAGGATTTTCAATTTGGCCATGAGGTCTTCAACAGTACCTGCTGACTGGAGCTTCGGTGTTATTGCTCCAATTTATAAGAAGGGCAACCGTAAGGTTTGCAGTAACTACAGGGGGATATCGCTCTTGAGCGTGGTAGGTAAGGTGTACACGGGTGTACTTGTTGACCGGGTTAGGAACATAGTACTGGATGAGATTCAGGGTGGTTTCAGGCCTCTGAGGGGATGTCAGGATCAGATTTTCTGCCTCAGACAGACTATCGAAAAGCTTTATGAAAAGAACAGGGACTTATACTTATGCTTCATCGACTTGGAGAAGGCATTCGACCGGGTACCAAGGCAGAAGCTATTCGGGAGTCTTAGCGAGTACGGTATCAATGGGGGTTTACTGCGTGCCATTAAGAGTATTTACTCAGAAAGCAGGGCCGCGGTGAGAATAGATGGCGAAATTAGCGAGTCTTTCGAGGTTAAAGAGGGCGTTCGTCAGGGTTGTTGTCTTTCCCCAATTCTGTTCATAATTTTCATGGACAAAATCATCAAGCAGGAAACTTGCAGGGAAATGTCGAGGTGGGTGAGGTAATAATGAAAATCCTGGCCTACGCGGATGAATTGATTCTGTTGGCAGATAGTACCACGGAGTTGCAGGGTGGGATTGACTGCCTAAATGCTGCATGTGAGGAGTATGGGATGAAGGTAAGTGTAGGGAAAACTAAGGTTATGCATGTCGGCAAAGCTCGGAAGGAGATAGCTTGCAATTTAAATGGGGAGGAGCTGGAGAAGGTTTCTGAATTCAAGTACTTAGGAACCATTTTTTCAGAG
>CM055404.1:80005378-80046117 GCA_029228625.1 Pseudolycoriella hygida
GAATACGGGGAACTTGGAATACGGGGAACTTTGCATACGGTGAACGTGGAACAGGGGGGAAGTGGAATACGGGGAACTTAGAATACGGGGAAGTTGGAATACGGGGAAAGTTGAATACGGGGAACGTTGCATACGGTGAACGTGGAACGGGGGGGAAGTGGAATACGGGGAAGTAGGAATACGGGGAAAGTTGAATACGGTCAACTTGGAATACGGTGAACGTGGAATACGGTGAACGTGGAATACGGGGGAAGTGTAATACGGTGAAAGTGGAAAACGGTGAACGTAGAATACGAGGGAAGTGGAATACGGTGGAAGTGGAAAACGGGGGAGTGGAATACGAGGAAATAGAATGCGGGGAACTTGGAATACGGGGAACGTGGAATACGGGGGAAGTGGAATACTAGGAACTTGGAATACGCTGAACGTTGCATACGGGGGAAGTGGAATACGGGGAACGTTGCATACGGTGAACGTGGAATACAGGGAAAGTGGAATACGGGGAACTTGGAATACGGGGAACTTGGAATACGGGGACCTTTGCATACGGTGAACGTGGAACAGGGGGAAGTGGAATACGGGGAACTTAGAATACGGGGAAGTTGGAATACGGGGAAAGTTGGAATACGGGGAACGTTGCATACAGTGAACGTGGAACAGGGGGGAAGTGGAATACGGGGAACTAAGAATACGGGGAAAGTTGAATACGGTCAACTTGGAATACAGTGAACGTGGAATACGGTGAACGTGGAATACGGTGAACGTGGAATACGGGGGAAGCGTAATACGGTGAAAGTGGAAAACGGTGAACGTAGAATACGGGGGAAGTGGAATACGGTGAAAGTGGAAAACGGGGGAGTGGAATACGACGAAATAGAATGCGGGGAACTTGGAATACGGGGAACGTGGAATACGAGGGAAGTGGAATACTGGGAACTTGGAATATGGTGCACATCGAATACGATGAACGTTGAATACGGGGGAAGTGTAATACGGGGAACGTAGAATACGGGGAAAGTTGATTACGGGGAAAATTAAATTAAATACGGGGAACGTTGCATATGGTGAACGTGGAATACGGGAGAGGTGGAATTAGGGGGAAGTGGAATAAGGGGAACTTGCAATACGATGCACGTTGATTACGGTGAACGTTGCATACGGGGAAAGTTTAATACGGGGAACGTTGCGTACGGTGAACGTTGCATACGGGGAACGTAGCATACGGTGAACGTGGCATACGGTGAACGTTGTATACGGTGAACGTTGCATACGGTGATCGTGGAATACAGGGAAAGTGGAATACGGGGAACTTGGAATACGGGGAAAGTTGAATGCGGGGAACTTTGCATACGGTGAACGTGGAACAGGGGGGAAGTAGAATCGGGGAACTTGGAATACGGGGAAAGTTGAATACGGTGATCTTTGCATACGGTGAACGTGGAATACGGGGGAAGTGGAATACGGTGGAAGTGGAAAACGATGAACCTAGAATACGGGGGAAGTGGAATACGGGAGAAGTGGAATACGGGGGAGTGGAATACGGCGAACTTGGAATGCGGTGAACGTTGAATACGGGGTAAGTGGAATACGGGGGAAGTGGAAAACGGGGAACGTTGCATACGTTTCACGGAGGAAGTGGAATATGGGGGAAGTGGAGTAATTTTGCGGCAAAGAAAGTATTTTGATTTATAGTACCTTTTTCGCCCACTTTGATTTTAGTATTATTAGCGGTAATATCAACGAAGTGATATAATGACATGAAACATTACGCATCATTATTTAAAACGAAAAAAAATATGCTTTGACTCTCTGAATAGACAACACGCGAAAATGATAAAGCCTGCGTAGCCCCTAGGGGCGGGGGTTCGACTAGTATATATATATACAGCTAGGTTTTGACTTCTTCCTTGCTGCGTAGCCCTCGGAAAATGTTTCCCGGATTCTACGGAAAATTCTAAAGCGAAGTGTCTTTTCACTCCTTGAAATAGATTCTGAGATTTTTATAAAATGGTGTAACAGGCCTCGTTTGGGAGTTAGGGCTCTCAAAAGCTCCCATGCAAATCCCACATGAAAGCATTTTAAATATTTTTGGATGTGTTTGTATGTGTAATGTGTATGGTAGCACATTTTGTATGAGACAGAGGTTGGGTATTCGAGATAAATGTTTGGTGTCAAAGGGAAAGTTGTTGGGTTGGGTGTATAGTGTATAGGGGTGACCGGCTCAAAAAAACTTTTTATACAGGAATGGAAAAGTGAAAACCGACAAGTTTCTGATTTGTATGGTAAATTCGCATGATAAATCAGAAACTTGTCGGTTTTCACTTTTCCGTTCCTGTATGTTGCAAAGGAAATTGTGGGGACCATTTTCGGCCATGGAAGTAGTAGCCGCCGTCCTTAGGTTTGCCGGTCAAAAAAATTGTATAAGTTGTAGAGAGAGTTGAGGGGATCATTTTCGCCAATGACGGCGGGCATCGGCGGCTCGAAAAAAATTCTGTGTATAACTCGTCAAAGACAATTTTTCTACTTACGAAAAAACTGATATCACAATAGAAAGGGAAATGTGACGCATGTCCTCGTCCCTTCTTCCATAACAACTGACATCAACTTAGATGGCGCCTTAAGCTTCGGAACGCAAAAAATTCTTTTGAAATATATTCAAATTCGATTAAAAAATGCGTGACAATTGCCGGATCCTCCCAATGTAATAATTTTTCTGCGCTTTCGCATTTCATACTCCAAAAATTTAGCTTTACGCGATGTATGGAGTACGGGTAGCCAAGTGTTTGCTTTAAGTTCTAGCCTTAAGCGTCACCCAAGTTGATATCAGTTGTTTTGGGAGAAAGGACGAGGACTTGCGACGTCACGTTACCCTTTTAAAAGAGGTTTTTGTTGTGATTATACATTCGCTCTTAAGTTCGACCGTTACGTAATATAATTGTGTCATTAAGAAATATATGGCGCAATTATACTAGGGTCCGCGATAACACGATAACAGCGATCCAAAAGGGGGGTTGAAAAAAACTAATAATTTTAGGCGTACCTGCTTTGTGAATGGCCCCAAAGAGAATGTTCATTTTCTTTATAAAACAAATTGAGAAGGTGCGACCATACGCGAGGATACTGGTACAGTGAAAAATTTGCATGAAATAATGAAACAACGAGACAACAACAATGAAACAATGAGTGTAAATTACGGACAAATAGCATATTAATCGTCAATTACAGGTTAATTCGAATCCACAACTCGCCTTGAACTTGTGTTGGAAAACTATTTTTAAGTAAAAATACACTTAAACATATGAAGGGACCCGTACGTATCAGAATAGATGCGGCAAACAGAGTTGATGTTACGAAAAGACTGGAACGTATTTAAGTAAATATTGCGTTTGAATAGTTTGAAAGTTTGAATGACTCATAAAAATTACCCAAGGTAATGTTGAAGGCCCTCCCGAAGTATGCTTAAAATTTAATTCTCTACAACTTTGTCTTTGGAAGCAACTTTCTAACTGCCATATTCTAGATATATGAGTCATCTCTCTGAATTCTACATGTGGCTAAATCCCAGGATTTGGACATTTTTTGAGAAACCCCTAAAACACGTGTTCGCTAAAATTTAATTCTCTACAACTTTGTCTTCGGGATTAAGTTTCTATGTTTCATAATCATAAGAAACCATAGGATGATGAAAACCCATCTCGTATTGTATATGGCTGAGAAAAAAAATTTTCTCCATTCCGTGGGTTCCAGTGCCCAAACCACTCAACCGATTTCCACAAATATTTTCTCACAGTTTTGTGACATCTAATTCTTTCATTTGACGCTAATTTGAACAATTTACGTGCCATACTTGCTGAGATATGCGTGAAAAAGTTTCACCGACCTTCGAAAAACCACGTTTTTGGACACCTTTTCGACCATATCTCCGGAACTATTCGACCGATTTGGCTCATCTTCGAATTGGCCTTCGACAGTTTTTCGACTACCTTTCAGGAAAAAAAAAGTTTTTGAAAATCGGTCAAGATTTACTCAAGTTATCGTGTTGACGGACAGACAGACCGACAGACAGACGGACATTTTCTTTTTGCTGATTTGTCATCTGGAGGCAACAAAAAAAGTTTCCCCCTTACTCCCGGGTTCGAATTCGCAATGTAACAAACGTGGTAGTAAGCGCATCATACCTTCGTACTTCGTACGGGTCTAAAAATACACAAAAAAGTCACTCTAGCATGTGTTATGAAAATTGCTAGTTTATGATCTGATATCGAAATAAAGATTTTTCATAATATTCTCTCTTGCATTAGAGCGTAAAATTTGTTTGATTATTGATTACTTCGATATCAAGATTAAAGTGGGTGGTGTCTAGCAAAACATCTAGGCGCTATGAGTCTGTTATGCATTTAGATATCAAAGTGCGAAAATATTGTTGAGGTTTTTCACATCACGATGTGTTATGTACTCGCCTCTGTTTCACATTGGGTATTAATTTATTGCAGAAAAATGGAGTTGTTTCTATAGAAAATAAAATTAAATAAAACAAATTGTTTTAAAACAGTGTAATGATCCGCCTAGTGATGATACAGCGTTAAAAGTGAGCGAATACAATGTTCCGACCAAATTTCGTTTTTTGTTTACGCTGCAACGAAATTGTTTATCAAGTTGACCGGATCGGACCATTAAAGGACTTTACGTTTTTTCATTCGGGATGGTAAGTATTTTATTAGGATTACCTTTGCTATTTAACAAAGATTCTCAAAAAGTCTTCGTAGAAACAGTAATATATCAGGATTCATTTCCTATTTTTCAATTTCTAAACAAATTTTGAAAATCACTGTTTAGTTTTACGAATGTCTCTCTGTAAACAATAGTCTCTCTTTCAACATTTCTTCTTAAAGGCTACAATAGTCTTCTACTTAAAAATTTGGAAAAGGGTGCATTAGCTTCTATTTTGTACCGTGTGTATGGTATTTATAGGTAATCGGTAAAAATATGCGAATACATTCGAATTCAAACGACCAACTGAAGCCGAAACGAAAAAGTAACATAGAAGGGACCCGTACGTATCAGCATAGATGCGGCAAACAGAGTTGATGCTACGAAAAGACTGGAACGTATTTAAATAAATATTGCGTTCACATTAGACTGTATTGGAAATTGCCCGTAGGGCAATTTTGAAAAACCCGTCCGAAGTAACGGTGTAAAAAATTCTCCGAACGCACAAAATTGACCTCCAAATAGAGAAAAATGTTTTCCTCAATTTTGTCTACAACATAGCAAAAAACTATATAAAAAACTATATTGCTGATTCGTCATCTAAGGACCATGATCGGTGCTTGCCCGCTACTCCCGGGTCGATATTCGATTGGTTACAAACATCGTGGTAAACGCATATAAGACCCCTATTCAAAGAACTTCGTTCTTCGTACGGGTCTAAAAATGCTTTTGCTGTTGAGGGTCATTTTTTTTGTCCATTTTTTTCTTGAAGTTTTGGGCAATTTCCAATGCAATTTAATATCGACGTAATTTCATATACTCAAGTCTTTTTGTAACATATGTTCTGTTTGCCACATATATTCTGATGCGTACGAGTCCATTGCATATGTTTTATTTGCAATTTGTCACAGAAACTAAAATTTCTCCTGAAAAACTGTATGATTACTGAAAATGCCTGTTTCGGACGAGAAATTGCCCAGAATCAGTGTAAGCCCGTAAGATTCCCAAGCCGTTGCAAACAATATCGGGAATGTAATGAAACAATAAATGCCGATTGCGTCCTCATTAATTAACATTATTAATTACCCAAAAGGCAATGTTGAAAAACCCGTCTGAAGCAGTGCTGTAACAAAAAAACTGTGAAAAACTATTTCAGAAATTTTGTTTAAAACAAGTTACACAAAAATCTTCCCTTCGATTTGCAATACATTGTTGTAGCATAACAAAGAAAAAATTTGTGTTTGGAGCCTACCATGGGACCGGCCTGGATCTCTAAGGCCCAGTCGAGTCGGTGCGAAATATTTGTTTACATTCAAATTCAAAACTAATATTTAAGAATAAAACATATGCAAGAGACCCGTGCGCATCAGAATTATAGATGTGGCAAACAGAATAGATGTTACAAAAAGACTCGACAGTATCTGAGTAAATATTGCCTTAACTCTTGTGCAAATGCAATTTTGAAGCAACCGTCAAAATAAAAAAAAGTGAAAATAGTTTCAAACATAACCAAAGACCCGTACGTATCAGAATAGATGTGGCAAACAGAATAGATGTTGCAAAAACATTCAAATGTATCTAAATATAAAAATAAGCAAATAATCCAATGTTTCTTTCTTTTATAACTACAATCATCTTCAATTAATTTTGTAGGTTTTTCAAAATTACAACGCTATTTTGCATTGCGATTTCAAAAACCTAAAAAATTATTTGAAGGTGATTGTATAAGAATTTCAAAAATCCATAGAAATTACCCAAGGTAATCTCAAAAGCCCGACCGAAGTACGGCGGAGACTATTAATTTTGATGACCAAAATGTTCTCTCCTGCACCATTCACAAAGAGGACCAACGTAGTTTTTCCAAGAAAACCTGAACTATTTTCTCTAAAATTTAATTCTCACCAAGTTTGCCTTTGGAAGCAAATTTCTAACTTCTTAGTTCTAGAGATATGGGTCATCATGACCGATTCTGGCAGCGGTCATATTCCAGGATTGGGTGATATTTCCTTAAAACCCTAAGACACGTGTTCTCTAAAATTTTAATCTCTACAACTTTGCCTTTGGAAGCAACTTTCTAACTTTCATAGTTCTAGAGATATGGGTCATCCCTACCAATTCCAGAAGTGGTCATATTCCATGATTGGTTCATTTTTCCTTAAAACCCTGAAGCACGTTTTCTCTAAAGTTTTATTCTCTACAACTTTGCCTTTGGAAGCAATTTTCTAACTTACATAGTTCTAGAGATATGGGTCATCCCGATCAATTTTAGAAGTGGTCATATTCTAGGATTGAGTCATTTTTCCTTAAAACCCTGAAACAGGTGTTCCCTACAATTTTATTCGCTACAACTTTGCCTTTGACAGTAAATCTCCATACTGCATAGTTAAGCAAATATAGACAAAAACCATATCGCCGAGCGACTGATTTTCCATTCCATTGGTCCCTGTGCCCGTGCCCAGACCCGTGACTGACCCAATTTCATCAAAAAAAAAAAAATGTTCCCAATCTTAAAGGTGTTGAGTCATAAAAAATATACATATGTTTTTTATGACTCAATACCTTTAAGATTGATATCAAATTTGTCGTGTTCCGTGCCCTGTGTCGTTTGTTATTGTCGTCAATTCAACGAACAAAGATTTAGATTAATTTATGTTCTCAGTTTTCTGAGATCAAATGATTTAATTTGACACCAAAAAGAACTATTTCCGTGCGCTACTTGAGATATTTGCGAAAAAGTTTCATCGACGCTCGAAAATCTATGTCCGACCTCCACTGTTTCGACCATATCTTCGGAACTACTTGACCGATTTTGCCTATCTTCGAACTTTAATCATGGGAGGCATGTACCTTTCAGGAAAAAAACGTTTGGGGTGGGGCGCTGTTTACAAAAAAAAAAGTGGAGACGTACAAACAGACGAGGCTCTAGGACTGAATATCCACTGACAAATTATCCCACATAAACCGTACAAAATATATGCTCTCTCAGAAGTGGTCGATATGTGTAGGTATTATTAATTAGATATTATATTGCGTATTGGAGGGATCTGCCCCCTCACCCCACGGCTTTTTTACGCCCTTGCAGGCGGCCTTACGTGAATGGGGCGCTGCCTCAAACGCCGCTAAGGGCTTTGCCCCTTAGACCCCGCAAGGGGAACATTTCCCCCTTGACCTCCTTATTGCCATGACTGCCGCCTCTCGACCCCGCTTTTTTATTTTCCAGTTAAATTCTGAGGTGATTTTTTGTCTGGGGGGATATTTTTGTCGGGGATATTTCATCCGGTTTTTTTTCCTGGTAAAAATTGTGGTTATGTATCCGGTTATTTTGTTTGTGAATAATTTGTCCGAGGGGACATTCCGCCCTAACCCCGACAGACGGACATTTTTTTTCTGATTCGTCATCTTTAGACGATAATAAATGTATCCTCCCACCTCGATCTACCCCATGTTACAATAAAATTGTTTGTTCAAAGCAACGGCGCTAAACACCTCTCCAAACTTTTAAAATAAGCCAATTTAGGACCGACCTAGAGCACTTAGGAGATGCCTCTAACCCATACTTCCATGGACAAAAAAGTTTGCGTCTTTTACAGTATTTGCATTTATTTGATAAACTAACAGGAATAACTCCCAGTAACAAGTTCATCTTCAAATAAAAATTTGTAGTATCAATAGTATCATAAACCAGAGCGATTTACAAACATTTATCATTTTTCGGCAGTTTTAAATGCATCCACTGTGGAACAAAGTTAACGTTAAAGACATATTTCAACAACCAACACAAACATGAAGACAAAGAGGTAACCTATAGTTATTATCAGTTGATTTTACATTTAATTGAAATGAAATGTAGGTGTACTGCTCGTCTCATGTTCCAAAAAGTGGCCCCGGACATCTCGATCAAACATCAGTGGGCATTCGACAAGCCTTAAACGTACCCAAAACAAATAAATTTGTGAATGAGCAAATCAGAGGCATGTCTTCACTCACCTAAGACTACACCCTTTATATTAATATATTTATTTTTACTTCCAAAAAATAGGCCAAAGACAACCAACACCAAACGGCTTTTATACTCACCGTGACGCAAGTTCCCCGTTACAAAATGATGGTGATTATAAATACGGTCGGTTTGATGCTAGTGCACTGCATATTGCACATGCAATTAAACAAACCGAAGTACAAAAAGCGTACAACAAAAGAAGAGAGAAGCCAATCGATTATTATTTGGTAAGTAGATGACTGCATTTCAAATGTATTCATTCAACCTTAATTGGTTTGGCAATTAACTTGGGTAGTAGTGCATACCTGCAAGAAACTAAGAAAAGTTTTTACTATACAACTGTGTTTTGTACCAAATCTGACTTTGAATCGGCCGTTAGCTTATAAATAATCATTTTTCTCTAACGTGCCGTAAAATGATTTTCGTTAACTAAGTACTTGTCCATAAGTTTTTCCCGCTCCAATTACTGATAATTTCAGCGATGCGCGACAGAAACCTAATGGACTTGCGGATAAATTATATTGTGATTACCTATATCACCCACACTATCATGCGTGCTTAATAACTGCATATTATTTAAAATTATCTTCTTAAAAAAATTACGCTTCAATAACTTAATGTACAAGAGATTCGTTAAATAATTTATTAAGCATTTGTATAGAATTTTCTGTTTAATTTTACATGAAAATTAAATTAAAAAAATATCGCAATAAATAAGAGTTTTCATCCATTTTGCTGCTAGTTTGGCTCTCTCTGGATTGACATGCTTATTCTCTGTTTAAGAAAAGCTTTGGAGCGCGTTTCATTAGTCTTGGAAACTAACTTTGCTTATATCGTCAAAAATGAATAGCATCTTTGCTCCACGGACACATTGTTAAAACAGCGAAAGAAACAAATAATAGTCTTTTAAATTACAAGTGTCGAAAATCGATTATTACAAACGTAGTGACTATTCGCCCGTACGGACGAATAGTCTCAGTATTATAAAAATGATATTCGCCCGCATGTACTATTTTTTGGTCCATCTTAGGGAGCACAGTGTAGGATCATACAACTCTACGTTTTGCGTCTTCAAAAACTTGAAAATGTGCTTACAAATCAAGTTCCTTGTAGTGAAGAACGCGCATGTGCAAGAACGACGACTCACGACATGTCCTCCTCTTGCTGTAGCCTCAAATTAACATTGATTACACATCGACGGTTCAAATATTCCCACATTTGTGATTTGGAAATTCATTTTGTATTTACGAGACATTTACTTGACAGAACACAAACACTTTATAAATTCACCTTCACGACATTCGCATCCCTTTGCCTTCGGAACGAAGTTCAAGGCCAGCCTTATAATGATAAAGAATTCGGTCATATCATATTATATTCATCCGTTCCTTTCGCTTTTCGACTGTCTGCTACAATTAGCAACGTGTTGATGGTAATTTCATAACGCATTTTTGCCTCCAACAAAGCGTCGTAATTGATGAACTCATTATTTATTTTAAAAATATCCATTGCTCGAATTATTGCTTTTTAGAGGTTTACAATCGAATAAAATAACAAAAACAAAACGTATACTTCGAATTGTAAAACTTACGCAGGGGAGCCGTACGTATCAGAATAGATGTGGCAAACAGAATAGATGTTGCAAAAAGATTCGAACGTATCAAAGTAAATGTTGCCTTAACTCTTAAGTGTATGAAATTACGTCGACATTAAATTGGATTGGAAATTGCCGAAAGAGCAATATTGAAAAACCCGTCCGAAGAAACGGTGTAAAGGTCTCTCTAAATAATCAAGCAACCGTCAAAATAAAAAAAAGTGAAAATAGTTTAAAACATAACCAAAGACCCGTACGTATCAGAATAGATGTGACAAACAGAATAAATGTGGCAAAGTGACTCGAACGTACCTAAATATACAAATAAGCAAACAATCCAACGTTTTCTGTTCTATTATAACTGTAAGAATTTCAAAGATCCATAGAAATTACCCAAAGTAATGTCAAAGGCCCTACCGAAGTACGTTTCAGACCATTCAAATCTAGAAAAGCTTATATCCAAGGACTAAGTCGTTTTTCCCTAAAACCCAGAAAAATGTGTTATCTAAAATTTTATTATCTACACCTTTGTTCTTGGAAACAGCTTTCTAAGTCTCGTAGTTCTGGAGATCTGGGTCATCCTGCCCAATTATGGAAGTGGCCATATACCAGGATTGGACCATATTTCCCCAAAACCCCGAAACACGTTTTCGCTCAAATTTAATTCTCTATAACTTCGCCTTGGAACCCACTTTTAACTCTCCTAGTTCGGATATCGTCCTCCTGCCCATTATGGAAGGCCATATTACCAGGATTGGACCATATTTCCCCAAAACCCTGAAAAACGTGTCGCTTAAACTTTAATTCTCTGTAGCTTCGCCCTTAAGGAACCAACTTTCTAACTCCAAGTTCTGGAGATCTGGGTCATCCTGCCCAATATGGAAGTGGCCCTCTATCCGGATTGGACCATATTTCCTCATAACCCTGAAACACGTGTTCGCTTACATTTAATTCTCATAAACTTCGCCTTTGGAACCAACTTTCTAACCTCTCATAGTTCTGGAGATCTGGGGTCATCCCTGTCTCATTATGGAAGTGGCCATATATCAGGATTGGACCATATTTCCCCAAAACCCTGAAATACGTGTTCGCTTAAATTTAATTCCCTACAACTTTGCCTTTGACAGTAAATCTCCATATAGCATAGTTAAGGAAATATAGACGAAAAACTGTTTTCGTATATGGCCAAGAATCTCAATTTCGTCCATTCCATTGGTCCCAGTGCCCATACCCCTTACCCGATTCCCATAAAAATTTTTTCCCAGTTTCGTGACATAAAATGCTTTCATTTGACACCAAAATGAGGAATTTCCGTGCTATACTGGCTAAGATATTTGTGAAAAAGTTTCACCGACCCTCGAAAAACCATGTTTTTGGTCACTTCCTCGACCATATCTCCGGAATCACTTGATCGATTTTGCTCATCTTCGAACTTGAATCATGTGAGGCATGTACCTTTCAGGGAAAGAAAAGATTAGGCTCATCGGTTGAGCCGTTTGGAAAAAAAAGTGGAGACGGACGGACGGACGGACGGACGGACAGACGGACAGACGGACATTTTTTTATTGCTGATTCGTCATCTCTAGACGATAATAGATGCATCCCCCCACTCCCACCTCGATCTACCCCATGTTACAATAAAATTGTTTGTAGTAAACGTATAGGACCTCTTGTACTTCGTTCGGGTCCAAAAAAGTAAAACTTTTTTTTCAGACATATTTTCAAAAAATGTTATTTGTACTTCCGACGATATTAGAACCGACCTAGACCACTTAGAAACCCATTTTCTATCATTTATAGTTCTCAAAATGTTTGAATTTTTAGACCCGTACGAAGTACGAAGGTCTGATGCGTTTACTACCACGTTTGTTACATTGTGAATTCGAACCCGGGAGTAAGGGGGAAACTTTTTTTGTTGCCTCCAGATGACAAATCAGCGAAAAAAAAACAATGTCCGTCTGTCTGTCAGTCTGTCGGTTTGTCGGTCTGTCTGTCTGTCTGTCCGTCAACACGATAACTTGAATAAATCTTGACCGATTTTCAAAAACTTTTTTTTTCCTGAAAGATAGTCGGAAAATATTTTATGGTATTGAATTTGGGCACTGTCGCCCCAAGGACCGCCGAGCTAGAACCGTTTAAGTGGTTTTTGAACTTTTGCACATAACTCGAGTAAATCTTTTCTAATTTTCATAAATTTTTTTTTGAAAGATCTGGGCATGGCCAACAATTTATGGAAGAAACTTTTTTTAATTTGAGTCTTTGGACTTAGCTAGGGCACTAAAAAAGAGTCTTTGTTAGGGCCCTACGTGTTTTTTGTACATAAATCGAGTAAATCTCTTCCGATTTTCAAAAACTTTTTTTTGTTTGAAAGATCTCGGCACGGCCGACAATTTATAGAAGAATTTTTGCCTGTGCTTAGGGCTCAAGTGGGCCTCATGTCGGCCCTAACATAAAAAAAATGTTTTCTGCTATGTTGCAGAGCAAATTGAGAGAAACATTTTTGTCTATAGAAGTATGTATCCCAGGCCTCTACTTAAGGCCCTAGGTCAGTAGTAAGGTCGGTCCTAGCCCTAAAAATAGTTTTTTGCTCTGTTGTAGACAAAATTGAGAAGAACATTTTTCTCTATTTGGAGGTCAATTTTGTGCGTTCGGAGAATTCTTTTACACCGTTACTTCAGACGGGTTTTTCAAAATTGCCCTACGGGCAATTTCCAATTCAGTCTAATGTGAACGCAATATTTACTTAAATACGTTCGAGTCTCTTCGTAACATCAACTTTGTTTGCCGCATCTATTCTGATACGTACGGGTCCTCTGCATATGTTTTTTATTGTTGATTCGTCACCTAAAGACCATGATCGATGCTCCCCCCTAATCCCGCGTCGTAATTCGACTGGTTACAAACGTCGTGGTAAACGCATAAGACCCTTTTTCGAAGAACTACGTTCTTCGTACGGTTCTAAAAACACCAACTCGTTGCTTTTTTTGTGTACATTTTCTTCATGTGTACATTTCAGATTTTTTTGTACAATTTGTGTACAAATAACCACAATTTATTGTACAAACTCATAAAACTCAAACTCAACAAACTCAAATAATTTCCGAATTGTACACAAAATATTGAACCGGATTTTTGTTCAATTTCTAGCATAAAAGTAACGTTCCTAATTGTACCCGAGCTTCATAACACGAGCAGTTGAGGAATTTGGTGCAAAGTAGAATAACACGAATGACGCAAGCCATTCACGATGAATTCTGTGTACAAAATATCTTAGTATAAAAGTATAACTTTGGGCGGAGATATAAATAATTAGCACTGAAAGAAATCCTATGGTGTTGCTAGCCTATAGGCTTGGTTCGGAATTCACGCTAAGCATGTGGTGCACACTCACCACAACGCGCACTGGCCCGCGTGTTGTTTCATGGCTAAATACAGCATTGGATAAAATGGCTACAAATATATTAGCTTTATTCTCGCAAAAATATCGGCTAGGCCTTAGTAGCTTTACACGCGAACTTTATATTTTTATTATTTTATTTCTTATTACTTTATCGGTTCAAGCTCATGCCCCTCTTTTTAATCAAACATGGCTACGGTCATGCCAACCAATGAGTTCAACTTTTTCTAATACTTGAACAATATTTAGACATCAATTTAAGTATTTCAAGGTAAATGTAAACTTTATTACGAACCCAAACCCGAATCTTGATTTTCATTCCGAAAACGAGCCCGAATCTTTTTTTTAATTTTGAAAACTCCGGAGCCGAACTTTTTTTTTTGAGATTTGAAAATCCCGAATCGGAACCGCTTTTTAAATTTAGAGAAACCTTGAACCCGAACAGTTTTTCGAAGGTTCGGATCCGGTCCGTTTCATCAGAAATTCATGGCGGTTTCATATCGGCGATGATTTCAGAAGAAAAACTATCTTAGGATAGCAAAAGAGTTTTGTAAGTAGAATTACAAAGACGAGTCAAGTATGAAATAGGCATCGGGTTGTTCTGGCTCTTTGAAATTACAAGAGATTCATAAAATAGTTTCATAGGATGATACATTTTATGCGGGATCTTTCAAACAGGGGAGCGAAACATTCCTACATTTGCGAAAACAACTATGACTCGCTGAGCTTCTTAAATGCATGTTAATTTCCAATCTATTTTCTGCTCACTCAAAAGTATTTGTGTCGGTTATTATAACATTTCTATCGTATTTTGACAGGACCGCGAAGAACAGGCGCGCTTAGAAATGAAACATCGTAAAGAAGAAGACGATTTGTACCGGAAGTTTGCACGAAAGCGGGAAGACGAAGAGCGAAAAATTACAAACGAGTTGCAGGATGAATGGGAACGAGAATTAGAAAGGCTATCTAATAAATTTGAAAAAGAATTAGCCACATCACGCAGAAGTCGTGAAGATCAAAACATTTTATCTTTACGACATGCACAGCAGAAGGAAGACTTGGAAAAAAATATGACAATACGAAAGACGAAAAAGAAAGAAAGTCTTACAAGGAAAATGCTAGAACATGAAAGATCGGAAACCGCTGCATTAGTCGATAGACAATCTAGTGAAATGTTAGAGTTAATCAGTGCTAGACGAAGTGAATACATGCAGAACGAGAGTATTTTTCTTGACGATGAATTCGCGGAGACTTTAGGTTATCCAGACGTCGCTCCGCCTCCAACACCACCGGCAGTGAGCAAATTTCAGATTTACACTGATCCAATCGAATTCGAAGAGGTTGACAGAATTGCGATTTCAGTAAGAAAGCCTTTTTGTCGTGTTTGTTCTTCGTTATAATTTTCATGCCGATTAACTGAATTTCAGGTTGCACAAGAAGATCAAAAAACATTTACTGATTTGGTACGACAACTGGTGGGACGGTGTACATCAGATATTGAAAAGGCTCGAACGATATTCCGTTGGATTACAGTAAAGAACTTGAATACAATGCATTTTGATGACGACTTAAGAGGAGACACACCAATGGTAGCCCAAGATGATTACTTTTTATGTTTTGTGTAGATGCAGACTTTATTAATTTTAGGGTTTGTTGAGAGGAATTAAGTTTGGAACTGAAAGTTACCATGTGCTATTTAAAAGACTTTGCAGGTAACCAAAGTTATTAAAAACGTGTAGTTGTAAAACCCTTGATATTTATTTTTATTGTTAGTTATGCCGGGCTTCATTGTGTTGTCATCAAGGGTTATTCGAAAAGTGCCGGCTATCAACCTGGTGTCAAATTCCAAGATTCTCGATTCCGTAATTCTTGGAATGCTGTTTATGTAGCAGGTGCATGGCGATTCGTTCAATGTAATTGGGGTGCTCGTCATCTAGTAAATGCTAAAGAGGCTCCCAAAACTGGTCGTGCTAAAAACGACAGTTTACGTTACGAATATGATGATCATTACTTTTTGACTGATCCACGAGAATTTATTTATGAATTTTTCCCTCTGGTTGAAGAATGGCAATTGTTGAAGCGGCCAATAACTTTACGTGAATTCGAAAATCTACCATTTGTGAGGTCATTGTTTTTCCGTTATGGACTACATTTTGCTGATGAAGGTTACGGAGCTGTTGTTTTCACAGGTTCTTGCAATTTTAACATTTACTCGAAGGAATAGTAGATAAATTATGAACTTTACAGATGACACTGGCGCTGCTACAGTGCAAATAGCTATGCCATCAGACATGCAGAGCTGTTTAATTTTCCATTACAACTTAAAGTTTTACGATAGCGAAGATGATTCATACGATGGAGTGTCTCTTAAACGGTTTGTTATGCAGTCAGTTATTGGTAATATTGTTACATTCAGGGTTCACGCTCCATGCTCCGGAATATTTCTGCTTGATATCTTTGCGAATGCCGTTACGCCACAAGAATATTTGATTGGGTGAGTACCTCATAAAAGACAGCGGGACACGTCTTTGTGAAAAAGAAATCGGTCACAGCTACACTAACAACTTCTGCTCTCAATAAAGTAAAACAATCCAATTTTCAGGGAGCCTATGAAATTCAAGTCAGTTTGTAAATTCAAGATCTGCTGCGAAGAGCTCCAGACCGTTATGGTTCCTTTACCGGATTGTGCTAGTGGCGAATGGTATGTTCTGTTCAAGTTGTCCTAACCCTTAACTTCCCGAATTCCACAACTAACCTACAATTTTTTTCTTTTCTTTACAAATAGGGGTCCTACAAAAGCAACTCGACTTTTTGGATTGGTTCCAATTGATTCTCAGGTATTTGATTGTGATAATTTAATATATTTTTGCAATACGTAATCGAACTTCAGGGTAAAGTAAGGTTTTGAATTGACCTGATTACGTTTTTTGCATCTTATTGTCAGTTTTGGATTACGATTACTTAAAATAACTCAGACCTTCAACTTCAGACTCAAAAATGACCAGATCTCGTTGAGCGTGACCTAAAGTTGACCTGATAGTAAGCAAAAAAAAAAAAAAAAACATTTAAATGAATGACAGCTCTGATAGACCCTTTCAGTGCGTTGCGGTGGTTCAATTTCAAATTTTCTCATACGATACAATCGAATTTCGTAAGATATATGCGTAGCTATGTACTGTATATGCAGCATATGCGCAGCATATATCAGCACACAAACAATAGGTTTTTATATAGTGCTATCTATCCCATTTCAATTAAAATTCATTGTTTAGCGGACATGTTCTCTCCGCTCTAATTTTATTATTTTTGTAACAAAAATTGACGAAATGCAGTGAAATTTGATTAACAAAACTTTTACACTGTAAAACAGTGATTTTTTCATTTTCTTTTTGTTTTGTCTTGATTTGATTGTGCTCATTGCAAAAAATGTCGTTTACAACTCGTTGTGTAAGTAGATTCTTTCAGCACTGATGCTGAAAAAATCTATCTTGCGTGACAGTAGAGGGAAAAAGCGTCATACCATCCGGATTTTGGACGGCCTGCACCTCTCTTGCCCGGTCTCGTTTTATGGTTTTTTTTTCGGAATACGATGATCTTCCATTCGTTGTACATGACCGAGCCAACGTAGACGGTTTATTTTAGTGTTTCTGATTATGTTCGGCTCTCCATAAAGCTGGTTAAGTTCATGATTGAAACATCTGCGCCATGGGTTCTGCCTTTGATCGAATACTAGTCCAAATATTGTCCGCAGTACTTTTATTCCGAACGTGTGCAGCGATTGTTCGTCTTTTTGTGTCAAGCACCACGACTCCGAACCATACGTAGCTACCGGTCTGATCATAGATTTGTATATTGGGTATTTTGAATTTCGGCTTACTGACTTGGACTTTAAGATTTTCAGAAGGCCGTAATAACTTCGGTTGCCCAGAATTACTCGTCTCTTAATTTCGTCCGCGATGTCGTTATTAGTGTTCAGCTCCGATCTAAGGTTTACGATTTTGTTGACCATTTTGAATGTGTGTGTGTCGATTGTTACGGTTTCCTCCTGGTGTCGATTCGAAGGCGGGATGATCATATATTTCGTCATTAACTTTCAACCTTTCCTCTCCAAGGTCATAAACTTGTCTTTAACAACATCCATGTTTCGTCCAAGTATATCCAGGTCGTCTGCGAAACCTAGCAACGGACTGGACTTGGAGAAAATGGTGCCGCTGGAATCTACGTCCATGGTGCGCACAGCTGCTTCAAGGGTCAGGTTAAAAGCAGCGTCGCGATAGGATCTCCGTGACGTAGGTCTTCCTCTATGTCGAAAATCTCTGACAGTTGGTTCCGGATCCTTACTCGGCTATTAGCTCATTTCAGTGTTAATTTGGTTAGCGAGATCAGTTTGTTCGAGATTCCAAACTCCCCCATTACTCTCCATAGCTTCTAACACTGTCATAGGCTGCCTTGAGGTCAACGAACAAATGGTGTGTTTCAATGTTGTACTCCTTGCACTTTTCCAAGATCTGTCTGATATTAAACAACTGGTCCGATGTTGAACGACCTACACGAAAACCACGTTGGTATTCACCTACAGAGTTTTTCATGTATTGACGAAGGCGCTGGTAAAGAATATTTGCAGAGCAATTCCTCGAAAATTGCCACACTCCATTTTGTCACCTTTTTTGTATATGGGACATAGTATGCTGGTCTTCCACTCTTCCGGTAACTCCTCGACATTCCATATACGCGTGATGAGCTCGTGTATCTCCATACATAGCGCGTTGTTGCCGTTCTTGAAAATTTCGCCGGGTAGATTGTCTGTACAGGTTGGATAGTTATGTACAACAGGTCAAATTCAACGATTAGTGATTTTAAATATTGTTTTTTGAGTTAAATTGTCATTGATAAAGCTGGAACTTGTTTTGATTTTAATTGTTGTACACTATGTTATGGTGAAACGTTGAAGTTTATGTACAAAGACTAATATAAGCGGGAAAATAGAGTTGGAAACGATTTGTTTTGGTAAAAAGTTTCTTCGTCTTAAGTCACGGCGGAAGAAATCAGCTGCGTACGTAACGTCAAAGTGGTAGTGGCCATTTTCGAAAACATTTCGAGGAGCGTAAATTTGAAATTATTTTGGTCGAATCTTTTTCTTTTTGGGTTCTGTTTTTTTTTCTTTTTCTTGATTAAATAAACGAAAAATACCCAACCAGGTAAAATATTGAATTTTGAATCGACTTTTAGAAAAAGTAATTGGATTTCTCTGTTTCCGTTATGGCACCGATGCCGATAAGGAAATGTTCAAGGGAAAAGTGTCCTCCGGAAAACATTTCGTCGGACAGTATTTGAACGGTGTTATGCAATAACTAAGTATAACAGTTTTTTTTGTCTCTTTCTTTCGCTCACAATATAACGAGACGTTAGAAAGAGATAGAAAACTGTTATACTCAGTTATTGCATAACAGCGTTCATTTGGCATTGTTTTAGCTGTCAGGATCCGATTCATCTAGTTTGCTACGCGATCAAAAAAAGACCGGAGGAAGTATTCCTCATTGACAACATTGTCATGCTCTGTGACGAATGTTTGGCGAATCGAAAAGAAAATCAATCCCCCAAGCGTATACATCCGGGTTCTGGAGGCAACCTAGTCCAGACTACGATTGATTTTCGGAATCCAACGCTGTATACGTCGAACACTACTATGGCAGCATTAACTCCATCGAAAGGCAAAGAGGGTCATCACATGCAGTTAGTCGTTGAATCGTTGGTTCGAAAGGTGGATAACCAAACGAAAGCAATCGAAACTTTGCAGACGTCGATTGAGTCTATGAAAGGAGTGGTGAAAGAGCAAACATCTGCATATGGTGAATCAATCAAGGTCAACGTCGACAATTTTTCATCGATCAAGGATTCGTTGAAAGAAATTAGCACAGCAACTCAGAAATTTTTGTATGCAGACGTGGCAAAAGGAGTTAAAATTGCAATGGAAAATGGAACGCCGAAACTTTCCAAGCAAGCTGGTACGCCTAAGTCTTCTAAGTCCACGCGGACTCCGAAGGTAGTTAAGCCGGCCATAATTGGCACATCAACGAATGTTATTGGAAGGCCTATCTCACCACGTCGCCCAAAACCAGATAAGGCAATTTGGATTTCAGGAATTCACCGAGACGCAACAGAAGAGGAATTGACCGTTTATATTAGAGACTCCATAGGAATTGCACCAACTGAAGTTGACGTTCGAAAACTAGTGAAAAAAGATCGTGACATAACCGAATACAGATTTGTTTCCTTCCGCATTGGATGTTCCTCGATCAACTTCAACAAGCTGATGAATCCGATGTACTGGCCGTCTAACAGTCGCATCCGTGAATTTGATTTCGAACGGAGTTCGTCCGAAGCAGTCAGATTCAACAAAGTATCGAATCCGATTGGGTCGAGCAGCGAAAAACATCAAGCAAAAAACTTAGAAATGTCCAGCACTGCACAGATGGAAGAGTAAAAGGCGACGTTGAAAGCAGAGCAAGAGCAACTCGTCAAGCAAAGATCACGTCTTTTTTTTCAAGATTAAGGAATGAAACAAGTGTGTCTGGAGATGAAATGGAGAATAGCAATAATATGTCAATTGATCTTGATCGAAATGTGACACAGTTAGAGAAAAGCAGCAGTCATGATTTTGTGAATCTGAACTACCTACCTTTGTATTATCAAAATGTGCGTAGTATTCCGGCGAGAACAGATCTTCGTAATCGTATTAAGTACTCAGGCTATAAAGGGTTGTGTTTCACAGAAACTAGACTGAGCAACAATCATGACAGTGAACTATATTTTCCGTTAAATTTTATCGTATACAGACGAGATAGAGATGAAACTGGTGGTGGTGTGGCTGTGCTTGTTGATGAGGAGTTTAAAAGTTCGTTAATGGAAACTGTAACTGATCCACAATGTGAAAGTGTCTGTGTCAAAGTTGTACTTCATCCTTGTCCACTAGTGATTTATCTAGCGTACGTGAACGATTCGACAAGACTGGACATTTTACTAAAGCACTATGAACTGATACGAAAAATTGCTTTGTTAGAAAAAGATTGTAGAGTGATTGTGATAGGGGATTTTAATTTACACGATATAGTCTGGCACTCGGATGAATCAGAAACGTTTTTCCTGTCACAGAACTTAGCGTCGCATACTGATTCAGTATATTTTCAAGCAGCATCAGACTTTCTCCGGAAAATACACGAGTTGCCAATGTTTCAGTTGTCGAACTTGAAGAATATTTCATGTAACGTTTTGGACCTAGTTTTCGTGAATGACACTGGTGATATGCATGTTTGTAAAGCTCCGGCTGCTATTACGTTGAACACCGAAGTAGACAAATTTCATGTACCAATTGAACTATCGTTTGAACATCATCCTGAAGATAATCCTCATACGACGAGCGGCTTCATCGAAGTATTTTCATACAAAACAGCAGACTATGAGCGAATAGTTCGGCAATTAGGCTCCATAAATTTCGCAGTTATTTTTGACCGGATGAATATTGAAGAATCTTTTAACTATTTCTTCGAATTAATAAATCGAATGATTGTCGAATATGTACCAAAAATTCGCATCAGACGACAAAATAACAGACCGAAATGGTGGACGCGGGAGTGGCAGCAGAAGAATAACAAAAAGAAGAAAATGTACAAACGGAAACCGAAGAACGAGACAACATCAGAATACGCAGAAGCCGTGATAGAATTCAATGAATTAAACGAAAAGCTGAATGTAGAATACATCGATCGAATTCAGCAAGATATCATCGAAAACCCAGCGGAGTTCTGGTCATATGCCAAATCGAAAAAGAAAAGTGCGACGTATCCACGTGAAATGGTATTCGGTGAAAGGAAAACAGACAGTCCACAGAAAGTTGTTGAAATGTTTGCTGATTACTTTGAGGGACTGTACACTAAAGACGAAGAACCATTGAATTTTGATGAGGAGTATGGCGCAGAGCCTGATGACGTATGGGAAGTGGAGTTGTCGATGTATGATATTGAAACTGCGATTAAAAATTGGATGCCAAGGGTAGTGTTGGCCCAGACAACATTCCACCATTGTTTATAAAAAACTGTAAAGATGCGCTAGTGTGGCCACTTTGGATTCTACACCAGAAGTCGATGGAGCTCGGAAAAATATCCTCGAAGTTGAAGCTTTCGATGTTGGTGCCCGTTTTCAAGAAGAAGGGAAAGAAAAATGACGTAAAGAGCTACCGCATCACTGCAATAAATTCAGTTGTGCTGAAGATTTATGAAAGTGCGATTCATCCACAGCTTTTAAGCGGAATAGATCCACTCATTTCGAATGCTCAACATAGTTTCAGACCTAAACGTTCGGTAGAAACAAACTTGTTGAATCTATCCATTGCAGCAAATGAAGCATTCGCCAAGAAGCAGCAATTGGATGTTTTCTACGGTGATTTTGAAAACGCGTTCGATAAACTTTGGCATCGGATGCTAATAAGGAAGATGAAGTGGTTCGGAATAGGAAGAAGAACTGCAAAGTGGCTGTTTGAATTTCTTAGTGGACGACAGTTTTACGTTGTAATTGGTGATGTTAAATCAAGAACTTATACAGCGACTTCAGGTGTTCCAGCTGGAAGTATCCTCGGTCCAATGTTGTTTCTAGTTGGCGTCAATGACATCGTCGAGTTTGTGGCATTTGCACTTCCACTTCTATTTGCGGACGATATAAAGTTACTGATGGAAGTGGGTCTGGCTGCTGATGCAAGAAAACTTCAAATTGATATTGACAACGTTTCGAGATGGAGTAAAATAAACAGACTTCCATTTAACCAGGCCAAATTTGAAGTCATCACTATTGCCCGAATCAACGATCCGCATTACGTAACGTACTTCATAGGTGATCATGTAGTTGAAAGAAAAGAGGAAGTTCGAGATTTGGGCATTCTGGTCGATCCGAAGTTCATGTTAGTCGCACATATGGAAAGAAATATAACGAGAGCAAGACAGTCAATGGGGCATATCAAGTCGGTATCAAAAGGACAGTTTGGTACGAGAGCGTTGGTGGTGCTGTACAACGCATATGTGAGGACGAAACTGGAATTTGCATCAGTTGTCTGGGATCCGTACCAACAGAACTACAGCGACGACATCGAGTCCGTCCAAAAACAATTGGTCATGTATGCATTAGGAGACACCAATCGCATTCCGCCATACAGATTGCAACCATACGAAGAACGTTGTTATAAAATTGGGCTGGACAAGTTATCAATACGTAGAAAGATCAGTACAGCATTAATGGCCTACGACCTGTATAACAAAAGGATCAATGATGTAAATATTGAGGCGAGATTGATCAGAAGACAGCAGCATCGATCGCTTAGAAGTGAAAGACCACTAGCAGAGGTTGTGTACGAAACGAATTACGGCCACAATCAACCCTTAGCTAAAATAGTTAGGCTGGTGAACGAGTTTAGTAATCTTATGGTGTTAAGTCGGGAGAGATTTAAAGCGAAAGTGAAAGAAAAATGGAAGGAAGGAGCTTGGGTCACTGATGAGGAATTCTTAAATTGATTGAAGAGGAACTGACATTGTAAATTATTGTAAATATTGTAAATTAAAAAAAAAAAAAAAAAAGTATGCTGGTCTTCCACTCTTCCGGTAACTCCTCGACATTCCATATACGCGTGATGAGCTCGTGTATCTCCATACATAGCGCGTTGTTGCCGTTCTTGAAAATTTCGCCGGGTAGATTGTCTGGGGCTTTGAAATTTCTGAGCCTTGAAATTTCAGCTTCAACTTTTTGCAAATCGTTCTTTTCTTCGTCTCGGTTGAGCGGTGTGTTCTTTGAAGTACTCAGCCCATCTCGCAATGCACCTTTCCTCATCTGCTAGGACCAATCCATTCTGGTCCTTACACAGCAAAGGTTGTTGACTGTAACCATTTTTGGATTCGTTTACTTTCCGATAGGAAGGAACTATTGCCAAACTTTTCAATTTCGATCAAAACATTCCTATCCTGCAGCCGTTTTTTGTTTCGGAACAGTTTTTGAGCGAAATTTCTCTTCGAACGGTACTCTGCCTGGCCTGCTCGAGTGTATCGACTCAGAGTTTTTAGTCGAGCTGCGTTTTTGTTCTCCAGAGCTCGCTGGCATTCATCGTCGAACCAGTTATTTCTTTTATTTCAGGTTCTCGTTCCCAAAGTCTCTGTTGCGTCGCTCTCTACATTCCGCCTAATTTGATTCCACGCATCGTCTATGCTGTGTTGTTCACTGACCGTTTCTTCAATAATTTTTGTCTCCAAACTATCAACGTATTTTTGTTTAATGTCTTCGTTCTGCGGTTTTTCAGCGTCCCACTTTTTCAATGCCTGTTGTCGGTTGTGTTCGACCGATATGCGAGACCTAACAACCACTTTAACCAAGTAGTACAGCTCCTGACATCCAATACATACAGTGGCGCCTATCTATCAAAACGTGATCAATCTGGTTTTTGGTTTGTCCATCAGGAGACACCCATGTCGCTTTGTGGATGTTTTTATGTTCGAAATACGTACTGCTCACAATCATGTTTCTTGATGCTGCGAAACGAACTACCCGCGTACCGTTGTTAGAGTTTTCATGGAGGCTGTATTTACCAATTGTGGGACGATAGAAGACTTCGCGACCTATCTTGGCATTTAGATCTCCAAGCAAAATATTAATGTCACGTTTTGGTGCTCCATCATATATCTCCACCAGTTTCTCATAAAGTAGCTCCTTCGTTTCGTTGTCTTTTGCCTCCGTGGGTGGGTGCGTAGGCGTTAATAAGAGTATAGTTGAAAAATTTTCTTCTTATCCGTAGAGAGCGCGTTGCCCGTCAACAGGTTGGAACCAATCACCGCGTTTCTAGCTGTGCGGAAAACCAAGAAACCTGTTCCATACTCTCTTGGACTGCACGAAAAAAAAATCGCACTTTGGGCCAAATAAAAAGCCTTTAATTTGGCACAACTATTTATTTATTCATTCCAAATAAATAACTTATTTGGTACGAATGATTTTTGATATTTATTCGTGATGAATAAGTACTTATTTGTTACAAATAAATTTAGAACAAATGAATTATTTATTTAGCACGAATAAATTTCGTAACTTATTTGTGACAAATAAGTTATTATTCGGGACAAATAAATTATTTATTTATAACGAATTAATTTCGGAACTTATTTGTGACAAATAAGTTATTATTTGGGATAAATAAGTAAATTATTTGTTACAAATGTATTGCGTTAATATTTGTCGCCAGTATTTTTTTTTTATTTGTTACGAATATTTATTTATTCGCGACAAATGATTGTTCGTTTACTTTTTTTTCCGTGTGTCATTACTCTTCCCACTGTAGTAGAACTTATAGTCGCTGCGTATCATGGTGTTCTTTGCAGACCACCTCGTTTCTTGCACTAATGTAATGTCAATTTTTGCCGCTCTTAGCGCACATGTGAGAGATCTCAATCCCCCTGGCCGCAACAAAGATCTTACATTCCATGTTCTTAGTTGTAAATCGTTGTCCTTTTTCCTTTTGCCGTTTATCCTGTCCGATCCAAGGCTGTGTTGTTGAGTTCAAAACCGGTATCCATTTTTTCCGGTGTTTGGAGGTTAACCAAAAACTAAACGCCCAACCTACTTCCGTTTCCCCGATGACCCGTAGGATAGTCATCAGGTAGCACTCTTAAGTTTAGCATAAAACTCCGAAGAGAATTGAGGTCACGTTGAATACGACGTGGACGTAAAAAGAGCACTTGATAGTTAGACAGTTGCACGCCTGGCACATGACTCGGACTAGCTCACTCCGCTCATATGCAGTCAGGCGCTACCCTATCCAACTACCCAATCCTCACTCGGATTCAATCCTAGTGCGGACAAATTCTGTATAGGATTTTTCTACAATGTATAGCATGAAAGTAACGTTCCTAGGCACACCCAGTCTTCATAATATGGATAGTTGTGAATTTGGTGCCGCAACGAATTGTACACAGAAGAATGACAAATATGACGTCACCCATATTCGATGAATTCTGTGTACAAATATCTGAGTCTAGCTTTGGACGGAGATATAATTAGCACCAGATGAAATCCTAATGCTACACGTTTGAGTATTTGGAAAGACTTTAACACCATTTTGTTGGGCGAGTTTTTCAAAATTGCCCTTTCGGCAATTTCGAACCCTATTTAATGTGGACGTCATTTCAAAAATTTCATTTCATATTTTCGTTTTCACATCGAAATTTCTTAGATTTTTTCTTTTTTCACCAGGGTCCATTGATATTTGCTGGAAGAGCGCTAGAGCTGCAGTTTCGAATGTCACGGCCTCTAACGGATTTCATGGCGACATTACAAAAGAATGGAATCGAAGAGAAGAAGCTGTCTAAATATGTTACCCATAGCATTTTAGGCGATACTGTCTCGTTCAACATAAAGTACGGAAATATGAAAACATTTTTTAAAATATCACCAATCTAATACTTAAACTTCATCAAACAGTTTCCCAGAGGAAGGCCAGTATGGATTAGATATTTATACACGAGAAGTGGCCCCATATCAACAGAATTCATCTTCTACGGAAAAACATTTGCTAACACATTGCTGTAAATATTTAATAAACTCATCAAAACGGAATTAGTGCACGTTAAGTGAGAAGTATAAATCAATTAACTAGATTACTTCTTTCGCCTTCAATAATCTTTAGAATATTAGAAAATTATTAAAATCATTCCTATCGACTACAACCATGGTACAGTTTGTTTGAGTTAGCAGCACAAAGGAAAGTATTTTTCAACTGCCAGATAGTTCATAACCAAAAGTACCACAATTATTGCGGACCATGAAACAAAAATAAATTAAATAATTTTGTTAATAATTTAATATAAATGTTAATGTACCTAACTACTGTATTTAGACGTTTCCAAAAGTTTTTTTGAAATGTTGTTGTGAACACTACACCCAAACTCATTTTATGACATTAATAATATGAAAATTTTTTATTTACTTCGAATAAAATATAATAATGGAAACTTCAAGCATTTCATTTTTAAGTTACACATTGAGTGAAACAATTTTCCAGGAACAAAGGCAGTAATGGCAACAATAGTATATTAAAGTGGATGTGGGCAAAATTTCACTTTAGGTTACAAATATGGATCCAATTTTTTTAAGTTGGGGAATGTGGCGGAAGGCCACCAGATGACAATACAACAAGAATTAGGCCGCGGAAAACCTTCACCAAAGCTCCCAGCCGTAAAAAAAATTTCTTTATTCCATTTTCGATAATATCTCAAATTTTTCGGGTAGTGGAAGGTGAGAGAATGCAACCAGAATTAGGCAGTGTACATACAAAAATAGATTAATCGTAAGTAAGAAAAATATAACTTAAGAGTCAATTCGCGAAGCGTTCAGGCAGCTTATATGAAAGTGAAATACCAGTGGTTCCAGATATCGAAGCGAAATGGCTTATTCGATTCCTCGGTTCTTTCTGAGAATTATGAAGCGAAAGACAGCTGACTTTTATCATGTCATTCAGGTTCTGGAAGTAACTTTGAAGGGTCATGTAAGAAAATCGTAAAAATTGTATATTGATAATAACTCCAGTGAATAAAAACGAAGAAACCCAGAACTAATAAGGTCTATGGGCGGAGTCAAGACCAACAACATTTGAAGTATGAAAAGATCCGGAGTCGACGTGGAAGGGAGTAATGTTCATTTTTAGCTCAAAAAATAGTCATTTTCAGTGAGTCCGGAAGGACAACAGCGCGGCAATATCTGAAGATATTTGCAATATGATCGAAGGTTTGTAACCTCTAGTATCTGCAGTGACCGATACGTCCTCCGCGGATCTGACGCAAGGAAACTACATTAGTGAGGTCATGAAAAAAACTTAAAAAATTACTGCTTCTTTGATGTTGTGCCGGTGTTTTTAGACCGATTATTGCAACGTAAAGTAAAATAATTGACGTTAGAGAGCGAGGCGTCGACGGGAACAATTTTACTTCCACTGAAATATGAAGAAAAGAAAAAAATCACTAAAAATTCGATATTTTGACAGATGCACACTAGAAGCGCATTAGAATTTTTAAGTTATTGATTTTCATGTTTTTTACGAACGGCCCCTTGAATTACCGCTAATTTTACAAGTACAATGCAAGAGGTTCAAATAAAATAATTTGTTAATTTGGATTTTTTGTAGAAAGGAATTAAATGTGAGAAGAAAAATTTGTACAGGCGGGGAGTCGAACCACCGCACCAGCACATCATCGCTTTTGTTGCTTTGCATAAGCAAGAGAAATACGCCCGAAAAAAATAAAAAATAATTTCTTATTGGATAATATTTGTCTATTATTATATTATATATTATCCCAAAATATATAAAACCCAAAATACACTGCACCTCACCGCACCTTAGTGCACCTCACTGCACCTCACTGCACTCGCTGCACCTTAGTGCACCTTGGTTCACTTGAGTGCACCTGAGTGCATCTTACTACACCTTGGAACGCCTCTGTGTACAATATGTTACTCAGCTCAACAGATGCCCAAGGTCGGTGCAACTGTTGGCCGATGACCAAATAATTAATTTTTGAAGTGTTGCAGAGGACGTAGTGCCGAGAATCAAAAAATTGATTTTTGAATTTTGAATTTGAATTTTTATGTGTTCCGGTCCACTCCAGCATCCAGATTGAAACTAGAGTAATCGAAGAGCGCTACACAATGGGCCCAAAAAGAAAGGCCTCAGTGTCATTTTTCACTTTATCTTTCTTTTTCTGACGTGAATAATAATTGTGAGAAATAATACTTTTCAAATAAATCAATCAATCGATACTAGAGTCATTCAAGTATAAAAAAAATAATTTTAGAATTATTGTAGAGGATGCGAGGAAACATTTTTGTCTATTCAACTGTCCCAGACGTTATCTAAGGACCAGTAAATTATTTTTTAAATTTTGTAGATGACTACAAGTGAAATATTTCGTCCCGGTCTAACCTGGTGTCAGCCGATGGCCGAAAAATCAATTATTGAAGTGTTTAAGAGGATGTTGAATAAAACATTTCTTCCCATTGGAGTCTTCATTCCAGAACTCATTACAGTAAATCTTCATATAACAAGCTATTTCCTTTAAATACAGGTATCTTTGAGACTCCGGCGAGCACAGGCTCACTGGTATCGCGAAAAGGTCCGCCCGTTAACCTCTAATCTCCGGGTCTATGCTAGAGTTGGTTGAGGTCTAAAAATTAATTTTTGATTTACTGCAGTAAACGTCGAAGAGAACTTAATTTCTCATGAAACTATTGGTCTCAGAAATCAACTATGGACCTAAAAATGATTTTTGATAGATGGTAGAGGACACTTTTGCGCAGCTTTTGGTTTAGTTTTCATGACACTTTGCATTTCAATTTTCTTTCATGACTCTAGAAGGATTTTTACTTACAAATGGTCTAAATAGCTTAGCTTTGCACGCTTTGCACAAAAAAAACTCTCCTTAAGGAAAGAAACAAAATGGCTTTTTTCATCCACTTCAATCGCAAAGTCACGATTTTGATGGGGTTTTTTTTATGCGATTTGACTATTGTAAACAAGATCTCAGTTTTCGGAAATCTGTTGAGTGTTTCCGGTAGGAGGGTCTATGTAGTTGACGTGGGTCTAACAATACGCATGATACGAATAAAATTTTCAACTTTTTGTCGGGTCATGGCTCAAAGTAGGATACTGAAGTATTTTAAATTTGTGAAATCATATCCCGGGCGAAGCCCGGTAACCAAGCTAGTATAATATAAAACCCAAAATACACTGCACCTCACAGCACCTTGGTGCACCTCACTTCACCTTGATGCACCTCACTGCACCTTGGTGCACCTCACTGCATCTTGGTGCACCTCACTGCATCGTGTAAATCTCATCAGATTTTCATGATTCTTTTTGCATTTGAGAGATAAGCGAATACCTTACCTTTCTCAAGAAAAAATTTGGGTCCAGGGCCAGGGCTTCTACTAGGACCACAGGTCGAAACTAAGGTCACTAATGAAGCGAGAATCAAACTTTATAATGTACAAAAATGTAAATATTTTGAGAAGGGTAATTTAGATATGATTAATAAAATTTCATTACATTCTTTGATATTTTCTGGAATTTTAAATGGAAAGCATGGACATAAAAAAGAATAACAAAAAATGCGTAAAAAATCGATTGAGTGGTTCGAGTTGTAAAGTCTCTATACTGCACTCGACTGTATACGATAATTGGTGGTTTTTTCATGAACATTCCGTTGATTATAAGATTTTATCCTGCGATGTAGATCAAAGTTTCAATAGTATTCAATAAAGCTAGGGCTGAGGCCTCTCCTTAAGGTCCAAGGTCGTTCCTACTGTCGGCCCTGGTTCAAATTTTTTTTACTATTTTGAGATAATCGAGTAGAACTTTTTATCCATGGAGGTATTGGTCTTACTCAGACCTATATCGAGGGCCACAGGTCGGTCCTTATTTTCGTATTTTCCTGCTTCGTACGTGTTTTTCAAAGGACGCTTAAGGACGATTTTCAGGGTAATTAAATCAGTAGTTAGGTAATTCGAATAAAACAACCTTGAAATTTAAATTGATATACATTAAGAGCTTAAAACTTTGAATCTTTATACGGGATCGTACGGGTCCAGCGTCAGTACTATGTTTAAATTTTGAAGTGTTGTAGAGGACGTAGAGTGAAATGTTTCTGGAAGTGTAAGTTACAGGCCCATCTAAGGCCTCTAGATTGATTGAGAGTCAGTCAAGTATAAAAACTTAATTCTTGAATTATTGTAGAGGATGTAACTAGGGATTGCGATTACCGACGTTTTTTTGAAAACCGGTTTTCAGTAATACCGATTATTTTAGAAAATTTAACGGTAAAAAACCAGTCAATTTCGACATGATTAATTCACTGTGTTTTGGTTTAGAAAAAGACGATTTGAGTACTTGAACTAATAAATGTAAATGTGTTTTAGAAGCTTCAACTTCTACAGCCTTATATTTTTGAAAAAAATTACGCAAGAAAAAAGCAAGTGTGTTGTCAGACATTTTTCACCTAACCTTCGGATACAGAAACGCACAAGACGAGAAAGCTCGTTCGAACTCTATACTAGTTGGTTCCTAATGTAATACTGACCGGGAACGTTGATTATTTTTCCATTTTTAGTAACATCCACATCGGTTGATAAAAGTGGCTCTGACTACATTCCAAACATCAATGAAGTTATAAGTCAAGAGGGGATGTTTGTAATTTGTGAAGTTTTTCGACATCATTTTCCTGTTTATCCAATAGCGTCAGCAAATTTATTATGACATATTCTACTGTTTTCCGATTTGGTATCAAAGAGAATTTCGAAACTTCAGCGGACATATTGGTGTCTGTGCTTTTCTCCTCATTGGTTGATAATGAGCCCAAAAATAAAAAATTTCCCTGACGTATATGGCTAAATCCATTCGATTTTAGAAAAATGAAACGTGGACAGCTACGTAAACGCGGTTCCTGTTACAGATAGAGCTTTATTATCTTCTAGAAAGTTGTAGGGCATGTGAGAATTATAAGAAAACGCTGTATTTATCATTTTCGTAGGTTTTATGCTTCGTAAGATATCTTAAATTATGTAAAAAGAATGAAACGTGGACAGCATGGAATCAGCCATGCATACACAGATTTGTACGCCTTTCTAATATACGCCTTCCCAAAGCATCGACTATAGCTTCGCCGTCAACGTCGTATCTTATGATTTTTCAAAATTAGAGAACGATAACTAGAAACAATAGCATTGCGTCACCAAGTGAAAAGCATATAACAGATGATCAAAAAAAAGTTTCTCGTATGCGATTTTTAACAAATGTAATTAAAAATATAAGTTTTTGGTTGTAAAAGTGTTTGTTACGTAACATTTCTACAAACCCCCCTCCCCTAAAGCCCGTAACAATCTGTCACAAATTCTTGTACGCCCCCCCCCCCCACGTAATTTAAGGACAGCCCCTTAGGTCGGTCCTTGGGTCAGCCGTCCAAAAAATCAATTTTTGAAATGTTTAAGACGATGTAATTGAAGTGTTGGTTCTAGACCTCATCACAGTAAATCTTCATCTTCATATATAAGGTTAATTCCAGTAAATACCAGTAAACAAAGTTTTGAGAAGCCGGTGAGTACGACCTCTAATATTTAGTTTTTTTTTTGGTTTTTTATTTGCTCCAGTAGAAGTCAAGGGAAACACGATTTCTCATAAAACTATTGGTCCCAGAAATCAACTACGAGTCTCAATCGTCCGAAGATCTAAAAATTATTTTTGAAAGATGGTAGATGATGCTTTCGCGCGTGTTTGACACTTTGGGTATCGCCATTTCATTTTTTTTCCAGACTGTGGCAGAATTTTGCCTTACAGAAGGTCTAAATAGCTCAGCCTTGCACAAGAATTCCTTTATTTAAGGAAGGAAACGAAATGGCTGCACTTTCAAAAGCTACTTTTATAGTTTGACTTTCAAAGACGAGTAAAATCTAGCCGACCGGTCGGGCCGGAGTTATTATATGAGAAAAAGATTTCTTTGTGGATAGAATGGACACCACGCAAATTGTAAACAATTTCTCAGTTTTTGGAAATACGTTGAGTGATTCCGGTAGGACGGTCTATGTAGTGGTCGTGAGTCTAACGATACGCATGTACGTGACATGTCATTAAGGACGCAAATAGGAGAAAATTTTCAAATTTCTGAAAGTAGGTCAGAGCTAAAAGTAGAATACTAAAGTATTTGATTTTTTTGATTGAAAACTCGTGAGCTCAGTGTTTTTTAATTATTTATTGTTGCCAGATATTTCGCCGACAAATCGTTGGCATTTTCAATGACTAAAAAAACATATACATATTTGCTAGCATTTTTCACATTTTATATCGACTAGATCCTTACCTCATAATTAAATCTCAAATTCTAATTGGAATTACGTCCGAAACCATATTTTTAATAAACATTGCAATGGATGATTAAATGTCATTTGGATCTTTCAAAACATTCAACAATTTAGCACTACATTTGTGTGTGGGTTTACACGAGGGCATATTTTCGTAAGATCATTTCCCCAGTTTGGTGATGTTTTGGTTATTTTTAGATAATGTTGTTGTAGGCAACAGGTAAGTATTGACTCTATTTGTCTATTTAGGTTATTTCCAGCTGATTTTTTAATGGCTATATTTTCGAGTATGCCGAGTTTTTTTGGATTGGATTCTTTGTATACAATTCTTATTCCGCTCCATCTAGGTCTGTGTCCTGTTTGGATGATGTGTTCGCTGAATCCACTGTGTGCTTCATTTTTTGTTTCTATGGCATGTTTGTGTTGTTTTTTCCTATTTTTTAATTTTTGTATAGTTTTTCCAGAGTATATTTTGTTCAGTTACTGAATCCATCGTTTTTGGCCGTAAAATTTCGGGGGCATTTGGAAAACGACTCAAATACTGCGTCATTGTTTCGCCATCGTTCAGCATATCTTCAGTGAGCACGTTCCGAACAATGAATCTTCCATTGCGTCTGCAGAAGTTGCAAATAAACAATACAATTTGTAACAGTAGTTTTAGTCCAGTCGAAGTCGAGTATCAAGTTAGTTATTCAAAAATAATAATAATAAATTTTATTGTTTATTTGCAACTTCTGCAGACGCAATGGAACTCATTTGTACAATTAAGTGGAAAATAACACATTTCACAATACACAAACACAATCAACGGCTCCAGAAACGTTACTTTGCTGCTGTCTCGAAAGGCATATTATAATAATAATCTGCCGTTACAACTCGTCCGGGTCAGACGTTAGATCATTTTATTTACTAGTTCTGCAACTTTTTTGTGAGATTTCGCTTAAGCAGTAATTATATTGGACGCGATAAAATCGCTTGCGAAAGGGTTGTTTGAAAGCTCAACCTGACAAAAATAAAAAAAATATTATCAAGTTAAGCTTTCAAACAAACCTTACGCGAGCGATTTTTATCGCTTTCAATATAATTACTGCTTTACATGGATTCTATAGGAGATCCTTTCTTTACCGACGTTTTTACTGTGTCAGTGGTGAATTGCACATAAACATAGTGCCATCAATGACGTTCTAGGGCGGAAAATATTAGGGCTTGGAATGCCGGCTTGCCCCATCAATGTGTTTTACCGGCAGGCATTTTTTGGACCACGTGGATTCTGAACCACGCCTAACGGTAGCTAGCATTTTACCAATAGGATTTCTTCTGGTGCTAATTATATACCCGTCCAAAGTTAGACTCAGATATTTCTACACAGAATTCATCGAATATGGGTGACGTCATATTTGTCATTCTTCTGTGTACGATTCGTCGCGGCACCAAATTCACAACTACCCAAACTATGAAGCCTGGGTGTGCGTTGAAGAAAAATCCTATTCAGAATTTGTTCTCACCAGGATTAATAGAAAAATAATAGATCAATAAGATAATTTAATACATATAATACTAGCATGGCTACCTGGGCTTCGCCCGGGATATGGTTGTGATAATTTATGAAAGTTGGTTACAAGTGAACATGTTTTTGATTTCACACCTTTACCTCCACAATCAGCTTTTTGCCGAAAGTTCCTTGGAAAAATCAAATTAAATCAAATACTTTAGTTTTTCCGAGTTGAATGAGCTTTGTGTAAGAAATTTTTTGATTGAAAACTCGTGAGCTCAGTGTTTTTTAATTATTTATTGTTGCCAAATATTTCGCCGACAAATCGTTGGCATTTTCAATGGCTAAAAAAAAATATACATATTTGCTAGTATTTTTCACATTTTAAATCGACTAGATCCTTACCTCATAATTAAATCTCAAATTCTAATTGGAATTACGTCCGAAACCATATTTTTAATAAACATTGCAATGGATGATTAAATGTCATTTCAAAACATTCAACAATTTAGCACTACATTTGTGTGTGGGTTTACACGGTGGCATATTTTCGTTAGATTCAATTGTTTTGTTCAATATTACCTGTTTTCTAACTTACTGTTTTTTCATAATTACAATTGCATAAACTTACTGAAATAATAAATAATAATAATAATAATAATAAGACCTTGTACAACTTAAAAACCTTTCAACTCTAGAATTGTATGGATTAATTATTCCTGTGAATTTTAACGATTTGACCGTAATGCATTGGAATATTAATCATCTAATTAATAAGTTATGACTAATAAAAAGTATTTGTGTATCATTATGTTATCACATTCCCTGGTACTGTATAATTGCAATTTCAGAATCATGGCTGATTGGTTTTGTTCGACAATTTTGCGCTTTGCCAAGGAGAACATTTTTTTGGATTGGTGATCATAATCGCAAAATGTGACAATCCAGGAAAACTGAATCAATAATCACAGTAGTTGCCTTAAACCTAAATTATTAAAATATTCAATAAACAATCGCATTAAATTTTCTTAATGCATTTACATCTCGTTTAATACGTAATAGTTTATTTTCAACGAAAGCATCTGATTCATCCAGGGACGTAGCTACTTAAAGTAACCGATAATTTTGAAACGTAAAAATTAGAAAAAGCGCTAAAGGCGGTTTCACATTAATTTAACAACTACTGTCAACACAGAATACACAATGAAAAAACTGAACGAAACTAGGAATCCTCTCGAATTCGGCAGATTTTGAAAAAGGTCAGAAAACGTGGTGAAAATAAAAGTTTTATATGAGGAGGTTGCGCAGATCAACGCAAACAACTATCACATCGTCATTGATCTATAAACTAAAGTTAAAAACGGAGAAAATGACAGTTAATCTTGTTTCTCCCATCCATTTTAAGCAACTTCTTACATGAAACTCGATTTTTTTAATACTTCAGATGGCGATTGTATAGATTTTTGTTGTTATTAATTATATTAGGCCTTGCGTGAAAATGAGGTTTTTCCAAAGAAATTGATTGGAAATAGAATGCGCGTATAAAACAAAATAAAGTTGATCAACATGTATCGACATTCTGTCTCTATCTTCTCAAGTCGAGATAAAGTAATTTAAAGCAACTCTTTCTATTTCTGTCACGAATGAGATTTGCAAATTGTATGGAGATGTTGATCTAAACTATGTTGCTTGATGCCGGCGTTCTATCTATATACAATTTCTTAGGATTTTTCGTACATTTTTCAGATAAGGGGCCGTTCATAAAGTATGTCACACAAAAACTGGCCTTTTTCTTTTTCGATCCCCCCTCCATCTCTGTCATGCAAGTGTCACACTAGCTCGAGTCAGGCAATTCTATTCTGTTTGCCACATCTATGCTGGATGCGTACGGGTCCTCTGCATGTTTTTAAAAGTACAAACCAAGTGTTGAACACCCCCCCCCCTCCTGTCACACTGTGTCACGTGGACGCGAATTAAAACGTAAATGCTGTTTGCTGCCGCATAGGAACAGCCTCTTCATAATTGTTTGGCAATTCGCAAACACCTCACTTTGTTCGACGTAGTAGATTTCATGCTTGCTAAGAAAATGAGTTACTACCGTGCTACGAATAGTAAAATGCCTTTCAAAATTTGAATCAATTTCGAGTATACGACGGTTGGTGTCTCAGATATCTTCGAAATTTCGCTAAACAGTATAGATGGCAACAGTCATGGGTTTATGTCTAAACTAAATGGTATGGTGTCCGAGCTTTTTAATAATTCGCTCTTATAGTATATTATAATACAAGGGGAATAATTGCGTAATTATAGTCGAGGTGGGGTGAAATTTCAATTGCGCGATTGTTCCCCTTGTATTATACGATAGTTTATCACATTTGAGCCTATAATTGCCAATTATGCACAAAACATGACAACAAAATTAACATAAATCAAAAGTCAAAACTCATCGAATTTGTTGCAAAAAATTTCGTCTGCATTGATTTTTCGATCTAGTATGCGGTTGTCATTCTCATTCATTGGTATTGTTTTAGTGTAGCCTACGTCATCATTAAAGAACCGGGTTATAATTGCGTCATTACAACCCTAATTATTAGTGCAATAATTGGCTTATTATAGGCTCGAATGTGATAAAATAAATTACTCATGCAAGTGTCATGCATTGTCTATTAAAATCTAAGAACAATTGTATTGATTTGGTTTTTTTCATTTAACTTTTTGAATTTAGTCTTCATCACAGCTGGCCTTAGTATCAACAACTTTTTGCATGGAATAATTTTTATTTTATAACTTTCCTCGCCTTTCAATATACAGTTTAATTTATTCATTCAAAAATTCATAAAGCCGCTTAGAGCAGTTGGTAGAACGTTTGCTTCACGAGTGACGTGTCCCGGTTCAAGATGCGGTCGGGTCACATAACAAAATTTTATTTCGAATTTTTAAATAATAAATAATATAAAGAACAAGTTCTGCAAAATATTCATTACCGTCTTATAAAACAACATAGAAAAGTATCATTTTCCAGGATGAAAACATGTTCAGCAAAGTCAACGTACCCGATTATTGTAAATCTGAGACGTTGAGAGTCCTAAGTGTTGACCGCATATTGAATGTGATACTTTTTATGAATTCATATTTAGTGAGACACAGAGAACAGAATTCCGAAGCAAATTCAGCGTAAACGTGTTCCGGGGTTTTACAGAATAATTGAACGGTGTTCTGCAGTAACTGAGTGTTTTCATTGTGGTTACAATAGGATGATAAAGATGGTGCAGAACACCGTTCAATTATGGGTGCGCGAGCGATGCGCCCGTGAAGCAGGTCAACATACGATCAAAAAATTCAGAAATTTTTTTCCGTAGGCTGCGGAACCATTCATTAAAGCCGGTCTCCATATGACCTTCAGAAAATGTAGACATATTACTGAACTAGGTAATAAGATCTCCAGTCAATTTGGCATCATGAAAAGGGTGGGCTCTTTCTTGCGTGTCAAAACTTTGAGAATGCTTTATTTTTACCTCGTACACTCTAGATTGTCATACTGGGTGGGGATCTGGGGTAGTGATTGCAGAGGATTGCGTTAAAAATTTCCTATAAACTACCGACTAGATTTCCATCTGCGCTTCTGTTTAAAAAATACTGTCCTACAATCATGAACGTGAAAGGTATGTATCAGTACTCGGTGTGTAAATTCGTATTTTCTTCTATCCACAACCTTTGCCACCATAATCTTGTTTTTCAAAAGCTAGCGCACAGGTATCCAATGTCATCTGTGAATCTTTTGCGTGTCCCACTGACACGTATGTACTATGACAGGAAGAAGAGGTATTTCATTCTCAGGACCTGCACTATTTAACAAACTGCCAAGAACTATTCGTGAATCTCAATCATTGATGCAATTTTGTCGTCTTTTGAAAATTAAATTATCGCTTATCGAATGGAACTCGTTGTTAATGGAGTAAACGTTGCGTATTCGTGTCTCGACTTGCGTCCTTCGGCCCACTATGCTTCACCATTTCTCTATGGAGATGGTGTAGTGTCATTGACTTTTGCTTTGCGTTATTACCATTATTAGTGTGATTTTTTTGATGATGTTTATTGGGTATTTTGATCCTTGCTTTATTTTTTTCTGCTCTTTTTTTTCTTTTTAAATTTTTGAATGTAGACTGATCATCACTTATAAGTTGTATTACTGATGTTTTTTTCTTGATTTTTGAATAATGATTTTTGATTAATTATTTTTCTGTTCCTTTAAATTGGATGATTCCAAAGTGGAACTTTTGGTTTACTTGTGAATTAGATAATGTATGATTTTGTCTTTGATTTTGTTATCTAATCTCATCAAGCTCAATGATGTTTTCATTATCTGAATAAATTGAAATTGAAATTGAAATTGAAATATCGTGATCACAAAAAAAATTTTTTTCATTTTATCTTTTCTTATACTTAAAGCCTCATGTCACTAGATATTTTAAAACTTTATATCAATTTTTTATGTCGAGCCAATCACACGAAAAACCATGGAAAACATGGTAGGTACAAAATTTTTGAAAATTGCTCTTAGGGCAATAGTAAAACGGATTTCAAAATTTTTTTTTATTTACTGAAATGATCAGTGGGGTGCCCCGGATCGATTCTGACGGCACGTATTTAAAAAAAAAATTTAAACGCTACAACCTAATAGATATTTCAATCCGATTTCTGTTCTAGATTCTCAGATTCTCCATTGAATTTCTCGGCCACACACGAATTTTAGGGTCCGTTCATTAATTATGTAACGCTAACATCGACATGACAAAGCTGTCATTTTCTCTCCATGAAATTCGAACTTCAAAAAAATTGAAAATTCATTCACCAATTTAATTTTGCGCTCCAAAGAACTATTTGATTTTTTTTTTATATTCTTTAAAAACTTTTTCTGCTATACTTGTATGAAATATGTGGCGTGACGTAACGCTATTCCCATACACCCCCTCTAACTCTACGCTGAGCCCCCTAAAAGGCATTCCACAATGATATTTTAACGTCGTCACCCTACGACACTGCCATGACATTATTAGGTTTTTATTATTGTATTATTATTATTTTTTATCACCAATGGAAGAAATGACGCGTCATGACGCTTATTCAATTTGCTGAATCAAGCAAAAATTCTTCTACAAAAGTTACATTAGATTTTGTCTCGTCAATAGACATGGATGGATTGACTTCAACTTCGGTATGTCGTATCGTTCCTATACTAATTTTTATTAACCTTTAGATGTATGTACTTGTTTTGGTTGAATTTTAGCTAAGATCGTAGGTGTTTCTGCAGCTTGTGAGAATAGGATCAATTTTGGTGGTTGGCTTAATGCTTATTTTCAAATACATTAACCTAGGCGCAGAAGATTTCAACAAGTTTGACACACACATACTACGAAAGAATGAGTACAGCATTTACCGAGCGATCAAATACGGATCTGGAATCAAGTCAGCGGCTATGTCGGGCTCTACTCTTATACTTATTGATCTGGAACTCATTAAACTTGTAAATCAGACTGATTTTATCAGCTTTCCAGATCGACACCCACCATCCTTCCACTCTGATCCAACGATGAACGGAATGCTAAGTTTTGCCACCGGTGAGGAATGGAAACGATTAAAATCAATACTTACACAAGCATTTTCCTCTAGTCGAATTCGTAGAGTTACAGAAAATTTACATAAAACAGCTCAAAGTCTAGTAGATTATATGAGGTGTCAATTAAAAGCTAACGGTTCTGAGCAGATCGAAATTGTTGGCCCGATAAATAAATATCTTCCAGAACTCATTGCGACAACTGTATTTGGACTTGTTGATACTGAAATATTTGCAACCGACGACAGTGCGTTCGAAATCCATACGAAACAGGTGCAGCAGGCAATGATACGTCATAGACAAGCTAGGCAAATTCCAGGATTTTTAGCCATAGCCAAATTGCTTAAATTATACCACCCGAGTGTTGAAGCGTTGCAGTTTTTCAGTTCAATAATCAAGAGTTCAATTAATGAAAGAAAGACAAGAAGAGAAAGGAGAGATGATTTGCTCCAACTGTTGATGGAAGCTACCTACCCATTGGCAAAAGATAATGTCAACAATAAGCAATTAACCGACGACACGATTTTATCTCAAGCGTTAATGTTTTTCTTTGCTGGAACAGAGGGTCCAGCGACTCTTCTAATTTATGGACTCTATGAACTTGCAATAAATCAGGATGTACAAAAACGTCTCTATGACGAAATTGCACCCGTAATGGAAATGGATACTTGCGTGGATGATGCAACATTAACAGAGTTAGAATATTTGGATATGTTTGTCTGTGAAGTGTTGAGAATGTATTCGTCTAGTATGACAGTGAGTGACCCAAATTGATACTACAGGAAGAGAATCATAAGCTTGTGCACCTTTCTTATTTCTCTTTTATCTCTTTTTTCATGTATTCGCTTGCATTTTGTGCATGTAAAACTCGGTTTTTCGGTGAAACGAGTTAAAACGAAACGTTGCACAATCTTATGAATCTTCTCCTGTAGTTGTTTTGGAAAAAGTGACAAGGACTTGCGTCACATTTCCCTTTTAAAAGGGTTTTTGTTGTGATATCAGTAGTTTTGG
>CM055404.1:80046617-80061539 GCA_029228625.1 Pseudolycoriella hygida
AAGAATCCCTTAAACCTAGGAATCTCCATTGCATGACCTGACTCATGTCGAGAATAACCGAAAAATATCAAAAAACCTGATGGAAGTTGAAAAGTGCTAGAGAAATCCCAAGAATCCCATAAACCTATTAAGCCCCATTGGATGACCTCACTCATGTCGAGAATAAACGAAAAATATCAAAAACTCTAATGGAAGTTGAATACCTCACTTTCCCAACCGTGACACTCACCACACACATTATTTTATATGGGATTTGTATGGGAGCTTTCAGGAGCCCTAGCGCCCAAGCGAGGCCGGTGACCCCATTTTTTTAAATCTTAGATGGCGTAGAGTGCCCATCCAAAGGTCCCTGCAAAATTTAAAGAAGATCTGACCAGTTTTCGAGAAATCGCCAAAAAAGTCGTTTTTCATACAAATGGCTCTGGAACTACTAACTAACTAATTAACGTTACTTAGTTCGTAGGATATAATTCATTTTCTTTGCCTTCTATGAAGCAGCGCATTTAGTATGGAAAATGATGATTTTCTAAAGGTCATATCTTCGAGTCCACTGGACCGATTTTAATGAGTAAAATGTCGAATTCAATAAAAATTTTACGTAGAATCCGATAAACTAGGACTCAGGGGGATACGACGTATGAGACTTGCGTTACGGGCGCAATGCTACCGCGCGCCCATGATATTACATTATTAATTCTTAATCTAATACTGGTTTTTTCTTTATTGATACTGTTCGTTCGTTCGATCGGTGTCAAAGGCAAAGTTGTTGGTTTGGTGTGGCGCATGTAGTGATGCCTGCCAGTATGGCCGCTGAAAACTATTATTGATAGAATATCGGTGTCGAAGGCAAAGTTGTTGGTTTAGGTGTGGCACATGTTGTAATGCCTGCCAATACGGTCGCTAGATCGATCTAAGCAATTTTTTTTGGAAAAATTCAAATATTTTGAAAACTATTAGAGATAGAAGATCAGTGTCAAAGGAAAAATTGTTTGATTTCGGTGATACGCATATCATGATGCCTCCCAATATGGCCGCTAATGTTAGCGTGGATCGATCTATACAATATAATTTCGAAAAATTCAAACATTTTGAGAACTATAAGTGATAGAAGATCGGTGTCAGTGGCAAACTTTATTGTCTATGGAAGTATGGGTCAGAGACCTTTCCTAACATTTTTTGAAAATAAGTTTTTGCTTTTTTTTAAACTATTTCAACTTTGTTTTATGTTTACGGTTGCATGAATATTTGGAGAGACTTTTACACCGTTTCTTCGTTTCTTCTTTACCGTGTTTTTCAATATTGCCCTTTCGGTAATTTCCAATCTATTTTAACGTCGACGTAATTTCATACACTTAAGAGTTAAGGAACCATTTACTTTGATACCTTCGAATCTTTTTGCAACATCTATTCTGTTTGCCACATCTATTCTGATATATGCGGGTCCCCTGCATATATTTTTATTGTTGATTCGTCCCCTGGAGTGCTTACAAACGTCGTGGTAAACGCATAAGGCCCCTTTTCGAAGAACTTCGTACAAAATACAAAACTCCATGTGCAACATATAACTCCCCACAATGCAATCACAAATGGTGCAGGCATCAATGACTCTGTAACCTACCGTACCCCCTGACCAATGAGGTCAATGTATGCACTCCTGAACTCGTCAATGGTGCGCAAACTTTTAAAATTAATCGGGAGTGCATTTTTCCTCACTATCCCGACGAACAAAAGGGATTTGTATGTTTTTGCCGAAGACAAACTCGGAGCGATAAAACGACGTGTTCGAATGGAGCAACCTGAATTGATCTTTTGCGCTGGGTATTGGGGCGTTCCGTTCTGTATCACTTCATGGAGGAAAAATAGAACGCGCATCTCCAGAAAGTCAGTAACATCGCAGCCAAGTATACCACTCCGATAGTTATCCAGATGGTTTCTCCGCCTCAGCCAATACGCAAACCTAACACAAGCGTTGAAAAACTTGCGTAGAGTTTTTTTACATGATTCATCAAGACCAAGCACAAAAACTTCTCAGCAGCAGAGAAAATGCGGTATGAGAAGTGATTTAACCAAATTCAGCTTTGTCGAGCGAAGCAAATACGATGCATGGGTCCAGAGTGACCTCAAGCCAGAGTGACCTCAAGCCAGAGTGACCTCAAGCCAGAGTAAACTATCGGTACGATGTAATCACAGTGAGCACCCCACGACATATCACTCTTCATCTTAACTATCTAGAATCTAGGTCCTAGATCAGTGACAGTATCACTTATTGTGAGAAATATACCATCTAAAACAAAGAATGGGAAGTCGACGACGGCGACGCGACGGTCGCATTACAATTGCTGAATATCTTATCCACGTTCAACGAAAGCTCATTCTCCCTCGTCCAGCCCTTCACTAAGGCAAGATCTCCATTAGTTTTCGTTACGGAAACACATAACGAAACATAACCAAAGACCCGTGTGCGTATCAGAATAGATGTGGCAAAGAGACTCGAATATACAAATAAGCAAACAAACCAACGTTTTCTGTTCTTTTATAACTGTAAGAATTGAATGAATGAATGAATTTGTTAACACCGCCAATGCTGGCTGAATAGTAATTACAAAAAAAGACAGAAACTGCATAGTTAAGAACAACCAAAACGTCCAAAATTTTAAAAATATTACGGAGAATTTTTCATTGAGCTCAATTCTTCGACTATCATTTGCTTAAAGGCCAATTTGTTGTTACATCTCGCTATAATGTTTTTATACTCGTTAATTGCCCTGATCATTCGAACTATAGGTTGATTTGACAAGTATGCACTAACATGATTCGGCTCAACTAACAATCGTAAAGACAAACTACGCAACCCATATTCGCTGATGTTCCTAACAAATTCCGACGAAATTGCCTCATCATTCAGGTTCCGTATGTAGACATCATAAGCTAACGTTACGTCAGCAATTCCAAACTTTGTAACCCCAATTGATCGGTGTAAGATCTTCATAAGGCGCCAGCCTGTATGACGTCGCGTTCTTTCGACTTTCCAGCAGATAAATCACAAACTGCTTTTGTATAGATTCTATATCGTCCTTGTATACATTTGAGGAAGGATTCCAAATCGTGGAGGCAAATTCGAGTCTTGACCTGACGTAAGCTATAAACAAAATGAGTTGTGTCTCCATCGTGAAGTTGCCATTTGAATAGTGCTTAATGCATCCAACAATTTGGCGACTTTTGATGGTTAGTTGTTCCATGTGATGACCAAAGTGAAACTGCCTGTCAAACAGAATCCCAAGGTCACTGATTTCTTCCACTCTCTCAACAATATGATCACCCATTGTGTACTCAGCTTCGATCAATGCGGTATTGTTACGATATGCACTAAAGATGAAGCACTTTTCTTTGTTGAAATATAGTCGATTATCATCGCACCACCTTAATACGTTGTTGATGTCAAGTTGCATGCGAAATGTGTCACTGTGCTCAAATACAATGGCTGCCAATTTAATGTCATCTGCAAACAACAACAGCTTTGCGAAGTTGGCAACATCAACGATATCATCGATGAAAACAGCAAACATTAGGGGGCCGAGCGAGCTACCCGGTGGCACTCCTGAGGGCGACTTGAATACTCTGGACTTAACTAATCCAATCTGTACAAAGTTGGCTCTACGCACAAGGTATTCACTTATCCATTTCGCAGTTTTCTTACCGAAACCAAACCTCGCCAGTTTTAAAATGAGTAGGCGAATACAGACGGTGTCAAATGCAGTTTTGAAGTCGCCGTAAAATATATCGAGTTGACTAGAAAATTGAAAAGCTTTGTGCGCCATTATCGACACGTTTAGCAAGTTGGTGACGACTGATCTTTTATTCCTGAACCCGTGCTGCGCATCAGACAATTGAGATTGAGTCCTTTCACTGTTTTTACGTTTCACAGCCATTTCGTGTATCTTCATAACAATTGGTTCAATAGCAATGACTCTGTAGCTCTTGATTTCGGCCTTGTCTCCTTTCCTTTTGTAGACGGGTACAATACGTGATATTTTCATTGCATCAGCTATTTCACCAGAGTCGTATGATTTTTGGAAAAGCAGCGAAATAGGCCAAACTATCGCCGATTCGCACATTTTGACGACCATTGGCTTCAGCTCATCTGGCCCAGCTCCACTTCTCCAGTCTAAAGCGTGTATTGCGGCTTCGACGTCAGATAGAGATATGCATATGTCTTCCGAGTCGTTCCTAGGAACATACATTTCGTCGAAATTGAATAACACGTCATCTGGAACATAATTCGATTCAAAGTGGTTCGCGAACAGGTTCACTATCTCACTTGTCGTTTCACCGACAATTTTGCCAATATACATTTGATTCGGGTAATTGTCTGCTCCTCTATTAATTCGGGCGAATTTCAAGAACTCCCCAGGATTCGACTTTATATTTTCCTGTACTTTAATGTTAAATTCATTGTAAAGTCGATTGCTTAATGTATTGAATTCGTTGAGCGCTGATTCATAATCACTCATCGATTTTTCATCACGGAATTTCCTTTTAAACATTTTATCTCGACGATTTTTTAAACGCTGAAGTTCAGGTGTCCACCACTTTTTCCTGTTACTAAATTTTTTGATCGTCACCTTGGGGACGTTCTGCTCAACAAACCTTTTCATAGTTGTACAGAAAAACTCATATGCTGAATCAATATCTCTGACATTGAATTCGTGTTGAAAGTTAACTGCTTCTAACTGCATACACATCCGTTCATAATTCCTTCTCGCATATTGATAGACTGTTGTAATTTCCACGTTGCTGGACGCTTGCCTGGAGTAATCGACATTGATTTCATATGGAATGTGGCACGGATCTTGTTGCTGACGTTCAATGAGAGAGAGTTTGTCCTCACACAGTCTAAACTCGCTGGGCCTGTTAACAAATACCAAATCCAATACATTAGACGCTCTGTTACGGAAGTTTGATAGTTGAGATAGCGGAAGGCTTAACATTTTGTTCAAAAAATCCAAAACGCTGCTGTTGTAATTAGAACGACTTTCATCGGCTGTTGTGTCCCCTAGTGTGTGCGGCAGAAATGTACCTTCATCGTCGTCGTCAGGCATCCAAACGATATCAAAAATATTAAAATCACCAAGAACTGCAATGATGTGAGTACGATACTTTTCCACAATGGTTTTGACTCGTTCATAATGCTTCGATGCTATGTCCAAATTAAACGTACTCATGTAACAAACGCATAAAATTAATGGTTGCGGTTTTATGAAGACTTCAATGACCAAGAATTCACTCGTTGCATCAAGACTAGTTGTTTTATCGAATACAATTTGGTTGCTCTTCAATGTGTGATTGTCCAATATTGCGACCCCACCAGACCGCCTCAACATTGAGCACCCCACGACATATCACTCTTCATCTTAACACCTAGATTAGTGACAGTATCACTTATTGTGAGAAATATACCATCTAAAACAAAGAATGGGAAGTCGACGACGGCGACACGACGGTCGCATTACAATTGCTGAATATCTTATCCACGTTCAACGAAAGCTCATTCTCCCTCGTCCAGCCCTTCACTAAGGCAAGATCTCCATTAGTTTTCGTTACGGAAACACATAACGAAACATAACCAAAGACCCGTGTGCGTATCAGAATAGATGTGGCAAAGAGACTCGAATACACAAATAAGCAAACAAACCAACGTTTTCTGTTCTTTTATAACTGTAAGAATTTCAAAGATCCATAGAAATTACCCAAAGTAATGTCAAAGGCCCTACCGAAGTACGTCTCAGACCATTCAAATCTAGAAATGGTTATATCCAAGGACTAAACCATTTCCCCCTAAAACCCTAAAACACGTGTTCTCTCATAGTTACTAATTATAAAAGGCAAAACTTTGTCTGTTTGTCTGTCTGTCTGTCTGTTTGTCTGTTTGTCTGTAAATTGTCTTGCCTTGCATTGCCTTTTATGATTCAAAAAAAGGCAATGCAAAAGAAGATTCCCATGTGAATCTATCTACGTCCGACCTGCTTGAAGAGTTCCGAGGAACTAAACCCTTTTGCATTGCTTTTTTTAACCACAAGAGAAAACCACAAGAGAAAACCACAAGGGAAACCTAGTGTTGAGAAAGCCACCACCAAAAGGAAGAGCGCGCGAATTGCTGAACGAAATAATAAAGGTAACTAACTCGGGAAATTAAATTAAAGCGATTGTACGCATCCACTAAACGTTTTGTCGCTGAATTTGCTTATATGTTTTCTGAGGTTGCCTGACCGATGTTTGTATTGTTCAGTTTTTTCTTTTTAGTGTATTCCGACATTGATCGCTTGAGTTTGCTGAAACGAGAATTGAAGAGAAATCGTTTGAATTAATATTTTAAAGTATTATATTTACTAAAATTGAAATTGAAAGTCGATCAATTGTCAGTGACGCAGCGTAGATTTCTATCAAATCAAGAATAGAAAGATATTAGAAGTGAGTTTTATATTTGTATTTAAATTCTTTGTGATTCTAATAGAGTTGTATGAATTTATCTATTTGTAGAATTTTAAAGCTTGCTCTCTCTTGAAAATAAATGTATCAAAAATTGGATTTCAAGATTTTTCAATGAACAGAGGAGCTGGAAAAAATTCTATATTTCGATCTACGCGAGGTTTTATTGGTTGCATGAGGACAATCTTTACACTTTAAAATTTTCTAATCAATTGGATTGGACTTGGTTGGAAAAAGGAATAAAAATACGGCACGTGGTTTCATCACGGAAGACATTTTATGTTACGTCATTAGCGACATTTTCGTCATATTGTAATCTACAACAGACTTCTAGCAACTTATCATACTTTGGTTGACGTGTTACATGACATTTGTCATCATCGAGTTAATGTTGCATTGATCGGAGTCATCAATGAAATTCAACATAATTTGCAACTTGTCATCGAACATTTTTAATCGTTCCTGTTTACTTGACATATTACGTCAATTAATTCATCGTAACGTCGAAAGTCAACGATGCCGAAATCAAAAAAGAAACAACAAACGTTCAGCTGTGGTTTGTGTACGGCAGCTGATAACAATAAAATGGTGCAATGTGATCAATGTGATATATGGTGTCATTTTAGTTGTGTGGATCTGGTTTCAATAACTGAAGAAGAAAGTTGGATGTGTCCGAATTGTGTTGACATTCTGAATACAGTGGTCGAAGAGTGTCAAACATTAACGAATAGTCCAGTCGTGGTGCAAAGTCAAGTCGATGCAGGTTCATTGAATGAACGTTCAAATTCGCGTCACGATACTGGTCATAATAACGACGAAGCTCAACAAGTTAATGCGCAGGGAAACTTGACGAGTCTACCGAATGCACGTCCACAAAGTCGATCGGAGATGTATAATCATAATGTCAACAGTCAAATGGAAATATTTTATCCAAATAATTCAACGTTTCACAGTCAAAATGCTGACCGACGTTTGGCAACTGCTCAATTAATGCCGATTGGATTACAGGGTGTTGTTATGGACCCAAGACTGTTCGCGCAGTACAGGGTGCGACCTCAGTTGATACATAGCACCCCAGTACCACAGTGGAATCGATTCGTTGTACTTCATCAACGATCAAATCGGCCAGAAGTATTTCCAGTCGCTCATCAAGGTAATCGAAGTCAACAATCAAATCGGCCAGAAGCAGTTTTAGTCGCCAATCAAGAGAATCGAAGTCAACAATCAAATCGGCCAGAACCACTTTCAGTCGCTCAAGAACATCGAAGTCAACAATCAATCTTTCAATGGAATGTTTAGAAAGAAATTCAGCAGCTGGTCAACAAACACTTTATTACACGGCGAATCGAGATAATAAAAGTGAAGTGAATTCAGTGGAAGTGTCACGTCAACAACATTCTTCGCAGTGTGAACATCCAACGATGCAAACGGCTAATCGTCAAAATGGTCCTCCTTCAGTGAAGTCATCCATTCGAACAGCGTCAACAAGTCGATTCATTCAGATTGAATTGCAAAGGCTGGAAGAAGAACATCGAGCTCATAAAGAATACATCAAACAGAAATATCGTATCCTAACTGGCGAATGTGACGACAGAGAGTTTACGGATCGTCGAAAATTTACTGAGCAATGGATCGATGAAACTAGTCATGACAGATTAAACGAGTTTCTCGATGACGATAAGGCAACTAGGGCAAATCCACAAAGTTTATTGAATGTCAACGAACACCTCCGAGAGTCTTTCGTCGAAGCTAGAGGAAGAGAAAATCAACAATGTGATTCAATTCCGTGTCCACTTGTGACGACGAATCATCCATTGAGAACGGGGGTCACAAAATTTACACCTGTAACCAGCGAAACTAATGAAAATAAGATGCAGCCGAGTTTTGTTCCGATGCGAGCCCAGTCTCCTTCAAGCACCGAGTTTGCTTCAACTACAGCAAGAAATCATCTGCGAGTATTGGACAAAAATCAAATAGCTGCGAGGCATGTGGTTACGAGAGATTTACCAACATTCGACGGCAGTCCAGAAGACTGGCCACTGTTTTATAGTCGTTACAAAAATAGCACAGAACTTTGTGGCTATTCCAACGCAGAAAATTTGGATCGTTTCCAGAAGTGTCTAAAGGGTAGAGCATTGGAATCAGTGAGACATCGACTACTCATGCCAGAATCGTTACCTCAAGTCATAGTAACGCTTCAGATGCTGTTCGGACGGCCAGAATTCATCGTAAATCATCTTATAAAAAAGGTCAGCAAATTGGACCCTCCAAAAATAGATAAATTAGATACCATTGTCGACTTTGCCATGTCAGTTCAGAATGTAAGTGCTACGATCGAATCTGCCGACTTGCCCCAACATTTGTCTAACCCGACTCTGATGACGGAATTAGTTAATAAACTTCCCGTTCACATACGATTGGATTGGGCCAGATTTAAAGCATCACAACGGAACGTTACTTTGTCGACGCTTGCCAATTGGTTGTACACCTTAGCTGAGATTGTCGCAACGGTAACAGAGCCCGTGTTCACAGCATCCGAAGAAAAAGACAAAAATTCGAAAAAATCATCGGAAAACTCGAAAAAGAAAACTGAATATTTCAACGTTCATCATGAAAGTACCAAATCTGAATTTCAGTCCGCACCAAAGGTCCAAAAGGAAGGGGATTCGAGCAATCGTCAAAGTCAACCGAAGATCTGTGCAATTTGTCAAAAGAGTTGTGTTAGCGTCGCTGATTGTGCTGAGTTTAAGTCAAAAGAAGTTAGTCAGCGGTGGAAATTAGTCAACAGTAAGAAATTGTGCAGGATGTGCCTACGTTTGCATTTTGGATTTTGTCGAACAAATAAACATTGTGGTGTAAATACTTGTACAAGGAAACATCATCCACTTCTTCACGACGATCTGTGGGCGCAAAGAAAATCCGCGAATAAGCCAAATACAACTCTGGTGGAGTTAAATCATCCTCATTTTAAAATTAACACCAGTTCTTTTGCGATTTGTGCCAGTTAAACTATTTGATGTTGGCTGTTCGATAAATACATTTGCGTTCCTCAACGAGGGATCGACAACGACGTTAATCGACCGAAAACTTGCCGAAAAATTAAAAATTAAAGGTAAGCCAAAGAAATTGTGTTTGTTGTGGTCGGGAAGATATCATCGAACTGAGAATTCTTCGTATGAGATCAGCGACATTGGAATTTCATCGGTCAGTAAGGATGCAATTAAGTATCATTTGAAGGATGTGAAAACAGTGGACGACCTAGGAATTCCAGTACAGAGGTTGAATAAATCGGAATTGGTTGTGACATTTCCGTATCTTCGAAACGTGCCGTTCGAGGATTACGAGAATGGTTTAGCTGGAATACTCATCGGATTAAATAATCCAAAGATTGGAATACCATTGGAAATTGTCGAGGGTGCAGAATCGGGTCCGATTGCTACCAGAGCGAGAATTGGTTGGACAGTACACGGTCCAACGTATAAATCGGAAACGATGTCGGAAGATGAAGTGGAGCCATTGTCATTAAATTATCACTCGGTAGAAGAATGTTCCTGTGAACATGAGCATGACAATGACTTGCATCAGTACGTGAAAGATTATTTTTCGGTGGAAAATTTTGGAGTTCAAGTCAACAACTCATTGCACCGAGAATCCAAAGAAAATGAACGAGCGATGGAACAATTACAAAATTTCACGAAGAAAATCGAAAATGGTTACGAGTCCGGATTGTTATGGAAATATGATCGATTTGAGCTTCCGAATAGTTATGGCATGGCGTTGCGACGATTACAGTGTCTAGAACATCGTCATCCAGAGATGGTCCCAGTGGTTAACGACACAATTAATGATTACATCGAGAAGGGATATGTTACGAAATTATCCGAAGAACAAGTACGACAGAAAAGTTCTCGTGAGTGGTATTTGCCAATATTCGCCGTAACAAATCCCAAGAAACCTAGCAAAATTAGAACGGTTTTTGACGGAGCGGCCAAAGTAAATGGAATTTCACTGAATAATATGCTCCTGAAAGGACCTGATCAGTTTGTGTCGCTTGTAGAAATTATACGGCGATTTCGTGAAAAATCAATTGCAGTCTGTGGAGATATCCGAGAAATGTATCATCAAATAAAGACTCGAGCTGAAGACAGAAATTGCCAACGATTTCTGTGGAGAAACGGTGAAAATCGAAAGCCAGACGTTTATGTGATGAATGTGATGACGTTTGGAGCCACTTGTTCACCGTCAATTGCGCATTTTGTAAAGAATCTCAACGCATCAAAATATTCCGAATAATTTCCTCAAGCTGTGGCTACGATAACGAGAAACCATTACGTTGACGACATGATGGAAACTGAGCACACTGACCAATCAATGATCCAGCTGATCAATGAAGTCAAATCGATTCATGCCGAAGGGGGATTCGAGATTCGCAATTTTTTGTCCAATTCGAAGGCCGTAATGGAAGCCGTTGGTGGATCTAACAATAAAATCAAAAGCATTGTGCCTGAGAAAGACATACACATCGAACGGGTCCTAGGTATGTGGTGGAATATTGATACTGATCGTTTTACTTTTTCTTTAAAGTTCTTTTTTTTTTTTTAATGTGCTTTATTTGTTAGATAGAACAAATACAAAATCTAAAGCTAGAGATTACAGACGGGAAAGAAAATGTCCTGCTGCTTTATGTTGAGCCAAAAGCTCATTTCAAAGCATAGCTCATGAATTTATAGAATACAAAAATTTGAAATACCAAAAAAGAAATAAAATCGACTTAGATGAAAATTGATGAAATTATTAGAAATTATTAGAAATTATTAGAAAGAATTAGGAACACACAGCATCCCTAATGGAAAAAAAAGAGAAAAACTGCAATCAGAAATCATTGATTGGTGCTGTACACTGATCGCGGTGTACCACGCACGCTTTTGTTGAAGATGTGCAGTTCATTGTTGTCGTTGAAAATAGCGTTCTTGGAGCGCCACTTGGCCCAAAACGAGACCGGAAGATACTTAGAGTCGGTGCCACCATTAAAGCTAGCAAGGTTTTTGATGTCATGGTCTTCGCTCTCATCGCACCTATCGATAAATTTCACTGCTTGATCGGCGATGAACCGATCCACTCTTGCAGTGTTCGCTCTTTCATACAGAATGGAGTTGTTGATGAATCGAAAACTGCCACGCTCGCGTTTTGTGTTGGTGGTCGATCTCAGAATTTTCCTCTCAGCAATGCGGATTCGTTCGATTTGTGCAGAAGACGCAATGGATGGATTGGCCCAGATTGGAGACGCGTAGCACAATATCGGCCATATGATGGATTTATAAAACATCGTTTTCACTTTACAGCAGATAGATGAACTCTGGAGGAGATGTTGTAGCTTGCTCCGCACTATGTTTGCTTTGTTGATGGATTTATCAATGTGACATTTTGACGAGGCATTCCGATGAAACCATTCTCCTAAATAGCGCAACGAGTCAACTTTTTCGATTTTTTTGCCGTTCATGACGATATTCATTTCTTTAGCATTGGACCTCAATCGATGATTGGTATCGGAGCAGCGACCGACGACGTTCAACAGTTGACTTTTCTTCTCGCAAACGTTTAATTTCCAACGATTGAAGTATTCAGCGATGCGATTCAGGTAAGAATTAAAGGTGATTGCCGCCAGTTTCACGTTGTTGTGCGTTCTGTAGAACAAGGAGTCATCGGCGAATTGCGACTTGATAATACCGGGATGTGTGGGCATATCATTGATGTATGCCAAGAACAAGATGTCTGAGACGCAGCTTCCCTGCGGCACGCCGGCAGGAATGTGATGGCATTTAGAGTTGGTTCCATTAAATTTGACTGTCATGGAGCGTTCGGCTAAATAACTTTGAATGGTTTTGCAGATTATCGGTGGGACTTTGAAGTTTACGAGTTTATGTATGAGTCCATTATGCCAGACAGTGTCGAAAGCGGCACGAACGTCCAAAAGGATTGCAGTCGTCATTTTTCCACAGTTTAATCCTCTAACGATGTGGTCGTGGAACTTTGCCAAAGCGTGTAGCGTTGATCTTTTCGGCCGAAACCCAAATTGATCCTTCGTCAGAAGATCATTACTTTCGAAATGTTTTCGCAACCGTTTTTTCAGAATCAGCTCGAAAACCTTGGAAATCGAATTCAGTAGAGAAATTGGTCTCCATTTCACGATGACAGAGGCATCCTTTCCAGGTTTCGGAATAGGGTAACCGATGGCGTGTTTCCAAACTTTAGGAAAAACCGCTGACGCTAGCAAATGATTGAAGATAATTGTGATCTTCAGAAGGTTATCAAAGGACAATCTCTTCAGCACGGTGATCGGGGTATTGTCATCTCCCGTTGAAATTTTGTTCTGACGCGTCATAATGATCTCGGTAACTTCCTCGACTGATGTAAGAATTCCTTGCTGACTCGCTGGAAGCAAACGATCAATGTCATTGCGCTGTTCTTCATATTCGATATCTGCTCTGACTCTATCGCAAAAAGGAATGTTGCAATTTGTCGCTTCAAGTTTATTGACGGTTTATTGTACAATTTTGTCGGCTGAGTCAATGTTGTTAACAGTTAGTTGGTGGTTCATCAAAAATCTCGTCCCGAACTCGTTAGCAATTTCAGCAGGATCTGTGATCAAAAGTTGTTTGTTTTCATCCAAGAAAATTTTATTGGTATGTCCAGGTTTCCGTTTAAAATTTGAAAACTGACGCACAGCGTTGAAGGCGTCGCGATTGCTTTTGATTTGTCGAAGCCGGTGCTTGTAAAAATTGCTGAAGTCGTCACACAGAGAATTTTTGATCATGATGCTTGCTTGATTGATAGAGCTATGGATGGCGGCTATTTCTTGCGGTGTAGAACGCTGATTGTTCAACCTTCTGTTAAGTAGTCTGCACAGACGACGTTTTTCCTTCAGAAGGATCGTAGATCGCTTGGAAATTCGGATGGACGCAGGTGAAGATGACGTTGGTACGTGTTCGTCTATAACTGCACGAAAAATTTCGTGCAGTGCGTTTACAATGAATTCGATGTTATCTTGTTGAAGGTTGGAAGTAGACGGAATCAAAAGAGCGTCCAGTCTTCTAGACACATCTTGATTGATGGCATCGAAATTTGCACGGTCAAATAATTTTCTGTTGCTAATTGCATTGTCTTGCTGGACGAAGTTAATTGTAGTTTCTATTGCGATGCCAGTGTGGTCGGACAATTTGACGATGTTTTCAGCGCGACTGCTAACCACTTCATCAAGGTCGGAACTAATAATGAAATGGTCAATGAATGAGCCAGGAGTTGATCGGTGGCATGTGGGAAATTCGGCGTGTATAATTTGAAAATCTCCAGACGAGTGCAGTGGGTAGATGTTTGTTCCATTTTGGTTGCATTTGATGTCGCCGAGCTGGGTGTGACGAGCATTGAGATCGCCTCCTATTATCAGGCTGGACTTAAATTGGCTGAAGAACTCGTGAAAATGATTATACTTAGCTTTAGTGTCCCCCGGAATGTACGCGGCGACAATGGTAATCGGAATTCCGTCTGCCAGACACTGCACTGTGCACGTTTCGAACAGGTCGGAATTGACGTTGATTTGTTTAGCGTAAATGTCTTTCTTGACGATGACCATGGTACCTCCACCATCATCGCTCAGACGATCGCATCGGAAAACTTTATAATTCGGTATCGTAACACGAATGTGCGGTTTTAGTTTGGTCTCGGAGATAAGTGCAATTGCTGGATCGTAAAACTGAAGATAATGTATGAGAGTCTTTTGCTTATGCTGCGGAGCTAGTGCGTTGATGTTGAATGCGATTATACGACTAGGCATGATAATTTTTGCATGATTTCTTGCTGAGCTGTCATTAGTTGCATATTTCGTAAGAGAAGATTTTTCAGGTCACTTTTCGAAAAATCTTCTTTGGAAGTTGGTGATTGATTGTTGACTGATGCAGTGGACGCCGGATTCGTGACTGTTGCAGTGGACGATTGATTGTTGACTTTGGAACGTGACTTGCTACTCGCGTTTTGAGCGACAATGCTACTGAAAGTGACATTCGGTTTAACGGCAGAACGACTCCTCAGTGGAAATGTTCCTTGTGTTGGATTAAACGACGGTTTGGCATTCTCACTGATATCTGCCGATTTTTTTCGTACTTTTTCACGTTTGTCAATGATTGGCTTGATATGTTTCATGAAGAATTCACAGTGCTTTAGATCATTAGCCGAATGGTTTTTGTGGCAGTTACAGCATACAACGGGCAAGTTTTGGTTGGCATTACGAGGGCAGGCTGCAGGTCGATGATCAGTGTCGCACTTAACACAACGATACTTTCTGAAACAGCCGACAGCAGAGTGGAAGAATAATTGGCAGTTTTTGCATTGTAAAACTGGTGACCGTCGCAAGACTTCCACACGAATTTTCACGTTGAGGAT
>CM055404.1:80062039-80072563 GCA_029228625.1 Pseudolycoriella hygida
TGATTAAACGCGTTATCACAACTATCTGGCCAATGGAATTTGAAATTTCTATTCTTCTTCTTTACTCTTTCCATTTCGGCGATATGAGAATGCAGAGGAATAAGAATTTTTGCTAATTTCGGAATAAATCTGAAGTAGTAATTTATCATGCCTACAAATCTCTGAGCCTTCTTTAGCGTATCAGGTATCAGGTGCAGGAAAATTAGAGATGACTTCAACCCTCTCAGCTGATGGCAGAATGCCGTGTTGGTCGATATGATGACCTAAGAATTCAAGAGTTTTAACCCCTAACAAACACTTGTTGGGTTTTACATTTAAACCGTATTCTGTTAAGCGATCGAAAAGTTTCTCAAGGTGTTCTTCTGGCGATTTGCTGAAAATTAGGATGTCGTCGATGTAGACGAAAACGAAATCTAAGCCTTTACATACTTCGTTCATAAACCTTTGGAATGTTTGGGCCGCGTTACGTAAGCCGAATGGCATTCGCGGAAACTCAAACAATCCAAATGGGGTAATTATGGCTGTTTTGTGAACATCTCCCGGTGCTGTTGTGAAATGTTGTGAAATGCTCTGACCAGGTCTACTTTCGAGAAGATGTTGCAACCTTCTAAATTTGCGTTAAAATCTTGAATGTGTGGTAGCGGATATCTATCCGCAACCGTAACAGCGTTTAACCTTCGATAGTCACCACATGGACGTAAGTCCGGACTTCGAGGTTTAGGTGCCATTGTTAATGGCGAGGCGGTTTGCGAAGAGGAGGGTCTACAAATACCAACCTCGTTCATGTAATTGAATTCGACTTGAGCGACTTTGAATTTGTCTGGGCTTAACCTACGTGCTTTGGAATATGGCAGTGGCCCTTTAGTGTGAATGTAATGAACGACGTTGTGTTTTACCGGTAAATTGAAATCAGGGGGAGAAACTAAAGAAGGGAACTTCTTAAGAATATCACCAAATTCGGTTGCAATTGAATATAATCTAGGCGCCGGTTCGAAGCAATTGTCAGCTTTCATCGCGTTTAGTGACAATGAGGTTGCCGGATCAATTAACTTTTTATTGCGTAAATCTGGCAGAAGCCCGTGCCTTGACAAGAAATCTGCACCGATAATTGGTCTGTTAACGGACGCTATGACAAAGCTGTGAGAATAATTCCTTCTTAATCCTAAATCCACTTCGACCACCCTTTTACCGAACGTTTCAATTACCGACCCGTTCGCCGCTGTTAGCTGAAAATCTTTATTTAATTTGAAAACACTACAAAAATTCTTCGGAATAACAGAAACATCTGCCCCGGTATCTATTAGAAACAGCAACTTATTTTTCTTATCTTTAATAAAAAGGCGGCAAGACTTGAATAACATCCCGCTGTCAGCCGCGTCTACAGCAGGATTCTTTAGTTTGGGTTATTCCCTTTATTGCCGTTGTTGCTCGAAGATTTAGCGCTTACGAAAGAACACGGCTTGTTACACGGCTTGTTCGCTTTCTCTCCAAACTTAAAATGGTAATAACACAGCTTGCCTTTTGGATTATATCGTGAACTTCGTGAGCGACTTCTGTAATTGCTACGGGAACGGTTTCTAGATTGACTTCTGTTGCTATTGCGGGATATGTCAAATGACAACTTTTCGATCATTGCTTTTAATGAATCAATTTCGGCTTTCAGTTCACTATGATGCGGTTTTGAGCTGGTAGATACAGCAGAAATATTAGCTGTTTTGATTGCTTCCCACACTTGGTCAGCTAGCTTTGTTAAATTTGATATTGTGTCGTCTTTCTGAGGAATGAGAGCAACGCGGATCGCTTGTGGGAGTCTGCTCATCCATAACTTCTTCAACAATTCATCACCGACTGTTTCATTACTGCCTGCTAAACGCTTTAGGGATCTAAAATAATCCGACGGTTTCTTGTCACCCATTTCTTCATCCGAGACTATTTTCTTAATTCGACTTTCCAGACTCAAAGAATGACGTTCAATCAAAGTCTTTTTTAAATTATCATATAAGTCAGTTTCTGGCGGTTTCTCTAAAATATCTGAAACTGATTCGGCGACGTCTTGATGCAACGTAGCGACAACGTAATTATATTTGCTAATGTCCTTCGAGATTTTACCTAACGCAAACTGCGATTCAGCTTGAATAAACCAAGTACGCGGATTACTAGACCAAAACGTCGGTAATTTGACGATTAACGCGTTAATATCTGTCGGAAGGTTCTGGTTCGGTGGAACCGAATCTTCATTCTGATTAGCCATATCGCGAATATCAAAAATATAAGGGATTGAAAATGTTTCTTTGCAATTCTTTCACCTTGTTCGGTTGACAAGATATTCATTCATTCACTTATAGAGATAAAAAATTTTAAGTGTTTCGGAAAAAATTGAAATAAAATTTAAGAAGTACTCTACTATAATAAATTTTCAGAAAAAAAATATAAAACTATTTCCGAAACGCTTCTTAATCTTGAGCGAAAATTCAAATATCTTTATACAATGCAATGGAAAGATCTTACTTGTTGGTTGAATTGATTTTGTTGGTCCTTTGTGTTGGTGGGACCGTTACTTAACCAGTGGACAATTGATCTTATTTCTTTTGTTTTCGGTGGACAATGGGTTTCTTGGCGCCTTTTTTTTAATTGCTTCGCGCCCAAATTGTTGACCTTCAACTGTCCAGGATTGATGTTACAATATCCTCGCACCGAAAAAATAATGTGCTCAATGTATTTTATGCGTCTTTGCTGATTCTTTTTTAGGTTTTGTTTTACGTACCTTTTATCTCCACAGGGCTTGGGCCTGTGGAGATTTCCAAATGACAAAGCCTACAAAGTGATTTTACAGGTGCCTGTCACTACAACTGCTTCATTGCGGTCCAGAATTAACAAAAGGAACGTCTCTCGTTCTCTGCCTCTAGGTGTAAAGATTGTCCTCATGCAACCAATAAAACCTCGCGTAGATCGAAATATAGAATTTTTTCCAGCTCCTCTGTTCATTGAAAAATCTTGAAATCCAATTTTTGATACATTTATTTTCAAGAGAGAGCAAGCTTTAAAATTCTACAAATAGATAAATTCATACAACTCTATTAGAATCACAAAGAATTTAAATACAAATATAAAACTCACTTCTAATATCTTTCTATTCTTGATTTGAGGATTTCTAATCTACGCTGCGTCACTGACAATTGATCGACTTTCAATTTCAATTTTAGTAAATATAATACTTTAAAATATTAATTCAAACGATTTCTCTTCAATTCTCGTTTAAGCAAACTCAAGCGATCAATGTCGGAATACACTAAAAAGAAAAAAACTGAACAATACAAACATCGGTCAGGCAACCTCAGAAAACATATAAGCAAATTCAGCGACAAAACGTTTAGTGGATGCGTACAATCGCTTTAATTTAATTTCCCGAGTTAGTTACCTTTATTATTTCGTTCAGCAATTCGCGCGCTCTTCCTTTTGGTGGTGGCTTTCTCAACACTTCCCTCCGTTTCACTGCAATGCCCTTCAGCAGTTAAACCATCTTTCGCCAACACATCCAATCGTGCCACTGCTGATGCCGGTCTCCACAACATCGATTTGTTTGCATATTGAACCTTGACCTTTCGAACTTGTCCCGATGATCCAATTTTCGCGTCAACTATTCGGACTTTCGGATAACAGTTACGGACCTTTTTCTCATCGATGTCAATGGCCACATCACCAATCTCCAAAGGTTTGACGGCTTTGAACCACTTCGTTCGACGTGTGAGTGTAGGCAAATATTCTTTGATAAATCGTTTCCAGAAAAGGTCACTAATTCGTTGATTTTCTTTCCAAGCTGACCTTAATATTGGACCATCCGAATCAACTACGACAGGATTTTTGATTCCATTTGACGAGCCAAGAATAAAATGGTTCGGAGTTAGGGCCTCGTCATTGTCATTGTTCAATGGAATAAACGTTAAAGGGCGGGAATTGATTACATTTTGAATTTCCATCAACAAATTTCGTAACGTTTCATCGTCCGGTCTTCTACTTGGCATAATATCATACAACGACGTCTTCACTGCTCTCACCAGTCGCTCCCATACACCACCCATATGTGGGACATGTGGTGGATTCAAATTCCATTTTGAATATGACGTCGTAAATTCTGTAGCCACTTTGTCGACATCGATTTGTTTAATTGCACGTTTCAATTCCGAATCAGCACCCACAAAATTGCTTCCACAATCGCTATACATTTCATTCGGTCTGCCTCTAATGCTTATAAAATTCCGTAGCCATTTGATGAATGATTCGGTGTCGTATGAATGCGAAATTTCCATGTGAACTCCACGTATTGTCAGGCATGTGAACAATGATACCCAACGTTTCTCGACTCGTCGTCCAATTGTCACTTCCAATGGGCCAAAAAAATCGACGCCTGTACAGGTAAAAGGGCGGAAGCCGACTGCCAATCGTCCAAATGGTATATTTCCCATTTTAGGAATTTCGGGTTTTGCTTTACGATTTTTGCATGCCTGGCACTCGTTTTTGATGATTGACTTTAGTATCACACGCAATTTTGGTATGTAATAACTCTGACGCATTTCATTCACAACCGTTTCATTATTTCTGTGGTGGTATATTCGGTGGTAACATTTTATCAGCAATTTTGTAATTGGATTCTTTGTCGGCAATATGATTGGCCGCTTCATGTTGTGGTGTATGTTCTCAGCCAAATCTATTCGCCCTTGAATGCGCATGATGCCATCATCGTCCAAATACGGTGAGCATTGGTACAAAGAGCTCGATTTTTCGATGAGTCTTTGCCGATTCGGTGATCGATTCTTATTCAATGTCAACAAAACCGCTTCTTCCGGATAATCGTCAAATTGTGCTTGCTGGAAAATTTTGTTCCTGGCCATAATCATTTCGTTTTGACATAAAGGTCCTTGCTTGAACGGTTCTTTTCGAATTTTTGATTTCAGTACGGATACAAATCGAATCGCATATGCCAATGCGCGGACCATCCTATTCCAATTTGAAAATCTGTTCGGATCGATTAACTGATGAATGGCCAATTCTGTGTGAACGAAATTCAATTTTATTTCTTCTTCGGTTTCCTCAAATACTCGTTGCGTCTTTGGCCAATCGTTTTCTTGTAACTTGAGAAATTCAGGTCCACTGTACCAACGACTCGATGCATCAAAACTTGGTGGTGTCGACCACTTAGTTAACTCATCGGCCACATTCAATTTCGAGGTAATCCAACGCCAATCGCTCGGCTCTGTGCTTTCTAAAATTTCGCCAACTCTGTGTGCCACGAATTGATGGTACTTGCGATGATCCGAATGTATCCACGACAAAACAGTTTTCGAGTCGGACCAAAATATTTTTCGATGGATTTTTATTGTCTGACTGGAAATTATGCTGGTCGACAATCGAGTTCCAAGTAAGGCGGCTTGAAGCTCTTTGCGTGGTATCGACAAATATTTAATTGGTGCCACTCTTGATTTCGAGCCGACCAAAACGCAATCCACACCATTCGAATCTTCCACTCGCAAGTAACACTCTGCTCCAAATGCGTCTTCGCTGGCATCCATAAACATATGCAACTCCACCGAAGTTGATGTGTCCGGAGATAGTTTCGCACTGTACAGCCGTGGAACTTGAATATCTTCCACTTTCGGTAGCAAATCCAACCATCTGGTCCATAATTTGATTACTTTTGGATCGGAAATTTGTTGGTCCCAGTGCAGATCGGATCGCCAAATTTCTTGGATTATTATTTTCAGATGAATGAGGAAATGTGAAACCAAACCAAGCGGGTCAAATATTGACATGAGTAGCCTCAACATTTCGCGCTTCGTTGGTAATTGCGTGCCATTCAAAATGTTTCGATTTATTATGGAGAACTTTAAAGTTGTCAGTTAGCACTCGAACGCTACACACGTATTTTGTAAATGTCCAACACATCAAACGATTCTTTTTTTTCGACAAGCACTGTCCTTCGACAGAGTGGTGTAATTAATTCTTTACTCGTGACGACGCCTCGATTGAACGAGGTCAGTGAATTTCCACCAGACGACATGGCTGAAGAAATTAAAAGAAAAGACCTGCTAATTACTCAACTACAAGGAACCATCGAGCAACAATCAAGACAAATTCAGCAGCAAACTTCTGCCATTGAAAAAATGCAACATCAGATATCAGAACTGTCCGCCACTCTAGCTAAACTGGTTCAGCAAGGAGCTGAAACAACGACGCCCCAAAAATTGGCCCCAATTTTCTCAACGAAAAAGAAAAATGTCTGTAAATCAACTGGAAAGAAAAAGTCCAAAACGTCTACGTCATCATCAGCTGACACGAATACAATGCCAAATGCTAAGCGACCACGACATATGTTAGACATTTCTGAACATGAAGAATTGATTCATAATATGGATCAAGTTGGCAATCCTGACGTTGTGTCAAATTCAGCGGAGCTAAATCCGTCCATCACAAATGTCACTGGAAATGGTGATGAACGCAATAACACATCAATGCATGTTGCAGATGACAACAAATCCGACGAAGACTCCACCGACGATGATGATCTCTATGACGACCCGGAAAATAACTGGGATGAATGTGTTAACAAAGACAACAACTTCGCAAATTTAAAGAAAAATGCCATCGAGAAGGAAAAAGATGTGACACCAATAGAAATTTCGATTAAGAACGACGAAAAAGGATCTCTACACGCACTTCTCGTTCAACATTTCAATAACAACAGTTTCTTATGGTCCAACGCCGGGAAGCGTATCGTTCGCATCAATCCATTCACGCAGAAGGTGAAGGATAATATGATACTGTGGTTGCGAGACCGTAAATACCCTTTTCACACGTTTCTTTGCAACAACGACAAACCTAATGCGTTTATCATTAGAGGCCTACCAGACAGTGTGTCTAAATCACACATTTCGAATGCCCTACAGCAAGCTAGCATTGCCTTCACCAGCATAGTAAGGCATTCAACCGGCTACACCAGGTTTCATCAAAAACAGTCTGACCTATGGAGAGTAACCACGCCACACTCGGTTTCGATCCAACATTTTAAAGCCATTGACGGTATCCTCAACGTGAAAATTCGTGTGGAAGTCTTGCGACGGTCACCAGTTTTACAATGCAAAAACTGCCAATTATTCTTCCACTCTGCTGTCGGCTGTTTCAGAAAGTATCGTTGTGTTAAGTGCGACACTGATCATCGACCTGCAGCCTGCCCTCGTAATGCCAACCAAAACTTGCCCGTTGTATGCTGTAACTGCCACAAAAACCATTCGGCTAATGATCTAAAGCACTGTGAATTCTTCATGAAACATATCAAGCCAATCATTGACAAACGTGAAAAAGTACGAAAAAAATCGGCAGATATCAGTGAGAATGCCAAACCGTCGTTTAATCCAACACAAGGAACATTTCCACTGAGGAGTCGTTCTGCCGTTAAACCGAATGTCACTTTCAGTAGCATTGTCGCTCAAAACGCGAGTAGCAAGTCACGTTCCAAAGTCAACAATCAATCGTCCACTGCAACAGTCACGAATCCGGCGTCCACTGCATCAGTCAACAATCAATCACCAACTTCCAAAGAAGATTTTTCGAAAAGTGACCTGAAAAATCTTCTCTTACGAAATATGCAACTAATGACAGCTCAGCAAGAAATCATGCAAAAATTATCATGCCTAGTCGTATAATCGCATTCAACATCAACGCACTAGCTCCGCAGCATAAGCAAAAGACTCTCATACATTATCTTCAGTTTTACGATCCAGCAATTGCACTTATCTCCGAGACCAAACTAAAACCGCACATTCGTGTTACGATACCGAATTATAAAGTTTTCCGATGCGATCGTCTGAGCGATGATGGTGGAGGTACCATGGTCATCGTCAAGAAAGACATTTACGCTAAACAAATCAACGTCAATTCCGACCTGTTCGAAACGTGCACAGTGCAGTGTCTGGCAGACGGAATTCCGATTACCATTGTCGCCGCGTACATTCCGGGGGACACTAAAGCTAAGTATAATCATTTTCACGAGTTCTTCAGCCAATTTAAGTCCAGCCTGATAATAGGAGGCGATCTCAATGCTCGTCACACCCAGCTCGGCGACATCAAATGCAACCAAAATGGAACAAACATCTACCCACTGCACTCGTCTGGAGATTTTCAAATTATACACGCCGAATTTCCCACATGCCACCGATCAACTCCTGGCTCATTCATTGACCATTTCATTATTAGTTCCGACCTTGATGAAGTGGTTAGCAGTCGCGCTGAAAACATCGTCAAATTGTCCGACCACACTGGCATCGCAATAGAAACTACAATTAACTTCGTCCAGCAAGACAATGCAATTAGCAACAGAAAATTATTTGACCGTGCAAATTTCGATGCCATCAATCAAGATGTGTCTAGAAGACTGGACGCTCTTTTGATTCCGTCTACTTCCAACCTTCAACAAGATAACATCGAATTCATTGTAAACGCACTGCACGAAATTTTTCGTGCAGTTATAGACGAACACGTACCAACGTCATCTTCACCTGCGTCCATCCGAATTTCCAAGCGATCTACGATCCTTCTGAAGGAAAAACGTCGTCTGTGCAGACTACTTAACAGAAGGTTGAACAATCAGCGTTCTACACCGCAAGAAATAGCCGCCATCCATAGCTCTATCAATCAAGCAAGCATCATGATCAAAAATTCTCTGTGTGACGACTTCAGCAATTTTTACAAGCACCGGCTTCGACAAATCAAAAGCAATCGCGACGCCTTCAACGCTGTGCGTCAGTTTTCAAATTTTAAACGGAAACCTGGACATACCAATAAAATTTTCTTGGATGAAAACAAACAACTTTTGATCACAGATCCTGCTGAAATTGCTAACGAGTTCGGGACGAGATTTTTGATGAACCACCAACTAACTGTTAACAACATTGACTCAGCCGACAAAATTGTACAATAAACCGTCAATAAACTTGAAGCGACAAATTGCAACATTCCTTTTTGCGATAGAGTCAGAGCAGATATCGAATATGAAGAACAGCGCAATGACATTGATCGTTTGCTTCCAGCGAGTCAGCAAGGAATTCTTACATCAGTCGAGGAAGTTACCGAGATCATTATGACGCGTCAGAACAAAATTTCAACGGGAGATGACAATACCCCGATCACCGTGCTGAAGAGATTGTCCTTTGATAACCTTCTGAAGATCACAATTATCTTCAATCATTTGCTAGCGTCAGCGGTTTTTCCTAAAGTTTGGAAACACGCCATCGGTTGCCCTATTCCGAAACCTGGAAAGGATGCCTCTGTCATCGTGAACTGGAGACCAATTTCTCTACTGAATTCGATTTCCAAGGTTTTCGAGCTGATTCTGAAAAAACGGTTGCGAAAACATTTCGAAAGTAATGATCTTCTGACGAAGGATCAATTTGGGTTTCGGCCGAAAAGATCAACGCTACACGCTTTGGCAAAGTTCCACGACCACATCGTTAGAGGATTAAACTGTGGAAAAATGACGACTGCAATCCTTTTGGACGTTCGTGCCGCTTTCGACACTGTCTGGCATAATAGACTCATACATAAACTCGTAAACTTCAAAGTCCCACCGATAATCTGCAAAACCATTCAAAGTTATTTAGCCGAACGCTCCATGACAGTCAAATTTAATGGAACCAACTCAAAATGCCATCACATTCCTGCCGGCGTGCCGCAGGGAAGCTGCGTCTCAGACATCTTGTTCTTGGCATACATCAATGATATGCCCACACATCCCGGTATTATCAAGTCGCAATTCGCCGATGACTCCTTGTTCTACAGAACGCACAACAACGTGAAACTGGCGGCAATCACCTTTAATTCTTACCTGAATCGCATCGCTGAATACTTCAATCGTTGGAAATTAAACGTTTGCGAGAAGAAAAGTCAACTGTTGAACGTCGTCGGTCGCTGCTCCGATACCAATCATCGATTGAGGTCCAATGCTAAAGAAATGAATATCGTCATGAACGGCAAAAAAATCGAAAAAGTTGACTCGTTGCGCTATTTAGGAGAATGGTTTCATCGGAATGCCTCGTCAAAATGTCACATTGATAAATCCATCAACAAAGCAAACATAGTGCGGAGCAAGCTACAACATCTCCTCCAGAGTTCATCTATCTGCTGTAAAGTGAAAACGATGTTTTATAAATCCATCATATGGCCGATATTGTGCTACGCGTCTCCAATCTGGGCCAATCCATCCATTGCGTCTTCTGCACAAATCGAACGAATCCGCATTGCTGAGAGGAAAATTCTGAGATCGACCACCAACACAAAACGCGAGCGTGGCAGTTTTCGATTCATCAACAACTCCATTCTGTATGAAAGAGCGAACACTGCAAGAGTGGATCGGTTCATCGCCGATCAAGCAGTGAAATTTATCGATAGGTGCGATGAGAGCGAAGACCATGACATCAAAAACCTTGCTAGCTTTAATGGTGGCACCGACTCTAAGTATCTTCCGGTCTCGTTTTG
>CM055404.1:80073063-80097881 GCA_029228625.1 Pseudolycoriella hygida
GGCTCGGAACAGATCAGATCAATCTGATTTTTTTCATATTAATCTGAAATTTATCCAATCTGAATCTGATCTGAAAATTTTGATCTGATCTGATTCTGATCTGAAATCTGAAAAATTATATCAGATCTGATCTGATCTGATCTGAACTGATCTGAATTCTGTTTTAGTATTACTCATAAACAGTGTTCCTCTGTACTATGTTTTAACGTGTACTCAGAAGGTAAGTTGAAATATACAAAACATCTTATTTCATAAAAATCAATTCAAGTTTCAAATTTTGTTATGTTTACTCTACGAACGAATCAAAGTTGCCGCGTGCCAATTCATTCATGCTTCTTAGAAATGACTTTAGTTGTCGGTTAAAATTTTGTCTAGTATCGAGATTTAATTCGAGTTTTTCATCTTTATTGAGAACTTACAGGCGGCTTTAGGGAACAAATGTTTTGCCGATAATTGAATAATGTCATAGGAAGGACATTCGTTTCCGTGAAATCCCACAAATTCAAGAAATTTGAGAATCACAAACTTTAACTATATCAAAACAAACACGTCGCATAAGATTTAACGACTACTCTGATTACACGTACGTTATGAGCCATTTACCAATCGCATCGCACACCGGTTATATCAACTTACCGAGTGGGTACACGTTAAAAGATTGAAACGCAATCTCCAATGCTTTAGTGTAATAAATTTGATAAAGTGATGATGTCGAATGAAAACGAGATGTGTACGTACGCGCGGGCGAAGCCCTAGCGAAAAGTACACATCGAGTGTGTATTGGGGTATTTTGAAAGAAATTTTTCTGTAATAGTGAGAGTGTGTTGGCGCACATACCGCGAAAAGAAACTCTTCGTCCCAAGTAATGGGAAAATATGTTCCGTCTCAACCATTACACTCTCACGTATACAGAAAAAATGTTTTTATTATTCACAGTCGCAACAAAATATTTTTTATCTGCCTAGAACGATAATCTCGCATTTTTCTCGATATATCTTTTCTCGGCAGTTAAAATAGCATATGCACCGCTGTCCGGGATGGTTTATTTTGACGATTTGGATTATTTCCCACGCCTTCGGCTAATCTACTATTTGAGCATACGGTGATAAATGGAGTGAATAGAATCAGATCAATATGATCTGATCTGATCTGATCTGAAAAAAATTAGCAGATCAGATTCAGATGGAAGAAATCAGAAATTAGCGACTGACAAATCAGGTTGGATGCTTAGCCGTTGGTGTGACGTCCATACTCGTTGAGGTTGTTTCCTTTACCACTGGAGTTTGTTTCAGTACAGAAGTTGCAGAAGAGTTTTCCGGTGTTGATGCTATCTCTGGAGTTGTCGCAATTGGTAAAAAAGTGTTTAAGGTTCTCCTCTTGTTTTCATGAAATTCTCCAATTTGGACATGAGCGGGCCAAAAAGACGGTTCGATGAGTTTTTCGAAGAGTTTGACTGTGCAACTTAACCGATAAGAAATAAACGTAAGTTCGTCCAGCTTCTGATCTTTTTTCACTAAAAGTCTGAAACTAAAATCATTGTTATCAAGTTCGGGGATTCTCGTTTTCATATAAGAGGAAAGCGATTCCGCAGTTACATCTGGTTTAAGGCGAGAAACGTTAATGAATTTTGTAAGTCTATTCACTAGTTGACGAGACCTAACCGGGCTACTCAGTCCATGGTTGATGTCTACGTTGGTACCGCAGGTTAATTTGCGTTGGCGAATCAACGGATTGACGTCACTCTTCTTCCCATTGGTTCGAATCCTTTTAGGCGTTATAGCAACGTTAGTTACGCGCTTACGCTTATTCGAAAGAATAGAAATTGATGGGAAGTTCACGTCAGATGGTGTAACGTCCATACTGCAACTCGCAGCAACGGAAGGAAACGAGGGCTTCATAATAGACTGAATACTAGCGCCCGGATGAACTCCGGTGCCCTTCAATTCACTCAGAACCGACGCGTACGTTTTAGTCTTTGCGCGGTGATCTCATGGAGCAAAGATAAGATTTCATTAGATTTTTCAATTCCTGAAGAATGTTGTGAGATTTCTGAAGTTGGTCGAGCAAAGTCGAAAATAGTAGCTTGAGCTAAGTCGTTAGAAGAGTTCTTTATAGCTCTGACACTTCTCTGCGTTAGTGATGTATTGGAACTATCGAACTAGAAGTTTTAGATGTACAGTTCAGTTTCACTATAAATCTCTTATAATATTGCTAATGACAAATTTAACACGAAATTATAAGGTCAAAAAATGCAATACGAAAAGGGAGCTAAATACAAAAATTGTCAGGAATTTATTATTGACAAATTTCGTTAATACAAAATGGATGGACATCGCGCCAATCGAATACGTAAGAATCACTTAGTGAAAGACCAAAACAAAAAATTGATTAATTAATTAATTCTAGGACATTTCTATTGCGTAAAAAAGTAACGAGATTTTCCGTTCAACTATTGAAGCGATTACGAATGTTAGGATGTCAGAATTTTCTTGGGATCAGGCTACTCTTCCTTTAGCTTTTGGGGGTTTAGGTATTCGAAAGGCTGATGATTTAGCATTACCGGCCTATTTATCGTCTGTGTATTCTTCATCCGATTTGTCAAATAAGTTGTTAGAAAAATTTAATATTCAAATAATTGATAATAATATTTTAGAGTTGGTTGAGGAAATCCCTCAAGATTTTATTCCAGGAAATGACGAACAGAAGCAGGAACAGAGAAATTGGGATCTTCCGAGGATAAACAGCAAGTTTTCTAGGATGTTTGATTCTAGTGAACCTGTTGCTCGGGCCAGACTACTTGCGTCATCTACTAATGAATCTTCAAAGTGGCTGCAGGTGGTCCCATCGAGTAATACCGGTTTGCTATTAGATAACAATTCCGCGAGAATTGCTGTTGGTCTTCGGTTAGGTTCTCAATTATGTGAAGAACATAAATGCATTTTTGGTGTTATGGTCAAAAAGGACGGCTTGCATGGTTTGTCTTGCAAGAAGAAATCAGGAATAATTTCTAGACACGATGAAATTAACAAAATTATTTCTCACGCATTCTCTTCCGCAGGTTTTCCAAATATAATACAACCACCAGGAATTTCTAGGGATGATGGAAAACGACCTGATGGTATGACTCTAATTCCATGGAGTCATGGGAAGCCTCTTCTTTGGGATGTTACTGTTACTATTACTGTTAGCTCCTTCTTATATTAATGAATCTTTGAAGAAAGCTCGTTAAATAGCCGATAAAGCGGAAAGATTTAAACATAATCATTATATACCTTTAAAAGAAAACTATTTATTAACTCCTGTTGCTTTTGAAACTCTAGGTTGTACGGGTCCAGAAACGAAGAAATTTATAGGAAAGTTAGGGTCATTGATGAGGACGGCTTCTGGAGAGTCACGCTCGAAAGATTTCTTATTATAGAGGATTTCGGTTGCAATTCAGATAGGCAATTCGGCATGCATCCTGGCAACATTAGGGAAAAATAGAATAGATGACTTTTATTTATTGTAATGTTGTTGAAAAGATCGTTTTTTTACTGGCTGCGCCAATGTGAGCAGTCTTTTTTTTTCGCTTAATATAATACAATAAAATTTCATAAACAGCAAAAAAAAAGTTAATTGGATCACAAGAGACGAAAGTGAAAAATTTCAACCGTGTGCGAAATTTGCAGCCCGCGCCGAAGGCAAGGGCGGCAATCGCACAGGTTGAAATTTTTTACGTCGTCACATGTGATTCACACAACTTTTCATTACAAAGAATACGAATCTTGTAATTTTCGAATCCCAAATAGACGCGAAAATTAAAAAATGCAACTCGAAACGAAAGCTTACTCATTAATAAATTCAACTAAGGTCAATAATTTATTCATTGGAATTGTTACGATTTAAACATCACTGCAGTAACAGCAGCAACAGCATATAGAAATTAAAAATTATGATGTTTTACATGCAACGGGGACGAAAATGAGGGCATTTTTTAAATTATTTTTCATGCCTTGGGCATAAATTACAGATTTTTTCTCGCAATTTAGGCGCTCGGTATAAAAAGTTGTATACGGGCCTGTTTAGGACGATTGATCTGAGGCACACCTCGCGAAATTGCTTCAAATCATCGTCCAACACAGGCACGTAAATAACTATTGGGAATTCGGCTCATTGCGTGTAATATTAATTTTCATGTCTGTCTTAGCCGGTGGCTTTAGGCATTTTCTCGGGTTGTAGCCCTAACAGACATGAAAGTTATTTTTCATGCCGAGCGCCTAAATTACAAGAAAAATTCTATAATTTATGCCAAATTCATGAAAAGCTGTATGTGTACCTGCTTAGTTCGCGAAATTGCTTAAAAGCAATCGTCCATAGCACTTACACAAATAACCATTGTAATTCTCATGCGAAATGATCGACATCCAAAACTCATGATACACATCCAAAACTCATGATGCGCATCCAAAACTAAATGATTCACATAACAAGAACTACGAGAATATTGCAGTTTTTCCTTACAAAACTAGAAAGACAAAACTAATTTTAAAAAAAAAATAATCTTTCCTTCGTCAACAATATCATGTTTAATTCCGCATAAAAAATCTTGGTAGCACCGGCGCACATATTTGTTACACTTTGATCGAAGTAAACTCAATGAAGTGTCGAAGTTTTTTTGTTGTGTCAGTTACTTTCGCACCTCTGTTTAGCCCTCAAAAGTACCCCGAAAGTACTTTCGCTTCCCATAGCATTCTAAGGCCTACTTAGAGTTGCATTTTTTAATTTTCGCGTCTCATTTGGGAAGAGAAATATACAAGTTTCGTATTCGATGTAATGAAAAATTTAAATCACTATTTGGCACAAATCGATAACGCTTTGATAAAACAAAAATTCGCTAGTTAAATGTAGCAGTCGTACAATTAAACTGTGGAAGTAATTAAAAAGACCTACAAATTCGCAGCGCTATATTTTTTACAGCTTTCAAGAAGATAACCGTTTTAGTTGTGTTGATGGTGTACTGTAGCATTGATGCAAAAATGGGAACAGCAGTGGCATTTGCATTTCAATTTCTGTGAGCATGGTGTTGCGTTCCGTATGAAATCGATTTTTACGAGAATCTTGTTTTGATTTTCGGCTGAATGGACCCAATTACGTGTTGCGTGGATAATTGCTTCGGCCTCTTTTCGAATTCCGAAAAGTGATACTTTTGTATAAAGCAAACAATTTGACAGTTCTATTTGGGATGTAATAAACTACCCAATATTCGAAAGTACCTAAAAGAAATTGGAATTACCAAAAAGTATTTACCATTTACTGAAAGTTTAATCTGCATTTACCAAAAAAAAATGCAATTTATACCTTTAAAAAAAAGAGTTTTACCTAAAGATAAGTCAATTTTACCTAATGACAATTGCCAAAAAAAATTCATTCTTACTTAAAAAAAATTATTCTTATCAAAAACTAAATTTCTAACTGCAAATGAAAAATTATGTGTTCTACTTTTTCCGACCTTTACTCATGTGTTGAACTAAGCAGGTTGTGCCAATTCTTAAGCGAAACCAAACGGCTGCGCAGGCTCGGAAGTAATAAGTTCGACATATCGACATGTACCTTATGTTAAAATTTCAAATTACAACGGAGTTCATTGGAAATTTTTAATGGAAAATTTTCATTGAAGTTAGTGGTAGGTAGGAAAAGGTTAAAATGAATAAAATAATACTCACCGGCGAGGAGTGTATGTACACGAAATTCTGCTTAATATAAGATTACTTATACATTGTGGAAAGCGAGTAATAACCGTTCAAGTGTATATTACACACAACGCGCGAGCGATAGCGAGTAAGTGTGTGTAGTATACACACGAACGGTTATTCGAGTGTCCACAATGTATAAGTATATTATTTTACTTTAATAGCGACGATTCGTGGAACATTAAACACAAGTACTGATGGCCGAGCGAGCTAGGGCACGGTAGTGCTAATTGTTTGAGATGAGGTGTCGGGGTTCAATTCTGATTTTTTTTTACTTTTTGTATGTTTGTTTCTTGCACAAAATATTCAAATTATCAAATTGTTGCATCTAGATAGAAGAAAGTGAAATAAAAAAAAAATTCGCGCATGCTGAACCTAAATGCACATTAATATAAATTACTAATTATAAAAGGCAAAACTTTGTCTGTTTGTCTGTCTGTCTGTCTGTTTGTCTGTCTGTTTGTCTGTTTGTCTGTCTGTTTGTCTGTTTGTCTGTCTCTTTGTTTGTAAATTGTCGGTCACAAATTTCCAGCGTGAACCAACATAGGTCCGACCTGCTTGAAGAGTTCCGAGGAACTAAATCAAAAAGTCGTTTTGCATTGCCTTTTATAAGCCGAAAGCCAAAGAAAAGGCAATGCAATAGTAGATTCTTTTGCATTGCCTTATATGATTCAAAAAAAGGCAATGCAAAAGAAGATTCGCATGTGAATCTATCTACGTCCGACCTGCTTGAAGAGTTCCGAGGAACTAAAGCAAAATGTCGTTTTGCATTGCCTTTTATAAGCCGAAAGCCAAAGAAAAGGCAATGCAATAGTAGATACTTTTGCATTGCCGCTTTCTATTATTTAAAAAAAAAGGCAGTGCAAAAGAAGATTCCCATGCGAATCTATCTGCGTCCGACCTGCTTGAAGAGTTCCGAGGAACTAAAGCAAAAAGTCGTTTTGCATTGCCTTATATGATTCAAAAAAAAGGCAATGCAAAAGAAGATTCGCATGTGAATCTATCTACGTCCGACCTGCTTGAAGAGTTCCGAGGAACTAAACCCTTTTGCATTGCTTTTTTTAACCCAAAAAAGCAATTCAAACCTAATTTCGAAGGGGAAGAGAAAACCACAAGGGAAACCTAGAGACAGAGAACGAAATAAGTTCCTTTTGACCGCAATGAAGCAGTCCAACAAAAATAAAGCTCTCTTATTATGGGTACAGTCTCCCATAATAAGAACAGTATCGCCATCCGCACTTAGCATCGTTTTGCAACGACGCTTAGCGCTGGACATCACCAACCGGCGATACTTTCAAGCGAATTGAAAAGTGGTATTTCTACATTTGAAACCGAGTACTTTCTGTGAAGTTTAACATTTATACAACGAAAAATGATTAGAACTTTTGTATGAGAAATTTGTTCAAGTAATTTCAGGGAGAATATATTGTTATGAGTGTGTGTGTGTAAATGTAAATGTAAAAAGGAAGAAACGAAAAAACTATTTTATGCACGTGGCTTCATTCAGTAATATTCTCAATGTATTCAAATATTTTCTTTGTAAGGAATTATTTGTATGGAACGAAATGATGCATTGATTTTCTTTATACATTTTTTTGGTTGGTTTCTTCGGCAAAGTCTTAGAGTTTTATTAGTAAAAGTCACCAGCATTGGTGAAAATGTCGGGCAGTTGGACATTGGGTCAATTTTTAGTTACGCGTTTGGTTTCTTCGGGAAAGTTGTTGACATTGATGAGTAGAATCTTTATGAATCCTAAGAAAATGGCTGCCACCTGTGAAAGTGACGCCATCTTGGATTTTTGCTATCTTCTGAATTAGAATAGTTACGCGTTTGGTTTCTTCGGGAAAGTTGTTGATGTTGATGAGTAGCATCTTTATGAATCCTAAGAAAATGGCTGCACCTGTGAAAGTGACGCCATCTTGGATTTTTTGCTATTTTCTGAATTAGAATAGCTACGCGTTTGGTTTCTTCGGGAAAGTTGTTGATATTGATGATTAGAATCTTTATGAATCCTAAGAAAATGGCTGCCACCTGTCAAAGTGACGCCATCTTGGATTTTTGCTATCTTCTGAATTAGAATAGTTACGCGTTTGGTTTCTTCGGGAAAGTTGTTGATGTTGATGAGTAGAATCTTTATGAATCCTAAGAAAATGGCTGCCACCTGTGAATGTGACGCCATCTTGGATTTTTGCTATCTTCTGAATTAGAATAGTTACGCGTTTGGTTTCTTCGGGAAAGTTGTTGACATTGATGAGTAGAATCTTTATGAATCCTAAGAAAATGGCTGCCACCTGTGAAAGTGACCCATCTTGGATTTTGCTATCTTCTGAATTAGAATAGTTACGCGTTTGGTTTCTTCGGGAAAGTTGTTGACATTGGTGAGTAGCATCTTTATGAATCCTAAGAAAATGGCTGCCACCTGTCAAAGTGACGCCATCTTGGATTTTTATGCTTTTGAAAGTATCTGGAAAGGTATGAGTTGAAAGTATCTGGAAAAGTATGAGAGACAGACCATTGGTTTCTTTGGCAAAGTCTCAGAGTTTTGTGAGTAGAAGTCACCAGCATTAGTGAAAATGTCGGGCAGTTGGGTCAATTTTTATGCTTTTAAAATTATTTTCGAATGTATGGGAGTAAGACGATAGGTTTGTTTGGTAAAGTCTCAGAGTTTTGTGAGTGGAAGTCACCAGTATTGGTGCGGCAGCTCGGGGGAAGAAGCAGTACGGGGGTAACCGGTTGTATGGAGAAATGGTAGTACGGGGAAAACAGTAGTGAGGGGGAAATTGTAGGACGGGAGAAAAGGTTGTACGCGAAACAGTTGTACGGTGGAAACGGTAGTACGGGTAAAACAGTAGTGAGGAGGAAATTGTAGGACGGGAGAAACGGTTGTACATACGGGGAAATAGTAGCACGATGATAACGTTTGTACGGGGAAATGGTAGTACGGAGAAAATCGTGGTACGGGGAAAAGTGTTGTTCGGTGGAAACGGTAGTACGGGTGAAATGGTAGTACGGGGAAAACATTAGTGAGAAGGAAATTGTAGGACGGGAGAAACGGTTTTACGTGGAAATAGTAGCACGGTGACAACGTTTGTACGGGGAAATTGTAGTCCGGGGAAATGTTAGTACGGGGAAATAGTAGAACGATGAAATGGCAGTACGGGGAAAACAGTAGTGCAGGGGAAACGGTTGTACGGGGAAAACAGTAGTGCGGGTGAAACTGTTGTACGCGAAGCAGTAGTTGGGTGGAAACGGTTGTACGGGGAAAATAGTAGTGCGGGGGAAACGTGTGTACGGGGAAATGGTAGAACGGTGAAATGGTAGTACGGGGAAAACAGTAGTGAGAAGGAAATTGTAGGACGGGAGAAACAGTTGTACGGGGAAATAGTAGCACGATGATAACGTTTGTACGGGGAAACGGTAGTACGGAGAAAATTACACACTCTTACATACATTTTAGTATCAATGTCGCAAATCTCCGACCTAGCGGACAAGAATGCTTAATGTCCGCGTAGCACATAGGGGCGGGGGTATATACTAGTTCTGGAGATATTGGTCATATTGTAGTATCGTAGTACTCTGAATGTATATGTCAAATAAATATATTGAGGTTCTTCCGCCAAATTTTACTACGCATGAAAATCACAGCGCCGCACTTGATAATCACCGCACTTGTTTGACAGTTCTTTTTGTAAACAACTTTAATAAAAAATTCAGTTCGCTTTGTAACAAATTTTGCTTTCGAAATTAAATTGTACGTATCGAATATGTCTGGTGAAGACATTATACGAGAAATGGGGCTGCAGGCCAGCAAAAATACAAAATATCATGCATTATATGGCTTCTATTTCTTGGGCTTAAGCAAAACGAAGTTATCAGCATTATTCAAAAAAAGCAAGGCAACGCTAGGAAACTGGGTAAAAGGTTACGAAGATGAAGGGTCCGTGGCTAGAAAAGCTAATGCTGAAAAGGTGTACAGAAAGTTTGGACACGAAAAGCGGAAATTCCTTCTCGAAATTTACGAAAACCAGCCCGTGCTGTATCTAAATGAAGCAAAGGAACTCTTTCGTAAAGAATTTGACGTTAATATCAGTACTTCCTCAATTCATACAATTTTACACGAAGGAGGACTCACTTGGAAAGTGATAGAACGTCGTGCAAGGCAAATACAGTTGAACGACGTGCTGAGATTCTGTGATGAGTTGTCAGAAATAAGTTGGAGGTGGGAACAACTCGTTTTTTTGGACGAAGCATCGTTTGACGGTCGAGATTTGATACGCAAGAGAGGCTATGGTGTGAAAGGTGAAAGATTGTTACATCGTGGCGAGTTTGGACGTTCTGTCCGATCGTCTGTGCTGTGTTTTGTTGGAGCTGGTGGAGTTTTGGACGTATATACAACTGAAGGAACGTTCGACAGGAGCAAGTTTGTGGAATACTGCAAACGATTTGCGTTGCACAAACAAACAAAAGCGAAACAATATCCTGGTGAACATTCGATATGGATAATGGATGGGGCAAAAATCCACTGCCACAAAAATATAACATTTTATTTGAGGTCAATCGGCATCATTCCCATATTTTTGCCCGCATACTCTCCAATGTTCAACCCGATAGAATTTGTGTTCGGTATGGTAAAGAAGAAGCTTCAGAAACTGAACGTAAATGAGCAAGGAGCACACTCTGACACTTTACTGTGCCAAGTGTTCAATTCTTACTTAATGTATGACATGACCAAACTGTTTAAAAATTGTGGGTATCTTGCGAATGGTCAGTTCGACCCTTCAAAAGGTCTTGGTGAAAACCTCGGAAAGTATGGGTTCGGAAAATAAAAAAATTGTTTAACGTTGCTGTTTTATTCCTTTGAACATTTCCCTCCATAAGTTTCTTGGAACCACGAATAGATGGATGCACAAACGATGACATTGTCCACGTGACTTAATCAAAGGTCAACCCAAACCTACATACCGTATTCAGAACTCAGAGCGTTTCAAGTGAATCAGCAAAATTTTTCTTCACATTGATTATCGTACTGGAAATGGAGGAAATTAAATCACTGCAAAATAAATATAAATTTGCAACCTTAGCTGCAGACCTTCAGACTCCCTACAAATATATTCCGCAAGAGGTGAAAGAGTTGTCTGCTGACCTGAAACAAATTTAAGTCATATTTAAATAACTATATTAACAAATGAAAAAAGCAGCAAGCAGAACGTTTCACAAAATACGAGGGGCACCCTAAAAGTTTCGGGAATCGGCTCGTGTAAACTTTTCGCCAATTTACACAAAAATTAAATTGGTCTTTCCTGATTTAAAAATGATGATCAAAATGAAAATCGATCGTAGCAGTCAAAAGATGCAACAATTCCAAAAAGTCATTGCAGAGAAAAAATGGATTTATCACGTGAAAATTTTAGAGCCATGATTTTCTACGACTTTAAGTCTGGCTTGACTCTGGCTTGTGTATTGATCGTTAGCAAAAAGCATTTGGAGATGAGGCCCCATCCAAGACCACTGTTTATCGGTGGTTCGCTGAGTTTGAATCGGGACGCACTTACCTCAGTGACGACTTTCGTGAAGGTCGACCTTCCACAGCCATCACCGATGGAAACATTGACCATGTCCGGAACATGATTGAAGCCGATCGACATGTGACCTATGCTGAGATAGCTGCATCCCTTGGGATCGGGAAAAGTCAAATACAAACAATTTTACACGAACATTTACGCACACGGAAGCTTTGTTCTCGGTGGATCCCATACAAATTGACAGACGACCAACAGGAGGCTCGTGTGAAATGGTGCCGAGATTCTCTTAAAAAATTCGACAATGGGGCTTCTGATTCAGTATATAGCATCGTAACAGGTGACGAAAGTTGGATTTACAGCTATGATCCCCAAACAAAACAGCAATCCACCGTTTGGGTGTTTCAAAATGAAGATTTACCAACAAAGGTAATTTGCGCTCGAAGCGTCGCCAAGAAAATGGTCGCTACTTTCTTCAGGAAATGTGGTCATGTGGCTACTGTACCACTTGAGGATCGTAAAAAAATCAATTCAGAGTGGTATACTACGATTTGTTTGCCAAAAGTATTTGAAGAACTACGTGGAAAGAGTCGAAATCGCAAGATCGTCCTCCACCATGATAATGCAAGCTCCCACACAAGTGCTCTGACCACGACGTTCTTGGAGAAGGAAAAAATCAATTTGATGCTGCATCCACCCTACAGTCCCGACTTGGCACCGTGCGATTTTTATTTGTTTCCGAGTGTCAAGAATAAGTTGCGTGGGAAGCGATTTTTATCTGCGGAAGCTGCTGTCGAGGTATATGAGCAAGAAGTGGCCCAAATCCCAACTTCCGAATGGACTCGATGTTTCGAAAACTGGTTTTTAAGGATGAAAAAGTGTATAGATTGTAATGGTGATTATTTTGAGAAGCAATAAAATCGTTTTATAGCCGATTCCCGAAACTTTTAGGGTGCCCCTCGTATGAAGTAATCAAATGCAACATAACCAAACAATTTCCATTCAGTTGATTTAACAAGTGCGGCGATGCTGCTTGACAGCAAGTGCGTACTTCGCGAAAGTATAATTTTTGACTGAATTCACAATAATCAGTTCTACTGATACACCACTACAATACGGTCGTGTTTCATTGAGATATTACATTGGCGACGAGGTTTAAAGGATTTCGCGTGTGCTTTCGTTTAGCTAAATTAAACTTATAGATCTCAAAGCCTCAGTGGGTGTAAACTATTAAAAGAAAAAAAATGTATGTGAGATTTTGAAAAGGGGCGGAGGAGTGTTAGTTTGATAAAGTGACGCGTCCTGTTGGAGTGATAAAATGTTTTTGGAAAAAAAAAATTATGTGTGTGAAGGGAGTGGCAAGTGGATGAAATTGGACGATAGTGATACAAATGCAGGATGTCACAAGGGATGGTTTTCTTAGAGCCGGGTCGTGTCGAAATGACGATCACTGGTTCATCGTTTGTTTGGAAATTGTTAGGACGTTATTGAGACATTTTATACAGTCCGAGTGCGAATTTTCTGGATGGGGGCATTTGTTAGGTTCTCTCGCTGGAAGTGGAAATAAGTTTAACTTGGAAGTGTCATCGGGTTTGAAGGAAAAAAAAAAGCCGTAAAATCCGTTGACGTGTTCGAGGGAGAAACGTGACAGCAAGCGATAACGATGAAAGAGGAAAAAAAGAGTCATCTGATTCCATACATGAAATGGCGGTGCAGAGCTGACACAGGGTTAATGGCAGAATCGATAGCAGAAGTGGTGTATTGTCGGTCGCGAGTTAAGAAGATAAGTACAATTTGTTATAAGTTTGTGGCATTTTAATAGGGCTAGGTTTAGCTAGGAATAGGATTGGGCAGGTGAATAGGGCCATATTTTGTAGTAATTTGAAGGAAACGATATTTGTTTGAATCTCAGTTTCGTTGTTTTGGATATGTGTTTCTGCTGCTTCGGGTGTAGAGGCCTGGGTAAAGTGAGTTCAAACTGTCGCAGTTTTCAAACTCGGTGCGCAGAAATGAATGTCGTAACACCGGAGATAGATGTATGGAATTAAATGTCGAGATGCAAGAGGTCAGGATTCAATTTCGTAGGCATGAGTTGAAGCACAGGATTGAATTTCGGAGTGGTTTGAGTTTCGTGGGCGAAACCGCAGGATTGGATCTCGAAACGCGGGGTGTCAATTCGCTGTTCAGTTACATAACGCGTGTTACGTGTGTAGTTTTAATCAAGGGAATGCCTGAGGCACAAGAACCTCGCGTTAGAGGAATCACGCGTCTTAATTCTCAAACATCAAACTAAAACTAAACTTAATGTAAAACAGGTTATTTCTCTAGCAGTCAGAATTGAACGCCATTGTACATTTGCCTCCATTTGGATTCAGTTCGTGGGCCTGACGTAGGATTTTTAATTTAAGTTTCGTCTTAAGTTAGGATATGCTTTTTGTTGTGGGTAATGGGCTTGAGGGCTTGTAGTAAATTTGTGTTTCGTGTAATATGCGGTATTATTTGGGGAACTCCAATATTGAGTCTAAAGGGTGGAGAAGGCATTAGCGCTTCGTTGTTGAGAAGGGTGAAAGTTTTAAGGGTTAAGGAACCCAGTGTACTTAGGGTTTTGGGTGATTTTGAGGGTTTTGTATCTTTGAGAGGGAAAAAGTTTTCGGCTGTATGTGGAACGATGCGCTTATATGGGTTAATGTGAGATTAAATGTCGAGTTTTTGGAGGAAAAGCGTCTGTGGCTTGAATTGGCTTGATTTAATTGGATTAGGAACGATGTCCTACAGATTCTGTTAACGTTGACGAGAAGAGTTCAATTTCGTAGCGCAGATTAGAAAATGCAAATGTAATGAGCGAATGAGCGGATTTCAATGAGAATGAAATTTGAGGGGAAAACTAGATTTAGTTCTGATGAAATTTAATACGGATGTTTTCTGAGTGTTTTTGAATTTAATTCAGATAAATTTGATGATTCTTTGATGAATTGTTAATTTTGGAGCTACCAATTATTACGATTCATGGAATCAAATTTTGCGATGAGAAGTGGAGTCATGTTGAAATTTCGTAAACGAGATTGTTACAATAAGAACGGCCTGGGTGGCGTTGGACGTTTTCTTTTAAGGTAAAAATGACGAGAACAGCTGAGATAGAAAGCCAGGATTGAATTTCGTAGGCAAGGGGAACGTTAGTACAGAATTTAATTTCGAAGTGTAAGGCTAGAAATAAATTTCGGGAGCCAAGGCTGAATTGAATTTCGTAAGCCAAGGGAAGTTTGTTTGAAAGTCTTGAATTAAATTTCGTAAGCCAAGAGGGGTTTGTTTGAAAGGCTTGAATTAAATTTCGGAAGCTAAGGCTGTAGTGTAAATTTCGAAAGCCGAGAATAGTTTGTTTGAAGAGGTTTGAATTAAATTTTGGAAGCCGGGAGGGGTAAAATTTAATTTCGGGAATCAATGCAAGGATTGAATTTCGGAGGCCATGTCTTGAACTAAGCGGATAGCGGAGCTGGTACTGGGTTTCGGGATTAGAGCCGGAAGTTGAGTTTTGAAGATGATGAAATGAGTTTGATGTGAGCAAGATGAGTTTTAAGGTGCTAGAATTGGTTTAGTGAGCGGGAGTTAGGGTGGAATTTCATAAGGGGCTATTTAAATTTGAAGCGTGAGAATTGGATTTTGCGTTGGTTGATAAATCGAATTTGGATGCTGCGAAGGGCGTGTTATTAAGAATCAAGGGCTCGGTTTTCGAATCGGGAGGGTTTGAATGGCAGTGATTAAATGCCGGAAAACGGGAACTTTGATGCAGGCTGAATTTAGTTTTGTACTATTCATTTGGAAAAGCGGATTGAAAGATCAAATTTCGCTCGGCTCCACAATTGCGTTGAAGGCTACATCCAGTGCTGCTTTAAATGAAAGAGTTTAGTAGCTCAGTGTGGCGATTCGGTTTGGAGATGTGAGAGTAAGCTTGTGTGGTTGTTGAGGTGTTAGGCTTTTGAGGATTCAATGAGGAGTTCAATGTTTCCGAGTATAGATTCGATTGTTTGAATTGTTTTTAATTGCGTGTTTTGAAAAAAAAAATATTGAAACGAAAAACAAATGTTGACAGGACGTTGTTTTTACGTTGGAACGTAACTGCGTTACTTTATTCTGTTTCAGTGACAAGTCAATAGTTGCAAGTGCAAAGGGCTGGCGAGGATGCTGCGTTATTTGAATGTGTGGTATGGTCGTAATCGTAGACGTGGAAAAAAGGTGGTGAAATCATATAATTAGTCTCGCAAAGCGCAAGCTAGATTGAGTTAGTATAATCGAAGAAAGGAACAAATCCGAGAGAGAGACGGATGGATGGGCGGATAGATGTCTGTGCTATGTTGCTTATTGTGAAATTGATTATCATTGCATTGTATAAATAGTGTTGAATGATGTTCGTAACTTAAAAGTTTATAATGTAGATAGTAGGTTTTACTGGTGCTAAGTCAAGCAATCCTTTCCTACTGAAAAGAGAAAAAGGGGGAGTGGATGTAGTATCGTAGTACTCTGAATGTATATGTCAAACAAATATAATCAGTTCTACTGATACACCACTACAATACGGTCGTGTTTCATTGAGATATTACACATATCCTGCCTTATTATGGAAGTGACCATACACCAGGATTGAACCATATTTCCCCGGAACCCTGAAACACGTGTTCGCTTAAATTTAATTCTCTACAACTTCGCCATTGGAACCAACTTTCCAACTGTCATAGCCCTCGAGATTCGGGTCATCTTGCCCAATTATGGAAGAGGATATATACCAATATTGGGGCATATTTTCCCAAAACCCTGACTCTCATAGTTCTAGAGATCTGGGTCATCCTGCCTAATTATGGAAGAGGCCATATACCAGTATTGGGCCATATTTTCCCAAAACCCTGAAACACGTGTTCGCTTAAATTTAATTCTGTACAACTTCGCCTTTGGAACCCACTTTCTAACTCTCATAGTTCTGGAGATTCAGGTCATCCTGCCCAATTATGGAAGTGGCCATTTACCACGAGGGTGTCACTTACTATAAAAATCTACATCGAATTTACAAAATTTTTCGGAGTTTTTGAATTTCGTGTACATTTTATAGATTCCGTTTTTTAATTTTCAGTTTGTTATAGGATTCGGCAACATCGACTTTGCGTTGCATGGCCGAATCGAGTTACAAATCGATTGTTTCTTCTTCGGCAATAATGAATTATGAATGAATAAGTAACATCCCCGTGGCCATTTACCAGAATCGGGCCATATTTTCCCAAAACTCTGAAACACGTTTTCGCTTAAATTTATTTCTTTACAACTTTGCCTTTGATAGTACATCTCCATATTGCATAGTTAAGGAAATATAGACGAAAAACTGTTTTCGTACATGGCCTAGAATCTCAATTTTTAGATTCCATTGGTCCCAGTTCCCAGACCCCTGACCCGATTCCCACAAAAAAATTTTCCCAGTTTTGTGACATCAAATGATTTCATTTGACATCAAGATGAGGAATTTCCATGCTATACTTGCTGAGATATTTGCGAAAAAGTTTCATCGACCCTTGACAATTTCATGACCGGCCTCCACTTCTTCAACCATATCTCTGGAACTACTTGATCGATTTTGCTCATCTTCGAATTTGAATCATGGGAGACATGTACCTTTCAGGGAAAAAAAGTGGAGACGGACAGAGGGACATTTTTTTATTGTTGATTCGTCATCTCTAGACTATAATAGAGGCATCCCACCCCCTCCCTTGTACTTCGCAGACTGATCCATATCTTCAGAACTATGAGAGTTAGAAACTTGGTTCCAATGGTGAAGTAGTAGAGAATTAAATTTAAGCGAACACGTGTTTCAGAGTTTTGGGAAAACATGGCCCAATACTGGTATATGGCCTCTTCCATAATTGAACAGGATGACTCAGATCTCCTGAACTATGAGAGTTAGAAAGTTGGTTCCAAAGGCGAATTTGTAGAGAATTAAATTCAAGCGAATTTGTTGAGAATTAAATTCAAGAGAACACGTGTTTCAGGGTTTTGAGAAAATATGACCCACTATTGGTATATGGCCTCTTCCATAATTGGGCAGGATGACCCGAATCTCCAGAAATATGAGAGTTGGAAAGTTGGTTCCAAACGTGAAGTTGTAGAGAATTAAATTCAAGAGAACACGTGTTTCAGGGTTTTGGTGAAATATGGCCCAATACTGGTATATGGCCTCTTCCATAATTGGGCAAGATGACCCAGATCTCCAGAACTATAAGAGTTAGAAAGTTGATTTCAATGGCGAAGTTGTAGAGAATTAAATTCAAGCGAACGCGTGTTTCAGAGTTTTGGGAAAATATGATCCAATACCGGTATATGGCATCTTCCGTAATTGGGCAGGATGACCCGTATCTCCAGAACTATGAGAGATGGAAAGTTGGTTCCAAAGGCGAAGTTGTAGAGAATTAAACTTAAGCGAACACGTGTTTCGGGGTTTTCGTAAAATATGGTATATGGCCACTTCCATAATTTTGCAGTAAGACCCAGATCTCCAGAATTATGAGATTTAGAAAATTGGTTCCAAAGGCAATGTTGTAGCGAACACGTGTTTAAGGGTTTTGGAGAAATATGGTTCAATCCTGTGTATGGCCATGGTGTATGGCCACTTCCATAATTGGGCAGGATTACCAATATCTCCAGAACTATAAGAGGTGGAAAGTTGCTTCCAAATAAATAAATTTTACAGAACGCGTGTTTCAGTGTTTTAGGGAAAAAGACTTAGTCCTTGGATATAAGATTTACTAGATTTGAATGGTCTGAGACGTACATTACCTTGCGTAATTTCGATGGATCTTTAAAATTCTTACAGTTATAAAAGAACAAAATACGTTGGATTGTTTGCTTATTTGTATATTTAGATACGTTTGAGTCTCTTTGCCACATCTATTCTGATACGTACGGGTCTTTGGTTATGTTTTGGTCTATATCCAGATTGTTCATTTCTGATCAGCTTAAGAGCAGAGACGAACTCAAGCGTTTGATTAGCCATCAGACTTTCGAGCGCCTTGGATAGAACTTACAATCATAATTTCTAGTCTTTCTGTGTGTTTGGATTACCTTGAACAACATACGGCAGAGAGATCTTGACAAACCTCAATGGTATACCATCCAAGCATGAAGCATCTGATTCCAATTCATACAACGCGATAATCACTTCTTCATTGTTAACTGATCTAAAAGAAAAAAGGCGACCACTTGGGCAGCGGAACATCATCTCCTCGTTCCTGCTCCCGCACACCAGATTCACTCGTCCGCTCAGAATCCCTACGGTCGACTCCCCCCGCAAGGTACTGGTTATATTCATCCGCCGTGAACATACTCGCTACTGAGTTCTTTGACTTCGCCATAGCTTTCTAGAGCCCAGTGATGGATCTAATCTCAGTTGACAGTACTTTGCCTTCGCTTTTCTTATCAAATGGTTTACCTTATTACGCAATTTGTTGTAGTGTTTACGATTTGCGGAGGTCTTAGAACGAGAGTAGTGAAGCGACGCAATCTGCCTTTGAGAATAGCATCCGAAATTTCAGACGTGAACCATTGGTTAGACTAACCTGGTCTCGAGAAGTAACAAGCCGGAGGGGAGCATGCTTGTTGATTTGCTCATTCAAAATCACATTAAGACACGAGATCATATAATCCGTGCAGGCATGGGAGTAGTCGAAAGACAATTTCTCGATGTCGATGGAGTCATATTTTCTATAAAATTTAGGGGGTAGAACTCCTATGGAGAAGTTTTTATCGTAAGTCATAACGAGCAGGTCATGGAATGAGAGACCGGTACCTATTTGCTGAAATTGCAGAACGTTGCTGACATCGTTCGTTAGAAACAGATCAATTTGCGAAGGCTTATACCCAGGCTGAAAGTTCGTTGGTTCATTACCAACGTTTGACAAGGAGAGCCTCTCTACATGATCCGAGAACCTGCAGCGGGAGCATAGCACCCTCTTACAGAGAAGACAGCCGCCGTTAGAGTCCCTCAGCATGTTTTCGTTAAAATCCCCGACAACTATAATGTCCGAATAGTTCAGCTAATATCAGTGAAAATTTCATCGAGAATCTCTATCTCTTCGATGGTAGAAGCGTTGTACACTGCAGCGACCAGAACCTTTGCGTTAGGAAAGATAATTTCCACCAACAAAAATTACATTCCGATATTTTCAGACGCCGCGATTATCTTAGAGCGCAAGCCATTCCTAACATACAAAATAAATACCCCCACTCTTCCTACCGAATCTGTCGTTCCGCAAAAAATCAAACACGACAATTTCAACCGATTTGTTGCTGATATAGCTTTTGAAGCAGGTTTCAGATGCCACTATCACGTGCACATCCATCTTCTCTCCTATATTCATCAATCTTCGCACGGATCGATCCTGCATTCCAGTGTACGGCATTAAGACCGCGAGAGCCGCTCAAAATTGTCTTTAGCATTACGTTCAGTAGACACACTTTATCCCTTTTGCTCTTCTTCAACGCATTAACTGCCATGATATTTACTCCAATATCCGTAAGATTCAACGTCTTTTAACAGTGATAATTGACTGTCGTGACTCAGTCCAACGTCGGCTACTTTCTAGTCCCAATCACATTCATGCGTTCCAATTTCGTTCTTTTCAAGCGTGTAGCAGCTGAACCTCGAAAGAATGGACTCTGTATAGGCTTAAAGCGGGCGTCTCCACGTGTTGCGTTGCGATACCTTTCCTTAAGCCACACAAAAGAGCAAGGACAAATACAGGAGGAGGATCATAAGATTGTGCAACGTTTTCTTTTACCTCGTACCACTGAAAAAGCGAGTTTTACTTTCGCTTGTATTTGAATACATGAAAAAAGAAATAAAAAAGTTGCACGAGCCTATGAACCTTTCACTGTACGTTATTCTAGATATGTCATAATTTTATAATCTTTGCCAGTTTTTTTATAAGATCGTTGCATAATGATCTTGACATCATGGCCCACGGTAGTAAGGGGCCAAAAAATTTACAAGACAATTTTTTCGTAGACTAACTACTACTACTAACTTTTTGACTGCCGCCCTTGCATTCTAGAGAATTACATTGTTCTACAAACATGTGTATGACACTTGCATCTAGCCGACGCTCAAAGACAATTTTATTTTAAAATCCCACTGTGACCACATATTTGAGGTACGCCGTCCGCTGATGTTCGGCGGAGAATGAGCTTAAATGTCGGCGTACCTCAAATAACTGTTAAAAGCGGCAATTTCAAATAAAATGGTCTTCGAGTGCCGGCTAGATGCAAGTGTCCCACAGATTTTTGTAGCACATTGTAATTCTCTATAGTGCACACCGAATCACCGATCACCGATCACCGATCAATTTAAATACCATGCTGACGAAAGACCGACGCACACCTCTATCAACAACTTCGCCTTTGGAACCAACCTACTATCTCTCATAGGCAGGCCATATTTCCACAAATATTTTTTGTGACACTTGTAAGCTTAGCATGTTCATTTGTAATGATGGATTAGAAGGTGATCTCGTATCGCTAGAACTATGTTAGTTAGAAAGTTGTTCCCAAAGACAAAGTTGTAGATAATAAAATATTACAGGAAGGTATCATAAGATTGTGCACCTCTTTAATTTCTCTTTATCGCTCTTTTCACGTATTCGCTTGTATTTTTCTCATGTAAAACCGGTTTTTCGATGGAAAGAGTTAAAACGAAACGTCGCACAATCTTATGATGCCCTTCTTGTAGCAAAGAAGTGTCTCAGGGTTTCGGGGAAATACGGCCCAATACTGGGTTATGGTCACTTCTAGAATTGAGAGTCAAAAAGTTGATTCCAAAGACGAACTTGTAGAGAATTAAATTTTAGCAGACACGTGTCTGGTTTCTGAGGAAATATGGCCTAATTCCGGGATAAAGATGACATATCTCTATTCAAATTAACCAAAATTTTTAGGTGTTCTTGAAGAAAGATAAACTTACAAAAGCACTGATATCCGCCAAAAAACTCTTACAGAGGAGGTGTGACGCAAGTCTCTATGACTGCTTACAAAAGTTGGGTGACGCATTCAGCTTCGATACGCAAAAAAATTAAAGCAAAGTTACGTTGTGTTTTTAAAAAATTGCGTCACAAATGCCATACTCTGCAACGAAACAATTTTTCAGCACTTTTAGTTTTCACACTGCAAAAGTTTGACTTTCGCGAAGACTGCGCAATTTAAATTTAAAAAGTTGTAAAGGGTTGTAAGAGTTTTTTTGACGGTACAGCTCTACATTGTTAGAAACACTTTAAAAATACCTGTTTTTTTCAAATAGCAGCTTAATAAAAAACATTTGATTTATTTTATTGACAAAGCAACAATTGTACATTTTTTCATAGTATTGAGCACTTCAACAATCTTATTCGATTTTTGTTTAACGTTTTTTTAGTTTATAATTATTTAAAAACCTAGCATACAAAAAGCTCATTGAAAACATGGCAGCGATTTAAGTTTTTCGTAAAGTTCATTTTTTGGGGTATTCCACGGATGTAACGCGAGACTAACGACGTTTACTCGTGAACGTTAAGTCGCAAAATATGTTACTATAGCTCGTTAGGAACCGAAAGAAATTCGTTTTTTAAAGTGTCAAACTATTTCGTTGTGTGACTTTTGGTTCGAGAGTAATCACCGTTAGTTTCGCGTTACACGCGTGGAATACTCCTGATATGCTTCCTTCATGTGGATATAGTTTTTTGAATTGACATACTTATAGCTAAGATTTTATTAATTTTTCAGTACCGTTGATATTTTCGAATTTTGTACAAAATACAATCACAGCATCTTTCCATTTTAAAAGCTAGTGGACTTAAAGCTTACCAATAAGAGTATTATCTAATTTAAAAAAAACTTTCAACTACAGACGATTTAGTTGTCTCGTAGACTAATTATTAATAGCTAGACATTTTGTCACGTTACAATCAAGTTCTTATCACAAAAATCATTCTTTGCAAGCACTTAACGTATTTTATTTTATATGCGACGATAAGTCTCACATTAGCCGTAATTTTTTGAGATGAAAAATGAATATTTAATGCGTCTATTCTGAGCATTTATCCTTTTAGAGGGATAAATTTTGCTATTCAGGGAGATAAATAAGCAGGCAGACTAGACACGTTTAATTTTAAAAAACGGCTGAGAATCGCACTCGGGATGTCGGACGTTGCACTCATGATGATAACCACTTCACCACACAATCTTCGAATGTACATGAAATGAAAATTGTATAGCTTGTACGGTTGCATCTTGAATGTCATTCGAATGAAATAAACATGTGTGTGCGTGTTTAATTCGAAATTGTATTTGGAAAGCACATAAGTTTAGACTGTGTGAATGAATTGCTTGTGTAATGTGTTTGCATCGTTTTTGTTGTGCTCTGCGATGTACCGAAAATATTTACAAAATTTGAAAATATTATTTTTTGACTCTCTGGATCAGAAATTGAACCCCAGACACCGCATCTCAAAAAATTTAGTACTACTGGCGCTAACTCATTCGGCCATCAGTAGTTATGTTTAACGTTTAACATGTCGTCATTATTAATAGTACATTACGTATGTGCTTCTAAATTGGTTGTTTTGACTCGTAGGAAATTTGCTGCATGAGCCGAAGGCAAATGCTGTAATCCTACGAGCCAAAACAACCGATTTTGAAGCACTTACGTACAATATTTACGTTTTCCGAGTCGCTTGCGACGAGGTAATAATGCATTTACTTTGCTGTAATGTAAAATAAAAAATGTATAATTTCAAAAGACCATTCGGGTGTACATTACACACACTTCCTCGCTCGTAGTGTGTAATGTACACTTGAACGATTTTTCTCAATTTAACTCAGAGAATCGATAATCTTATATAATAGCACAATTACTACAATTAATATAGGCGAAACGAAGTTTAGTATTGATTACTGTTTAAATCAGATTTTGTCTTCAATATTAGGTGAGTCATGTTACTTGAAATTAGCGAAAAATTTATTCATTAATTAATTGAATGGTGTAATAGCTTGATTACATCACATTTTATACAGTTACTTGGAAATACAATGACGGAGATTTAAATAAGAACTTTGTACTTCGGCACAGGTTTTCGCGGTTTTAAAAACCTGCCCAAAAATACAAAGTTTCTTTCGTAGGTGGTCGCGTGGCGTGAGTTGGACCCACACTGAGGATTCTACAGCCCGAAGCACTCAACAGATTTTCACTAATTTAATCATGGCGATTTTCTGGTGTTAACTTCTTTCATTCAAAACCTTGAAGAGCGATTTCCGTTCCAATTTCGCAGAGATATAAGTGAAAAATTTCCACGACCCTTCAAGAAACCATGATTTTGACCACTTTTTCAACCGTAACTTCGAAAGTTTTCGACCAAATTTGCCCAAATTCAATTCCGTGATCAATTTGGTGACTATCTTTCAGGGAAAAAAGATAAGACTTACCCAATTTATGTAGAAAAACACATTGGGCCCTAGTAGAGATTCAGTTTAAGGGCAAAACAAACAAAAAATATGAAAAACGGAATAGATTTACTCGAGTTATGTACGAAAGAACAAAAAAAACTTAAACGGCCCTAGCTCATTGGCCCTTGTGCCGACAGTGCCCAGATTCATACCAAAAAAAGTTTTTCCAATTACCTTTGAGGGAAAAAAAGTTTTTGCAAATCGGTTGAGTTTTACTTAAGTTATCGTGTTGACGGACGGACGGACGGACATTTTTTTATTGCTGATTCGTCATCTAAGGACTATGATCGACGCTCCCCCTCCACTCCCGGGTCGAAATTGGGGTGGTTACAAACGTCGTGGTAAACGCATAAAACCCCTTTTCGAAGAACTTCGTTCTTCGTACGGGTCTAAAAACATGTAGGGCTCTGGCAGAGACTCGTTCGTAGTGCCCTAGCTATTCTCTATTTAGTTTACATAGATAGTCTTAATTTCAAGACATATTAGCGTTTTCAGGCACATTGTCCGGCAGAGTAGCAAGCACTTTAGGTATTTAGAGGTTCGCCAAAAATACAATTTTTACCCAAAACTATGTTGTGTGGTGTCATTTTAAAGGAAAAATAGTTTGAGAACAGTTAAGTATTGTGCGTAGACCACCGACCTCCAAAAGTCTTTCCGACATTGTAACATTTCAACTTTTTGCGTATTCTAGCTCACTCCAGTCCTAGTCCAGATTACTTAGCATCGTTTTAGATACTAGGGACCATGGCCTAAACAACCACACCTATTAGCCTTTGGACCGGCGCTGGAGTTTTTTTTAATCGCTTTTTAAAATTTCCATTTTTTCGACTATAAATTGTTCCAGGTCCTCAGACACCTTCACCTTCCAAGCAAATAGGCATCCACACTTTTTGTTTCAATGAAATCTACGTAATACATAAGTTTCAGATCAAAGCGATTCATCTTTGCGAAAGTATTAAACAAAATTGTTTTTCGCCACCCTTGGTAGACCATTTTTCTTACACCTGTACAGCTCATATATGGTCGCTAACAGAAAAAAGTTATTCTACGGATTTCTCGGATTGGTCCA